>OX244030.2:77411180-78611180 GCA_945859785.2 Tridacna gigas | reverse complement strand
TGCTGGTAACCTCCCATTTTCTCCTTTTCCTCCATCTTTCTAACAAATGGATTACAAAGTCTATCACTGAAGTCCAGTTTTAACTGTTGTCTGCAAACACTTCTAATTAGGACAAGTCTGGTAAAGAAATGTAACCCTTTGCCACACAAACCCGAGTTTTAACAACTCTGAGCAGGACACCTTTTGAAAACATTGTGGGAAAAGGAGAAAATGCTGGCAACCTGCAATTTTTTTCCTTTTCCCATAATGTTTTCCACTGGTTTAAGGACAAATACGATCATTTGGAAAACATTTCAATTGTCTTCTGTAAATACCATAATTCACATAATAAACGGGCCAGGGCACCCTGAAAAACACCAACAGGACACTCCTATTTCATAGCCAATATCCCGAAACTTAAGTACGGTACTTTGATCTGGGTTCTAGTCAGTGCCCAATGTGAAGCAATCCCCATTCGAAAAACCTGTTATATTAATGCAGAGTATCAATTTTACCACTGATTGTGATTCTTTTGGACATTTAATAGCATTCACAATCAATATGGGACAATGATCTTCAATACTTCACTTTCTTGAAGTTTTTCCAAGTTAGTCTAGTTGACAAATTTTGTGTTACCTGAAGTTATATATATTATCAGAAGTGTATGTATATTTGGATAGTCAGGTGTTAATGACATCAATTTGTGAAGCAATTAGGATTATGTTAATACCTTATCTGTAAGTTTATTTATAAAATATCAGTCATCAATAATTTTCATCAGTCTGCATTTAAAAAGTTCTGGCGAGTTATCTTCCATTTAGAAGTTTGTCAATTTGGTCATCAATTTTAAGCTAAGGTCAGGTGTGGGTTGTCTGGAGGCCTCTGGAGTACCGGTAAGTAATATGGGGGGAAGAGGGGGGCACTACAATTAAGGAGGGAGCATTAATTAGGTGGAAATATGGTACCTTCAATAGGGTGGAGTCTAAAATTTTGTCATGTTGTAAAGGGTCAACCTGGTAAACTCATCAGCAAATTCTATGACTATTGAGCAGTATGTAAATTTACCTTTAAATTGATAAATAATTAACCTTTTTGAACGGTTTTTTTATACTGCGATGACAGTCCATCTATTAACCCTTTACAAAACATTCCAGTATTTCAACAATCTCAAGGATCCCAAGGATGAAGAACAATCCCAAACATGAAGGTTTTGAAGATACTGTGGAAAAGGGAGAAACTGCTGGTAACCTACATTTTCCCCTTTTCTCTTCTTCCTTCTCAAAGTCCCTTTACAAAACATTCCAGTACTTCAACAATCCCAAGGATCCCAAGGATGAAGAACAATCCCAAACATGAAGGTTTTGAAAATATTGTGGGAAAGGGAGGAACTGCTGGTAACCTACATTTTCCCCTTTTCTCTTCTTCCTTCTCAAAGTCACTTTCGTTCATTCCAGCCAAAGTCAATTTGTCTTCAAATGCCTTCAATTTGGACTTGTCCTAAGTTTTGTTGTTTTGAGTTAATATAAATGTATTTCTTTAACAATAATGAAAAAGGAAAAATGCTGTCTACCCTTACAATTCAACCCTGGTGAAGGCAGCTTTTGAAAACACACTGATAAAAGTAGGAAAGGCTGGTAACCTACATACATGTATGCCTTTTCCACTACGTTTTCCATCCTTTCAAAGACAAATCTATGGCAGCATAACGAGTAAGAAATAATTCCGCCACAAGACATTTTCTCCTAGCCACAAGAAAAGTATCTTGTCACAGATAAATAATCTCCTTGTTACCACTAAACTCTTGACCAACCAACAACTTTAGACTCTTCCAAATTGAAAACTTCTACAGATGACAAAATCAAAAGTGATACAATTGAACCCAAGTTCTTTGATCAGGAAAGAGAACATTGTGAGAAAAGGAGAAAATGCTGGTTACCAGCATTTTCTCCTATTCCCACTATGTTTTCAAAAGCTAACTCCTTCAGGGTCATCAAAACTTTGGATCATATGGTAAAGGGTTAAGTAACTGGTGGCCTTGAGAACAGTTTCCTGGCCACCAGATAATGATCCAACTGGGAAGGTGACACTCCATGGTATTTTTCTGTAGGCTAACTATTGCTGGCCCATGTGGAAATGATCTTTTTGCCACGAGATAATGAACTTGTGGTTAAATTATCTCATTATCTTACCATTATGTTGGACACAGAATTATCTCTTGGCCACAAGTGGCATCATGATATAATTTCATGGCAAAAAGATCATTATCCAGTGAACATTAGAAATCCTATGATAAAATTTATCTTTCTTTGATATTTTGGGGCCAAAAGGTAATCACGTTGTTGTAAAGCTAATCAGGTTGTAAGTCCTCCTGGCAACAAGATGACAGAAACATTTGCTTGTCACCATTGTGCTGCAGCATTAACCCAGTCTTTAAGTTCTATAAGTCTGTCATCTGCCAATGCTTTAACCCTTTACCACACAATCTGGACTTTTAATGATCCTGAGAAAGGAGCCTTTTGGAAACATTGTGGGAAAAGGAGAAAATGCTGGTAACCAGCATTTTCTCCTTTTCCCACAATGTTTTCTACCCACCCCAAAACAAATTTCAATTTTAAAGTCACATTTATTTTGTTGACTGCAAGTGCTTTCAATTTCAACCAGTCTAAAATTTTGTCGTTTGGTAAAGTGTTAAATATTGGTATGTCTACAGTACTGTACAGTAAAATTTTACAAGTTAGGATTAATCAGGCGAGCTTAGTAAAATTTTACTGATATGCAAATATTGCTTTTGTTTAAAATAAGTTTGGTTCGTATTTCAACAAGATTGTGTGAGCCATCATACGATGCACTTTAAATATGTGTCATGCCTAAATTTAGTGCTCAATACACCCAGTTACGATATTCTATTCTGTTACTTACGTTTTCACGCGATTGCACCAATCCATCGTTCTTTAGAAAGTTTACTTCCTCCTCAAATGCAGGAATTGGGTGATCGTCCATTTTAAATAGCTCACTTCTATCCATCCATTCCAATTAAAGTGTAAAGCACCAAAATAAAAAGTTTAAGAACTTTTTTCCAACTTTCGTCTTCAGCTAAGAGATGTTCCGGAAGTCGTGCAGCAGACAATGCAAGGGAGATAATTTGACAGTTGTGCAATTCGTGTGTCTTGCAATATTGCAAAGGAACTCTTGTTCAATCCAGCCCTTGAAATTTACTACTGATACTGTATTGTATTTCGTTTTGTTGATAAATAGCCTTAACTAGTTTCAATTTTAGGAATCAAACTTCTCTTAGATGGTATACACACTCCTGTAATGGGATTCCGTGTTATCTTTTCGTACCATTAGCTTTTCGCGACAATAATGCCTCTTGATCAGTATAATACAAACATACAAGTTTGAAACGTATCGAAAAACAGTAACTCATGTATTCTTAATTATCAATGACGTATTTTGATTTTTGTACAAATCTTGTATAATAAAATAATGTTTTGTTAAAGATCCAATTAATTCACCATGAACTTGGTTTCTTTTTTAGTTTCATCATGAATGAGGAGCAAGTGGAAGAAATCGAAGCTTTGAAAGCAATTTTTGAAGATGAATTTGAGGGTAAAAAGTTTTTTTCATTTACATTTGTACAAGTTGTTGATTTTCTTCTATTCAGTGTACGTATGTATCAATGTACAAGGGGTGATCAGAAAGAACATGGACCACCTTGTTATTTTGAAAACTACATAGGATTACAAAAAAAATTGTATTGATGAGCATTAATTATCTGGTAACAGACTCAAGCATTCAAATGTCGTCATATTCAAGTAGGTAAAGTATGACATCATTGTAATGACTTCATATACTGCATAAGTGGTCCAAAGTGTTGGACAACATCCTATGTGACCTCTGACTAGTTCCTGTTCTGAAAGATTCTCTATGTGGAATGGGTCCTTGAGGGTAATGTCACATGACTGGCTTGCACGGGAATCAGGAATGAATAAGTGCATAGAATTCAAAGGAGGTTACTTTCATAAACATTAAATATTTCAAGTTGTTTTTTATAACCGCATTTTGATACACGTACTGGTCCACATTCTTTCTGATCACCCCTCGTATATATCAATATGTGAATTTATGTACTTTCTAGTTCTACTGCCCCCATATCACACATTTTAACCCTTTACCACACAATCCCGACTTTTAAAGTCCCCAAGGTAGAAGGTTTTTGAAAACATCGTGGGAAAAGGAGATAATGCTGGTAACCAGCATTTTCTCCTTTTCCCACGATGTTTCCCGTCCTATTAGAACAAATTTTGTGATTTGGGTTACCTGTAATTTGTCGTCTGCAGATGCTTTCAATTTGGACCAGTCTAAAATTCTGTCATTTGGTAAAGAATTAATACCCTTTAAAATAAATAAATTGCAAACCAACTTGTAAAGCATTTTGTAACAAAATTCACAATGTACGAGGGATGATTATGCTTTTTAGGGATTTTATTGTCGACTAAAAATATGTGTTTGCTTAACCTGGCTCTATATATTCTTAAATTAAAGACTTCATTAAATTTTAATATTCTATTTACAGAAATCTCAAGATTGCCTCCATGTTTTATGATTAGAATTCCATCATTGGAAACAGTATCAGGTGGGCTTTCAGTTTACAGTCCTTTATTAACTCTTTACCAGATAACATAATTACAGACTCATCCAAATTGATGGTATTTGTAAATGAAATGATTATTGTATCTCTGAAATGCTCAGATTTGTCTTAGAAAGGGTATGTTTGAAATGGAGAAAATGCTGGTTACCAGGTTATTCCCAAGTATTGTTTAACAGTATAACAGTTTGTTGAAGAGTTAACCCTTTACTCCACAGTCCCGAGTTTTAACGACCCTGAAGAAGAAGCCTTTTGAAGCCTTTTGAAAACATTGTGGGAAAAGGAGAAAATGCTGGTTACCAGCATTTTCTCCTTTTCCCACAATGTTTTCAAAAGGCATCTTTCCCAGGGGCGTTAAAAGGCGGCATTGTGCAGTAAAGGGTTAAAACATTGTGGCTAAAGAAGGAATTGCACTCAGAAAGCAATTTTTCGACGTTAGTTTCACATATTGTCCTTTTCTTGTAATGTATTCAAAAGTCTTCTTCCTTAAGGTCATTAAAACCTGGGATTGCTTGGTAAAAGGTTACTTTTTAACCAGAAGGTAAAATTGTAGATTTCCAAAAGTAAAAAGCATCTGCAGACGATGTAATATAAATGAGCCATGCTCTGTGAAAAGGGGGCTTAATGCATCTGTGAAAATCATCAACCCAGGTCAGCCTGCGCAGGCTGACCTGGGCCGAAACTTTTCACTATTGGTCAATCTTCTGTGTGTCCAAGGGCCAGTCTACCTCGTGATTAAGTCAGTTGTTAGACAAAATGGATTTTATCGATCCATCATTATGTGATGACATGCTTGGTATCATGCATAGTGGGCTCACATGTTGTTTAACCCGTTCCCAAAGAAGCCCTGGTTTTCACGTGTCTGCAGTACAAGTCTTTTGAAAACACTGTGGGAAAAGGAGAAATTGCTCGTAACGAGCAATTTCTCCCTTTCCCACCGTGTTTTCTACCCGTTTAGAGACCTTTCTGCCATTTTCATCAAATTTAAAATTGTTGTCTGCAAACTCTTTCAATTTGGACCAGTCCAAAATTTGTCGTTTGGGAAAGGGTTAGATGATGGGCAAAGTTTACATAGGGCTACTTCCTTAGGGTTGTCAAAACACAGAATTCTTTTGTAAAGGTTTAACTCTTTACCACACGACAAAATTCTAGACCAGTCCAAATTGAAAGAATTTGCAGACGACAAATTAAATGCAAATCAAGAATTGAAATTTGTTTTGGAAAGGGTAGAAAATATTGTGGGAAAAGGAGAAAATGCTGGTTACCAGCATTTTCTCCTTTTCCCACAATGTTTTCGAAAGGCTTCTTTTCCATGGTTGTTAAAAGTAGGGATTGTGTGGTAAAGACTTAAGCACTCAAGCATGGAGGTAGCAAGCAAATTATGCAGCTAATGCACTTAGTGGTTGTTGTTGTTGTTTCCCCCCTCCCTCCAGCACCCATACATTTGAAGGTGACCTTCACACCAGAGTATCCAACCACAGTTCCCGATTTACAAATTCCCATGAGATCAGCTGTGTTGTCACAGAACCAGGTTTTGCAGCTGATGCAGCATCTGAAACAAGTTGTAAGTGTCTTTGATATCTCTTAACTCTCTACCAAACGACAAAATTTTGGACTAGTCCAAATTGAAAGCATTTGCAGACGACAAATTAAATGGGACTTAAAAATTGAAATTTGTTATAGGACGGGTAGAAAACATTGTGGGAAAAGGAGAAAATGCTGGTTACCAGCATTTTCTCCTTTTCCAACATTGTTTTCAAAAGGTTTCCATTTTAGGGTCGTTAAAAGTCAGGATTGTGTGGAGTTAAATCATTCCTTTACTAGACAACAAAATTTAGACTGGTTCAGAATAATAGGATTTGTAGACAGCAAATAAGTTGTGGGTCAAATGACAGAACTTGTCCTTGGAAGAGAAGAAAACATTGTAGGAAAAAAAGGAGAAAATGCAAGTTTCCAGCATTTTTGACAAGCCTTCCATCACAGGGTCATTAGAACTCAGGATTATTTGGTGAAGGGTTGATCCTTAACTCTTTACCTAACAACCAAATTGTAGACTGGTCCAAATTGAAAGCATTTGCAGACAACATATTAAAGATGGCTCAAATGACAAAATTTGTCCTTGATAAAGTAAAAAACATTGTGGTAAAAGGGAAAAATGCTGGTTACCGGCATCTTCTCTTTTTCCCCACATTGTTTTCAGAAGCCTTCTTCCTCAGGGTCATTTAAAGTCAGGATTGTGTGTTAAAGGATTAAAGAGCCTGTCATGATTTTAGTTGCCTTTACAGCCAGTGTAGATCAAGGATCAGACTGCGTAATTATGCTGTCTGATCTTTCATTTACACAGTCTGCGTTCAAACTGCAATTATTTGGGTCTTATTTCTTCACTGAAATGTCTTTTTAGGTTATTAGGGGCCCTTAGCAAAGATTAAAGGATGACAGTAACCCTTAAAGCGACTTAATAGAATTTTTTGTCCCAGAAATACCTAAACAATCGCAATTTCATGTTTCCTTTTTTCTGCAGTGTGTCGGCAAAACAAACAGTGTAGAGCAAAGACCAGGCTGCATGTTTTGTGGCCGCAAAGGCAACTATAGTAGTGAAAGGTGCCGTAAAGGTGTCATACTCAAAGATGTCAAACTCAAATCATATGTATTTCTAGAAATTTAACCCTTTATCCCACAATCCCAACTTTCAATGACCCACAAGAAGAGAGTTTTTGAAAACATTGTGGGAAAGGGAGAAAATGCTGGTACAACACAATCCCGAGTTTTAACGACCCTGAAGAATAAATCATTTGAAAACAATGTGGAAAAAGGAGGAAATCCTGGTAACCAGCATTTTCTCCTTTGCTCCCAATGTTTTCTACTCTTTCAGACACATATTCCATCATTTTAGCTTCTAATCTGATGTTTACTTCGTGACAGACAAAGAGGACATTTTATAGACATGTACAAAGTACATCATCATACAAAAAACCTATATACAACAATAGTAATAGAAATAAATACATAAATCCATTCAAACACTAAATTAATGAGAATAAATCCTTCGCAGTGGGATTAATTTAGTCTAATAGCAATTAGGTGCTGCAGAACATGTACATGCATTTGAACCAATAAAACCTAAGACACACGCCCGTTTGACAGTATACAGCACATCATCTCTGTCCTTTGCTAATGCTTTCAATTTCAACCAGTGTAGAATTTTGTTGTTTATTTAACAGTTAACCCTTTACCGCACAATTCTGCCTTTTGACAACCCTGGGAAAGAAACCTTTAGAAAACATTGCAGGAAAAGGAGAAAATGCTGGTAACCAGCATTTTCTCCTTTTCCCACAATGTTTTCTGCCCAATCAAAGAAGAATTGCACCATTTCAGCCACATTGAAATTGTCGTCTGCAAATGCTTTCAATTTGGACAAGGCTAAAATTTTGTCATCTGGTAAAGGGTTAAATGTGGAATTGTATTGTAAAGGATGAAGGAAAATATTAGGGGAGGAGGTGAATATGGAGCAAGGGCATCCTATTACAAGAAAAAACTTGTGAAACTTATTCATATTTATTTTGGTCATTTTAATTTTACTTATGCTTTATCCTCAGGCAAGTGACAATCTCAATTTAGCAATGGTTTACACACTGGTTGATGAGGCATCTCAGTGGATTAATGAACATGTGACTGATGAGAGTCAGGAAGAACAAGATCAAAGTGCTGACAGTTCTGAAAGTGTAAGTATGCAGAGTTTTGATTTGTAGCCCCGATACTGGCAAAAACAAAACCCAAGAGAAAAAAAATGTTATTTTATGAAATAAATCACCAAACTTTTTGTTATTCTCTTGTCTGATTTGGCTTAAATGTCTCAACAAAACACCTTCTGTATTGTCCATTCTTGATCTACAATGTCTGCTAAAGTAACTAATGCAAAGCATGTTATGGGTTAAGAAGATGATGTTTACAAATAATTGTAAAGTCAGAGACTATCAGACCTATGAAACTGAATATGTAAACCATGCAAACAAGAAGCATTTCTGCTTTTGACAACAAGATCACACTGCACAGAAAGTGATGTATTATCTTAAATTTTCAGTGTCCTATATTTTTCAGACATTCTGTCTTGAAAAGGCAATATCATGGTCTTTTTTACTCATTGAAAATGTTCATTTTATTGACATAGTGCCTCATTAGCCTTTTACCTAAAAATCCCATCTTTTAACGATCCTAGGACAATAAGCTTTTGAAAAGATTATGGGGGTTAAAAAGAGAAAATGCCACAAAATTTTCAAAAGCCTTCTTTCTCAGAGTCATGAAAATGTGGGATCATTAGTAAAAAGTTATTTTGTGCCATAATTTAGATATCGTATTCATGAAAACATGGTATCATTTGTAAGAGGATATTTTGTGCTATAATTTAGATATCACGAAAGTCAAAACATGGGAATGTTTGTTAAAGGATATACTGTGCTATGATTTAGATATCATGGTCATGAAAACATCAGTTTGTTTAGTCAAGGATGTGTTGTGCTATATTTTAGATGTCATGGTCATGAAAACATCGGTTTGTTTAGTCAAGGATGTGTTGTGCTATATTTTAGATGTCATGGTCATGAAAACATCGGTTTGTTTAGTCAAGGATGTGTTGTGCTATATTTTAGATGTCATGGTCATGAAAACATGGCATCATTTGTCAAAGGATATTTTGAGCCATTATTTAGATATCACATCTGTGAAAACATGTTATTGATTTGTAAATGGAGATTTTGCACTATGATTTAGATCCTGGTTGTGAAAGCATTGGATTGTCTGTTAGGGATATTTTGCTCTATACTGTTGATAAAGTGAAAAGATGGTATCGTTTGTAAGAAGATATTTTGTGCTATAATTTACATTTCATGGTAGTGAGAACGTGGGGTTGTTTATTAAAGGATATTTTGTGCAGTACTTTAGATATCATGATCTTCGAAAATAAAGTATCGGTTGTTAAAGGATATTTTATGAAAAACTTAAAATATCATGTTCGTGAATTTGTGGTATCATATGTAAAAGGATATTTTGTGCTATAATTTAGATATCATGGTTGTGAAAACATGGGATTGTTTGTTAGAGGATTTTTTGTGCTATACTTTAGATATTGTGGATCATGGAATCATGATCATGTCAGGGGATGTTTTGTGCTATAATTTAGAGACTATGGTAGTGTAAAAATAGAATTGTTTGTTAACCCTTTACCACACAATGCCGAGTTTTAACAACCCTGATGGAAAGGGCCTTTGAAAACATTGTGGTAACCAGTATTTTCTTCTTTTTACACAATGTTTTCTGCTCTTTCATAAGCAAAAATGATTAACATTTAACTTATTGCCTGCATCTGCTTTCAGTTTTAATAGTCTGGAATTTGCTGTGCGGTAAAAAGGTAACCCTTTACAACAGAATCCCGAGTTTTGACAACCCTGAAGGAAGAAGCCTTTTGAAAACATTGTGGGAAAAGGAGAAAATGCTGGTAACCAGCATTTTCTCCTTTTTCCCCCCACAATGTTTCCTACCCTACCAAAAACAAATTTCAATGTCTGGTCGTCTGCGAATGCTTTCAATTTGGACTTGTCTATAATTTTTTTGTTTGGAAAAGAGTTAAGGGATATTTTGTGGTTAATTTAGATATCAGGGTATGAAAATATGGGATTGTTTGGTAAAAGATGCTTTGTGCTGTACATTAGATATCAGTGTAGTTAAATGATGGGATTGTCAATAAAGGATGTTTTGATGTATACTATAGATATCAGGGTTGTGAAGACATGGAATTGTTAACCCTTTACCACACAATCCTGAGTTTTAACGACCCTGAGAAGGAGGCCTTTTGAAAACATTGTGGGAAAAGGAGAAAATGCTGGTAACCAGCATTTTCTCCTTTTCCCTCAATGTTTTCTCTGCTCACCAAAACAAATTTCAATTTTCGAGTAAGATTTACTTTGTCGTCTGCAAATGCTTTGAATTTGGTCTAGTGAAAAATTTTCTCGTTTGGTAAAGAGTTGAGTCAAGAAAGTTCAGATATATACTTAAGATATCAGGGTGGTGAAAACATTGGATTGTTTATATTTATTTTTTTTTTTGTGTATTTTAGAAATCAGAAGAAGTGACAAATATACAGCTGACTGAATCCAAATACAGTGGTGGGAAATGGAACTTTGTCATTGGTCTAGTGGTAACTAAACTTTATTATCCAGCTTTTGTTTGCTATTTGAGACACATACCATATAGGCACATTTTTTTCAGCAGGTCCCAAATTTTGTGTTTTTTTTTCCTAAAACATGAGGTCTTAAATTTCTGCTTACTTTTTTTCTGCGCTTGTTACTTTGGATTTAATTTCTACGCTTCGTATTCATTTTATCAGTGTCCGGTTTGGTTTAGTATAAATAATAACTCTGTAATTAATATTGTCACTGTGGTCATTATCGTTACCTAAAAGAAGTATCTTTCTAATACGAGTTAAGTCATAGTTCAGCCATGGTAAGTGTAGATCCAAGATCAGACTGCATGTTCTGTGTATAGCTAAAGCGTCCTCTTACGCTTTAAAAACAGCCATCTTGCCATCAGTTGATTGAAGTAGAACAACCAAAACTATGTATAACAAGCCATTTGTCAACAAGATTTCACACCTTCACAGGTGCACAAATGTTTGCAGTAAATTTTGGATTAGGGGTATGAGGTAATATGCAAATCATTCGAATTGAGAGGGTTGTAATGCAAGCGTTTGTTGTACATATTTACAGCTGTTCTGCTCCAAAAAATTTGTCCCCAGTTACATGCCAGTCAACACAAAATGATCACACAATAAGACAATATCATGCCTGCTTTACATTAACTGATAGTGCATTTTGCATTTACTGATGGTTGTCTCTAGAACACCTAGGCAGTCGTGTCACATGTTTTGTGTAGTCAGCAGAAAAATGAGTTTGGCTGTTTCCTAAAAAAAAATTCTTTGCAGCCAAAATAAAAAAGAACACTTCCATATGATAACTAATGCATTAGTACTAAATATTTATGGATTACCGATAAATAAAGAAAAGAAACAGAAAGGAAGAGTACTTATTGATTCTTTAATAGATCTATTGTTTATCAAGGGACAATGCTTTATGGTTTAAATCATTTCCCTCACAGTCACAGGTACGACTTTCCATGCATATATGAGCATTGAGTTCGCTTTCCGCAATGTTTAAGCAATAGCCTTTAAATCTTACACTCGTTCTACCCAGGAGTAAAATTTTATACAGGTGCGGTAAGTGTTAAAGAAAAAAACTCAAGAAATCTACCTGTCAAACTGAAAACAATCAGTCACACAATCACTGCAAATCTGGCTTGAAAGTTTGATTGACACAAGTCACTTTATTGTGTAGGTATTTCTATATTTGGGTTAATTTTTTGCGTATTTTAACTCTCCTATGTGATGACTTGCTTGGTATCATGGATCAAGGAGATGTATTAATTCCCCTTTTACCAGAACGTGGCTCATATTTTGTATGCTTCATAACTTGGTAACTATTCAAGATATCATCATGCAATTATGTAGGATTGTGTATTAGGTCAGGACAATGAGATGCACACAAGAATTATTGTTTCCCCTTTCTTAGTTTCCATATTATGCCCCTTTGATTATTTTTTTCCAAACGTTTTTGTACGCGCCATAACACAGTAACCAATAGGGATATCTTCATGCAACTTTATAGGAATATGTATTACGACAGGACAGTTGTTTTAGAGTTATGTCCCTTTGATTGTTTACTTTATGCTAATTTCGTATATACAAATATTGTGCATGCCATAACTTGAGAACCAATTGGAAAATATTGATGAAACTATAACGGCGTGTATATGTATTTTTAAAAAGTGGTATTATAGCACGGCGCTGTCCCTTCGCCCATCCGTCCATCTGTCCATAAACATTCTTGTATATGCAATTACTCAGTTTCCATTCAGGATTTCTTCATGCAGGTTTATAGAAGTATGTATAAGGTCAGGACGACATGTTGCATACAACAATAAATGCTCCCCCAATGTTAGTTTCCAAGTTATGCCCCTTTGATTATTTCTAACCATTCTTGTATGTGCCATAACTCAGTCACTTTTGGGGATTATCTTCATGAAATTTGATAGGAATGAGCATTAGGTCAGGACATTGAGGATGTGATGCTTACAAGAATGATTGCTTCCCCTTCTTATTTACCAATTTGATTAACTCATTACCAAACGACACAATTTTAGACTCGTCCAAATTGAAAGCATTTGCAGATGACAAAATAAATGTGATTCAAAAATTGAAATTTGTCTTGGGAAGGATAGAAAACATTGTGTGAAAAGGAAAAAATGCTGGCTTCCAGCATTTTCTCCTTTTCCCACAATGTTTTTAAAAGGCCTCTTTCACAGGGTCATGAAAACCTTTGATCATTTGGTAAAGGGTTAATTTTTTTTAGCCATACACATAGTGTACATTGGTTATGATTGCTATAAAAATGTTGGCCCTACTGTCTTAGCAAACAGGCATATAATGTGCTGCCCTGCATAGCTCTTGTTTCCTTTAACCACAATGTTTTTTACCTTTTCAAAGACAAGTATAATGATTTTTAGCCACATTTGTCATCTGCAGATACTTTAAATTCAGCCTAGTATAAAGTTATGTCCTGAGTTTTAACAACCCTGAAAGAGAAGGCTTGTGAAAACATTATGGAAAAAGGAGAAAATACTGGTAACCAGCATTATCTCCTATTTCCACAATGTTTTCTACCCTAACAAAGACAGAAATCAACATTTGAACTACATCTAAGTTGTCTTCTGCAAATGCTTTCAATTAGGTTGAGTCCAAAGTTTTCCCGCCTGGTTAATTTTTAAGAAAGAGATAGAAATTGTACAGGGAAATTATAAGTTTGGTAATTTGATGGCATATCATAGAAGCTACTGTAAAAATGTCAAATTGTATTTTCTTCTTCTGATATATTTAGGGTAAGCCGTCTGCTGGGAAATCCACATTTTTCAATGCGTGTACAAGACTGGATTTGGCAAAAACAGGGGCACACCCATTTACAACAATAGAGCCCAACATAGGAAAGGCATTTTTCTCCATACCATGTCCTTGTCAAGGTCAACAAAGACTTTGTAATGCAGGTATGTTCTATTGACTGTTACCATACAATCCAGAGGTTTAAAGACCGAAAGGGGGTGGGCTTTTGAAAACATTGTGGGAAAATGCTGGTAACCAGTATTTTCTCCTTTTTCCACAATGTTTTCCACTATTTTGAAGGTATACCTCACCATTTGAGCCATATTTAATTTGTTGCGTGTAAATGTTTCAATTTGAGCAACTGTAAAAATTTAGAGAAAATGGAAACATTTGCAGATGACGAATAAACTGTGGCTCAGCAGACTGGTATTGTGTTTGAAGGGGTAAAAAACATTACAGGATAAGGAGAAAATGCTGCTTTCCAGCATTTTCTCCTTTTCCTGTAATGTTTTCAAGAGGATTCTTCCTCTTAGTCCTAAAAACATGGGATTGTTTTGCAAAAGGTTGAATAAGAACAGAAGTCTCTTTTTAATTCTTAACCATGTGGTGTCTGTGGTCTTGAGGTGGAGTGTCGGCCTCACAACCATAAGGTCCCATGTTCAGTTTTGAGAGCCAGGGTCATCTTTGGGACCGTTCTTTGGCCCACACATTCGGTGTAAATACTGGTGTGGTTTTCAGGAAGCAGAATCGAGAGAGATTAGTGTAAGATGCAAGAACATGTCTCTCAATCAATGTAAATACGTTTTACCCTTTACCGCACAATCAAGAAGAAAGCTTTTAAAAGCATTGTGGGAAAAGGAGAAAATGCTGGTAACAAGCATTTTCTCCGTTTGCCACAATGTTTTCTACCCTATTGAAGACAAAAATCATCTTTTAAACTGCATTTATTTTGTCATCTGCAAGTGCTTTTAATTTGGTTGAGTCCAAAATTTTGACGTTTGGTAAAGAGCTAAACTAAACTAAACTCTTAACAGAACAACAGAATTTTTAAAGCTTTCCTGCATTGACAGCCTTTAACTCTTTACCAAACGACAAAATTTTAGACTGGTCCAAATTGAAAGCATTTGCAGACGACAAATTAAAGGTGGCTCAAATGAGAATATTGGTCACTGATAGGGTAGAAAACATTGTGGGAAAAAGAGAAAATGCTGGTTACCAGCATTTTCTCCTTTTCTCACAATGTTTTCAAAAGCCATCTTCCTCAGGGTCGTTAAAAGTCGGGATTGTGTGGTAAAGGGTTAAAGATAACATTTTAAATGTTACTCAAAACATGAAATTTGTGTTTCAATGTATAGAAAACATTGTGGGAAAAGGAGAAAATGCTGGTTTACCAGCATTTTCTTCTTTTCCCGCAATATTTTCAAAAGCCTTCATTTCGGGGTTCTTAAAGGCAAAGTTGTTTTGTAAAGGGTAAAAGATATTGTATGAAAGTGATAGATTTCTTGTACTGAGGAATTTTGTACTTTCCACCTATCAAAACTGAATTAAGGTTGATAGTCCTTATTTTTAAATGATGGTTCAAAAATTGTCTGCTTCATATTTGTGCCAGAATATAATGGGTGAATCCTTTACCAAAATATCACATGTGTTACTGACCCTGAGGAAGGACTTTAGAAGACATTGTGGGAAAAGGGAAAAATGCTGATCATCAGCATTCTTGACCTTCTTTCAGTCGGTTAATTTGCCATCTACAAAGGCTTTCTATTTGGCAGTCTAAAATTTTGTCTCTGAGTAATGATCAGATATTATTCTGAGAGAGAGAGAAAGAGGGAGGGAAGGGGGAGAGAGAGAGAGCAAGTAAGTTACTTTTTTTTTTTTTACAAATACCTTCTTCTATCTTCTTCAGAAACTTACTTTTATTTCTTTAAATTCAGAATATGGCCATAGTTTTAATGGAGAGAGATACATACCTGTTTTACTGAAGGATGTGGCTGGGCTGGTACCCGGGGCTTGGGAGGGTAAAGGAAGGGGAAACAGGTAATCTCATAAACTGGTACCCGTTGTATCTCCTGTAACTGTCCAATAGACAACAGGCAACACCCGATTTATCGAGGACAGCTGTTGTTTTTCATATGTACTGAATCCACCAATCAGACAACCTGTAACAGAATGCCTTAATTTCTGTTTTAAAATAACCGATCAATATTCTATCTTTGGCTAAGATTTTCATGACAGACAATATTTTTTTTGACCACGATCAATTTATCAAACTTGCTAAGAAATTTATTCTTTATCGATAAGGTCCATCTCTTTGCATAAATGATATCACAGTTTTAATTTCCAAGTCTCGCGTTATCTCACGAAATCTCGAACCAGGCAGAATCCGGATTTGTAAGCATTGGCTGTTACCTGTCTTTGATACAAAGATTGATAACAGGCTGCCAGTTTACTCATATTACTGATCTGTTATTAGCTACTTTGTGTGTGTGTCCATTTTTTATGTCATCTGTAGCCACTTTTGGAATGTATTTCCACTGAACTCTTTACCAAACAACAAGATGCTGTAGCATTTGCAGACGACAAATTGATTTGGCTCAAACGACAATTTCTGTCTTTGATAGGATAGAAAACATTGTGGAAAAAGGAGAAAATGCTGGCTACCAGCATTTTCTCCTTTTCCCACATTGTTTTCAAAATGGTTCCTCCGTATGGCCGTTAAATCTCAGGATAAGGAGTTCAAGCAAATATGCAACAGATCATTTGGGCTGCAGAGGCTCAGTCATATGACAGATGTACTGTTAACCCTTTCCCAAATGACAAATTTTGGACTGGTCCAAATTGAAAGAGTTTGCAGACGACAATTTTAAATTTGATGAAAATGGCAGAAAGGTCTCAAAAAGGGTAGAAAACACTGTGGGAAAAGGAGAAATTGCTCGTTACGAGCAATTTTTCCTTTTCACACAGTGTTTTCAAAAGACTTGTACTGCAGACAGGTGAAAACCAGGGTTTGTTTGGGAAAGGGTTAAACATAAAAAATCTTTTTGTTCAAAAATCAAATAATTATGATCCTCTCTTCTTTCTCCTAAACATTTAGTGGATGTTATCATTGAGTTAACTCTTTACCAGATGACAAAATTTTAGACTTGTTTAAACCATGCCTTGTTTTTCATGACCGCAAGGAAGACGGTAGACCTGGGATGATCCATCATACTTTTGCAAATTGCAGGATAGTCTAAATCCTGTGTTTCATCTACTTGGGTTTTGTATTAAAATTGTTTTTTTGAGTAGATTTGCTTCTTAACTCTTTACCAAACTACAAAATTTTAGACCAGTTGAAATTGAAAGAACATGCAGACAACAGTTTAACCCTTTCCCAAACAAGCCCTGGTTTTCACATGTCTGCAGTACAAGTCTTTTGAAAACACTGTGGGAAAAGGAGAAATTGCTCGTAATGAGCAATTTCTCCTTGTCCCGCAGTGTTTTCTACCCTTTTTAGCTCACCTGAGCACAAAGTGCTCAGGATGAGCTATTGTGATCACTCACCGTCCGTCGGCGTCCGTCCGTCCGTCGTCCGTCCGTCCGTTGTCCGTCCGTCCACATTTTTTTGTTTACGCTCTAGTATCTACAAATATTAACCAATCAGCACCAAACTTGGTCAAAATGTATATGACCATAAGATCTCGGATGAGTTCGATTATGAGTGTAATCGGACCAGAACGACTGGAGTTATTTGCCCCTGAATTAGAAAAATTGCTATATTTGACTTTGTTTACACTCTAGCATCTACAAATAATAACCAATCAGCACCAAACTTTGTCAAAATGTATATGACCATAAGATCTCACATGAGTTCGATTATGGGTGTAATCTGACCAGAACGACTGGAGTTATTTGCCCTTGAATTAGAAAAATTGCTATGTTTGACTTTGTTTACACTCTAGCATCTACAAATAATAACCAATCGGCACCAAACTTGGTCAAAATGTATATGACTATAAGATCTGGGATGAGTTCGATTATGGGTGTAATCGGACCAGAACGACTGGAGTTATTTGCCCTTGAATTAGAAAAGTTGCTATGTTTGACTGTGTTTACACTCTAGCATCTACAAATATTAACCAATCAGCACCAAACTTGGTCAAAATGTATATGACCGTAAGATCTCGGATGAATTTGATTATGGGTGTAATCGGACCAGAACGACTGGAGTTATTTGCCCTTGAATTAAAGAAATTGCTATATTTGACTTTGTTTACACTCTAGCATCTACAAATAATAACCAATCAGCACCAAACTTGGTCTAAATACATATGACCGTAAGATCTCGAATGAGTTTGATTGTAGGTCTAATAGGACCAGTTATTGCTGTGTCATGGAAAAAGGGGGCTTGATGTATATGTTCATTGTGGACCAATATCTCTTTAACTACAGGACAAAATGTCATGAAACTTCATCTTCTTATTGTTTATTGCAAGCCACAGACAACAGTTATTTGTTTTTATTTCATGAAACACCATGTCATGAAAAAAGGGGGCTAAATGTTTAATTTCGTCATGGACCAATGACCTGTTTGTCCATCTTTCAGGACAGATATCTTCTAAAATCCTTGACAAAAATTAATAGAAATTCATGCAGGTGTTCCTAATGATGTCTGCTGATATTTATTGTTTTTTTTTTTTTTTTTTCCTTTTTGATATCAAATACTGTCTCATAGGAAAAAGGGGCTTCATGTATATTTCTGTTAAGGATCAATATACATGTATCTTCAACTCAAAATCCTGGACAAAAATTTGTGAAACTTCATACATGTGTTCCTTATGATAGTCTGCCAATATCATTAGTTTAGCTTTTTAGCTCACCTGAGCACATAGTGCTCAGGGTGAGCTATAATGATCGATCATTGTCCGGCGTCCATCCGTCCGTCCGTCCGTCCGTGTGTCCATCCGTCCGTCCGTCCGTCCGTCCGTGAACAATTACTTAAAAAATCTTCTCCTCTGAAACCGCCCAACAGATTTCAATGAAACTTCACAGAAATGATCCTTAGGTGATGCACTTTCAGAATACTTCAAAGATTTGAATTCCATAAGAACTCTGGTTGCCATAGCAACCGAGAGAAAAAACTTTAAAAATCTTCTTGTCCCAAACCGTAAGGGCTAGAGCTTTCATATTTGGCATGTAACATCATCTAATAGCCCTCTACTAAAATACTTCAAATTATGGCGCTGTTGTTGAAATTGGCCCTATGCTGTGGGTTCTCGGATTTCACATAGAGATAAAGAGGGAAATCTTTAAAAATCTTCTTGTTTACACTCAAGCATCTACAAATATTGACCAATCAGTACCAAACTTGGCCACAATGTATATGCCCACAAGGTCTTGGATGAGTTCGATTTTGGATCAAATCCAATCAGAACATCAGGAGTTATTTGCCCTTGAATTTGCAAAAATTACTGAATCTGACTTTGTTTACACTCTAGCATCTACAAATATTACTCAATCAGCACCAAACATTGTCAAAGTGTGTGTGTTCATAAGATCTCAGATTAGTTCAATTATGGATCTAATCGGACCAGAACTGTCTGAGTTGTCTGCCCTTGAATTAGAAAATTTGCCATATTTGACTTCGTTTACACTCTAGCATCTGCAAATATTGACCAATCAGTACCAAACTTGGTCAAAATATATATTCCCATAAGGTCTCGGAAGAGTTTAGTTATGGGTCAAATTGAACCAGAACATCCAGAGTTATTTGCTGAATTGGACAAAATTTCCATATTTGACTTTGTTTACACTCTAGCATCTACAAATATATACCAATCAGTACCGAACTTGGTAAAAATTTATATGACCATAAGATCTTGGATGGGTTTCGATTATGGGTCTTATTAGACCCAAACAACATGAGTTATTTGCCCTTCAATTAGAGTTGCTGTATTTGACTTGGTTTACTCTGTAGCATCTACATGTATATATAATGCAAACTGAAAAATCTTGATGTTTAAACCCAAAATGCCTAGAGCTATGATACTTTGCATGAAGCATCACCTTGTGGACCTCAAGAAATTTTGCACACAAGATGCTCCTGGGATCATTACAGGTCCAGCCGTGGGGCTTAGACATTTGTACTTAGTTATCTTTCGTGCAATTGTAAGAAAAATTTCTGGGTAACCAAAGGCCTAGACCTCTGTTAAAGTTGTGAGTTGTCTCTCTTTCATAATCATTTGGCCTTGAAATTCAGTATTTGGTATTTATCTTCATTGTTAACCTGTACTGCTTAGTACTCAGGTGAGCGATATAGGACCATCATGGTCCTCTTGTTGATAACTTTCTGCCATTTTCATCAAATTTAAAATTGTCATCTGCAAACTCTTTCAATTTGGACCAGTCCAAAATTTGTCGTTTGGGAAAGGGTTAAAAGAGACCTAAATGACGAAATCTGTTCTTGATAGGGTAGAAAACATCATGGGAAAAGGAGAAAATGCTGTTTACCAGCATTTTCTCCTTTTCCCACAATGTTTTCAAAAGCCTTCTGTCTTAGGGTCTTTAAAAGTCGGGATTGTGTGGTAGAGGGTTAAGATATAAATTGTAGACTCAGTTACAGGCAAAACTGGGATCTGTGAACTGAAAGAGTGATTGCATTAGCAGGCAGCTCTCTTACACAACTGAGTTCAGTGAATACAGGTTTGAATGTAATTTCTTATTTTTTTAGGTTTTTGAATGATCTTCTGGACGCAGATGTGTTAATCCATATAATCGATGTATCTGGCAGAACCAATGAGAAAGGAGAGGAAACGGTAGATTATGATCCGTACAATGATGTACGATGGTTGCAAGAAGAACTACAGTATGTCTCCACCTGTAACTCATTACCAAACAACAATATTTTGGACTTGTCCAAACTGAAAGCATTGCAGATGTCAAGATAAATGTGACTCAACAATTGAAATTTGTTTTTGGCATGTCTGGAAACATTGTGGGAAAAGGGGAAAATGCTGGTTACCAGCATTTTCCCCTTTTCCCATCAATGTTTTCAAAAGCTTTCTTCCTCAGGGTGGTTAAGAGTCGTGAAAAATTTTATCACTTTTGTAACAATGTATTACCAAACAAAAAAAATTTAGATGTGTCCAAATTGAAAGCATTTACAGATGACAAATTGGCTCAGCTGTTGTAATTTGTCTTTGAAGGGGTAGGAAATATTGAGAGCAAAAGAGGCAATGCTGCATACCAGCATATTCTCACTTTCACACAATATTTTCATTTGTTTGGTAAATGTCTGAAAACCTTTCTAAAAATTTGTTGGAAACACTTTTTCAAACAATTTTTTTCATACTGTAAAAAAAATAGAGGGGATACTTGTCTTTCCTTCAGGCTATAAATTATTTTACATGAGTGTTTATATAAATTATTTTAACTAAACAAGATGAATTGTTTTACATTATCCTTGATGAGTGTCATATATTTTAGTCAATGAGTTTCATAAAAGTGATCATACAAACACACAAATATGAGATTATATGTGTTTATCACATGAATTGCAGGACAGGACAGAATGTTTTTCTTGATAATATCTCATAAGGGATGTTGTTTGAGTCTTAACCACACAATCCCAATTTTTTCAACATTCCTGAGAAAGAAAACTTTTGAAAACATTGTTGGAGAAGGAGAAAATGCTGGTAACCAGCATTTTCTCCTTTTTCCACAATGTTTTCTTCCCTTTAACCCTTTCCCAAACAAGCCCTAGTTTTCACATGTCTGCAGTACAAGTATTTTGAAAAGACTGTGGGAAAAGGAGAAATTGCTCATAATGAGCAATTTCTCCTTTTCCCACAGTGTTTCCTACCCTTTTCGAGAACTTTCTGTCATTCTCATCAAATCTAAAATTGTCGTCTGCAAACTCTTTCAAATTGGACCAGTCTAAAATTTATCCTTTGGGGAAGGGTTAAAAGACTGACTGCATCATTTGATCCACATTTACTTCGTCATCTACAACGTTGTTGTTTGGTAAATGTTGATAGTGGCATAAAACACAAAACAAAGCAAAGTTACAGTGGCAGCTTCCGAAACAAACTTTTGTCCCCATTTAGTACAAAATCACCATTCAAAGATAATTATCTAGATCATAATTATGTGATATAATTCTGTGGTAAAACATAGTTGGATATACTAGTTTAGAATACAGTTATTCATTTTGAATAGTTTTCTCTCAACTTTTACCAAATATAGGAAATTTGTTTCAGCTCGAAACTATTCCATGAATACATTTTATTACAAATACATTATTCCAACAGTTCTTTTCAAGTTTAAACAAATAAGAGCCCATATAATTATCGTTTTCTACAAAAACGATTTTTTTAAATCGATGAAAACAGAATATATGTTTTTAATAAAAATTTACCCAACATTCAATCTGAAATTATTCCATCTGCATGGATGTAAATATAATAGTTTTGCAATTACAAAAATCCATTTTTCACTTGAAATATTCGACCTAAAGTATAACATTTAAAATTCTACCATGTTGTAAAGGTTTTTTAAAGATGCACCTTTATGACAAAAAAAGCATTTCGACCAAAATTCACCCCTCAAAATGCTTTAACCCTTTACCAAACAACAAAATTTTAGACAGGTCCAAATTGAAAGCAGTTACAGACGACAAAATAAATGTGACAGAAAAATTGAGATTCATTTTGGGAAGGGTAGAAAACGTTGGAAAAGGAGAAAATGCTGGTTACCAGCATTTTCTCCTTTTCCCACAATGTTTTCAAAAGGCTTCTTTCTCAGGGTGGTGAAAGGTCGGGATTGTGTGGTAAAGGCTTAAATTATGGACGTATGGATGGGTCTTACTACTGGTAATCTCTTTCAGCCAGTGGATCTACCAAAATGTACACAGTAAGTGGGACAACATAGTCAAACACCCAAAGAAACTGGTGGAGATGTTCACAGGGTATCATGCCAATAAAACAACAATACACACAGCTCTCAGGGCTGCTGGTGTGGATGAAAAGTAAGATAATGTGAGCTGTGTTCTGGCAAAAGGGGGCTTAACGCATCTCCGTGACGCATGATACAAATCAAGCCTTCACATAATTATGGTTCCATAATAGCCCCTTTCTTTAACAACTTAACGACTGAATCTTGAGGTAGACTGGTCTTTGGACATACAGAAAATTGACCGATAGCAAAAAACTGGCCCAGGTCAGCCTGCACAGACTGCTTAGGCTGACCTGGGTCAATAATTTTTGCAGATGCATAAAGCCCCCTTTTCACAGATCATGGTTCATATACATATTGAATCTGACATAAGCTGGCATTTGAGATCTTTTTTTTCAAAACAAGAGTAGAAAAATGTTACTAAGTAAGCATCTGACAAACTTAATATCATTTTTATAGAGGAGTTAGGAGTTCAATAAATTTCATCTAAAAGCCAAGGAATGTCAGATTCTTTTTATCACCAAGCAATAACAAATTATAGGTCAGAAGATGCAAAACAAGTGGTAATTTTCATGAATAAAACCTAATTACCATATCTAAGAATAGAATAAAACAATTTCACATATGACATATCAATGCTTATCTCATACTTTTATAAGATAAAATTTTTAACGGTTTATCCTTAACTCTTTACCACACAACAAAATTTTAGACCAGTCCAAAATTGAAAGTATTTGCAGACGACAAATAAAATGGGGCACAAACGACAGTGTTTGTCTTTGAGATCATTGAAAACAGTGTGGAAAAAGAAGAAATAGCTGGTTACCAGCATTTTCTTCTTTTTCCACAATGTTTTCAAAAGCCTTTTTCTTCATGATTGTTAAAACTCGAGATTGTGTGGTAAAGAGTTAAACTATTGGACTTCTGGGCCTGTCTTTGCCAGTCTTGCTAAATTGCATTTTAGTCTTATTCTAGATTTAGAAAGTAATACAATTTCTGATTGGCTAAACCAAATGGCTGACCTTGAATACATCTTTGTCAACGTTTTACCAAAAGATTAAATTTTAGACTGGTCCAAATTGAAAGCATTTACAGATGACACATTAAATTTTGGACAAATGATGATATTTGTATCAGAGAGAGTAGAAAACAATGTGGGAAAAGGAAATATGCTGGTTACCAGCATTTTCTACTTTTCCTACAATAATATCAAAAGCTTTCTTTCTCAGTGTTGTGAAAACTCAGGACTGTTTGGTAAAAATTAAATTTTGATTATTGATATAAAGTATTCTTTAATCATACAATTCCTACTTTTAATAACCTTGAGGAGGAAGGCTTAAGAAAACATTGTGGGAAATGGAGAATATGCTGGTGGCTTGCATTTTCTTCCTTTCCAACAATGTTTTCTTCCCTGTTTACCCTTTACCACACAATCCTGAGTTTTAATGACCCTGAAGAAGAAGGCTTTTGAAAACATTGTAGGAAAAGGAGAAAATGTTGGTAATCAGCATTTTCTCCTTTTCCCACAATACTTTCTATCCTATCACAGACAAATCTTACCATTTGACCACCAGTTAATATGTCGTCTGCAAATGCTTTGAATGTTGACCAGTCTGAAATTTTGACATTTGGTACAGAGTTAACTCTTTACCAAACGGCAAAATTTAAGACCAGTCCAATTTGAAAGCATTTGCAGACGACAAAATAAATGTGACTCAAAAACAGAACTTTGATTTGGGAAGGGGAGAAAACATTGTGGGAAAAGGAGAAGATGCTGGTTACCAGCGTTTTCTCCTTTTCCCACAATGTTTTTAAAAGGTCTCTTTCTTAGGGTCGTTAAAAGTCGGGATTGTGTGGTAAAGGGTTAACTCTTTACCAAAGGACAACATTTTAGACTTATCCAAATTGGAAGCATTTGCAGACGACAAAATAAATGTGACTGAAAAAATGAAATCTGTTTTGGGAAAGGTAGAAGACATTGTGGAAAAAGGAGAAAATGCTGGTTACCAGCATTTTCTCCTTTTCCCACAATGTTTTCAGAAGGCTTCATTCTCAGGGTCCTTAAAAGTTGGGATTGTGTGGTAAAGAGTTAAAGGAAGTCCCAACATTTGAGCTACACTTAAATTGTCGTCTGCTAATGCTTTGGATTTCGGACAAATCCAAAATTTTGTGGCATGGTAAAGAGTGAAAGTTTCTGCATATTTAACCCTTTACCACACAATCCTGAGTTTCAATGACCCCCAAGGAAAAAGGCTTTTGAAAACATTTTGGGAAAAGGAGAAAATGCTGGTAACCAGCATTTTCTCTTTTTCCCACAATGTTTTCTACCCTTTCAAAGACAAATTTTTAATATTAGGGTCACATTTGTCATCTGCAAATTCTTTCAATTTGAACCAGTCATGTTTTGTCATGTGGTAAAGGGTTAAATACTGATTAGTTTACAAGTGGTAAAAAGATTACATTGTCAACTGGTATAATCCCTTGAATTTTGCAACATACTCTTTCTTTGAGCATAAAATGTACTCAGTTTTTGTGTAGCTTTTTCTCAGAAGACCATGGCAGCATATGCCACTAAGTGAAAATTTAAATTGACATTTTGTTTTCTTTTTTTTTATAGGGAACTATCACGGATAGGGAGCTGGAAAGAGAATGTTTTACACAAAATTGTGGACAGTTTTTTAAAAGTCAGGTTTCCAATGTTTTTGGCCTTAAATAAAGCTGACAAAGGGGAGTCTACAGATAATGTCAAAAGGTAAACAAACAGGTTATTTATTATTTAACTCTATACCACACGATGAAATTTTAGACTTGTCCAAATTGAAAGCAATTGCAAGCGACAAATTAAAGGTGGCTCAAATGACAAAACTTGGCCTGGATAGAGTCGAAAACATCGTGGGAAAAGGAGAAAATGCTGGTTATCAGGATTTTTTCCTTTTCCCACAATGTTTTCAAAAGACTTCTCTTCCAGGGTTGTTAAAAGTAAGGGTTGTGCAGTAAAGGGTAAAGATAATACATGTATTGTAACATAATGCCATCCTTCAAACATTTAATACCTAATTTTTCTCTGTTTGGTATTGTGGACCTAAGTTCATTAGATATAACATAAATGTGACTGCTACTCTATGTGTATATTGTCTGGCTAGGTAACTCAGTGGTTAGTGTATCTGACCTGTGACCTGGTGGTTGCCATTTAGATACCTGGTTTTGGCAAACTTTCTTTCTGGCAAATTTTTGGCTTTCACCTTTGATGCATGCGAGAAAAGTAGTGAGTGGCTTGGAAAGAAAGTTGTGTCAGTACTGGTGTGAGGAAGCCCGGAAACACAGGCATAGGTGCACTGACCAACGTGATATGATGTAAGCTGTTAAAACAGCATTAAACTCCAAAACAATCACACAATGTGCACATTAATTATGACACAAGTCATAACTGCTCCAACATGATAAACAAACATGAATCAGTTACTTTGGTAGAACTCTTCATAGTTACTATAGCCAGTATTTCTTTCATCCCAGATCTAATCACTTCGGTAAGATGGTACAACAACATTCTGTCCTGATCTAAAACTTATCTCTACAGATATTAACCCTTTAATACACAATCCAGAGTTTTAATGGCCCTGAGAACGGGGCCTTTTGAAAACAATGTGGGAAAAGGAGAAAATGCTGGTAACCAGCATTTTCTTCTTTTCCCACAATGTTTTCTTCTCTTTCAGACACAAATACCATCATTGCAGCCAATTTAATCTGTCATCTTCAAACACTTTCGATTGGGACCAACGTAAACTTTTGTCATTTGGTAATGAGTTAACTCACTCTGTGCATCTCACACCACATTTATAAAATTCAAAACACTCCCAGTCTCAATATTGATTAACCCTTTGGTTGCCAAGTACAACTCAAGGACCTTTTGCAGATGGTGTAGATCAAGATCAGACTGCACAGAACATGCAGTTTGATCTTGGATCTACACCGTGCAATGAGGAGATATTTCTACCCCCAAACTTATCGTGAAATAGTAACATTGGGTTTTTACTATCGACTTGAAGGTATCATTTAACTTATACAGTAGGATAAGGGTAAATATTTATATGGTGAGATAAGCAAATAAGGCATCAACAGCCCAAATTTAAGAAAAATAGGGTTTCTTAATACTGGCCTCCTAAGTGAGTCATAGACTTCTTGGTAACTGAGTTCATAATGTTACAATGTTTAGTATCAATATATTCTGTATCAGGAAGGTATTATTATACTCCCCAACCTACGAAGTAGAGGGGTGTATACTGCTTTGACTCTGTGTGTCTGTCCATCTGTCCATCCGTCATTCCATCTTTCTGTCCGTCAGTTCGTCCATCTGTAGACTTTTTCATTTCCGTGCGCTAACTAAAAAGCCTTTTGACCTAGGACCCTGAAACTTAATACAAGTGTTACAGATATTAGGAAATTTTTCCTCCAAATGGTAAAATAAATGGTGGGAAAAGGAGAAAATGCTGGTAACCAGCATTTTCTTCCTTTTCCACAATGTTTTTAGAATTCCTTTTCCTTGGGGTTGTTAATTTATCTCCTGCACTGCTTACTTTGGCCACTACGGGGCAATTTGATCCATCAATCTGATGTGGTTTTCTGCTGGTATAAGATTTAGGATTGTATATGTGGTAATGACAAAAATGAGGTGGGGGTGTACTAGCAAAAACTGAAAGTAGAATGAGTAGAGCGCAAGCCTGTATGACAGTATATTGGTTCAAGTCAAACCAGCTATTCAAAAATGAAAGTGAGGGCCCATGCAGCATTAGACATGACGTATTTGGTCCAAACCAGTTCTGTCCTAGCATGCAGATTTGCTATACAAATCTGCTAAAAGACACTATTATTATCTCAGGCTTACAGAACAGTTTCCAGAAACAAGTATACCGGTGTGTTCTCTAGCTGAATGTACTCTTCAACAACTCCATCAAGATGGGTTTATACAGTATCAGAGAGGGGATAGTCAGTTTACTGTGATACAGTCAGTCACGCCAAACATTGAAACAGATCTTCAATTTGTACAGAATATACTGAATATGTGAGTTTGAAATTGGAATATAAAACATTATTACTATCTTCAAAAGACAGAGGATATTGTTTTTCCATCTCTGTCTGTCTGTCTGTCTGTCTGTCTCTCTCTCTCTCTGATTTTTTTTCTGTAGAAAAATATGGCCCATTTGGCTTAGGATATCATTGCAGTGTCTAGTTTGTCCTTTACCAAACAATCCTGAAAGAGAACACTTCTGAAAACATTGCGCAAAAAGGAGAAAATGCTGGACACCAGAAAAAGTTTTCCTTTCCCACAAAGTTTTCTACCCTCTCAAAGACAATCTTATCACTATTCAAGTTTCATTTGTTGTCTGCAAATGCTTTCAAAATAGGCAAGTACAAGTCTAAAATTTTGTCAGGTGGTATAGAAGTAATTCTTGAAAAACTAAGTACAAACTTACATACTTTCATGGGCATTTTGGATCAAGATTAGACTGCACAGTACTTGCTGCCAGAATTTTGATGTACGCTAATAAATGAGCCATGCTGTGGCAAAAGTGGGCTTAATGCATCTCCGCAATGCATGATGCCATTCAAGCCATCTCGTAACCATGGATCCACGATAGCCACTTGTTTTAACAACCGACTGAATCATGAGGTAGACTTGTCCTTTGGCATACCAAAAATTGACCAATAGCAAAAAATTTCGACTCAGGTCCACCTGCGCAGACTGCGCAGGCTGACCTGAGTCGATACTTTTCGCTTATGCATTAAGACCCCTTTTCACAGAGCACAGCTCACATGTTTTGTGACATACCTGCAAGAAATGAAAAAGATTGTTAACTTTTCACGTTCATCTTTAACTGTTTACTGAACAACAAATTTCGGACTGAGCCAAACTGAAACCTTTGGCAATGACAAATTAAATGTTGCTAAAATGATGGTTTCTGTTTTGGATAGGGTAGAACATTGCAAGAAAATGAGAAAATACTGGTTACTTGCATTTTCTCCTTGTCCCACAATGTTTTCAAAAGGCTTTTCATTTTTCAGGGTCATTACAAGTTGTGATTGGTAAGGGTTAAATGTTTTTGTAGACAGTATAAACCAGGATTAAACTGGATAGAACTTACTAGCAATGTCTAATACATGGCAAGTACTGATCACTGTGGATGCCTAGCCCAAGCAGTTTGGTTTTTGTGTCTCAGGACTTGAGGACAGGAGGTCCCTGGTTTGATTCCCCAGCTCAGCCAACTCTTTTCTGAGGAATGATTATAGTCACTGTGACAGGATTCATTCCTCTCTAACTACTTATAATTGTTTCGTTGATGGTTATGTGGGAAAGCAGCCACTGACTTTGGAACAATATTGCGAATAGTACTGGTAATAGGAACCCTAGGAAAGCATGGATAGGTGCAGTGGTCACTGTACAGTGCCAAAGTTTAATGACCCTGAGAAAAAAGCCTCATGAAAATATTTTAGAAAAATGAGAAATACTGGTAACCATCATTTTCTCCTTTCCCACAGTGTTTTCCACTCTATCGTAGACAAATTCCATCATTTGAGTCACATTTGAACTGTCGCCTGCAAATGCTTTTAATTTGGACAAGTCTGCATTTTTTTGGGGTGATAAAGGGTTAACCCTTAGGCTGCTAAGCGGGACTCACTGACCCTTTGCAAACAGTGTAGATCAAGATCAGACTGCACAGATCTACACTGTCTGATAAGGTATTTTCTCTAAAAAAAAATAAGTTTGAAATAACATTGTTAGGTTTTTAACTTTCTACTTTCGGATTGAACATTTTATTTAACCCTTTACCACACAATCCTGACTTTTAACAACCCCGAAAGAAAAGACTTTTGAAAACACTGTGGGAAATGGAGAAAATGCTGGTAACCAGCATTTTCTCCTTTTTCCACAATGTTTTCTACCCTATCAAAAAGAGAAATCATCCTTTTGGCAACATTTAATTTGTCGTCTGCAAATGCTTTCAATTTGGTCCATTCCAAAATTTTGTCGTTTGGTAAAGAGTTAAATCATTCAGCAGGATAAGGGTTAAAATTATTTTATCTCTATTGATAGAAACCTTTACCAGTACTTGTGCTGTGATTGTTGGTAGTTCAAAAGGCTGACCTCACTCATCACTGGATTTGAGCCCCAAACTTCTGGTGTGACAGGCAGGCACTCTGCTCCTAGACCACTGTCTATGACCTATTGATTCTGATTCCTGCTTGTAGACCTGAAATGTATTGAATGAGAGCCATTCTTCAGTTATTTCCCTTGATTCCTCTCCATTACTACATTGGTCCTGATCAGGGGATTACTTGGATTTTAAACTTGATTTTCTTGCACTACACAAATATATTCTTGAGATAATATCATGGTAAAATCAGGCTAGATTGTTTTAAAAGTCGAGATATATGCATTTCTCAAATAATTGAGAACATGATTTGCTTTGAAATTACATGGGGACCTTACATAATGTCATAAATCAAATTATTTTTATCGCAACATCCCCAAAAGAATCAAGGTTAAAAACAAAGGAATACAGGTAAAAGGACCGATCTGTTATTTGGTTACCTATAGTCTTTATCTGGCAAGGGAGATAATTTTATCTACAAGAATGGCCCACATTGATCTGAGCCATGTTCTGTGAAAAGGGGGCTTAATGCATCTGCGAAAAGTATCAACCCAGGTCAGCCTGCGCAGTCCGCGCAGGCTGACCTGGGCCGAAACTTTTCGCTACTGGTCAATTTCCTGTATGTAAAAGGACCAGTCTACCTCATGATTCAGTCGGTTGTGAAGAAAAGTGACTATTATGGATCCATAATTATGTGATGACTTGCTTGATATCATGCATCACGGAGATGCATTAAGCCCCCTTTTGCCAGTGCATGGCTCATTTAATTTTTTTTGTAAATGTTCCACTGTCTTTATAGGCATAGATCCACCAATGTTCAGAAAGCTTTATCTATGGCTGTTGGATTGAAATCACCTGTGTATGCTTATCCTGTATGTGACCTTGATAGCCTAAGGTCAATAAAGAAAGGTCATCTTCAAGGACACCTTGAGACAGATGTTTTAAGAGACTGTATACCTTTAAAGCCAGGGACAAGTATAGAAGACCTTTATAAAATCATGATATACGATCAGTCCAAATTATTGAAAGGGGACTTTGTTAGAGCTGAGGTAACTAGTTCTAGTATTTCTCTTGAATGTTTTCTCTTTTAACTCTTTACCAAACGACAAAATTTTAGACTAGTCAAAATTGAAAGCATTTGCAGACAACAAAAAAAAAAAGTAACTGAAAAATTGAAATTTGTTTTAGGTGGGGTAGAAAACATTGTTGGAAAAGGAGAAAATGTTGGCTACCAGCATTTTCTCCTTTTCTCACAATGTTTTCAAAAGCTTTCTTTCTGAGGGTCGTTAAAAGTCGGTATTGCGTGGTACAGAGTTAACTCTATCAAACCACAAATTTCAGACCCTTTGAGACCACATTTTCAGGTTTATATCTATGAAACTTAGTCAGAATGTTTGTCTTGATGACATTTCAGATTGGTTTGAAATTGGGTCACATTTGGTGAAACAGTAGGTCACTAGGCCAAATCTTAGAAAAACTTTGTGTGCACCCTAGAGGGCAGGTTTTCAGTCTGATACCCATAAACTTGGTCAGAATGATTGTCTTGATGATATCTCTGACAAGTTTGAAATTGGGTCATGTCATGTCCACAGGTGAACGGCGAGCGACAGTCTAAATCCTATGGTACACCCTGATATACTGTAATTAGTGTATATTAGTATATTAGTGTGTAATATAGAATTTACATTGTTGCTCGCTGTTCACCTGTGGTCATGTCAAGGGGTATGTCATAGGGACAAATCTTAAACCTTTTTCAGTCTAATACTCACGAAAAAATTGGTCAGAATGTCTGTCTTGATGACATTTCAGACAATTTGGAAATAGGTCACATCAGGTCGAAAAGTAGGTCACTGGAATAAATCTTTGAAAAAACTCGTGTGCGTTCTAGAGGCCACATTTTTCGTCTGATACCCAGGGTCAGAATGTTTTGTCTTGTTGATATCCAATACAAATTTGAAATTGGGTTAGGTCAGGTCAAAAAGTAGGTCTGTGGGACAAATCTTAGACAAGCCTTGTATGCAATCCAGACGCCAGGTTTTTCTATCTAATACTCATGAAACTTGTTCAGAACATTTATCTTGATAATACCTAGTACGAGTTTGAAAGTGGGTCACATTGGTTCAAAAAGTAGGTCATCAGGACAGATCTTAGAAAACCTTATATGCACTCTCAAAGCCATAATTTCAGTCTGAGACACATGAATCTTAGTCAGAAGATTTATCTTGACAATTTTTCAGACAAGTTTGAAATTTGATTATGTTGGGAAAAAAAGTAGGTCATTGGGACGAAATCTTGTGTGCACTCTAGAGGCAACATTTTCAGTTGAATACTCACAAAAATTGGTTTGAACATTTGGCCAGTTGATATCCAGGACAATTCAAAATAAGTCAAAGAGTAAGTCACTGGGACAAATCTTAGAAAAACCTTTTGTGCACTCTAGATGCCATATTTTCAGTCTTAGACTCATGAAATTTGATCAGAATGTTTTTCTTGATAATACCGTGAACAATGTCGAAACTGGGTCACATTGAATAAAAAATGTAGGTCCTTAACATTTTACCACACAATCCCGAGTTTTAACAACCTTGAGGAAGAAGCCTTTTGAAAACATTGTGGGAAAAGGAGAAAATGCTTGTAACCAGCATTTTCTCCTTTTCCCACAATGTTTTCTAACCTTTCACATATAAATTCCATTATTTCTATCACATTTATTATGTCGTCTGCAAATGCTTTCAATTTGGTCTAGTCTAGAAATTTGTTGTTTGGTAAAGAGTTAACAAGCATGTGTTTACATCATCCCAATCAGGATGTCTTCAACTATCAATTCTAGATGACTTCACTCAGGTGAGCACATTAGAGCCAATGGCCCTCTTGCTTCTGTTTCAGGTGTTTGATAAAGAAATACAGAAGAAAAGGCCTGCAAAGAAAGATGAAATAATTACTGACTTTAACTGTCTTGTACACATTATGACAAATAAAAAGTCCAATTCTTAATACACAGCCATTTTGTTGACATATATTTCACCTTCAGACTGCTTTACTTTTTGTTGGTTTCTTTACCATTGTAGAGAGCACACACTCCAAATATATGTGAATAGAAAAGAAGCATGAAAATGAAGGGAGTCCATAATAGTTTCTAAATTCAATAGCGTATTGTTATGTGATGGGACATTCATGCATTATCTCTTCCTTTTAGTCATTCTGCCAGGAGGGGGAGGGATAGTTATATGCGGACAAATATATTAGGTCATGGATATGTTTTGGGAATGAGAATTTCTGTCTCTTGTGAGTGGTTTGTGTTTGTGTGTGTGTGTTTGTGGAGGGGGGATTTAGAAAAATTGGGCCTCAAAATGAATCCACATACATGTACTTTATTCTTTTCAAGACCTTTTTCTCCCCAATTTCACGTCATCAGAATGTTTGACTTGATGATATCTCTGACAAGTTCAAAAGAAGGTCAAGTGAGTCAAAAAGTAGGTCACAGTTATGGCCATGTGTTTAACATCATTAAAACCAGGATTTCCTCAGCTTTATCAACTGTGGATGTTTTTACTCAGGTTAGCGCTTTAGGGCCAATGGCCCTCTTGTCTACTTTTCCCACAATGTTTTCGATATATTCAAGAACTATAGTTTGATATAAACTATAATATAATTTACTGTTCAAACATAAAAGGAAAAAAAAAAGATTCAAAATAAATATCCTATGTTCTTTCTACATTTAGTTGACATTATTGTTTAGTTAAAAAGTAGAGGACTTCGAAAACAATTCAAAACTAAGTCTACTTCACTCATCGGGAGCAGCCGGGATTTCCCTGAGCTGATGTAACCGAAAGTAGGTCAAGTGGGACCTAACCTCAGCTGTGCAGTGATGTCAAGTGTTCTTGGTATTACCAACACGAATACATTTTTAGTAGCTTGCTTATTCAATTTAAAGAATTCTTACATTAATTTGCAGTTGCAATATTTGGGTTTGTACTGGTAGCTGGAAATTGTCAAATATTTCCCAGTTTAACCCTTAGCTAACCAATCCCGTATTCAGATTACGACTCTGGAGACAAAGGCTTTTAAAAAACATTGTAGGAAAAGGAGAAAATGCTGGTAACCAGCATTTTCTCCTTTTCCGACAATATTTTCTCCCGATTTGAAGTCAAAGTCGATCATTTAAGCCATTTTTAAGTTGTCGTCTGCAAATGCTTTCAGTATAAACAAGTCTAACATTTTGTAGTTTGGTAAAGAGTCAAAGGTTAACAAGAACTGCTATAATAAACTGGTATTCCGACAATGATCGTTTTCATTTTCATGTTTACCCTTTACCACGCGACAAAATTTTAGACTGGTTCAAATTGAAAGCATTTGCAGACGGAAATTTCATTGTGGCTCAAATGATGCGATTTTTCTCTGATAGGATAAAAACACTGTGGTAGAAGGAGAAAATGCTGGTTACCAGCATTTTCTCCTTTTCCCACGATGTTTACAAAAGGCTTCTCTTTTGGGTCGTTAAAAATCGGCATTGTATGGTAAAGGGTTAAACAACAGAGCAACAGAATTGATGTACATGTAGATATATCAAGATAGTGTAAAAATACTTGGAAAACATTGTGAAAAATGAAGAAATGTGCTTGAAGCAAGCCCCAGGCCCCAAAATGACTAGCCTCGCTATAGGCGGTAATGAATTCCTTCAAACCCTTTCCCAAACAAGCCCTGGTTTTCACGTGTCTGCAGTACAAGTCTTGAAAACACTGTGGGAAAAGGAGAAATTGCTCGTAACGAGCAATTTCTCCTTTTCCCACAGTGTTTTCTACCCATTTTGAGACCTTTCTACCATTTTCATCAAATTTAAAATTGTCGTCAGCAAACTCTTTCAATTTGGACCAGTCCAAAATTTGTCGTTTGGGAAAGGGTTAATCACATTTGACGTCGTTTGTGACGCAGTAATGTCAGAATATATTTGGGCTAAGGAACAAAAGAATTATCAGACTGGAACCCGGGCCACGCAATGACTGACGTTCAAGGTGTCGTTTGAAGAGAGTGGGGCTGTTTGACAGACGTTCGCCTAGTGACCAACTAAGCCATCTATATAATTAATAATAGTCTGTAAAGTAAATTATATTTATGGTTTCAAGTAAATTATAAACGAACATAAATTATGTTTATGGTTTCAAATAAATCATAAACGAACGCCATCTTTAAAGGATAATAAATACTTATGGTTTCAAGTAAATTATAATTTAACGCCAGTGGGCTGTTTGCCTGGTCTACCGAACACAGTAACTTTACGCTTAATCAAAAGCGAAAGTCACTGCAGAGAAGAGAACAATACAGGAGCCATGCTCTGTGAAAATGGGGCTTAATGCATCTGCGTGACGCATGATTCCAAGCAAGCAATAACATAATTATGGATCCATAATAGCGTGAACTTTGCAGGCTGACCTGAGTCGATACTTTTCTCAGATGCATTAAGTCCCCCTTTCACATAGCATGACTCAAGTATATATGTATACATACACATATATCGGGAAACTACAATCCCAATGCGATCCTAAAAACAAACTTGTAACATATGAGAATAAAGATATGTCGATGCGTGGGAAAGGGTTTCTCGTAATTGCTTGTTTTTCCGGTCAATCCTTTACCGTATAATCCTGAGTTTTAACAACCTTAAGAAAAAAATAAATAAATAAATGCCTTTTGAAAACATTGTGAGAAAAGAAGAATATGCTGTTCACCAGCATTTTCTCCTTTTTCAACAATGTTTTCATTTCATTCACAGAAAAATTCTATTATTTAAGCCATATAATTTTTATCGTCTGCGAACGTTTTCCATTTCGAAGGGTCTAAAAAGTGTCGTCTTTTGAAGGTTCAGCAAAAGATTGATTATGTAGATATTTTTGCGCGAAATCCGGATCCAGGAAACTTGCCTTGGATAATCGCCAGCTTTGTCATGCCTTGAAATAAAAAAAAAAGATGTCCTTTTACAGAATACCTACCCCTATGATTCTTCAGTGTTTTCCCAACATCCACGCAAAAGTCCCTAAACTTGTTTTCCATTACGTAATAAGAATCTTTTGAGTCACATCTAATAAAACCCCCTATAATATTTATCCTTCAGTTTTTCCGATGTTTTAGGAATTTCAACTCTTCTGAAATGTTCCATAATTATTCCACAGTTTAGTTTAACTCTTCAACCAAACAATCCCACCTTTTAACGTCTCTAAGCAAGAAACCATTTAAAAACATTGTGGGAAAAGGAGAAAATGTGCATATTAACATTTCTCGTTTTCTCACCATGTGTCTTCTATTTCAGAGACTTTCTTCTTATTAAGGTAAAATGCCTTGAATAGGGTTTAGTTTAAAATTTTGTCTTATGGTTGATAACGAATTTTATGTTACGGTTCTGAGATACGGGGATATCAAGTCAATGATAAAATTGAGAATGCATTTCTCATTTTATAGGAGACTGAAAAGATGCGTTTACACGGAATGCAGCAAATTTCAACTAAGAACAACTTACATGATTGTATTAAATTCTGGTTAAAAATTGAAACAAATGGGCTACAGTCCTATAAAATTCTATTTATTTCCTTGCCAAACTTCAAAATAATAGACTTGGCGGAATGGAGAGTACTTGTATACAACAATGACATGTAGCTGAAACGACAATTCAGTCTTTAAACTGGTATAAAACTTTGTGGGAAAAGGAAAAAAATGCTGGTTTTCCCACAATGTCTTCAAAGCCTCCTTCTTCGTTAAAACTCGACATTAAATATTGGTAATTGGTTTGAATCATGCAAGGTGCAAAAATTAGAAAGAAAAGAAAAAATACATGTACTGTATTGATTTCGTCATCTTGGGAAAATAATTTATTACCTAATTGTGCAGGGGTTCGCCGGTTCGTATCCCAAACTAGCTCAATTTCTTTCCAAGGATTGATGATAGTTAAAGCGACAGAAAAACATACATGTATAACTATTGAAGACGACGAATTCCATGCATTTTCTATACTATCTGAACGACATGATGAGATCAGAACTAATAATCTATTTTCTTCGTACAAAGGTTGACCGAAAATTGAAAATTTGTATTTACTTCTGTCTTGTGATAACTCAAACGTATTTTTTTTAAGGTGGAAATTTATGTGACAAAATCATTAGAACTGACAAATGCGGGGCATTATCGTACTCTGTAAGAATATTTGTACTCATGCATGCACTATAGGCCGTAGGCCTTCTTACTCAATAAAATGTATCGTGTTGTATGCAATACTTTCAAATTGTAATCTTCAAAAATTTTGTTGTTGGATAAAGAGTAAAAGATTGCACTTCAAACAAATTGACCACGATCCCTTAGCAACATAAGACTGAGCCATGCTCTGGCAAAAGGGGACTTAATGCATCTCCGTGATGCATTATACCAGGCAAGTCATCACACTATTCTACATACCTAAAATCCGTTTTGTATATCAACTTTCTGATTCATGAGGTACACTGATCATTTGACATGCAGAAAGTTGACCGAAAGCAAAAAGTTTCGGCTCAGGCCTGCCTGCGCGGACTGCGCAGGCTGACCTGGGTTGATACTTTTTTTTTTGGGGGGGGGGGCACATGGATTAAGCCCCCTTTTCACAGAGCGTGACTCAAATAAATATGTCAATCACAAAATGTCGCTCTTTGTCTCTGCATGTAGGGTTAATTTTGCGTAATTTGAGGTTAAGAGAGAAAGTATAGTTTAATTTTTGTGTGTTTATTTTCAAACACTCATTTAAACCTTTTTCTTTGCATATAAACTGATTACAAAAATAGTGAAAGAGTAAACTAACACAGCTTCTAAATTTTTTTCACCCCTTGTCCATAACTTAAAAAGTAGCTCTAAGTATTTAACTTAAAAAATATAATTGACACATTTCGTGCTGCTTCATCCTGATCTAAACTGTCCTCAAAACTTATAGTAAGACCCAATCAGCAAATAAAGTGATGAATTTCTCTTTGTTTTTGTTTTTCGATTTTAGGTTGTTTTCTAATAATCTCCCATAAATCAGCTCATCTCATTAATGGGAATCCAGGAAGGTGGCCGAGCCTACGTTATTGTCTTATTGATGTCATCGGTGGGTTTTTTAACGCAGTGGAAAAACAATTGATTTATCTTCCGAATTTCGATTTAAACTGTTGTAATAACGCTTTTCTTCCTCGTAAAAGATTGGCCTAATGACAAAGGAAGCAATAATGAAATATGGCCGTAAACTTAGACAATATTAGGCATAGGAGAAACCCTTCTCTTTAAATAGTGTTGTTTTCCCACAAACGAAGCGTTTTAAGAAGATATGTATGTAAAAATAGATCAAAGAGTTTCAAGCAACAATTCTAAATTTCATCCATTGTGGAAAACGATACGCGATTTCATTGGTTCTGCATAGAATATTCCCCACTAAATTACGGCCTTGACCTCGTCTTTGTCATGGAAAACCCCAAACGCCTTCAACTGTGTATAAATAGCTCAGCTTCAAACAGAAGTAACCATATCGCTCTTTACTTGCAGAGGAAACAAACAACAACTAAAATTCAATTCATTACTCGTGAACGAAAAATAAATTTGGACAAGCTACAATCTGAAAGCTGCCGAGGAGAAAATTTGACGTAGAAATTGCTTTCGGTGCACTTAAAAGAATAGTAAGGTAAGATGAGTAACTTAGCGGTTTCTTCGTCAGTGATTATTTTGTTGTTGTTATACGTTTATTGAGAGTATTGCCCGAAACGGACATACTCGCAGAAGATCTGATTACGTACACTCGAATTACAGAAAATTACAGCGCATTTATTTATTTATTTATTTATCATCTTTTTTTTTTTCTTTGATTTTTCTAAATGACAGACCTGTTTGTCTTTTTTCTGATAGTAAACAATTCATTTATGTGGGGCATATTTCCCAGCGAACTTCAAGTCAATTTTCAAACGCATATATCTGAGAATGGTGTTTTTAACGTAACCTACGCCCTGGAGAAAGGGGGTTTAATGCATACCCGTGATGTATTAAACCTAGCAAGTCATCACAAAAGCTCCTTTTTCACAGTGCATGGCTCATTTGTAATAGTGTGTCCAAATATTTGAAGTATTTAGAACTGCCTATTTTTGAGTAGCTATTGAACAATATTATCTTTCGAACAAGAACCCCAGACACTGCAAGAATAACTTTTTTTCTCTTTCTTTCTTCTTCGGAAGAAAAATAAAAGGTATTAGAAATCCACTTTCAGGAGCCTTTGCAGACAGTATAGATCAAGATCCGACTGCAGAGAATATGCAGTCTGATATTGGATTCATACAGTCCGCTATTTCGTGAGATTTTATGATGAAAACAGCGGTTTTGAAAGTGAAATTTGCAATTCTCCCTTTCGCTAAAAAACTGTTTTCTTTTTTTTGAAGAATATACTTCATCGCTTTATACCCGACCCAGTAGCTCAGTCGGTAACGTACAGGAGCTGAATCCAGAGGGTCGCTAGTTTGAATCTCCAGCTTGGCCAGTTTCTTTCCGATGGTTGATGCTAGTCATCGTTACAGGATTCTTTCCTCTCTCACCGCTGTTTTTGTTCTTTTTTCAGGACATCATGTTTACCAAAATGAACCTCATCTCCATGAAATCTACAATCCTCATAGCTTTAATCAGTACCTTAGTGTTGTCAGCCTGGACTTCAGAGACTGAAGCGAAATTGTGCTTTAAACACAGATCTCAGAACAGATGTATAGACTTTGGTAGCAGACGTAGAGGTTCCGGCGGTGTCGGGCTGTGTGAAAGGTCCGGGCGTAAATGTGTGATGTTCCACGGTCCATGGACAGACTGTTTCTGTGTTGAAAGACGCATTATGGCATGAGCTTTCGTGAAGGACTAATCGTATCTTGGACCTTTAACGAACAATCAAGCGTTTTAAGGACATGGGGAAGAGGGTTTTTCTCCTTTACGCACATTTATTTAAAAAAAACCTTTCCTAATATAGGTTCAATCATTTGTGTCACAATTAAATTTTCGTCTGCAAATGCTTTCAATTTGGACAAGTCTGGAATTTTGCCGTCTGGTAAAAGGTTAAAGTGGCTGTTTTGTATATATACATGTATATATTTATTTATTCATCATTTAAGATATTGATATTTATCTTTTTTATCATTTTCAATTCCGTTGGGAACACTGTACATAGCTTCTGCTGACGTCATAGATCAAGACCAGGGTCCGTATTCACCAACCATTTTTAAGAACATTCTTAGTCTTATTCTCCAAGATTTTCAAAATTTGAAAGTAACACAACTTCTGATTGGCTAAAATATTTGGTTTAGCCAATCAGAAGGTGTTTAACTTTCAAATTTCACACAATGTCAAGTCTAATCGAGGGCCTACAACATCACAGCTACAATGACTAAACAATACCGTGTTTTAACTACCAAGAAGAAAAGAACCTGTTGAAAATATTGTGGGAAGAGGGAAAGATGTTGGTAACCAGCATTTTCTCCTTTGTTCACAATATTTTCTACCCGTTGAAATACAAAGTTCATGCATTAAATTAACAAGAGCTGCGAAAAGTAAACAAAGCAGGTCTTAAAATGTATTTAAATTTAAAAAATAATTAAATAAATGATAAAAGTGTATGGAAATTAGTGTGAAGATGACAATCTGTTATTGTACAATCAGTTAGTCGTTGGCAGAGATATCAATTTCAAAACTAGGGTAAAACCTGCCAGGTCACTCTATCTTTTGTATATTTTTGCCTGATTTTGAAATTTATTTTCCTCCAAGCGACTTAGACTTGGACCGACCGTGCTATAACAGATTGTCATATTTTCCATACTTTTAAACGGTATAATTTTAACACCTGTATTGATTTTTTCGCCGCTATAGAGCCTTTAAGTTAGATCTGATCTATCTACATTTAATTTGTCGTCTGCAAATGCTTTTACATTGGACATGTCATAGGTATAATAAGAGTTTTAATTCCTTTAGCACACAACCACGACTTTTAACGACCTGGAGGTAGAAGCCTTTTCAAAACATTGTGGGAAAAGGAGAAAATGCTGGTAACCAGCATTTTCTCCTTTTCCCACAATATTTTCTACCCTGTCAAGGACAAATTTCATCATGTGAGTCACATGTAATTTGTCGTCTACAAATGCTTTCCGTTCCGACAAGTCTACATTTTACTCATGTGGTAAATTGTTAAAACACAAATGCAAACTTCGGAGGCAAATTGTGGTGGTAAAGCAAACAGTGAAGACTCAAGATCAGACGTCGCAGAAATTCCCGCCTAATCTTGGATCTACGCCGCTGCTTTATTGTTCCGGTTTTGGTGGCATGTAATTTGTATATTATTTAGCTCTTTTTTTTTTAACCTCTCAACTACAGATATGTTTTTTACAGTTATTCTTAACTGTATGGTAGACCTAGACCTAGCCTGAGTTCCAGTCCGATTACTTTTTCCTCTTTTATATATTCATCATTTTTGACAAAGTAAAGTCCGAATATAAATAAGAAAAAAAAAAATGATCGAACTGGAACTCAGGCTAGCCTAGAACTAGTATATTCATGGTGCTCCAAGTTAGTTGAATGTTGCTCAATTTTTCTTTTTATCAACCCTTTACCCCAGGATGCCGCCTTTTAACTACTTCGAGAGAAAAGCCTTGGAAAATATTGTGGGAAAAGAAGAAAATGCTGGTAACCAGCATTTTCTCATTTTTCCACAATGTTTTCTACCCTATCAAAGGGATCTTCTACAATATTAGCCACATTTAATTTGGCAACGGCATACCTATGCCTTGGGTTTGGGCAGATATAAAATCTTACCCTGTGGTAAAGGGTTAAATATCTTATTTTGTGAATGAAACATTCCTATTGTATAATTTGGTTTTTTTTTTTTTTGTTATATTTATAATATTCCAGGCATTCTACTCGTATAAGCAAATATAAGCCATTTGAAGTTATCTCCCTTGGATACCGATATTAGCGGGCACATTACCGTTGTCTGCACGTGTCGTAGTCTTCGAAGATTTTAAACATACCACCTAGCGGAAGTTACCACCTAGCGGAATATACGAGATGCGCACATTGCACTTTATCAAACGGTCATGAAATATATACGTAAACATACATATATATTTAAAAATAACTACAATGTAACTACAATCCTAAAAACAAACTTTTAAGATGGTGAGAATAAAGATTAGTTGATGCGTGGAAAAGTATTTCTCGTGAATGTTTCTTTTTTCCGGTTAATCATTTACTACATAATCCTGAGTTTTCAACAACATTGAGAAAAAACATTGAAAAAAAAAAAAAAAAAAAATGCTTTTTGAAAGCGTTGTGAGAAAAGGAGAAAATGCTGGTCACCAGCATTTTCTCCTTTTCCAACAATGTTTTCATCTCATTCATGGACAGGTTCTGTTATTTAAGCCATACACTTTTTATCGTCTGCGAATGTTCTGCATTTGGAAGGGTCGAAAATGTTTTTTTTTGAAGGGTTAGCAAAAAATTGATTATGTACATATTCTTGTGTGAAATCCGGATCCAGAAAGTTTGGCTCTGATAATCGCAAGATTTGTGTTGAAATCCAAAAAAGATGTCCTTTTACAGAATACCTACCCCTATGAGTCATCAATATTTTCCCAACATGCGGGCAAAAATCCTTAAAGTTGTTTTCCATTACGTAATAAGAATCTCTTGAGTCAAATCTAATAACCCCCCTATAATATTTATCCTGTTTTTCCGGTGTTTTAGGAATTTCAAATCTTCTGATATGTTCCATAAATATTCGACAGTTTGGTTTAACACTTCAACGAAAGAATCCCACCTTTTAACATCTCTAAGGAAGAAACCATTTAAAGACATTGTGGGAAAAGGAGAAAATGTGCATATTAACATTTCTCGATTTCCCAAAATGTGTCTACTGTTTCAGAGACTTTCTTATTATTAAGGCAACACTGAATTTTTCGTCTGCAAACTCCTTGAATAAGGTTAAGTCTAAAATTCTGTCTTTCGGTTCAAAGATAACCCTTTACCACACAATTGCGAGTTTTATAGACCCTAACAAAGAAGGCTTTTGAAAACATAGAGGGAAAAGGTCAAAATGCTGATAACCAGCATTTTCTCTTTTTCCCACTATGTTTTCTATCGTATTAAAAACAAATTCCATTTCTTTAGTCACGTTTAAATTGCCGTCTGTAAATGTTTTAAAATTGGATTAGTCAAAAATTTTGTCATTTGGTAAGGAGTTAATGAGTTTTATGTTACGGTACTGAGATATGGGGATATCGGGTCAATGATAAAATCGAGAATACAATTCTCCTTTTATAGCAGGTATTGTAATCTTTAAGACTAAAAAGATGCCAAAATTCGTGCGTTTCCACGGAATGCGGCAAACTTTAAGTATGAACAAGTTACATGATAATATTAAATTCTGATTAAAAATTGAAACAAATGGGCCACAGTCCTATAAAATTCTATTTAAGTCTTTGCCAAACTTCAAAATAATAGACTTGACCGAATGGAGAGTATTTGTATACAACAATGACATGTAGCTGAAACGACAATTTCAGTATATAAACTAGTATAAGACTTTGTGGGAAAAGGAAAAATGGTGATTTCCAGCGTTTTCTTCTTTTCTCACAATGTCTTAAGCGCCTCCTTCTTCGTTAAAACTCGACATTAATTGTTTGGTAATGGGTTAGAATCATGCAAAGTGCAAAAAATTGAAGGAAACGACAACTATTGTTTTTCGTCATCTTGGGAAAAATAATTACTTAATTAATAGTGCAGTCGAAAGCGTACAGGACTTGAGAACAGGAGTTCACTAGTTCGAATCCCCAACCAGACCAGTTTCTTTCCGAGGACTGATGATAGTCATTGCGACAGGATCCATTCCTCTCTCACCGATGATCATTATTTCGAACATAGTTATGTGGGAAAGCAGCCAGTGGCTTGGAAAGAATATCGTGCAAAGTACTGGTTAAAAAAAAATCCAGGAAGGCATAGATATGTGCACTGGTCGCGGCGATATAACTGAAATTATATTGAAAACGGCGTTTAAACACCAAAGAATCATTATCATACAATCTTCATTAACCATATCACTGATCTGCACAGTGGAAATCCACACAGGAAGAATTCCTGCTTTATTGTGTAATTCTGGGATACTAACCGTAATATACGTAGCCCCAAAGATAAGGGAAACTTTTACAATGTACTTGTTTCTTCTGACATGATATGACAGAGTGACCTTATCTCTCAATATTTCAGTAGATTCCGAGAACAACGATACGCCGTATTATCTCCAATATGCCCGCCAGTTGTCGCGCAGATGTTGCTGCAAATGAAGGTCAAACCCGATGCTGACCTTGATTCCATAACTGTTACATATTTTAGGTAAAATAAAGATTTATCTCAAGATGAAATACAAGAGGTCCCTTATTATTGATTCTACATATGAACCATGCTCTGGCAAATGGGGGCTTAATGCATCTCCGTGATACATCGTACCGATCAAGCTATCACATAATTATGGATCCATAATAGTCACATTTCTTTTTAACAACCGACTGAATCATGAAGAAGACTGGAGTTACGAGCATTTTCTCCTTTTTCCCCAAATGTTTTAATTTTAAACTTACTTCCTCTGGGTCGATAAAACTTCGGGATTGTGTGGTAAGGGTTAATCATACAACAGACGAAAAAAATGAACTTTGTCCCAAACGAAAGGAATTGTAGACGACGAAATGAAGTGTGGCTTAACTCTTTACCAAACAGCCAAATTTTAGACTCGTCCAAATTGAAAGCATTTGCAGACGATAAATTCAATGTGGCTCAAATGATGAAATTTTCCTTTGAAAGGATAAAAAACATTGTGGAAAATGGAAGGAAAAAATGCTGGTTACCGGCATTTTCTCCTTTTCCCACATTTTTTTAAGCTTTCTTTTTCAGGGTCGTTAAAGCAATGGTTGAATAATGGGAATAACCTTTGAAAAGTTTTGTGTAAAACGGAGACAATGCTGGCTCGGCCGGGTAGCTCAGTGGTTAGCCGTGCGGAAGCACGAAATACCCAAATCTACTCAAACCTCTCCCAAATCTACCCAAATCTTTCCGAAATCTACCCAATTTTCTCCCAGATCTTACCCATCTATTTAGGATGTGTACTAGGAAAGGAATTTGACCGGGTAGGCTGTGTAGGTTAAGATCGGATTGCACAAAACTTACAGTCTGATCTTTGATGTGCATTGTCCGCTTGCGGAGAAATTCTGTACAACAGTAACCTTGAAACTACAATTATTTAGGTCTTATTTCCGGTCTGAAAATGTTTGTTGGGTTTTATTCAGCGTTCTAGGGGTTAAGCTCGCAGGTTTCAGGTGTATGCAAGATTTTTCCATCCGAGACAAACGAGAGTATATTGGTGAATCGTTTTACAATGAAGATGAAAATAGACATCGTGTGAAAACAATTTGTCAATTCAATTTCAATTCAAAAAAACTTTATTAAGCTCAAATCTTAACAATAAAAGATAGCTGAGCATTAACAACATTCCATGTTAATTTTTGTGTGACGACGAGGGGTTTCTTTTCAAGGATTTAGTATAGGAAGTCTGAATAAGTGAACTATTAAAAGTTTTTTTTCCCATGAGACACTATAATTAGTTTATAGAGCATTTTAAATCGTTACTCCGCATCTCAGTGTTACACTAACACTAGTAATACTGATGAATGTTTGGTCAAATGAAAATGGCATAGGTTGATGGCCGCTCATAGCAATCGAACACAGAAAATCTTGATCGCAAGACCGATGCTCTGAGTTACGACCACAGACACCACCGAACTTTTCACCAGTTTTTAACGAATCTCACATATAAGCTTTGATCGGTCACTTTACTTAACGTGAAATTTGTGAATAATCTTTACTTATATGCACCAAATTGATGTTAAAGCTTCTAAGAATAAGTAGGTCCTAAGAAACAGGAAAATAAATCACTTTACACTTTTTAATCAGATAGCAATTCGAAGTTTATTTAATTTGGCCAAATTTGTGATGATATTGGTCACATTAGGGGAGATTTGGGAGAGATCTGGGTAGATTTGGGAAAAATTTGGGTAGATCTGGGAAAGATTTCGGGTAGGTTTGAGAAGATTTTAGTATTTCGTGCCGCCCGACTCGTGAGCTGGTGTTTGCGAGTTCGATACCGGTTGAGGCAAACTTTATTTCTGGCGACTTCTCGTCTCTCACCTCTGTTGAGAAAAAAGGTCTCAGTGACTTGGTGCGAGAAAGCCAGGAAACACATGCATGCAGTAGGTGCACTGACCACCGTGACATGACCTAAGTTGTTATAACAGCGTTAAACTCCAATACAAACAAAGAAAATGCTGGTTACCGGCCGTTTTTTTTTTTTTTTTTTTCTTTCCCCACGATGTTTTCAAACGCTTTCGTCCAAGCTGTCGTTTGAAGAGAGTGGGGCTGTTTGACAGGCGTTCGCCTAGTGACCAACCATGCCATCTATATAATTAATATAGTCTTTAAAGTAAATTATATCTATGGTTTCAAGTAAATTATATACGAACGCCATCTTTAAAGGATAAAAAATAATTATGGTTTCAAGTAAATTATAGTTTAACGCCAGTGGGCTGTTTGGCTGGTCTGCTGAACACAGTAATTTTACGCTAAATCAAAAGCGCGAGTCATTGCAGAGAGGAGAACAATACAGGAGCATGCTCTGTGAAAATGGGGCTTAATGCATCTGCGTGACGCATGATTCCAAGCAAGCAATAACATAATTATGGATCCATAATAGCCACTTTTTTAACTTGCCAACCAACTGAATTGTGAGCCGGGTAGACTGGTCCTGTGACATGTAGAAAAATGACCAATAGCGAAAAGTTTCGACCCAGGTCAGCCTGCGCGGACTTAGCAGGCTGACCGGGGTCGATACTTTTCTCAGATGCATTAAGTCCCCTTTTCACAGAGCATCACTCAAATATATATGTATACATACACGTATATCGGGAAACTACAATCCCAATGCGATCCTAAAAACAAACTTGTAACATATGAGAAAAAAGATGTGTCGATGCGTGGGAAAGGGTTTCTCGTAATTGCTTGTTTTTCCGGTCAATCCTTTACAGCATAATCCTGAGTTTTAACAACTTTAAGAAAAAATAAATGAATAAATAAATAAATGCCTTTTGAAAACACTGTGAGAAAAGAAGAATATGCTGTTCACAAGCATTTTCTCCTTTTCCAACAATGTTTTCATTTCATTCACAGAAAAATCCATTATTTGAGCCATATAATTTTTATCGTCTGCGAATGTTTTCCATTTGGAAGGGTCTAAAATGTGTCGTCTTTTGAAGGTTCAGCAAAAGATTGATTATGTAGATATTTTTGTGCGAAATCCGGATCCAGGAAACTTGCCTTGGATAATTACCAGATTTGTCTTTCTTTGAAATCCAAAAAAAATGTCCTTTTACAGAATACCTACCCTATGATTCTTCAATATTTTACCAACATCCGCGCAAAAATCCTTAAAGTAGTTTTCCATTACGTCATTGGAATCTCTTCAGTCACATCTAATAAAACGCCCTATATTATTTATCCTACAGTTTTTCCGGTGTTTTAGGAATTTCAGCTCTTCTGATATGTTTCATAATTATTCGACAATTTAGTTTAACTCTTCAACCAAACAATCCCACCTTTTAACGTCCCTAAGGAAGAAACCATTTAAAGACATTGCGGGAAAAGGAGAAAATGTGCATATTAACATTTCTCGTTTTCCCACAATGTGTCTATTGTATCTTTTTATTAAGGCAAAACTGAATTTTTCGTCTACAAATGCCTTGAATAAGGTTTAGTCTAAAGTTCTGTCTTTTGGTTGATAACGAATTTTATGTTACGGTTCTGAGATATGGGGATATCAGGTCAATGATAAAATTGAGGATGCATTTCTCATTTTATAGGAGACTGAAAAGATGCGTATACACGGAATGCAGCAAATTTCAACTAAGAACAACTTACATGATTGTATTAAATTCTGGTTAAAAATTGAAACAAATGGGCCACAGTCCTATAAAATTCTATTTAACTCCTTGCCAAGCTTCAAACTAATAGACTTGGCGGAATGGAGAGTACTTGTATACAACAATGACATGTAGCTGAAACGACAATTTCAATCTTTAAACTAGTATAAAACTTTGTGGTAAAGGGAAAAATTGCTGATTTCCAGCGTTTTCTTCTTTTCCCATAATTTCTTCAAAGCCTCCTTCTTCTTTAAACTCGACATTAATTGTTTGGTAATGGGTTTGAATCATGCAAAGTGCAAAAATTAGAAAAGAATGAAAAAAATACATGTACTGTATTGCTTTCGTCATCTTGGGAAAATAATTTATTACCTAATAGTGCAGGGGTTCGCTGGTTCGTATCCCAAACTAGGTCAATTTCTTTCCAAGGATTGATGATAGTCATAGCGACAGAAAAACATACATGTATAACTATTGAAGACGAGACGAATTCCATGCATTTTCTATACTATCTGAACGACATGATGAGATCAGAACTAATAATCTATTTTCTTCGTACAAAGGTTGACCAAAAATTGAAAATTTGTATTTACTTTTGTCTTATGATAACTCAGATGTAATTTTTTTGAAGTGGAAATTTATGTGACAAAATCATTAGAATTGACAAATGCAGGGCATTATCGTACTCTGTAAGAATATTTGTACTCATGCATGCACTATAGGCCGTAGGCCTTTTTACTCAATAAAATATATCGTATTGTATGCAATACTTTCAAATTGGAATCTTCTAAACTTTTGTCGTTGGATAAAGAGTAAAAGATTGCACTTCAAATAAATATGACTGTAATTGAACAAGATCCCTTGGAAACATAAAACTGAGCCATGCTCTGGCAAAAGGGGGCTGAATGCATCTCTGTGATGAATTATACCAATCAAGTCATCACAGTATTAGACATCCCTAAAATCCGTTTTGTATATCAACCTTCTGATTCATAAGGTACACTGCTGTTTTACATGCGGAAAGTTAACCAGAAGCAAAAAGTTTCGGCCCAGGTCAGCCTGTGCGGATTGCACAGGCTGACCTGGATCGATACTTTTTGCACATGGATTAAGCCCCTTTTTACAGAGCATGGCTCAAATAAATATGTCAATGACAAAGGATCAAGTTTGCGTAATTTAGGGTTAAGAGAGAAAGTAAAGTTAAAGCGTTGTATGCTTATATATTTTCAAACACTCATCTAAACCTTTTGCTTTGCACATGTAAACTGATTACAAAAACAGTGAAACAAGTAAACCAACACAGCTTCTAAACTCTTTTCACCCCTTGTCCATAACTTGTTGCAGGCGGAATTCTTAAAAAGTAGCTCTCAGTATTTAACTTAAAAAAAATAGAATTTACACATTTCGTGCTGCTTGAACCTGATCGAAACTGTCGTCAAAACTTATATTAAGACCCAATCAGCAACTAAAAAGTTGAATTTCTCATTATTTTTGTTGTACAATATTTTGTAGTTTTCTAATAATCTCCCATGATTCAGCTCGTCTCATTAATGGGAATCCAGGAAGATGGCCGAGCCTACGCCATTGTCTTATTGAAGCGTCATTGGTGGTTTTTTTAACGGAGTTGAATTGATTTATCTTCCGACTTTCGATTTAATTAAACCGTTGTTATAACGCTTCTCTTCCTCGTAAAAGATTGGCCTATTGATAGAGGCAGCAATGACAAAATATGGCCGTCATCTTAGTCTTTCTCTTTAAATAGTGTCGTTTTCTCATACTCGTTTTTTAAGAAGATATGTATGTAAAAACAGATCACAGAGTTTCGGGCAGCAATCTTAATTTTCATCCATTGTGGGAAACGATACCCAATTTCATCGGTACTGCATTGAATTCCCCTCCCACCCACTGAATGACGTAACTATTACGGCCTTGACCTCAGTGACCTCGTCTTTGTCATGGAAATCCCCAAACGCCTTCAACAGTGCATAAATAGCTCAGCTTCCAACAGATGTAAGCATAACGCTCTTCACTTGCAGAAGAAATAAAAAACAACTAAAATTTCGCTATTACACGTGAACGAAAAATAAATCTGGACAAGCTACAATCTGAAAGGTGCAGAGGAGAAAAATTGACCTAGAAATTGCGTTTGGTGCACTTATAAGAATAGTAAGGTAAGATAATAAATTGTAAGACGAGTAACTTGGCAGTTTTTTCGTCATATTATTTTGTTGTTGTTATATGTTTATTGAGAGTATTGCCGAAACGGACATACTCGCAGAAAATCTGATTACGCACACTCGAATTACAGAAAATTACAGCGCATTTATTAATTTATTTATTCATTTATTTATTTATCACCTGTTTATTTCTTTGAATTTTCTAAATGACAGATCTATAAATATACATGTCTTTTTTTCTGATAGTAAACAATATACTTATGTGGGGCTTATTTCCCAGCGAACTTCAAGTCAATTTCCAACGCATATACCTGTGGACGGTGTTTTTAACGTGACCTATGCCCTGGAGATAGGGGGTTTAATGCATCTCCGTGATGTATTATATCAAGCAAGTTATCACATAATCGTGGATCCATAAATCCGTTTTGTCTAACGATAAACTGAATCCCGAGGTCAAATGGTTCTTGAACATGCAGAAAATTTAGCAAAAGCAAGAAGTTTTGACACAGGGCAGCCTGCGCGAACTGCATGCTGACCTGGGCCGATACTTTATACAGATGCATTAAGCTCCCTTTTCACAGAACATGGCTCATTCGTAACATTTGAAATATTTCGGACTGTCTATTTTTGAGTAGCTATCTCAATAATATCTTTCGAACAAAAACCCCAGACACTGCAACAATAACTTTTTTCTTTCTTTCTTTCTTTTTCTGAGGCGAAATCAAATGTATAAGAGATCCACTTTCAGTTCTAAGCCTTTGCAGACAGTATAGATCAAGATCCAACTGATGAAAACAGCGGTTTTGAAAGTGAAATATCCCTTTTTTTCCTTTCGCTGAAAAACATTTTTTTTCTTTAAAATATACTCCGCACTTCATCTCTTTATACCCGACCCAGTAGCTCAGTCGGGTGTACAGGAGCTGAATCCAGAGGGTCGCTAGTTTGAATCCCCAGGTTGGCCAGTTTCCTTCCGATGGTTGATGCTAGTCAGCGTTACAGGATTCATTCCTTTCTCACCGCTGTTTTCGTTCTTTTTTTCAGGACATCATGTTTACCAAAATGAAATCTACAATCCTCATAGCTTTAATCAGTACCTTAGTGTTGTCAGCCTTGACTTCAGAGGCTGAAGCGAAATTCTGCTTTAAACACAGATCTCAGAACAGATGTATAGACTTTGGTAGCAGACGTAGAGGTTCCGGCGGTGTCGGGCTGTGTGAAAGGTCCGGGCGTGAATGTGTGATGTTCCACGGTCCATGGACAGACTGTTTCTGTGTTAACGGAGAACGCATTGCGGTATGAGCTTTCGTGAAGGACTGATTGTATCTTGGACCTTTAACGAACAATCAAGCGTTTTAAGGACATGGGGAAGAGGGTTTTTCTTCTTTACGCACATTTATTTAAAAAAAACCTTTCCTAATATAGGTTCAATCATTTGTGTCACAATTAAATTTTTGTCTGCAAATGCTTTCAATTTTGACAAGTCGGGAATTTTGTCGTCTGGTAAAAAGTTAAAGTGGCTGTTTTGTATATATACATGTATATATTTATTTATTCATCATTTAAGATATTGATATTTATCTTTTTTATCATTTTCAATTCTGTTGGGAACACTGTACATAGCTTCTGCTGACGTCATAGATCAAGACCAGGGTCCGTATTCACCAACCATTTTTAAGAACGTTCTTAGTCTTATTCTCCAAGATTTTCAAAGTTTGAAAGTAACACAACTTCTGATTGGCTAAAATATTTGGTTTAGCCAATCAGAAGGTGTTTAACTTTCAAATTTCACACAACGTCAAGTCTAATCGAGGGCCTACAACATCACAGCTACAATACTAAACCATACCGTGTTTTAACTACCAAGAAGAAAAGAACCTGTTGAAAATATTGTGGGAAGAGGGGAAGATGTTGGTAACTAGCATTTTCTCCTTTTTTCACAATATTTTCAACCCTTTGAGGTACAAAGTTCATGCCTTGAATTAACAACAAAAGTAAACAAAGCAGTTTTTGAAATGCATTTAAATTTAAATAATAATTAAATAAATACTAATAAGAGTATGGAAATTGTTGTGAAGATGACAATCAGTTATTGTACAATCGGTCCAAGTGTTAGTCGTTGGCAGAGATATCAGTTTCAAAACTAGGGTAAAACCTGCCAGGTCACTCTATCTTTTGGATATTTTTTGCCTGATTTTGAAATTTATTTTCCTCCAAGTGACTTAGACTTGGACCGACCGTGCTATAACAGATTGTCATATCTTCCATACTTTTAAACGGTATAATTTTAACACCTGTATTGATTTTTTCGCCGCTATAGAGCCTTTAAGTTAGATCTGATCTATCTATATTTAATTTGTCGTCTGCAAATGCTTTTACATTGGACAAGTCTAAAATTTGATCGTGTGATAATGAGTTAAAATACCAATTGCCTGTATAAATAACTTGTGTCGTAATAGGTATAGTTAAAATTTTAATTCCTTTAACACACAACCACGACTTTTAACAACCTGGAGGCAGAAGCCTTTTCAAAACATTGTGGAAAAAGGAGAAAATGCTGGTAACCAGCATTTTCTCCTTTTCCCACAATATTTTCTACACTGTCAAGGACAAATTTCATCATGTGAGTCACATGTAATTTGTCGTCTACAAATGCTTTCCGTTCGGACAAGTCTACATATTACTCATGTGGTAAATTGTTAAAACACATGCAAACTTCTGAGGCAAATTGTGGTGGTAAAGTAAACAGTGAAGACTCGAGATCAGACGTCGCAGAAATTCCCGCCTAATTTTGGATCTACGCCGCTGCTTTATTGTTCCGATTTGGGTGGCATTTAATTTGTATATTATTTAGCCCTTTTTTGTGGCATTTGTCGAAGACAATGCCACTATGAGTTCAATACGGCATTTTGAAAATCATGTATTGTAGTTTGTGCAAAACCGAAGGAAGTAAACCCAATTAAAATCAATTTTTCTGAGACAAATAAGTGTTTCGATTGCACTCCGATATGAAATTGGAAATGGCATAATACAATGAACTTGATCAGGCCATCAATCGTGGAAATACATCCTTTTTATCGAAAATAGCTTGATCCGCTATGGTATTCTATGGCGGCGCAATGATAAACACATACCGTGCTTGTTCGTCCAAAAACCAGTTCGTTCCTCGGCTTATTCGTCCCAGGGCTTGTTCGCCCTGACTTGTTCGTCACACAAGATTTCACCCTACTCTATCGGATTTTGTATGACTATAGCAGGTTGACTTTCAAGCGAATATTTTGAAACTATTTCTGTTGTTTATTTTTCAAATGATTACTTCCACACAATGGTTCCCTTGACAAATGCCACACCAGTGTTTTCAACGCTTTGATTTAACCTCTCAACTACAGACATATTTTTACAGTTATTCCTAACTGTATGGTAGGCCTAGATCTAGCCTGGATTCCAGTCCAATTATTTTTCCTCTTTTTTATATTCATCATTTCTGACAAAGTAAAGTCCGAATATGAATAAAAAAAAAAAATGATTGAACTGGAACTCAGGCTAGCCTAGAACTAGTATATTCATGGTGCTCCAAGTTAGTTGAATGTTGCTCAATTTTCCTTTTTATCAACCCTTTACCACAGGATGCCGCCTTTTAACTACATTGAGAAAAAAGCTTTAGAAAATATTGTTGGAAAAGGAAAAAATGCTGGTAACCAGCATTTTCCCCTTTTTCTACAATGTTTTCTACCCTATCAAAGGGATCTTCTACAATATTAGCCACATTTAATTTGGCAACGGCATACCTATGCCTTGGGTTTGGGCAGATATAAAATCTTATCCTGTGGTAAAGGGTTAAATATCTTATTTTGTGAATGAAACATTCCTATTGTATCATTTGGTATTTTTCTTATTGTTATCTTTATAATGTTCCAGGCATTCTACTCGTATAAGCAAATATAATCCATTTGAAGTTATCTCCCTTGGATAGCGATATTAGCGGGCACATTACCGTTGTCTGCGCATGTCATAGTCTTCGAAGAGTTTAAACATACCACCTAGCGGAAGATACGAGATGCGCACATTGCACTTTATCAAACGGTCTTGAAATATATACGTAAACATACATGTAAATTAAAAAAAACTACAATGTAACTACAATCCTAAAAACAAACTTCTAAAATGGTGAGAATAAAGATTTGTTGATGCATGGAAAAGAATTTCTCGTGAATGTTTTTTTTTTCCGGTTAATCATTTACTACATAATCCTGAGTTTTCAACAACATTGAGAAATCAAAGTGCTGTAAGCACTGTAATCGGTCGACACTGAATAATTACAATGGTTTGAAATCACAAATCAGATGGTAGATGTTTGAACGATGTATTGGACAAAATATCCTACACCGTTACAAATGAGCTACGTAGGATCCCACTTTTTTAAACTGTCTTTTACAAATTAGTAGTTTAACGATTGGTTAAAATATAAGTTATGTTTGCCAGCCGACAGCAATAGAACATAAAAGATATGTGACAATTCTGATCAGCAATACCCATTATCAAGTTTTAGATATCACTCATCATGAACAGCAGTACCTACCAACCCTTTAAAAGAGTGAAAAAATACATATATTCTTTCCTGTAACTTTGGCAACTTTGGTAACTGTATTGTAACATATAAAAGCCGTATAACATATGTCTGCATTATAACTTTGGAATTGTTTACTTTTGGCTGCTTGTAGGCCTTTCATTTTTCCATTTTGAACAAGACATCGTATTCATCTTGACAAACTGTCCTACTTATTTTTTAGCGGGCCAAATCGCCCAGTCCAAACGTCTGCTGGCAAATTTCTCCTACATTATGCTTTCAAATAATGTAGATACCCAATAGCTCCCTAACTGTCAACTCTTTACCAAATGATAAAATTTTAGGCTTGTCCAAATCAAAAGCATCTGCACATGACGATTAAATGTAGAATCTGAATTGTTGAAAGACATGGGAAAAGAAGAAAATGGTAACCTGCATTTTCCCCTTTTCTCACAATGTTTTCAACTTCTTTCTCATGGGCATTAACAAAGGATAGTTTGGTTAAGAGTTAAAACACTCAGTTAATCCACTAGCCTTTTACAGTCAGGAAAACAATATCAAACATTAGGCTTCAATTTCATGGTCGTTTTCTTTTTCCCCATATACATCCCAAATAAACAGACAATTAGATCTAAGATATGAACGTCTGTGATATTAAACTGCATTGCTTTCAAAGGACAGTCTGATCTTTATCTTTTATTGTCTTCAAAAGCGACTTTACTTGTCCATAGCCAACACAGGTAATTGTATTAGAGTCATTCTAATCAGTAAGAGCATAACTGCGGTAGCCTTGATCTCTTTATCTGAAATGTGGAAAGGATGAGAATCGACCAATGTGGAATAGCTGATGAGACAAACATGTTGCTGACATTTGCACGCTTAGAGCGCTAAATTGTTAAAATAGACATGTTAAGTTTAGAAAAGCAGCCTAAATCTTGCAGGACCATTGCTGTCTTGAGTAGAATAACTCGGAAAACTGGCATGACAGATCCAAGATCTGACTGCATGTTCTGAGCAGTCTGGTCTGAATCTGCACTCTCTGCAAAGACTTTTTCCCTGGTCCGTTGATTCAGATATGGAGAATATAACAGTAAGTGAGCTTATTTGTGTGACCGTTTCATGGGTTTTTTTATCCTCGATGAAAATGTTCTATTTGACAAAATTTCGAAAATCTTTTAAATGGGTGAAAAACGCTGTGGAAAAAAGAGAACATGCTGAATACATACAGTTTTTCCAACTATATTTTCAAGGCCACACAGGATCGTTTGGTCAAGGGTTTACAGACTGATTCCAGTCTGTAGAAACTCACCAAGAAGAAACATGTAAGTGAGTGTAAAATGGTAGTGCCATGGCTGGAAGGAGAGGAAAAGGGACTGTGAAAACAATTCAACCCTTATCCCGCTAAAACATTGAAATGAAATTTCAAACCGGTGGTAAAACCCGATTAATTCTATGTCAAACTTATTCTTTTTTGGAAAAAGAAATATCTCCTTATCGGACAGTATACATCCAAGATCAGACTGCACGTTCTGTGCAGTCTGATCTTGATCTATACTATCCGCAAAATAGGTCAGTGAGTCGCACTTAGCAGCCTAGGGGTTAATACATCATACGCTGAAAGATGCGTAATCAGTCAGAATTGCGAATGGACAGCAGTCTGGGTACTAAGGTTGCAAGCGATGAATCGCCAGTCCATTCTGAAAATGGTTACGTAATGGCCTCTCCGCGAGGGCCATAACCTTTACACAACTCTATACCCTTTGTCCCCACAGCTTCACACGCTTCGCCTCGCTAACATTAAACGACCAGCCGGTTACTATTTTAAACTTACGGCTGTTACGAGTTGCATTTACATCAGTTTTCTCTTAGGCAGAGCAATCTAAATTTTCAAATTCTTTTCAAGCAATGTTTCCTGTTGCGATTTTATTTCTCTCAAGACCAAAATGACCTATTATCTTTTCAACACCTGCTACATATACGGAGAGCACTCGTCACAACTCGGTCGATCCCGTAACTACGTATAACTATCAACGGATCACTCGAAATTTGCCGAATGACATGGACATCAGACGACTACAAGATGTGTTCACATCACCCAATACACTTGATTCGCACTCGTTTCATTCATAAAGTTGCTGCTAATTACTGACCCTATTTCTTATAATCGTGTTGAAAGTAAACTGCTCCAGTTTTTGCTGGCCAGAGATTTTGATAATACTGTAATTATGACATACTTCAATACTAAACAAATTGTAACCGCCGTTTATTACATAATTGAAAAGTTATTATGGGATTACTAGACATTACTTAACGCCTGTTTACCGCTAATTACTATTCCTGCGCTTATCTGGGTCAAAAGTGCGGTTATCTGGGTCAAAAGTAGTTTTTATAATAAGGTCATCACAGCAGGTATAAGCGTTAAAACGCTGTAAGTAAAAGCTGTTCCGAGTTGCAGTTACACCAGTTTGCCCTGGGTAGACGGGTTTCCGAAGTTTTCCATCTCTCTAATCGGTCTACCGCCCGATTAAAAACACTGAAAAAAAAAAATGCTTTTTGAAAGCATTGTGAGAAAAGGAGAAAATGCTGGTCACCAGCATTTTCTCCTTTTCCAACGATGTTTTCATCTCATTCATGGACAGATTCTGTTATTTAAGCCATATACTTTTTATCGTCTGCGAATGTTCTCCATTTGGAAGGGTCGAAAATGTATTGTTTTTTGAAGGGTTAGCAAAAAATTGATTATGTACATATTCTTGTGTGAAATCCGGATCCAGAAAGTTCGGCTCTGATAATCGCAAGATTTGTGTTGCTTAGAAATCCAAAGAAGATGTCCTTTTACAGAATACCTACCCCTATGAGTCACCAATATTTTCCCAACATGCGCGCAAAAATCTTTAAAGTTGTTTTCCATTACGTAATAACAATCTCTTGAGTCACATCTAATAACCCCCCCCCCTATAATATTTATCCTTCTGTTTTTCCGGTGTTTTAGGAATTCCAAATCTTCTGATATGTTCCATAAATATTCGACAGTTTGGTTTAACACTTCAACGAAACAATCCCACCTTTTAACACCTCTAAGGAAGAAACCATTTAAAGACATTGTGGGAAAAGGAGAAAATGTGCATATTAACATTTCTCGATTTCCCAAATTGTGTCTACTGTTTCAGAGACTTTCTTATTATTAAGGCAACACTGAATTTTTCGTCTGCAAACTCCTTGAATAAGGTTAAGTCTAAAATTCTGTCTTTCGGTTCAAAGATAACTCTTTACCACACAATTGCGAGTTTTATAGACCCTAACAAAGAAGGCTTTTGAAAACATAGAGGGAAAAGGACAAAATGCAGATAACCAGCATTTTCTCTTTTTCCCACTATGTTTTCTACCGTATTAAAAACAAATTCCATTTCTTTAGTCACGTTTAAATTGCCGTCTGTAAATGTTTTAAAATTGGATTAGTCAAAAATTTTGTCATTTGGTAAGGAGTTAATGAGTTTTATGTTACGGTACTGAGATATGGAGATATCGCGTCAATGATAAAATCGAGAATACAATTCTCCTTTTATAGCAGGTATTGTAATCTTTAAGACTAAAAAGATGCCAAAATTCGTGCGTTTCCACGGAATGCGGCAAACTTTAAGTATGAACAAATTACATGATAGTATTAAATTCTGATTAAAAATTGAAACAAATGGGCCACAGTCCTATAAAATTCTATTTAAGTCTTTGCCAATCTTCAAAATAATAGACTTGGCGGAATGGAGAGTATTTGTATACAACAATGACATGTAGCTGAAACGACAATTTCAGGCTTTAAACTAGTACAAAACTTTGTGGGAAAAGGAAAAATGCTGATTTCCAGCGTTTTCTTCTTTTCTCACAATGTCTTAAGCGCCTCCTTCTTCGTTAAAACTCGACATTAATTGTTTGGTAATGGGTTAGAATCATGCAAAGTGCAAAAAATTGAAGGAAAAGAAAACTATTGTTTTTCGTCATCTTGGGAAAAATAATTACTTAATTAATAGTGCAGTCGAAAGCGTACAGGACTTGAGAACAGGAGTTCACTAGTTCGAATCCCCAACCAGACCAATTTCTTTCCGAGGACTGATGATAGTCATTGCGACAGGATCCATTCCTCTCTCACCGATGATCATTATATCGAACATAGTTATGCGGGAAAGCAGCCAGTGGCTTGAAAAGAATATCGTGCAAAGTACTGGTTAAAAAAAAATCCAGGAAGGCATGGATATGTGCACTGGTCGCGGAGATATAACTGAAATTATATTGAAAACGGCGTTTAAACACCAAAAAATCATAATCATACAATCTTCATTAACCATATCACTGATCTGCACAGTGGAAATCCACACAGGAGGAATTCCTGCTTTGTTGTGTAATTCTGGGATACTAACCGTAATATACGTAGCCCCAAAGATAAGGGAAACTTTTACAATGTACTTGTTTCTTCTGACATGATATGACAGAGTGAACTTATCTCTCAATATTTCAGTAGATTCCGAGAACAACGATACGCCGTATTATCTCCAATATGGCCGCCAGTTGTCGCGCAGATGTTGCTGCAAATGAAGGTCAAACCCGATGCTGACCTTGATTCCATAACTGTTACATATTTTAGGTAAAATAAAGATTTATCTTAAGATGAAATACAAGAGGTCCCTTATTTTTGATTCTACATATGAACCATGCCCTGGCAAATGGGGGCTTAATGCATCTCCGTGATACATCGTACCGATCATAATTAAGGATCCATAATAGTCACATTTCTTTTTAACAACCGACTGAATCATGAAGAAGACTGGAGTTACTAGCATTTTCTCCTTTTCCCCAAATGTTTTAATTTTAAACTTACTTCCTCTGGGCCGATAAAACTTCGGGATTGTGTGGTAAGGGTTAACCATACAACAGACGAAAAAAATGAACTTTGTCCCAAACGAAAGGAATTGTAGACGACGAAATGAACTGTGGCTTAACTCTTTACCAAACAGCCAAATTTTAGACTCGTCCAAATTGAAAGCATTTGCAGACGATAAATTCAGTGTGGCTCAAATGATGAAATTTTCCTTTGAAAGGATGAATAATATTGTGGAAAATGGAAGAAAAAAATGCTGGTTACCGGCATTTTCTCCTTTTCCCACATTTTTTTTTTTAAGCCTTCTTTTTCAGGGTCGTTAAAGCAATCGTTGAATAAAGGGAATAACCTTTGAAAAGTTTTGTGTAAAACGGAGACAATGCTGGCTCGGCCGGGTAGCTCAGTGATTAGCCGTGCGGAAGCACGAAATACCCAAATCTACTCAAATCTCTCCCATATCTTTCCCAAATCTACCCAATTTTCCCCCAGATCTTACCCATCTATGTAGGATGTGTACTAGGAAAGGAATTTGACCGGGTAGGCTGTGTAGATCAAGATCGGATTGCACAAAACTTACAGTCTGATCTTTGATGTGCATTGTCCGCTTGCGGAGACATTCTGTACAACAGTAACCTTGAAACTGCAATTATTTAGGTCTTATTTCCGGTCTGAAAATGTTTGTTGGGTTTATTCAGCGTTCTAGGGGTTAAGCTCGCGGGTTTCAGATGTATGCAAGATTTTTCCGTCCGAGACAAACAAGAGTATATTGGTGAATCGTTTTACAATGAAGACGAAAATAGACATCGTGTGAAAACAATTTGTCAATTCAATTTCAATTCAAAAAAACTTTATTAAGCTCAAATCTTAACAATAAAAGATAGATGAGCATTAACAACATTTTATGTTAATCTTTGTGTGACGACGAGGGGTTTCTTTTCAAGGATTTAGTATAGGAAGTCTGAATAAGTGAACTATTAAAAGATTTTTTTTTTTTTGCATGAGACACTATAATCAGTTTATAGAGCATTTTAAATCATTACTCCGCATCTCAGGTACACTAACACTAGTAATACTGATGAATGTTTGGTCAAATGAAAATGGCATAGGTTGATGGCCGCTCATAGCAATCGAACACAGAAAATCTTGATCGCAAGACCGACGCTCTCAGTTACGACCACAGACACCACCGAACTTTTCACCAGTTTTTAACGAATCTCACATATAAGCTTTGATCGGTCACTTTACTTAACGTGAAATTTGTGAATAATCTCTACTTATATGCACCAAATTGATGTTAAAGCTTCTAAGAATAAGAAGGTCCTAAGAAACAGGAAAATAAATCACTTTACACCTTTTAATCAGATAGCAATTCGAAATTTATTTAATTTGGCCAATTTTGTAATGGTATTGGTTACATTAGGGGAGATTTGGGAGAGATCTGGGAAAAATTTGGGTAGATCTGGGAAAGATTTTGGGTAGGTTTGAGAAGATTTTAGTATTTCGTGCCGCCCGACTCGTGAGCTGGTGTTTGCGAGTTCGATACCGGTTGAGGCAAACTTTATTTCTGGCGACGTCTCGTCTCTCACCTCTGTTGAATGTGAGAAAAGGTGTCAGTGACTTGGCGCGAGAAAGCCAGGAAACACATGCACAGTAGGTGCACTGACCACCGTGACATGACCTAAGTTGTTATAACAGCGTTAAACTCCAATACAAACAAAGAAAATGCTGGTTACCGGCCGTTTTTTTTTTTTTTTTTTCTTTCCCCACGATGTTTTCAAACGCTTTCGTCCAAGCTGTCGTTTGAAGAGAGTGGGGCTGTTTGACAGGCGTTCGCCTAGTGACCAACCATGCCATCTATATAATTAATATAGTCTTTAAAGTAAATTATATCTATGGTTTCAAGTAAATTATATACGAACGCCATCTTTAAAGGATAAAAAATAATTATGGTTTCAAGTAAATTATAGTTTAACGCCAGTGGGCTGTTTGGCTGGTCTGCTGAACACAGTAATTTTACGCTAAATCAAAAGCGCGAGTCATTGCAGAGAGGAGAACAATACAGGAGCATGCTCTGTGAAAATGGGGCTTAATGCATCTGCGTGACGCATGATTCCAAGCAAGCAATAACATAATTATGGATCCATAATAGCCACTTTTTTAACTTGCCAACCAACTGAATTGTGAGCCGGGTAGACTGGTCCTGTGACATGTAGAAAATTGACCAATAGCGAAAAGTTTCAACCCAGGTCAGCCTGCGCGGACTTAGCAGGCTGACCGGGGTCGATACTTTTCGCAGATGCATTAAGTCCCCTTTTCACTGAGCATGACTCAAATATATATGTATACATACACGTATATCGGGAAACTACAATCCCAATGCGATCCTAAAAACAAACTTGTAACATATGAGAATAAAGATATGTCGATGCGTGGGAAAGGGTTTCTCGTAATTGCTTGTTTTTCCGGTCAATCCTTTACAGCATAATCCTGAGTTTTAACAACCTTAAGAAAAAAAAAGCCTTTTGAAAACACTGTAAGAAAAGAAGAATATGCTGTTCACCAGCATTTTCTCCTCTTCCAACAATGTTTTTATTTCATTCACAGAAAATTCTATTATTTGAGCCATATAATTTTTATCGTCTGCGAATGTTTTCCATTTCGAAGGGTCTAAAATGTGTCGTCTTTGGAAAGTTCAGCAAAAGATTGATTATGCAGATATTTTTGCGCGAAATCCGGATCCAGGAAACTTGCCTTGGATAGTCGGCAGATTTGTCTTGCTTTGGAATCCTGAAAAGATGTCCTTTTACAGAATACCTACCCTATGATTCTTCAGTGTTTTCCCAATGTCCACGCAAAAGTCCCTAAACTTGTTTTCCATTACGTAATAAGAATCTTTTGAGTCACATCTAATAAAACCCCCTATAATATTTATCCTTCAGTTTTTCCGGTGTTTTAGGAATTTCAACTCTTCTGATATGTTCCATAATTATTCCACAGTTTAGTTTCTCTTCAACCAAACAATCCCACCTTTTAACGTCTCTAAGCAAGAGACCATTTAAAGACATTGTAGGAAAAGGAGAAAATGTGCCTATTAACATTTCGCGTTTTTCCATAATGTGTCTTCTATTTCAGAGACTTTCTTCTTATTATGGCAAAACTGAGTTTTTCGTCTGTAAATGCCTTGAATAAGGTTTAGTTTAAAATTCTGTCTTATGGTTGATAACGAATTTTATGTTACGGTTCTGAGATATGGGGATATCAGGTCAGTGATAAAATTGAGAATGCATTTCTCATTTTATAGGAGACTGAAAAGATGCGTATACACGGAATGCAGCAAATTTCAACTAAGAACAACTTACATGATTGTATTAAATTCTGGTTAAAAATTTAAACAAATGGGCCACAGTCCTATAAAATTCTATTTAACTCCTTGCCAAGCTTCAAACTAATAGACTTGGCGGAATGGAGAGTACTTGTACATGTATACAACAATGACATGTAGCTGAAACGACAATTTCAATCTTTAAACTAGTATAAAACTTTGTGGTAAAGGGAAAAATTGCTGATTTCCAGCGTTTTCTTCTTTTCCCATAATTTCTTCAAAGCCTCCTTCTTCTTTAAACTCGACATTAATTGTTTGGTAATGGGTTTGAATCATGCAAAGTGCAAAAATTAGAAAAAAATGAAAAAAATACATGTAGAGCGATTTCGGGTAATGCCGACACTTTAAGACAAGACGCCTAGTAAATATTTTGTACTTACGATGTCAATTTACCATGATGTCGGAATTACTCGACAGGTATATTTAGAACAAGTATAGTCTATTATGCAGATGCTTAATGCAACATGAGGGAACTTTAAACTCAACATTAATTGTTTGGTAATGGGTTTGAATCATGCAAAGCGCAAAAATTAGAAAGAAAAGAAAAAAACAATACATGCACTGTATTGCTTTCGTCATCTTGGGAAAATAATTTATTACCTAATAGTGCAGGGGTTCGCTGGTTCGTATCCCAAACTAGGTCAATTTCTTTCCAAGGATTGATGATAGTCATAGCGACAGAAAAACATACATGTATAACTATTGAAGACGACGAATTCCATGCATTTTCTATACTATCTGAACGACATGATGAGATCAGAACTAATAATCTATTTTCTTCGTACAAAGGTTGACCAAAAATTGAAAAATTGTATTTACTTTTGTCTTGTGATAACTCAAATGTAATTTTTTTAAAGTGGAAATTTATGTGACAAAATCATTAGAATTGACAAATGCGAGGCATTATCGTACTCTGTAAGAATATTTGTACTCTTGCGTACACTATAGGCCGTAGGCCTTTTTACTCAATAAAAAGTATCGTATTGTATACAATACTTTCAAATTGGAATCTTAAAAAATTTTGTCGTTGGATAAAGAGTAAAAGATTGAACTTCAAACAAATATGACTGTAATTGACCACGATCCCTTAGCAACATAAGACTCAGCCATGCTCTGGCAAAAGGGGGCTGAATGCATCTCCGTGACGCATTATACCAAGCAAGTCGTCACAGTATTCTACATACGTAAAATCCGTTTTGTATATCAACTTTCTGATTCATAAGGTACACTGATCATTTGACATGCAGAATGTTGACCGTAGGCAAAATGTTTCGGTCCAGGTCAGCCTGCGCAGTCCTGGGTCGGTACTTTTTTTTTTTTTTTTTTTTTTTTGTGCACATGGATTAAGCCCCCTTTTCACAGAGCATGACTCAAATAAATATGTCAATCACAAAATGTCGCTCTTGTCTCTGCATGTAGGATCAATTTTGCGTAATTTGGGGTTAAGAGAGAAAGTATAGTTTAATTTCTGTGTGTTTATTTTCAAACACTCATTTAAACCTTTTTCTTTGCATATAAACTGATTACAAAAATAGTGAAAGAGTAAACTAACACAGCTTCTAAACTCTTTTCACCCTTTGTCCATAACTTAAAAATTAGCTCTAAGTATTTAACTTAAAAAATATAATTGACACATTTCGTGCTGCTTGATCCTGATCTAAACTGTCCTCAAAACTTATATTAAGACCCAATCAGCAAATAAAGTGATGAATTTCTCTTTACTTTTGTTTTTCGATATTTCGTTGTTTTCTAATAATTTCCCATAAATCAGCTCTTCTCATTAATGGGAATCAAGAAAGGTGGCCGAGCCTACGTTATTGTCTTACTGATGTCATTGGTGGTTTTTTTTACCCAGTGGAAAAAACAAGTGATTTATCTTCCGGATTTCGATTTAAACTGTTGTTATAACGCTTTTCTTCCTCGTAAAAGATTGGCCTATTGACAGAGGCAGCAATAATCAAATATGGCCGTAAACTTAGACAATATTAGGCATAGGAGAAACCCTTCTCTTTAAATAGTGTTGTTTTCCCACAAACGAAGCGTTTTTAAGAAGATGTATATGTAAAAAGAGATCAAAGAGTTTCAAGCAACAACTCTAAATTTCATCCATTGTGGAAAACGATACGCGATTTCATTGGTTCTGCATAGAATTTTCCCAACTGAATGACGTAACTATCATGGCCTTGATCTCGTCTTTGTCATGGAAAACCCCAAATGCCTTCAACTGTGTATAAATAGCTCAGCTTCAAACAGAAGTAACCATATCGCTCTTTACTTGCAGAAGAAACAAACAACGACTAAAATTCAGTTCATTACTCGTGAACGAAAAATAAATTTGGACAAGCTACATATTTGAAAGCTGCCGAGGAGAAAATTTGACGTAGAAATTGCTTTCGGTGCACTTAAAAGAATAGTAAGGTAAGATGAGTAACTTAGCAGTTTCTTCGTCAGTGATTATTTTGTTGTTGTTATACGTTTATTGAGAGTATTGCCCGAAACGGACATACTCGCAGAAGATCTGATTACGTACACTCGAATTACAGAAAATTACAGCGCATTTATTTATTTATCATCTTTTTTTTTATTGTTCTAAATGACAGACCTGTATGTCTTTTTTCTGATAGTAAACAATAGACTTATGTGGGGCATATTTCCCAGCGAACTTCAAGTCAATTTTCAAACGCATATATCTGTGAACGGTGTTTTTAACGTGACCTACGCCCTGGAGAAAGGGGGTTTAATGCATCTCAGTAATATATTAAACCTGGCAAGGCATCACAAAAGCTCCTTTTTCACAGTGCATGGCTCATTTGTGATATTGAGTCCAAATATTTGAAATATTTAGGACTGCCTACTTTTTGAGTAGATATTGAACAATATTATCTTTCGAACAAGAACCCCAGACACTGCAAGAATAACTTTTTTTCTCTTTCTTTCTTCTTCGGAAGAAAAATAAAAGGTATTAGAAATCCACTTTCAGGAGCCTTTGCAGACAGTATAGATCAAGATCCGACTGCAGAGAATATGCAGTCTGATATTGGATTCATACAATCCGCTATTTCGTGAGATTTTATGATGAAAACAGCGGTTTTGCAATTCTCCCTTTCGCTAAAAAACTGTTTTCTTTTTTTGAAGAATATACTTCATCTCTTTATACCCGACCCAGTAGCTCAGTCGGTAACGTACAGGAGCTGAATCCAGAGGGTCGCTAGTTTGAATCTCCAGCTTGGCCAGTTTCTTTCCGATGGTTGATGCTAGTCATCGTTACAGGATTCATTCCTGTCTCACCGCTGTTTTGTTCTTTTTTCAGGACATCATGTTTACGAAAATGAACCTCATCTCCATGAAATCTACAATCCTCATAGCTTTAATCAGTACCTTAGTGTTGTCAGCCTTGACTTCAGAGACTGAAGCGAAATTGTGCTTTAAACACAGATCTCAGAACAGATGTATAGACTTTGGTAGCAGACGTAGAGGTTCCGGCGGTATCGGGCTGTGTGAAAGGTCCGGGCGTGAATGTGTGATGTTCCACGGTCCATGGACAGACTGTTTCTGTGTTAACGGAGAACGCATTGCGGCATGAGCTTTCGTTAAGGACTGAATGTATCTTGGACCTTTAACGAACAATCAAGCGTTTTAAGGACATGGGGAAGAGGGTTTTTCTCCTTTACGCACATTTATTTAAAAAAAACCTTTCCTAATATAGGTTCAATCGTTTGTGTCACAATTAAATTTTCGTCTGCAAATGCTTTCAATTTGGACAAGTCTGGAAAATTGCCGTCTGGTAAAAGGTTAAAGTGGCTCTTTTGTATATATACATGTATATATTTATTTATTCATCATTTAAGATATTGATATTTATCTTTTTTATCATTTTCAATTCCGTTGGGAACACTGTACATAGCTTCTGCTGACGTCATAGATCAAGACCAGGGTCCGTATTCACCAACCATTTTTAAGAACATTCTTAGTCTTATTCTCCAAGATTTTCAAAATTTGAAAGTAACACAACTTCTGATTGGCTAAAATTTAGCCAATCAGAAGGTGTTTAATTTTCAAATTTCACACCGTCAAGTCTAATCGAGGGCCTACACCATCACAGCTACAATGACTAAACAATACCGTGTTTTAACTACCAAGAAGAAAAGAACCTGTTGAAAATATTGTGGGAAGAGGGGAAGATGTTGGTAACCAGCATTTTCTCCTTTTTTCACAATATGTTCTACCCACTGACATACAAAGTTCATGCATTAAATTAACAAGAGCTGCGAAAAGTAAACAAAGCAGGTCTTAAAATGTATTTAAATTTAAAAAATAATTAAATAAATGATAAAAGTGTATGGAAATTAGTGTGAAGATGACAATCTGTTATTGTACGATAAGTTAGTCGTTGGCAGAGATATCAATTTCAAAACTAGGGTAAAACCTCCCAGGTCATTCTGTCTTTTGTATATTTTTTTGCCTGATTTTGAAATTTATTTTCCTCCAAGTGACTTAGACTTGGACCGACTGTGCTGTAACAGATTGTCATATTTTCCATACTTTTAAACGGTATAATTTTAACACCTGTATTGATTTTTGGCCGCTATTGAGCCTTTAAGTTAAATCTGATCTATCTACATTTAATTTGTCGTCTGCAAATGCTTTTACATTGGACAAGTCATAGGTATAATAAGAGTTTTAATTCCTTTAACACACAACCACGACTTTTAACGACCTGGAGGTAGAAGCCTTTTCAAAACATTGTGGGGAAAAGGAGAAAATGCTGGTAACCAGCATTTTCTCCTTTTCCCACAATATTTTCTACCCTATCAAGGACAAATTTCATCATGTGAATCACATGTAATTTGTCGTCTACAAATGCTTTCCGTTCGGACAAGTCTACATATTACTCATGTGGTAAATTGTTAAAACACAAATGCAAACTTCTGAGGCAAATTGTGGTGGTAAAGTAAACAGTGAAGACTCAAGATCAGACGTCGCAGAAATTCCCGCCTAATCTTGGATCTACGCCGCTGCTTTATTGTTCCGGTTTTGGTGGCATGTAATTTGTATATTATTTAGCCCTTTTTTTTTTTAACCTCTCAACTACAGACATGTTTTTTACAGTTATTCTTAACTGTATGGTAGACCTAGATCTAGGCTGAGTTCCAGTCCATTATTTTTTCCTCTGTTATATATTCATCATTTTTGACAAAGTAAAGTCCGAATATAAATAAGAAAAAAAAAAGAAAAATGATCGAACTGGAACTCAGGCTAGCCTAGAACTAGTATATTCGTGGTGCTCCAAGTTAGTTGAATGTTGCTCAATTTTTCTTTCTATCAACCCTTTACCACAGGATGCCGCCTTTGAACTACTTTGAGAGAAAAGTCTTGGAAAATATTGTGGGAAAAGGAGAAAATGCTGGTAACCAGCACTTTCTCATTTTTCCACAATGTTTTCTACCCTATCAAAGGGATCTTCTACAATATTAGCCACATTTAATTTGGCAACGGCATACCTATGCCTTGGGTTTGGGCAGATATAAAATCTTACCCTGTGGTAAAGGGTTAAATATCTTATTTTCTGAATGAAACATTCTGTTGTATAATTTAGTATTTGTTATCTTTATAATGTTCCAGGCATTCTACTCGTATAAGCAAATATAATCCATTTGAAGTTATCTCCCTTGGATACCGATATTAGCAGGCACATTATCGTTGTCTGCACGTGTCATAGTCTTCGAAGATTTTAAACATACCACCTAGCGGAAGATACGAGATGCTCACATTGCACTTTATCAAACGGTCTTGAAATATATACGTAAACATACATGTATATTTAAAAAAAAAACTACAATGTAACTACCATCCTAAAAACAAACTTCTAAGATGGTGAGAATAAAGATTTGTTGATGCGTGGAAAAGAATTTCTCGTGACTGTTTCTTTTTTTCCAGTTAATCATTTACTACATAATTCTGAGTTTTAAACAACATTGAGAAAAAACGTTTAAAAAAAAAAAAAAAAAAATGCTTTTTGAAAAAAAAAAAAAAAAAAAAAAAAAAAGTGCCTTTTGAAAGGATTGTGAGAAAAGGAGAAAATGCTGGTCACCAGCATTTTCTCCGTTTCCAACAATGTTTTCATCTCATTCATGGACAGATTCTGTTATTTAAGCCATATCCTTTTTATCGTCTGCGAATGTTCTCCATTCAGACGGGTCGAAAATGTATTGTGTTTTGAAGGGTTAGCAAATTTATTATGTACATATTCTTGTGTGAAATCCGGATCCAGAAAGTTTGGCTCTGATAATCGCAAGATTTGTGTTGCTTAGAAATCCAAAGAAGATGTCCTTTTACAGAATACCTACCCCTATGAGTCATCAATATTTTCCCAACATGCGCGCAAAAATCCTTAAAGTTGTTTTCCATTACGTAATAAGAATCTCTTGAGTCAAATCTAATACCCCCCCTATAATATTTATCCTGTTTTTCCGGTGTTTTAGGAATTTCAAATCTTCTGATATGTTCCATAAATATTCGACAGTTTGGTTTAACACTTCAACGAAAGAATCCCACCTTTTAACATCTCTAAGGAAGAAACCATTTAAAGACATTGTGGGAAAAGGAGAAAATGTGCATGTTAACATTTCTCGATTTCCCAAAATGTGTCTACTGTTTCAGAGACTTTCTTATTATTAAGGCAACACTGAATTTTTCGTCTGCAAACGCCTTGAATAAGGTTTAGTCTAAAATTCTGTCTTTTGGATCAAAGATAATCCTTTACCACACAATTGCGAGTTTTATAGACCCTAACAAAGAAGGCTTTTGAAAACATAGAGGGAAAAGGACAAAATGCTGATAACCAGCATTTTCTCTTTTTCCCACTATGTTTCCTACCGTATTAAAAACAAATTCCATCTCTTTAGTCACGTTTAAATTGCCGTCTGTAAATGTTTTAAAACTGAATTAGTAAAAAGTTTTATGTTACGGTACTGAGATATGGGGATATCGCGTCAATGATAAAATCGAGAATACAATTCTCCTTTTATAGCAGGTATTGTAATCTTTAAGACTAAAAAGATGCCAAAATTCGTGCGTTTCCACGGAATGCGGCAAACTTTAAGTTTGAACAAGTTACATGATAGTATTAAATTCTGATTAAAAATTGAAACAAATGGGCCACAGTCCTATAAAATTCTGTTTAAGTCTTTGCCAAACTTCAAAATAATAGACTTGGCGGAATGGAGAGTATTTGTATACAACAATGACATGTAGCTGAAACGACAATTTCAGTATTTAAACTTTGTGGGAAAAGGAAAAATGCTGATTTCCAGCGTTTTCTTCTTTTCCCACAATGTCTTAAACGCCTCCTTCTTCGTTAAAACTCGACATTAATTGTTTGGTAATGGGTTAGAATCATGCAAAGTGCAAAAATTTGAAGGAAAAGAAAACTATTGTTTCTCGTCATCTTGGGAAAAATAATTACTTAATTAATAGTGCAGTCGAAAGCGTACAGGACTTGAGAACAGGAGTTCACTAGTTCGAATCCCCAACCAGACCAATTTCTTTCCGAGGACTGATGATAGTCATTGCGACAGGATCCATTCCTCTCTCACCGATGATCATTATATTGAACATAGTTATGCGGGAAAGCAGCCAATGGCTTGGAAAGAATATCGTGCAAAGTACTGGTTAAAAAAAAATCCAGGAAGGCATGGATATGTGCACTGGTCGCGGCGATATAATTGATATTATATTGAAAACGGCGTTTAAACACCAAAAAATCATAATCATACAATCTTCATTAACCATATCACTGATCTGCACAGTGGAAATCCACACAGGAGGAATTCCTGCTTTGTTGTGTAATTCTGGGATACTAACCGTAATATACGTAGCCCCAAAGATAAGGGAAACTTTTACAATGTACTTGTTTCTTCTGATATGTACTTGTTTCTTCTGATATGATATGACAGGGTGACCTTATCTCTCTGTATTTTAGTAGATTCCGAGTGCAACGATACGCCGTAATATCTCCAATATGCCCGCCAGTTGTCGCGCAGATGTTGCTGCAAATGGAGGTCAAACCCGATGCTGATCTTGATTCCATAACTGTTACATATTTTATGTAAAATAAAGATTTATCTCAAGATGAAATACAAGGGGTCCCATATTTTTTATTCTACATATGAACCATGCTCTGGCAAATGGGGGCTTAATTCATCTCCAGGATGCATCGTATCAATCAAGTTATCACATAATTATGGATCCATAAAAGCCACTTTTTTAAACAACCCACTGAATCGTGAAGTAGACTGGTCCTTTGACATACAAAAAATTGACCAATAGCGAAAAGTTTCGGTCCAGGTCAGACTTTGCATGACTTTGCAGGCTGACCTGGGTCGATACTTTTCGCAGATTCATTAAGCCCCTTTTCTCAGAGTATGGCTCATATCTTTTTTTTTTCCTACAGAATAGGATTCCTAAGAGACAGGAATTCGTGCATTTGACTAAAGAAAAAAGTATATTTTGAACCCCTTGTCCAAACAATCCTGTGTTTAACGAATTTCAGGAAAAAAGACAATTGCAAACAATGTAGGAAAAGGACAAAATGATGGTTACCAGCATTTTCTTCTTTTTCCATGACAAATCTCAATATTAAAAAAAAAAAAAAAAAAAAATGATGATAGTGAAAAGCAAATTCGACCTCAGAATATTCTTACGGACATGAAAGTTCGCAACAAATGCATACCTCAGATACACACCGTCCCGGCCGAGATTCGAACCCATGCGGAAAATATCCTCATTTATTGAGGTTTGTAAGATCAATACACTAACCACTGAGCTAAAGGGAATTCCCCCTAATGCAGTTGTCAGGTATTGATTTTATACGGGAAGAAGCTATGTCGTAAGGAAGGAGTGATCCCTCTTAAGAGAAGTCATCATTTTGATGACGAAAAGCCTTATTAGTAAGTCTATGTTTTAGACAACAAATGGCTCAATGGCCAATAACGGACAAACAACAAATGACTCAAAGGCCAATCCCGGACGAGCCCCATCTTATGAATATGAAAGTTCGGAACAAATGCACAGCTCAAATAAAACTGCTTCGGCTGGTATGCGAACCCATGCGGCAAAGTTCCTCGTTCATCGAGAATTGAAAGACCAATACACTAACCCCCTAGCTAAAGAGAATTCTCCTTAACGCAGTTGTCAGGTATTGATTTTATACGGAAAGAAGCTATGCCGTAAGGAAGGAGTGATCTCCCGTAACAATATGGACGCCATTGTAACATTAATAAAGTCGACGAAAGAACTTGTATATTTCGCTTTTCAGAGAAAAAACATGTAACTATTGTGGAAGACGAATAGCATACATTTTTTTATACGATCTGAACGATATGGTGAGTTCAGAACTAATTATTATTCTTCTTTGTACAAAGGACGCTAAAAAATTGAAAATTCATATTTACTTTTGTCACTTGTGACAGCTAAAATGTATATAAGCCAAATGTTATGAAATTAATGTGACAAAATCATTAGAATTGACAAATGCGGGGCATTTTGTAAAAACACTTCTACTCATGCATGCACTGTGGGCCGTGGGCCTTATTACTGAATAAAATGTATTGTCTGCAATCGTCTACAAATGTTTTCAATCTAGAATCGTCTAAAATTTTGTCGTTTTGGTATTGGGTAAAAAATTGTACTTCAAACAAATATGACTGTAATTGAACAAGATCCCTTGGAAACATAAAACTGAGCCATGCTCTGGCAAAAGGACGCTGAGTGCTCCTCTGTGATGCATTATACCAAGCAAGTCATCACAGTCTTAGACATCCCTAAAATCTGCTTTGTATATCAACCTTCTGATTCATAAGGTACGCTGCTCGTTTGACATGCGGAAAGTTAACCAGAAGCAAAAAGTTTCGGCCCAGGTCAGCCTGTGCGGATTGCACAGGCTGACCTGGACCGATACTTTTTGCACATGGATTAAGCCCCCTTTTTACAGAGCATGGCTCAAATAAATATGTCAATCACAAAGGATCAAGTTTGCGTAATTTGGGGTTAAGAGAGAAAGTATAGTTTAAGCGTTGTATGCTTATACATTTTCAAACACTTATCTAAACCTTTTGCTTTGCACATGTAAACTGATTACAAAAATAGTGAAAGAGTACACCAATACAGCTTCTAAACTCTTTTCACCCCTTGTGCATAACTTGTTGCAGGCGGAATTCTTAAAAAGTAGCTCCAATCCTCATAGCTTTAATCAGTACCTTAGTTTTGTTAGCCTTGACTTCAGAGCCTGAAGCGAAAGTGTGCTTTAAACACAGTTCTCAGAACAGATGTATAGACCTTGGTCGCAGATATAGAGGTTCCGGCGGTGTCGGGCTGTGTGAAAGGTCAGGGCGTAAATGTGTGATGTTCCACGGTCCATGGACAGAGTGTTTCTGTGTTGAAAGAGCACGCATTGCGGTATGAGCTTTCGTGAAGGACTGATTGTATCTTGGACCTTTAACGAACAATCAAGCGTAGGACCGATTAGATTTTAGATCTTTAACGAATAATCCAGTGTTTGAACCATCATGGGGAAGAGGGTTTTTCTCTTTTTCCCACATTTTTAAAAAAATCTTTTCTAATATAGATTCCATCATTTGTGTGACATTTAATGTGTCGTCTGCAAATGCTTTCAATTTGGACAAGTCTGGAATTTTGTCGTCTGGTAAATTAAATTGGCTGTCTTGTATATTCATGTATATATTTATTTATTCATCATTTAAGATGTTGATAATTTTTATCACTTTCAATTCCGTTGGAAACACACTGTACATAGCTTATGCTGACGTCATAGATTAAGACCAGAGTCCGTGTTCATCAACCATTTTTAAGAATGTTCTTAGTCTTATTTTTCAAATTTTCAGAATTTGAAAGAAACACAACTTCTGGTTGGCTAAAGAATTTGGTTTCGCCAATTAGAATGTGTTGTACTTTCACACAAAGTCAAGTCTGATCAAGGGCCTACAACATCACGCCTACAATACTAAACAATACGGTGATTTAACTACCTAGAAGAAAAGAAATTGTTGAAAATATTGTGGGAAGAGGGGGAGATGCTGGTAACCAGCATTGTCTCCTCCCCCCACCCCCAGTATTTTCTAGTCGTTAAAATACAAATCTCATGCCGTGAAACAACAATAGCTGCCAAAAGTAAACAAAACAGGTCTTAAAATGCATTTAAATTTAAATCCTACAGTTTAAAAGTATGATAATTATTGTGAAGATGACAATCTGTTATTGTACGATCGGTCCAAGTGTTAGTCGTTGGCAGAGATATCATTTTCAAAACTAGGGTAAAACCTGCCAAGTCACTCTATCTTTCTTTTTGCCTGATTTTAGTTATTTTCCTCGCAGCGAGTAGGACTTGGACCGGCCGCACAATAACAGATTGTCATCGTCACAATATTTTCCATACTTTTAAATGGTATGACTTAAATTTAAATACATTTTAACACCTGCATTGGTTTTTCTGTCGCTATTGAGCCTTTAAGTTAGCTCTATTTGCATTTAATTTGTCGTCTGCAAATGCTTTCAAAGTGGACGAGTATAAAATTTGATCGTCTGGTAAAGAGTTAAAATACAGAAGCCTTTTCAAAACATTGTGGCATTTTCTCCTTTTCCCACAATGTTTTCTTCCGTATCGAAGACAGATTTCATCATTTGAGTCACATTTAAGTTGTCGTCTACAAATACTTTCCGTTCGGACAAGTCTACATTTTTCTCGTGTGGTAAAGAGTTAAAACTCATACAAGCTTCTGAGGCAAATTGTGGTGGTAAAGCAAACAGTGAAGACTCAAGATCGGACGGAGCAGAAATGCACGCCTAATCGTGGATCTGCGCCGCTGGTTTACTCTTGCGGTTTTTGTGTCATATAATTTGTATAGTATTTTGCTTTTTTTTTTCAATCCCTCAGTTACAGTCATGTGTTTACGGTTATTCTTAACTGTCGTTTTTTTTTAATATAATTCCTATTATTTCATCTTCTGATCAGTAACTGTAAGTTAACACTTTTTTCTACAGTTTGGCTACTTCACTTTGATATGTACATGTATATACACATGTGACAGAATTCATTGAATAAATTATATTTTGACAAGACAATGTACTATGTATACGTCTGAATAAAATGTCTGTTCTGTTCTGTTCTAAAAGAAAACTGTATGGTATACCTAGATCTGGTGTATTCATGGTAGGCCTTCGTTGAAAATTGCTCAATTCTTTTTTTTTAATTAACCCTTTACCATTGAATGCCGCTTATTGACTACCTTGAGAAAGATGGCTTTGGAAAACATTGTGGGAAAAGGAGAAAATCCTTGTAACCAGCATTTTCTCCTTTTCCCACGTTTTCTACCTTACGAAAGGGAACTTCCACAATTTTAGCCACATTTAATTTGGCATCTGCATATGCTTTGGGTTTGGACAGATATAAAATTTTACCCTGTGGTAAACGGTAAAATATCTTATTTTGTGAATAAAATATGCCTGTTTTATCATTTTTTTTTTTTTGTCATATTTATGTTCCAGGCATTCTACTTGTGTAAGCGAATCGAAGCCATCTCCATTGGATAGTGATGGGTACATTACTATTGTATGCGCATGTCATATTCTTCAAAGATTTGAAGCATGCCACTTAGCGGAAGATTATGCGCTCATTGCACTTTATCAAACGATCGTGAAATGATCAGTGATTTTACGACCCGGTTTATGATTTTTTTGAAAACACTGTTTAATAAGAGAGAGAGAGAGAGAGAGAGAGAGAGAGAGAGATAAAATAGTTGAGACCGTTTTCATTGACAACGACCACATCATTTGTAAAAAAAATTGTAAAAAATTGTAAAAAAAAATGGCTGCGCCCATGAATGATGACAATTTAAACAAAATTAAAAAAACAAGTTATCGTCCTTTAAAAGACATTTAAGCTTTTCAGAAAATCCCTCTTTTTCACATTTCCTACCGCTAAATCTGATTGGCCGTATGCTGTTTGAACAGCACACAAAACAATCGATTGGTCTTTCTTTCACCGGTGTTTGTGTCGCCATTTTGCGTTATGGTCATGTGACGAAAATATCACGTGATGACGGACTACTTTCTGAGCCAGCTACAGAGGTGAAAGGGAATGATCCGTTGTGCAAGAGAGTGGGTTTAAGACTATCTTTGATTCTGTGTTGCTCTTTTCATGCTGTAAATTGGCCTAAACAAACGTGTTCGGAATCAAAGCGCTGATGGCACTGGAAGGAGATTATTTCAGAGCAGAAAGCCGGCCACTTTTCCCACCCACCTAGCCACTGCACAGAATAGACATAAACACTGTTATGACATTGGAATATGACATTGGAATAGTTTAATAAGCATGCACAGTACAAATACGAAAAGCTTGCTAAATACTCACTTAAATATAATCATCAGCTGGATCGTTCCCATCATTTTACAAATATTTCGATCGTGATAATGACGGAATTAAGCAAATCCCGTGAGCATGAAAGGAGCTTTTCTTTTTGAAACCAAGCAAGCGAAGGGCACCGAACCTAATTTCCTCTGAAACTAGTACCGGAAGGTAGGTTTTACAATTTTGAGAATCGAGGTGTTGAGTGTTCAAGAAGCCAAGTTGACTACGGACAGTGTTGCAAACAACCCGGTCCAAAAATGCATAATGACTTAATGACCATCCCGTCTGAAGCACAACAATCCGGAAACAAGACCTTATCATTTGAAAAGCCATCACGGTTGGCTTCAAATAGCTCCCTTAACGCTTTACCAAACTGCAAAATTCTAGACAGGACCAAATTGAAAGCATCTGCAGACGAAAATTTAAATGAAGTTTAAATGGTGATTTATGTATTGGATAGGGTCGAAAACACTGTGTGTGGAGGGGGGGGGGGAAAGAGAGAAAATGCTGGTTACTGGCATTTTCTCCTTTTTCCACAATGTTTTCCAAAGCCTTCCTTTTTCCACAATGTTCTCAAAAGCCTTCTCTTTCGGGGTCGTTAAAACGCCTTTCAAGGTCGTTCAACGACTCTTGCGAAAAAGACTTTTGAAGGCATCATTGGAAATGGAGAAAATAAAAACTAGCATTTTTTTCCTTCTCCCACGATTTCTTCCCTTTCAAAGATAAATTCATTCTCGGATACAATTATCCTTGAGTCTGAAATCATTCATCATGAGGGTAAAGTGTGAACTAAAAACGAAAATTCAATCCGTTTCTTGATAGATCTATTTCGATCACTTAACATCAGAACCGCAATTTAGACTGGAATGGTTACCTCCCCTGATACAGCAAACTCGTGTGTACAAATGGGGACGGACTGTCTTTCCATCATGTCTGAAGATATGCACAACACTGGGTTTAATTAAGTTCATAACAAGACAAAAATTTCTTAGACCTGTCTAAACTGACACCATTTGCTGAGGATGACAAATGAAATGTGACTGAAATGGTGGGGCAATCCAAACAATCCCGAGTGTTAACGACCCTGGAGAAAGAAGCATTCGAAAACACCGGGGAAAAAGTATAAAATGCTGGTAACCATTGACAGAGATACTGGGAAAATATTGTGGGAAAATGATAAAATGCTGGTAGCCAGCATTTTATCATTTTCCCCACAATGTTTTTCACCCAGTCGAATCCAAATCGATTCCTGTGAGCCACAGTCAATCTGTTGTTTGAAAATGCTGGACATGTCAAGAATTTTATTGTCTGAGAACTGCTGGTTAAATTAAATAAACATCTCCAGCTTATAGCAAACCATAGTACTGAAATGTATTGACAAACTAGCGAATCCGGGGGGGGGGGGGGGGAAGCGGCCGTGGGAAAGATAAGAGTTGGTTGGTCCATACAAAATTCAATAAAAATGGTGTAATCCGGTTATTAAGTCCGATCCGGCCCAATCCGGTATTAAGTCCGATCCCATGACTTTAACCGCCGCTCCAAGAATGGAGCATTTGCCTTATTACAATAGAAAATTTATGCCATGAAAATTATGTTTGTTGATCTTTAATAAAAAAAAAAAAAAAACACACACACACACACACACACAAGTAAAGAACATAATTATTCTGAAGATTTGGAGTTTGAATGCTTTCGAAAGTTTACAGTTAGATGACGTGTCGATGCTTTCTTCACTTTCTTATCGGTTGGACGAACTTGTAGAGCTCTAGGCAAGAACTACAACACCCACGAAAAGCACGAAGATGAAAAAAAAAAAGGGTTGCCATGGGATAAGAAAAGACGAGTCTGATTTGCATAGATCATTGATTTGATTTACATATTAGCAAACATCTTGTACCTTATCGTTAACATCTTGTTCAATCTATATGCCTTTCTTTGTTGACATTATTCAAGTTGGAATAGTAGAGATTTTATAGTTCGTGTTAACGTCGTCAAATTTAGCCGAATAAAGATTTCTTATAGAAAGAGATATTTGCTGTGAAGCAGAATTTGGTGACTGTGGGTTTTGTTGTTGTTGTTGTTGTATGTGTACAATATGTATGTGTTGTTGTTTACATTTGGATCTGGATCATTTTCGATGGCAATACATATATACTAGTTTAGTTAACGATATCACAAATCTGGAACAAAAAATTCTAGGTCTAGATGTAGAGTCTACTGCGACTTCAAAACTGCTTACACCGGTAAAAGCGTTCCGTACGCAATACCATACGGACTTGATCTAAAATTAAATTTTACTTCCTCTGAAGTCTGATCTTAGTCCACATTTTTCATGAAAGCACGTACATGGAATCGCAGTTAGCAGGCATAAGGCTAAGAAACGCATGCAATCAGAATGTCTTTTTAAAGCGACTTCCTACTAGATACCTAGATCTAGTTCTAGATTTTAAGAATAATCTTGGATTAAGTCATAATTTTGATGGAGTAATCTTTACTGTACGCCATCATGTATGTGTGGTAGCTAGTGTGTTTGGGGGGGGGGGGGTGGAATTCGGTCGGTTGGTTTAAAAGTAATTGACTCGAACGAAAAAACAACGAGAGAAGGGAGAGAGAAATATAAAAAGAAGGGGCGCAGATTCTGGATCTATTCCTTTTTAACTAGAGCTAGATCTGTAGATCTAGACTATCATTCCCTATCCTTGCTCTCTACTGGGATCGTAGGCTATATTAGATCTACTATTATTACATACGATCTCTACTCTCTATGTCTAGACCTTCTTTTCTACAAGTAGTTCTAGCAACACATTCATTCGACGTCACTAAATCTATTGCAACAAAATCTATAAACAAGACTCTATATTGAAAGTGACGGGGAGAAGAGACTAGAGCCGTGCTGGCAATTTTTCCCGCCAAGCTGTTATCGCGAACAATCGTATGTCTAAAACGATTCAGTTCGTGAACCGTCGGATTTTACCGAACGTGTCGGAAACATAGAATACCAATTTCGGTCGCATAACTCAAAAATTGCTATTATACCAAAATAATGACGTCTACAGTATAAGTATTGCAATATGAAAAAGCAGCATCTATTGAGTATGATCAATGACGAATTGTAAAAAGAAAAAAAAAACATTGTCTTGGGAATTAAATAACTGAGTTCTTACTCTAGTAGCGAACTCGAAAAGGCCTTTCGTAATGTCGCAAACAGGAATGGCAGAGAACGACATTTCACCAAAAACCGACCAAACAGACGAAACACAATATTCAGGTATCGAACTAAAATTGCCGCTCATACAAATTTAGAGAACAGAATTCAGAGAGAAAACTTTCCACCAGTTTATTCCTTAGCATTTTCGATTTGACTCGGTACAATTGTTGCATATTTTCATCAATGTTTGTCCGCCATTTTACCAGCATAACGGAACGAAAGAGAATACAACATTCATTCGGATAACACCAGAATTTCGGATGTCATAATCTCATTATATGTCCACATCCCTGCATAGTAACAATGACTTGAATTTGAATTTCAGAACTATTCTATAAACTAAGCATTATTCACCTCTTTGCTAAATATCTCTTTTTGTACAGCTTCAGCCAGAATTTTGAAGCAAAATGAGTAACCAAGGAAATGGGGTAGTCCCTAGCGGCCCCTAGCACAGATACAATTGTGCCCAAATGCCTGTTCCCATTCACGTATATATGTATGTGAATCACATACAAATTGATTAGAATATGTATAAGCTTTAAAACAAATCAAAATCTTATGTGCAGTGCACGTACTGGAAATCATGCTTTCAAAAAAACACCTTTAAATTTTATTGTTCGATTTCAGTGCCAATTCCTCTATGAAACATTTTTCTGTCAGACTTCCAAATGTGTAATAACGAACCCAGTCTTTCTTAAAGTAGATACTGATATCCTATTTTTGTGTCATAGTAAAGAGTAAGACTAAGAGAATACAAGACTGGTTCTCACTCTGGATTATTTATAGACTCGCCATAATCCTAATCTTTGCCGCTAGCTTTTAATGACTTCATTTTGTGTTAACTGTAAAACAATGTCATCCCAGTAGAAGCTTACAGAACTGGGGAAGACACCAGTGTCAGCAAAGCCTTCTACATCTGATACTGTAGATGACAACGTATTTAAGTCAGTTTAAATGTAATCCTCTATCAAATAATTCTGTGTTTCAAGAACCTGCAAAAGAAGCAGTTTTAAATCTTGGACTGAAAAAGTAATTTCAGTTTCTCCCACAATGTTTTCTACCCTATTGAAGACAAATCATGCAAGTCTACGGCCACACTGAAACTCATCTGCGAACGCTTTCAAATGGACAACTAGATAAAAGTTTGTTTTTTGTTAAAGAGTCAAAAAGCGGTCCGACGAATCACCGAAATACCGAAATGCCACCGAAACACCAAAATACCCCTATTTTTTTTTCAAAATTAAGTTCAGATAACTGATATTAGTTTGCAGTATTTTTCTTTCTTTCTTTTTTCTTTAACTGAAAATGCAGTCAATGAAAGTATCAATCATTAATGAGAAGAATGATGTTGTTAATATATTCATCATTAATTTACGTGGAGAACAATCACCGAAACACTCGCGTGTCTGGCCTGTTACACACCGAAATACCCGATCTTGATTACGCCAATGTAGACCCGAAGATTTATCAGTATCATATGATCACTTGAATTTATTATTTCTTTGAATGATAAACACACATACAAAATCATTTGCGGACGAAGCAGACCCAAATCAGAATGTAGGTCTCTGATCCATCGAAACGCACAAATAGCTCGGTTCTGTTCTGTTCTGTTAAAGTGATGCAATCGTAATTGAAGGCGTTCGGCTGATATGATCAAACTTATTTTGTGTAAGTTTGTCATTGTGATTTTTAAAATGGCATGGTTATTATTAATAATCTTATCGGTGGAATTATAATTGTCTTATCAATTTAAGCCTGGTAACGTGTTAACCACAGATTTAAAATGGCGGCCGGTTTTCCGATTTGGTGATTTTTAATTTCATCTATATCCAACATAAAAGTGAAAACTATTTTTGCCAGCTTAGTTATGGATAAAAATCAGACAAACCAACCTTGTACACAAGCACAGCTGCTGTAGTTAGATTGCGGATGTAGAAACCCTGAATCGACAAATTTTACTACGCCGGGCGGGTATTTCGGTGAACATTTACAGTACCGGTGGGATATTCCGGTGCACATTCTTCACGTCGGGCTTCAATGGCATGTTGTTATTTTGTCATTAGGTTTTAAACTAACACTCCTTCATCAGTATGATTACAATTTGTGTCAAACACCACAACTTCAATTGTTTGAAATAAAAAAAAAAGGGGGGGTATTTCGGTGTTTCGGTCGCATTTCGGTATTTCGGTGATTCGTCGGACCCGTCAAAGAATAACTAGAATATGTATATTCAAGAAATTTTGTTAACACTTTATTTTGAGAAGAACATAATTGAAATGAAACTGTGTTGCTTTAACGATTTGAATAGTAACATGGTGAAGTAAAACTTAGGGCCCTGTTTCAAGAAAAGAAACTTTAATCTTATTTTGCCCAAGTCCGCTAAACGGACAACGCAGTTTCAGACTTAAGATTAATTTGTTGAGATGCATTTCACTAAAAAACAGAAGTAACACCAATTACTCAAGGATTAAAAATTTGAAAAATTGATTAATGTGGATCATTTACTTACTTTCTAGTTGAAACTTAGGTTTTATCTACTGAAGTGAATAAGACAAACTGTGGACAGATTACAAAAATTATCTGTTAGTGGGCAAAATTATCACAGGTTTATATGTTGAATGAATAAGACCAACAGCAAACATTTTTAACTAGCAAATCATCTCTGAAAAAAATGGAAGTGGGAGGATGCACAGCACAGAAAAGACACTCTTATATTTCTTATAGCATCAAATGTCAGCCTATTTTAAGGGGCTTTTGTCAGCCTCTGCAAATTTGTGAACGGGGCTATGTCGCCTTTGTAAAATCCAGAAGGGGCTTTTGACTGCGTCTAAAATTTAATGAAGGGGATTATGTCTGCCATCACAAAATTGTAAAGGGGCTTTTTACAGCCTTGTCTATTTTAGGGGTAGGGGATAATGACCGAAGGGGCTTTTGAAACGCCGTTCAAATTAAAAAGGTGATAATGATGATAATCCGCTCATCAAGTGTAAAATGACAGATTTTGAAGTTACCAGCCACCCTTATTGACAAATTGATGTCAAATTATGCGGAAATACTTATCCAAAAATTAACTGACAGGAAAAATAGACCGCTGCAAAAATGAGAAAACCCATGGAACAATTGGAGGCATTTCAGACTCTTTTCAGCTTAAAGTTTAATAATAAATTTAAGCAGTAAATTGCTGTAATAACTGTATTGCACAATACATGGGTCTGAAAATCCCTGTCTTATAATGGGAAAAAAAACTTAGCATGATTTTATGAATGAAAATATTGAACAACTTGATAGTTAGAAATGGGGGTGGGGAATCCAGGATGCAATGAAAAATTAATAAAAATGATAAATGAAATAATGTCTTCACCTTCTTATTTAGATTTTTTTTTTTTTTTTTTTATTTTTCATCAAATGCAATTTTGGATTTCAATAAAATACTTAACACTCGCACACCCAGTTTTTTTTACTGTGTACCCCTAGTTTTAAGATTTGCCAGTCCTAGGGGTTGCAAGAAAACCCCACATGCTGAAAAAGGCATGGGAACACTGCAGATTAGATTTTAGTTTTTGAGGGTAAAAAATGATTGCTAAAAAATGAGAGCAACCTCTGCACAGATTTTGAGAACATGTTCAAACTCTCGTATGTTCTCAAATTGAAGATGAAACTAGAATTTGAACATAGTCTACTTAACTCTTTACCACACAATCACAGGTTTTAACAACCCTGAACAAAAAGCCTTTTGAAAACATTGTGGGAAAAAGAGAAAATGCTGGTAACCAGCATTTTCTCCTTTTTCTACAATCTTTTCAAAAGTCATTTTCCTCAGGATACATGTAGTTTAATCACAGGATTGTGAGATAAAGGCTTAACCCTTTACCACACAATTTCGGCTTTTTATGGCCTTGCAAAAAAAAGGCTTTTGAAAAGTTGAAAACATTGTGGGAAATGGGGAAAATGCTGATAATCAGCATTTTCTCCTTTTCCGACACTGTTTTCTACCATATCAAAAAGAGAAATCATCATTTTAGCAACATTAATTTATTGTCTGCAAATGCTTTCAGTTTGGTCTAGTCCAACATTTTATTGTTTGGTGAAGATTAATAGGGTATGAAGAAACTGTCAGTTGGTGATATTTGTTTTATTTTCAGTTCAAAATGTTGGTGTTGTTGACATGGATGATGATATCCATGTGTGTAGAAGATGTAACCTGGAGTTTGTTAGCATCCAAAAGTACTTGGAGCACAAGATTAAACATGACAACTATAGGGTAATTCAGTTTTTTCTTGCTATCATTTTCTTATTGTTTCAGACCTTACATAAAAAATGATCTTAGAAAGATAGTGTTATGTTGAACTTGTTGACTCATATTTGCTGTGTTAACCCTTTACCACACAATCCCAACTTTCAACGACCCTGAAATAGAGGCCTTTTGAAAACATTGTGGGAAAAGGAGAAAATGCTGGTAACCAGCATTTTCTCCTTTTCCCGCAATGTTTTCTATCCTTCCCAAAATAAATTTCAATTTTTGAGTCACATTTACTTTGTCGTCTGCAAATGCTTTGAATTTGGAGAAATCTAGAATTTTGTCGTTTGGTAGAGTTAAAAGAGATACCCCCTGGTAGCTCAGTAAAGTACAGGACTGAAGTTGAAACAAGGGATTGCTTGTTCTATTTCCAAGCTTTGCCAGTGTCTTTCAAAGGATTGATGATAGTCATTGTTACAAGATTCATTCCTCTTTCATTGCAGGGTATTTCTTCAAGTATGTCTATATGGGAAAGCAGCTAGTGGCTTGGAAAGAATATTATGCAAAGCACTGGTAGTGAAAAACTATGAAAGGTGCACTGGCTGCTACGTTGTAACTGAAATGATGTTGAAAATGGCTTTGAACACTAAACAAGCAAATATTGTTGACCCTTTACCACACTATCCTGACTTAACAACCTTGAGAAAGAAAACTTTTGAAAACATTGTGGGAAAAGGAGAAAATGCCGGTGAACAGCATTTTCGCCTTTTCGCACAATTTTTTCAAACCCCCCCCCCCCCCAAAAAAAAAAAAAAAAAAAAAATTCAAATATTTGGGTCACACTTATTTTGTCATCTGCAAATGGTTTCAATTTGGACAGGTCTGAAATTTTGTTGTCTGGTAAAAAGGTAATAGACTAATAAAAAGTGAAATATGTTATGTTCATGCTTTTATTTAACTACATGTACAATGAATAGTACATGTATCTTTCTAAGCAATACATCTTGCTACCAGCATTTTCTTCTTTTTCTACAATGTTTTCATGAGCCATCTTCCTTAGAGTCGTGAAAACATGGGTTTGTTTAGTTGCCAGCATTTTCTCCTTTTTCCACAACTTTTTCATAGCCATCTCCCACAGGGATATTAAAAGTGAATTGTTTGGGAAAAGGTTAAATGGAGTATAGACGTAAAAAATTATTTAAGCCTATACCACATGACAAAATTTAAGCTTGTCCATTTTTAAAGCATTTACAGATGAGAAATTAGATATGGCTCATATGTTGAGATTTGCCTGTGAATGGACAGAAAACACTGTGGGAAAAGGAGAAAATGCTGCTTACCACCATCTTCTCCTTTACCCACGATGCTTTCAAAAGGCGACTTTCTCAGGGTCGTTGAAAATCGGGATTGTGTGGTAAAGGGTTTACTGTTGCACTGCAAAATGAATGAATTTAACATTTCTGAAGGGTCAGTTTAGCGTCAGGTAGTGGATGGTGCAGATCCAAGATCAGACTGCATTTTGTGTGCAGTCTGATTTTGATCTACGCTGCCCACAAAAGCTATCCAAGGGGACATTGTCAGTTAACTCTTTCCCAAACGACAAATTTTGGACTGGTCCAAACTGAAAGAGTTTGCAGACGACAATTTTAAATTTGATGAAAATGGCAGAAAGTTCTCAAAAAGGGTAGAAAACACTGTGGGAAAAGGAGAAATTGCTCGTTACGAGCAATTTCTCCTTTTCCCACAGTGTTTTCAAAAGACTTGTACTGCAGACACGTGAAAACCAGGGCTTGTTTGGGAAAGGGTTAAAAAATTAATTTTGCTGCCAACAGGTTAAATACATGAGATCTGAGGTTGACAGGAGAATGGTCATGCCTAAGTTGATACAAAAAGTGACGAGGAAGACATATCAGGGAGTAAGTGCAGGAGAACCATTAACACAGGAAGAGGAGAAAGAGAATGATGAATCCAAAAAGAAAGGTAGGGAAATAAATCATTTTATTTCATGCTTTTTGGTAGTTTATCGAGAAATTATGGTGGATTATAGTTTGATATTTCATGGTTTTGACCAGTGAAAAGTGCCAGTTTCATATTTTCCTCTTCAATTGAAGGTGAAAAACAGTAGTTCCCGTGCATTAGTTACCTGGGTAAACAGGGTGTACCATTTAACCAGAGGTAAATAGAGGTCATTTATGCACATTTATCCTATATTTCTCGCGCTTTACAGAATGTTGTAATGCAGTCTTACGTTGAGAGGGGTATGCCAAGCGGTATTACCGAAAAAAGCTATACTGGATTTTGATGAAAGTCCCATCAAAAAGGGGGTTAGAAACATGAAATAAATAGAATATTTGTTTTTTTCGATGAAAGATCAAAATTTATTTCATTGGTAATATTTTTACGAGTGGCACAGACATGAGTGAAAATATTATAGATGATGTTATTCAATGAAATAAATTTTGATCTTTCTCAAAAAACAACAGATATCCTCTATTTATCTCCTGGAATAGATTTGCTTCAGATGACTTTGGTGGAGTATGGATATTCAACACAAATTAAGTTTTCTAATATGCTATTTTCCTATGGCATAGTTGTTCACCAAATAATCCTGAGCTTTAGCCACCCTGGGTGAGACATCTTTTAAAAACATTGTGGGAAAAGGAGAAAATGCTGATAACCAGCATTTTCTCCTTTTCTGACAATGTTTCCTACCATTTCAAAGACAAATTTCATCATTCAAGCAACATTTAATTTGACATGTGTAGATGTCTGTAATTTTACCGTAGTAACTTCACTGTTCATGCAGGTTTGTAGCTCTCTATAGCATAATAGTGTATTTGGCTGTTTTGATGTTGGATGAAAAATTATGAAACCTATCACATGCATCACACAAATGTTACCATGTATGTGATGTTTTCCCACGGAAATACAATTATTAGCGTGTTAAAATTGTTCATTTTTTTAGTATTTAGCATGTAAGAATGCAGGATATTGTTTGTTTGTATGTCAGATCAGGATACATTTCATTTGTAAAAACTGAAATTTGATATTGATTTTGATGTTCCTTTTGGAAAATTATATTTGAGCTATACTCTGTAAAAAGGGGGCTTAATGCATCTGCGAAAAGTATCGACCCAGGTCAGCCTGCGCAGTCTGTGCAGGCTGACATGGGCCAAACGTTTTGCTATTGGTCAGTTTTCATCATGACAAAGGACCAGTGTACCTCATGATTCATTCGGTTGTTAGACAAAATGGATTTTATGGATCCATCATACAGTGAATACTTGCTTGATATCGTGCATCACAGTGATGCATTAAGCCTTCTTTTGCCAGAGCATGGCTCATTTTCATCTTACACTAAAACAATACATTTTTCTCCATTTCATACAATGTATAATAAGAAGTGCATCATTATGAGTAATTTGTCATTTAACCTCTTACGAACATGAAAGTCCGTACCAAATGCATAGCTCAAATACAAACCGCACCGACTGGGATTCGAACCTGTGTGGGCATATATCCTCATTATTTTATTGAGGTTTAAAAGACCACTACACTAACCCCTGTGCTAAAGAGAGTTCTCTCTAACACAGTTGTCAGGTATTGATTTTATATTGGAAAGCTATGCCGTAAAGAAAGAGTGATATCCCGTAACAACCAAAAGTTTTTCTTCACCCTATACCACACAATCCAGTATTTTAACAACCCTAGAGAAAAAAAAAATAGACCTTCAAAAACATTGTAGGTAAAGGAAAAAGTGCAGGTAACCATCATTTTCTCCTTTTCCCACCATGTTTTTTTACCCTTCATAAAAAAAAAAATATTTTTGAGTCACATTAACTATGTTGTCTGCAAATGCTTTTAACCCTTTCCCAAACGACAAATTTTGGACTGGTCCAAATTGAAAGAGTTTGCCGACGTCAATTTTCAATTTTATTAAAATGGCAGAAAATTCTCAAAAAGGGTAGAAAACACTGTGGAAAAAGGAGAAATTGCTCATTACGAGCAATTTCTCCTTTTCCCACAGTGTTTTCAAAAGACTTGTACTGCAGACGCGTGAAAACCAGGGCTTGTTTGGGAAAGGGTTAATTTGGACTAATTTAAAATTTGGCTGTTTGGTCGAGAGTTATGAGGTCTGATCAAAACAAAAAAACAAATTTGTTTGGAGTTTGTATTGGGTTGAGCTATTATCATGAGGAAGAAAAATTAGATGCAATGAAAATCTCCTTTTGATTTAAATGTCCTAATTCTTTACCACAAGACAAAATTTTAGACTGGTCCAAGTGGAGAGCATTTGTCGAAGATATAATAAATCTGGCAAAAATAATAGGATGTGTGTGTGTGAAAGGTTAGAAAACATTGCGGGAAAAGAAGAAAATGCTGGTTCCCAGCATTTTCTTCTTTTCACACAATGTTTTCAAAAGCCTTCTTCCTCAGGGTCGTTTAAAGTCGGGATTGTCTGGTAAAGGGTTAAAACCTTGATTAATTATGCTTACCCAATACTAAACTACAAAATTTATGACATGTCAAAAGCGAAAGCATTTGCAGACAACAAGTGCATTTTGTCTTTAAAAGGGTAAAAAACATACGAGGGACACAGTGTTTTCAAAAGCCTTCTTTCTAAGGCTTCTTAGAAATGTAGAGTGCTTGATAAAAAGGTTAACCGTGATAGATTTTGTTAATTTTTTGTTAATACCTGAATGTGTAGCAGTTCTCGGTCAAATGTTATTTACAAATGAGCTGTGCTCTGGCAAAAGGGGGTTTAATGCATCTCCGTGATTCTTAAAACCAAGCAAGTCATCACATAATTATGTATCCATAAAATCCGTCATGTCTGACAGTTGACTGAATCATAAGACCAAGAAAATTTATAAAAAGCAAAAAGTTTTGACCCATGTCAGCCTGCACAGTCTGTGCAGGCTGACATGGGTCAAAACTTTTTGCAGATGTATTCAACCCCTTTTTCAATGAGCATGGATGAAAGGTATTTGAACAGTTGGATTGTATTAATTATGATTATATCTTGATACACAGGTAGAAAAGGAAGAAAAAGAGCCAATGAAATTCATGATCAAGACCTGGTCATCACAGAAAAACCAGTTTATTCATGTGAGAAATGTCACAAGAAATTTAACAGGTACAATGTTTGTATTGTTCATAATTGTAGATTAGATAGTGACATCCTGAAAAAATATTACAGAATGTGACTTTCATGCTAAATTCAGATGATCTACGCCCGCAGGGGTAGCTCAGTGGTTAGCGTGTCGGACTCGTAACCTGGTGGTTGCGAGTTTGATACCTGGTTGAGGCAAACTTTCTTTCCGGCGATTTTTTGCCTCTCACCTCTGATGCATGTGAGAAAAGTAGTCAGTGGGGTTGGAAAGAAAGTTGTGTCAGTACTGGTGTGAGAAAGCCAGGAAGCACATAGGTGCGTCGCTGACCGCCATGATATGACCTGAGCTGTTAAAATGGCGTTAAACTCCAATACAAACAAACAAATTCAGGTGATCTACATGAATTCAGGTTTTATATGTGAATGTATTTCATGCTTTTTGGTAGTTTCTCGGGAAATAATGATGGATTATGATTTGATAATCCATGGACATGACCAGTGAAATTTACCGTAAATATTTCCATAACTCTTCAATTGAAGGCGGAAACAGTGGTTCCCGTGCACTAGCTACCTAGGTAAATAATGAGTGCCATTCAACCAGGTGGAAATATGACGTAATTTACATGCATTTACCCTACAGCTCTTGTGTTTTATGTAATGTTGTAATTCGTCGTTATGGGGGGGGGGGGGTATGCCACTGGGAATTACTGAATACAACTGTACTGGATTTTAATCAAAGTCCCCCCAGAAAAGGGGTTAGAAGCATGAAATAAATAAAATTGTTTTTGTTCAGTGAAGGATCGAAATTTATTTCATCTCTGTGCCACTCGTGAAAATATTGCCGATGATGTTCACTGAATGAAATATATTTTGATCTTTCATTGAAAAAAAAAAAAAGTAAAACAGCAAATATCCTCTTTGTATTGTAAAATATTTTGACAAAATAAGAATTTGGTCCTGAGGAGCAGTTTGCCACAAGTAGATTTTTGATGCTGTTATGTACAATGTTTGACTGGGATGGTGCTGTTTCCCTGTATAGATGGCAAAATGCAAGTTGTTTTGAGATGAATGAGTGAAAGTAGTGGTGATAAAGTAATACAAGTGAGCCATGCTCTGTGAAAAAAGGGGTTTAATGCATCTGCGAAAGGTATCGACCCATGTCAGCCTGCATAGTCCGTGCAGGTTGATCTGGGTTGATACTTTTTGCTATTCGTCAATTTTCTGTATGTCCAGGGACCATTCCACCTCATAATTCAGTTGGTTATTAGACAAAATGGATTTTATAGATCGATATTTACGTGATGAGTTGCTTGGTATTATGCATCATGGAAATTTGTTAACCCTTTACCACACAATCGCGAGTTTTAACGACCCTGACGAAGAGGGCTTTGGAAAACATTGTGGGAAAAGGAGAAAATGCTGGTAACCAGCATTTTCTCTTTTTCCCGCAATGTTTTCTACCCTATCAAAGACAGAAATCGTCAGTTGAGCTACATTCACATTGTCATCTGCAAATACTTTCAATTTGGCGGAGTACAATTTATTGTCATTTGATAAGGGGTTAAATCTCCTCTTGCCAGAGGGTTGATTATGTGAATGTGTGAAAAGTGTTTGTGAGGAAATAGTTTGAATATAATTGAATTGTTGGAGTCACAAATCCACAACCTTTGAAAACGGCCTTAGCAAAAAAAGTGAAAAAACTAGTAAAGTAGGACAATATTCTGTTTATTAATTAAGAAAACCTGTGAAAAGAAAGAAATTACCTTGAGTTAAGAGGTTCTGTAATTTAGGAGAAAATGTTCAGAATGATTTAGTTTTGTAAATAGTAAAACTGAAATGTTGAATTTGAATTTTGAAGGTCAAGATCATTGGGTAATAAAATTATCCTATCAGGTTAAAAGAAAACAAAAAAAAACTTGAATTCTACATTGAAAAAATTGTTGGTACTTATTAGAATTGTCTCATTTGAATGAGTATGCACAACTCAGAGCTCCAGATTAGAGAAAGTGATGATATTCTAAATCCATTGTTTCTCTTCCAAACCCTATGTTGTGGGTAATCATTAGAATCGTCTCAGTGAGACGATTCTAATGAGTACCCATAACATAGGGTTTAGTGGAGAGCGATTAAAATTTTCGTTTTTGAAATAAAAATCATTTCCTCTATCTGGAGCTCTGCAACTTAGTTTCACATAAATAACTTGAAAGATACACTTCTCTAATATGTATCTCTGATGACAGGGAGGCAACATTGAGAAGACATATACAGTATGATCACAATGAGGATGATCTTGATGATGATGATGACGACATAAATCTTGATGATGACAGAGACAGGGACTATAAACCCTCGGCTATTGAAATCCAGGTAACAAGATTTTGTGTACATGTTTTTATGTCCCTGTAGTAAATAGGTCATGATGATGTTGATGATGATGATGACGATGATGATGGTGGCAGTAGTGGTGGCGATGGTCATGATGATGATGATACTGATTCAAAGCCCTCATCCATTGATATCCAGATAATAGATAGCTTTATCACACAAATACAGAATTGATTAAAAGGGATAGGAGCTGTTAATGCTGGGCTTTTCAAATCCAGGGTCCGTATTCACCAACCATTCTTAAGCACGTTCTTTGTCTTATTCTTCAGAATTTTCCAAATTTGAAAGTAACACGCCTTCTGATTGGCTAAACCATTTGGTTTAGCCAATCAGAAGGTGTGTTCTTTTCGAATCTGGAAAATCTTGGAGAATAAGACTGAGAATGTTCTTAAGAACGGTTGGTGAATACGGACCCTGGTAACAAAATACCTGTGTCAAACTTTGTTTCAAGGAGTGATGAATTCACCCTTTACCCAGGGTTTTCCTTGAAGCATGATTTTGTGCGTTTTGACGTATTTTCAAGGAAAATGACCTGCATTTTGTTCTGTAGCGTGTCATTGTGGACGCACAAATACAATAAAGGTTACTTACGACTGTCTTTGCTACCGACATTGTTTCATCGCGAGTACATAAGAAAGCTGAAGTACGAGAAGAAAATAGGATGAAACACTAGACTGTGTATCAATTTTAGGAGAATACCGTCGGCCTTTAAACTCTTAAACTAAACCAGTCGATCTCTTATGAAAACAAAATGGCTCGGTCAAAATTGACGTCATTTTTTGCTGTCTACAAGGAAAAGAGACCCTTGAACAACAATTGGACGATGATTGCCTGGTATGAGCACTGAAAATTCGCTAAAGACATATGCTTAATTATTTGCCAAAAACGGCGGCATGAATGCGACCTGCATATCAAAACACAGGAATCGGTCATTTAAAAGTGGTGAAAATAGTTTGTATCAATCAAACGGTTGAACTTGTGACAAAAACAGCATAACCCTGTTACCACAGTGAGTGGCTGCACAAACTTGTGCAATTCAACCCTTATGTGCATCACCAAAACACCAGCAGTCACTTTGATGCCCTTAAAAGATTGAAATTACGCAAAGAAATGACATCTTGAATACAGCTAGAGCATTTTTGCCTTTTAAGGACAGACTTTTGAAAAAGCATACTCAAGATACTCTATGAAAAAAATGCCGTCTAGACCCCAAGCCCTTCTACATAGAGAATCCCTGGTGTTACAATGTATCTTACATCATGCAATAATACATAAATAAGTTATATAAAGCTTTAGGATGAATGACAAACATACAAACACACATTGTTTCATAAATAGTAGTCTTTAATGTTTAACCTAACTAGATTTGGTTGTGTACCCCACAAAGTCCAGAATGACCCCCATTATTTATGACTAGGGGGTCACAATGATCCCCTATTAATGTTGCCAAGGGAAAACCCTGGCTTTACCAAACAATCTAATGTTTAAATGTCACTGAGGAAGTGAGCTTTTGAAAAAAATGTTTTAAAAATGAATAAAAGTGCTTGTAACCAGCATTTTCTCCTTTTCCCACAGTGTTTTCATCTTTTTTAAAAGGAAAGTATTTCAGTCACATTTAATGTTTTGATTGCAAATACTTTCAATTTGTATGAGTGAAAATTTGTGTCCTTTTGTAAATGAACTATGCTCTGGCAAAAGGGGGCTGAATTCATCTCTGTGATGCATGATTTTAAGCAAGTCATCACATGATCACGGATCCATAAAGTCCAATTTGTCTAACAAGGAAATGAATCATGAGGTAGTCTTGTCCTTTGACATACAGAAAATTGACCAATAGCAAAAAGCTTTGGCTGAGGTCAGCCTGTGTGCACTGCGCAGGCTGACCTGGGCTGATACTTTTCACAGATGCATTAAGCCCCCTTTTCACAGAGTATGGCTCAAATTTTTATTTGTCTACTTTTTTAAGGAAGAGGAGATGAAAGACCAACAGTATGACGAAGAAGCAGCAGAAATGGACAGTTTAGATCAGGTCATAATGGCCGCCGAGATGATGGAAAAAGTGGAAGGCTCTGACATGGCCGCCCAGACTGTGTCCATAACGACTGGTACTGGACAGATTATTCGAGCTATAATAAGTAAAGATTTGACTAGGAACCAGACTGCTTTAAGAGCAGCAGGTGCTCAACAAGATGAGTTCCTGTTGACAACTCCAGTTAAACGACAGAAGCTCTCTGAGGAAGAAAAGGCTTTGAGAAAGTTTATTTGTAATGTATGTGGAAATAAATTCAAAGATGTAAGTATTTCTTTCTACAATAACGATTAAAAAAAAATAGTGGTAGGTGACAAAGATCATAATGTAAGTGTCAACAACTGAGGTTTTGATGCAGAATGTAAATGAGCCATGCTCTGTAAAAAAGGGAGTTAAATGCACCTGCAAAATGCCTGCACAGTCAATTTTCTGCATGTCAAAGGACCAGTCTATCTCATGATTCGGTCCGTTGTTAACCCTTTACCACACAATCTGGAGATTTAATGACCCTGAGGATGAAGCCTTTTGAAAACATTGTAGGAAAAGGGGAAAATGCTGGTAACCAGCATTTTCTCCTTTTCCCACAATGTTTTCTACCCTATCAAAGAAATATATTATTTGAGCCACAATGACATTGTTGTGTGCATTTATGCTTTCAATTTGGACGAGTCTAACATTTTTTCATGTGGTAAAGGGTTAAACAGCAGATTTTTATGGATCCATAATTGCTTGGTATAATAGATTAGGGAGATGCATCAAATGCTCTTTTGCCAGAGCACAGCTCATATTATTAGCTTGTCTGCTTTCAAAGAAAACATCACGGTATTGTAGCCCTAGTGTCATCTGAGTTGTCGTCGTGCAAAAACTTTTGACATTTTCAAAAACTTTGACATTACATAATGTATCTGTCATTACTGAAGATATTTACTTCAAGCTTGGACAAGTTGTTCACTATCAAAAGTGGAACCCATGCAGTAAGGGCAGGTAACTATCAAAGTATTTAACACATTTTCTACTTCGAATTTTTACTGAAAACCAAGCAACCGCAGCAGATTTTTGGCACCTGTATGTGGTGCTTTTGTTGTCTTTTTAGCCATCAAATAACCAACTCCATGTTTTCATTTCCTGGAGGACAAATGCTTTTGGAGATTTTGTGGAAAAAGAAAACATTTGAGCCATGCTTTGTGAAAAGGGGGCTTAATGCATCTGCGAAAAGTATTGGCCCAGGTCAGCCTGCGCAGGCTGACCTGGGCCGAAAGTTTCCGCTCTCCGTCAATTTTCTGTATGTTCAAGGACCAGTCTACCCCATGATAAGGTCAGTTGTTAAAAAAAGTGACTATTATTGATCCATGAGTATATGATGGCTTGCTTGGTATTATACATTACGGAGATACATTAAGCCCCCTATTGCTAGAGCATGACTCATTTGTTATGTTAAACCGCACTTTCATTATTTCCCACAATGTTGTGAAGCCTTTGAAAAGCAAATACCTTTATTTGAGCTACAACTAAGTTGTCATCTGTGATAGCTTCCAACATGCACAAGGCACGCAAAGTGTTGTCTAATAAAAATTTAAATTGCAAAGTATTTCATGTACCGGTATCTTTTACGATGGTTCTAAAACATTCAGGTTTCATATATGATTAGCTGATAAATAGAGAGTGGAGGGCTAGATAATGAAATTCATCATCAACAGCATCAGTATTACATCACATACATTTTCTTTTATGGATATCTACTCTTTGATGTTTCCCATATTCTATTTCTGATTGCGGTTATGATAATCTGAATTTACATAATGCTGTTCATAATTTTTTTATTTTTATTACCTCTGGGTTTTATCTGGTTAAGAAGAATTTTTGTATATAAGATAAGCTGCCAGTCTTCTTGGATTATTTACTGTAAAAGTGGAACTATTGTGGGTCTTAAATTTCATGAATTAGCAAATGCTGACCATATGCATGTTTTAATTTCCATGAAAACTGCAACAGATGATTTTGCATGAAAGTGTTTTTTTTTTGTGCCAGCGTCCTGTACTGACAAACTACAAACCCTTTAATTGGCAGTATTAATTGCCAGTAGACTGGTATTCTGGTCGACTTTGATGAAAAAGGGCACTCACTGATGATGACTAGGGTCCCAGTCAAACGCTGCCAAATGACGTAGTGTCTTGGTAAAATATACCTTAATGTAGCTTAAATTTACCCTGGCAGATATCTTTTTTTATTAATATGTAAAAAGCAAGAAGATTTCAACAATGCAGTTTTTTCTGGTTTACAGTAGAATTGAATATCCTGTTTGTCAATAGATAGATATCTATTATATATATTCCTGTTTACTTTATTTCAGGCAAATGTCCTAAAAGCGCATATGGTTACTCACAGCTCTGTCAGACAGCATGTTTGCACTTATGAGAACTGTCCATATTCTTTCAAAACCAAAGGGTCTTTAAAGCGCCATTTAAGGCGTCATACAGGTACATGCTGATTTTGTATAGATGGCTTGGTATTTGTGCCATAGTTATGAGTCCGTAAATTGAATTTGTCGAAGATGGAAGAAATTCCTTGTAAAATATATAAAACATGAATTTAATTGTAATGAATAAACACTTGAGATTGCATTGTTTCAATAGGTAAAATGCTTGTAACAAGCATTTCTGTTTTTGCAACAATGTGTTCAAAAGTAGGTCTACTGCAGGACAAGTAAGGGTCTGTAGGTAGTTACGTTGTTACAGATTGTTTCAGTTTCACCATTTTGTAACGGATATCATTGTTTATGAGACATAGAGACATAGAATATATTGCAGGTAGGAAAAACATTCATAGCAATTATCAAATTTAAAAAAAAAAAAAAAATAGAGCCATGCTCTGGCAAAAAGGGGCTTAACCCTTTCCCAAACGACAAATTTTGGACTGGTCCAAATTCAAAGAGTTTGCAGATGACAATTTTAAATTTGATGAAAATGGCAGAAAGTTATCAAAAAGGGTAGAAAACACTGTGGGAAAAAGAGAAATTGCTCGTTATGAGCAATTTCTCCTTTTCCCACAGTGTTTTTAAAAGACTTGTACTGCAGACACATGAAAACCAGGGCTTGTTTGGGAAAGGGTTAATGCATCTCTGTGATCCATGATGCCAACCAAATCATCATATACATGTAATTGTAGACCCATATGATCCATTTTCCTCCAACAACCACCTGAATCATAGGTACTCTGGTCCTTTGACATGCAGAAAACTGACTATAAGACCAAAAAGTTTTGGTGCAGGTCAGCTTGTGCAGACCGCACAGGCTGACCTGGGTCGATACTTTTTGTAGATGCATTAATAGATATAAACTCTTTACCAAACGACAAAAATTTTGGACTGGTCCAAATTGAAAGCAGTTGCAGATGACAAAATAAATGTGACTCAAAAATTGAAATTAGTTTTGGGAAGGGCAGAAAACATTGTGGGAAGAGGAGAAAATGCTGGTTACCAGCATTTTCTCCTTTTCACACAATGTTTTCAAAAGGCTTCTTTTTCAGGGCCGTGAAAACCTGAGATTGTTTGGTAAAGGGTTAGCTCTTTATATTGCCAGACAACGAAATCTTAGAGTTGTCAAAATTGAAAGCATATACAGACAACAAATTCGCTGCAGCTCAGATGATTGAATTTGCGTTTTTGAAAGGTGGGTAAACATTTTTCAAAATGGAGAACATGCTGGTTACCATTATAAAGCATTGCTGGAAAAGGAGAAAATGCCGGTCACAAACATTTTTTTACTTTCACCATTATGTTTTAAGAAGTCTTCTTCAGGGTTGTTAAAACTCAGGATTGTTTAGGAAAGGTTTAATAAAGTGCTGGAACCAACTTAAGTTGTTTTCGCGGACAGTGTAGATCAAGATCAGACTACACAGAATGTGCAGTCTGATCTTGGATCTACAGTGTCTGCTACTTTGTTACATATTCTGGCAAAAAACAATATTGAAAGACAATATTTCAGATGTTTGTCCTGGTTGAAAAGGTTCATTTCATTAATTCAGCGCTGTAAGAATAAACAGGTTGTATCACCAAAAGAAATGGGTATTTTCAGGCTAAATCAAAGGTGGGCAGATGAGTACTGTTGTGTATAAACGAAATATTTTATTAACTGTTAAAGTGCCGAAGAAAGCCAACAAAAATGTTCATCCTAGAAATACGAACCGAATCATAGCAATTTCATGTTTGCTTTTGTCTACAGTGTCCCAGCAAAGCGGACAGTGTAGATCAATGATCAGGCTGCACATTTCGATCTCGATCTATACTGGCAGCAAGGCAACTATAGTCATGAAAGGCACTTTAAGGGTTAATTATTCTTTTAATTTTTTTTTTTTTTTTTTTTTTGACCACTTTGATTTTCAAGGAATATTGTCTCTTTATATGAATTAAAGGTGAAAGACCATATCCTTGTGAACTCTGTGGAAGAAAGTTTGCTGAATCTGGGGCCTTGACTCGACATCTGAAATCCAGGTAATTTGTCCCTTTACCAAACAATCCTGGGTTTTAACGACTCTGAAGAAAAAGGCTTTTGAAATCTTGAAATCATTGTGAGAAAAGGAGAAAATGCTGTTTACCAGCATTTTCTTCTTTTCTTACAAAGTTTTTTAACCTTTATGAAGCAAATTGCTTAAGCTGTGCTTGTTTTTTTTTTTGTCTGTAAAAGCTATCAATTTGGACATGTGTAGAATCTTGACACCAGGTAAAGAGTTTATGGTGTTTTCAATGTGTCAGTCATATCGAAGTGGCTAGAGCACCTATCCATGGACAGTGTTTTTCATCTTTCTTTAGGCCAGTCTGGTGCCAAGTATTTCATTGTACATTTTTATAACCCCCACCTACAAAGTAGAGTATGTTCGTTTCACCATGTCTGTATGTCTCTCTGTCTGTTCATCCGTATATCTGTCTATCAGTCCACCCATGTTTTCGTTTCCGTGCTCCAACTCAAAAGCTGTTTGACCTAGGACCCTGAAACTTTATATAAGTGTTGCTCATGACCCAAGGAGGTGCCCTATTGCTTTGGGGTCACAGGGATCAAAGGTCAAGGTCACAGATGAACTTTGTCTGAAAATTGTTTCTGTCTCTGTAACTAAATAGCTGTTTGATCTAGGATCCTGAAACTTTGTAAAGTGTTGCACATGACCCAAGGAGGTGCCCTATTGTTTTTTGGGTCACATGGGTCAAAGGTCAAGGTCACAGGTGATCTTGAGTTTGAAAATCATTTCTGTTGACTGATTGTGCTACTTAATGACAAGGTGGTGATGGGAGGTAATTTGTTCTCTCTGTGGCAGTTCTAGTTTTTTTTTTTTTTTCTGCAGATGTTTTTAATAATGACCAGTACACTGCATACCATAGTAAACCTATTTTTTTTTCTGTTTTTATGAACCAAATTCCTGTTTGCAAGATGTAAAAAGAAGACATATCCATTGAGATAGAGTTCAAATCAACAAATGATTAAAAATGGTACATGTATTTAAGAATGAATTTGTATTTTAATTACAAAGAGAATGAAAAAAAGGTGTGTTATGGTACCTAGAAATAAACTCATTTATTTTATTTTGGTCAATCTGATGCTGGTTATTTACTCATACATTTTTGAATTTGTGTCACATATTGATTAACCCTTATCCCGCTAAATCTATTAAAAAAGAACTTTCAAACTGATAGTAAAAATCTGAATACTGTTATTTGAAATTAATTTTCAGAGAAAACTATCTCCTTACCAGACAGTGTAGATCCAAGATCAGACTGCACATTCTGTGCAGTCTGATCTTGGATCCACACTGTCCGCAAAAGGTCAGTGAGTTGTGCTTAGCAGCAAAAGGGTTAAGTTGTGAAAAAATCCTTTCTTTCTAGAGACTCTTAGTCAAATGATAGGATTTCTCTTCGACATGGTAGATAACATTGCTGGAAAAGTAGCATTTTCCAGGATTTCCTGCTTTACCCACAATGCTTTAACCCTTTCCCAAACAAGCCCTGGTTTTCACGTGTCTGCAGTACAAGTCTTTCGAAAACACTGTGGGAAAAGGAGAAATTGGTCGTAACGAGCAATTTCTCCTTTTCCCACAGTGTTTTCTACCCTTTTTGAGAACTTCCTGCCATTTTCATCAAATTTAAAATTGTCGTCTGCAAACTCTTTCAATTTGGACCAGTCCAAAATTTGTCGTTTGGGAAAGGGTTAAAGGCCTCCTGTCTAAGAGTCCTGTGTTTTATGAACCCTGAGGAAAAATGTTTTTGAAAACATTCTGAGAACAAGCATATTCTCCTTTTACCACATTGTTTTCTACCATAGAAGAAACACATCTCAAAATTCAATAATTATATATTCATTTTGTTTTCTGGCAATGTTCTCAGTTTGGACAAGTCCAGAATTTGGCTGTGGGACAAAGGGTTTAAAGACAGGATTGGTTGATAAAGGGTTATCGGTATTGAAAGCAAATAATTGTTTGTTTGTATTGGTGTATTGGAGTTTAACACCATTCTAACAGCTTAGGTCACATCACGGCAGTGAGTGCACCTACCTTACTGGCTTTCTGACACTACTTTCTTTCCAAGCCACTGACTACTTTCCTCACATGCATCAGAGGTGAGAGGTGAAAAATTGCTGAACAGAAAGTGAAAACAGGTAAAAGTTCAGTTTAAGAATAAATATGAATACAGTGTGGCAAAAGGATAAATTACTTATTATGAGTAATTTTACAGTTTGCTTCAATATTTTCAAATTTTCTAATGCAGGAAAAATTGCCTACCAGTACCTAGTTAACCCGTTACAACATGGCAAAAATTTGTACTCATCCAATTCAAGGAATTTAAAGAAGACAATTTAAAAAATGCTTTTCAAATGATTGTATATGTCCTTGAATTGGTTGAAAACATTGTGGGAAAAGGAAAAATGCTGGTTACCAGCATTTTCTCCTTTTACCACAATGTTTTCAAAAGCTTTCTTTCTCAGGTTTGTTAAAACTCTGGACTGTGTGGTAAAGAATTGAAAAAAAATTCTTTCTTAAATCTTACTTCAGAACACCGTGCACATCAAAATCTGACAATGATTTGCCGAGGTATGGTAAAAAATGGACATACACACCAAACATTCCTGCTGTCACGATGACAAAGAAAGTTGTATCAAAGACAAATGAAGAGGACAATGAACAACAAAACAACATGGCAGAAATCACTGAAGATACTGTAAGTGAGCTTTTGTGAATTGAACCAGTTTTTAGTGTTTTTAATGCCTGATGGGACTGGTATGCCCCCTGTCCTTTTGACCATATGTCAGCAATTTTGTGTCCATATTTCTTGAACACCAGGTCTGATTTTGAAAACAATTCTTACATGTGTGCACCTAGATGAGATGGAATGCAGAGTGGAGGTTTCACACCCCAGGCTCCAAGGTCAAGGTCATAGCCAGGGGGAGAGGGTCAAAGGTCACATGCCCTTAAATTGTGTCAGCTCCATATCTCTTGAACCCCTTGCCTGGTTTTGAAAATATTGAAAATATTTCTTCTTGATGTATACACATTGATGAGATGGCATGCAGAGCAGAGGTATTAGATGCTAGGCCTTGTATAACACAGATAGTCAGCTGACTTAACATTTAATACTTATAAAACATTGTGGCAAGAGATTTTGTTCATAATAAATACTTTATTCTCTTAACCCTTTACTTAACAATCCTTTTCGTTAACGACCCTGGGAAACAAGGCTTTTGAAAATATTGTGGTAGAAGGAGAAAATCATGGTAACGACATTTTCTCCTTTTCCCACAATGGTTTCTAACCTATCAAAGACACATCTCGCCTCTTTTTAGCAATATTAAATATGTCGCCTGCAAGTGCCTACAATATGACCCAGTCTACCATTTTGTTGTGTGGTAAAAATTGAAAAATATTTTCTGGAATTTTCTGCTACAACACAAAAGGCACCATCTACAAGTGTCATGTCTTAGCATGCTATGGACACTTTAGCTTATTACCAGATGACAAAATTTTAAAAATTGTACATATTATTTGAAAGCATTAATTTTGCAGACAAGTCAAATGTGGCTTAACATCTTTTTAACACAATCTTAAGTTTAAACCACCCTTCTGAAAATGGCTTCTGAAAACCTATCGTTAGTTGGAAACATTCCAAAGGTAAATTTCAGATTTTGAGTCACATCTAATTTGTCGTCTGAAAATGCTTCCAATTTTGGACCAGCTTAAAAATTTGTTGTGTGGTAAAGAGTTGAATGATATGACTTGTCTTTGAAAGGATGAAAAACATTGTGGGAAAAGGAGAAAATGCTTGTAAGCAGCATTTTCTCCTTTTCCAACAATGTTTTCAGAGGCATCCTTCTGATGGATTGTTGAAATACAGGCTTGTTTGATATAGAGTTAAGGTGCTTCTGTGGACAGCTAAGGTTGAGATCAGACTCTGCATAATGGACTTACACTTTTGGTTAGTCTGTGGGAGATTAGGATCAGAACAGTTATCTTAACCCTTTACCAGACGACAGAATTTTAGCCCTGTCCAAATTGAAAGTGTTTGCAGACGACAATTTCACTGTGGCTTAAATGGCTCAAATAGGGTAGAAAACATTGTGGAGAAAATGCTGATTACCAGCATTTTCTCCTTTTCCCATAATGTTTTCAAGAGGCTTCTTTCCCTGGGTCGTTAAAAGGCAGCATTGTGTGGTAAAGGGTTAATATCAGGATCTTATCTAGAGCCAGAGGTAGAAGGAACTAATTTCATTCATTTGGCAGACAGTGTGGCAGTGTTTCTGCTAGCTCATGAATTTTGAGGGTCATCTGTGACTACCTGTTTGGAATTTTGCGGGGTCAATTAGGAATTTTATGCGTCATGGTCTTTAAACTTTTTTTCATTCAAATGTTGTTGGCCCTTGCCCTTTGTAGATGTCGCATAATGCTAAAAGTTTTACATCAAAGTGTGGTATTATAGGTTAAAATTGGAAATGACCTTGTTGTCTGTCACCCTGATTACTCCAGCAAGTCGTTGACCATGACAAAGCAGGGCCTAAAACGTGGACAAAAAGTTCAAGTACGGATTCCGTACAATAATATAGGCAAGACGATAGCGATATCACACAGAATAGTGTTGTGTTGTAGACTGATACAGTGTAAACTAAAGACAAATAATTCAGTGGTAGATAAACTGGTACCTGTTGTATCTCACGTAACCGTTGATACGGAGATCGATAACAGGCTGCCACTTAAAGTGGTTGAAAGCAGATTCAATATGATTCTGCAGTATGACTTGATGATTTTGTAAGATATATTAATTGAATCAATTTTTTATGTCACTTTCTGATTCTGATTTATGTTGCATCAAGGAGGACACGCTGTATTAATTCTGTTGCGTCAGACTTTCATTTTGCGCGTCAAAAATGCAAAAACGCAGACTTTCTGAAACACTGGTGTGTAAATATTTTAATTCCCTAAACTGCTAAATAGAATTTCAAAATGACAGAGGTTGGCTTGGTAAGACAAACAAAGATAATCTAGTTGTTTGGCTTGACTTTGGAAAGGTGCTATTTTGACTGTGACATCCTATGTCCCTAAAATAGAATTAAATATTTAAGCCTGTAGTATACTGCAATTTCAAAGTTGAAAGTAATTGCAAACAAAATGGGGTTTACCATTTGCAAATGACATAAGAATTTTGAGAAAAGGACAGAGTACTGGTAAACAGCTTTTCTCTTTTTCCCACAGTGCTTTACACTATTTAACCCTTTCCCAAACAAGCCCTGGATTTCACGTGTCTGCAGTACAAGTCTTTTGAAAACACTGTGGGAAAAGGAGAAATTGCTCGTAATGAGCAATTTCTCCTTTTCCCACAGTGTTTTCTACCCTTTTGGAGAACTTTCTGTCATTTTCATAAAATTTAAAATTGTCGTCTGCAAACTCTTTCAATTTGGACCAGTCTAAAATTCATCATTTGGGAAAGGGTTAAAGGACAAATATCATTACTTGAGCTGTATCTAATTTGTCATCTACAACTGCTATAAAAAATTTGGACAAGTCTAAAACTCTTGTTGTTTGGTAAACCATACATGATTTTGGTTTGTGAAGGTAGAATCACTTTCCACTACTCTACACAGAGCTCCAGACAGAGAGAGTGATTTTGATTTCAAAATTTAAAATACTGATTATTCTCCACTAAACCCTATGTTATGGGTACTCATTAGAATCATCTCATCGAGACGATTCTAATGAGTACCCACAACATAGGGTCTGGAAGAGAAACAATGGATTTAGAATACCATCACTCCCTGTTATCTGGAGTTTTATTTACAGATGATTCAGGATGTGTCAGAGGTGACTTTACCAGTTGATGATAATGCATCCAAGGTTCAGTTTTCTAACATGACATCAGTTGTGGAAGCTCTGGAAGAAACATTGCAGGAGGAGGAAGCTGAAGAAATTGTAATTATCAATTATCTGTATTTTATTGTACATTTTGATGGAAAAAATTAGAATGCACCTGGTTGGAAATAATTGTGGAATAAATAAAAGTTACGAGACATTTTATATATAAACAGTGATACAGACAGGAGAACATTGTAACAAATGAGGTCTTTGCTTGCTGAAAAATCAGTATAGCATAAGTGCCAAACAAAATGTCCCAACTTTGGAAAAACTTTTACTTGAACAGTTTTATTTCAGGATAGATCAAGAAATCTTGAACTGTAATGAGATTTGATTTCACCTAGCACCAAAGATCAGAATAAATTGCCAAGATATTTTCCTTTCACCTGGGAGAGTGAAAGTTATTGAAACCTAAACCAGACCATTCCATACTTTTACAGCTTTGTGGAAACTGGCTTCTGAAAACACTATGGGAAAAGGAGTAAATGCCTGGTACTCCCATTCTTTACAATGTTTTCTACCCTGTTAAAGACAAATGCCATCATTAGGTTACATTTGATATGTTGTCTGCCAATGCTGTCATTTGAGCCATGCTCTGGCAAAAGGGGGCTTAATGCATCTCCGTGATGCAGTATACTAAGCAAGTCATCACAGTATTATAGATCAATAAAATTCATTATGTCTAACAACCGACTGTATCATAAGGTAGACTGGTCCTTTGACATACAGAAAACTGACCAATAGCGAAAAGTTTTGGCCCAGGTCAGCCTGCGCGGACTGCGCAGGCTGACCTGGGTCAATACTTTTCGCACATGCATTAAGCCCCCTTTTCACAGAGCATGACTCATTTAGAAAAGTTTGATCTTTGTTACCTGGCTAATGGTCAAATGTAACTTTCATGTTTTTAGTATGATATTGGTCATGAAGATGGAATAGAGATTGTTATTGAAGGAGCGGATGATATTATCAGTGACGATACGATTGGTCAGTTTGTTCAGACTGAAACGGACATCAATGGTGCTGTTGCTAATGTTTGTAGGGTAGGTGTGGATTACAGTTATGTTCTGTTTCATTTTTTTTTTTTTGGAATCCCTTGAATGTAGGAAATATAAGAAACCAGCAATTTCTGCCATAATGTTGTCACATACATTATACCAATTTATATGTATTACCTTTATTTCACTAGAAAAGTCACATATGTATTACCTTTATTTCACTAGAATGCTTTTCTAGCCATTGCTGCATATTTGTTTTGAGATACAGTACAACTGCAAGGGAAACAGGCAAATTTGCGTGTCCATTAAAAATCATGAATTTTATTGCTCATGCAGTTTATATTACAATCCACTTGTCGGATTAAAGCTAAGATGAGACAAGAGAGACAATTATGGTGGAAGACTTACTGATTAGTCATCTCAGTACGTTAACTACATCTTCAGCCTATTTATATACACAAAGCATTACCCTTGCCTATTTCATTTGCATTTGATAAAGGGAGATAATTACACTAGCTATAACAGTAATACCAATGTATTTTATGATCTAAATACTGTAATTGTTTAAAAAAGGACAAAATAAGACATTGTCCATAATGAGCAACTTTTCCATTTTGCACAATGCTTTTACTTGTATTAATGTATTCAACCATGATTCATGTCAATTGTCCCATATTTTACACAGATGCTTTTCAAAATTGTTTGCAACATATCTTTTCCAAGAAGTAAAGGGTTGAAATGATCAGTTTGGTAAGGAGAATGTTAACCCTCTACCATACAATTTTTTTTTGTATAACTCTCGGGTAGATGGCTTTTGAAAGCATTGTGGGAAAAGGAGAAAATGCTGGTAACCAGCATTTTCTCCTTTTCCCACAATGTTTTCTTCCCCTTCAAAGACAAATTCAATCTTTTGAGCAACCTTTTTTGTAATCTTCAAATGCTTTCAATTTAGTTTGGTCTAAAATTCTAGCTTAAAGAGTTTACTGTTTTAAAAAATTTCAGGTTTGTGGAGAGGACTTCAGCTCATTAGAAGCCCTAAAGATCCATCTAAGATCACATCTTGCTGATCAGACTTGCAGATGCTGGTTGTGCCATTTTAATACAGAAAGTCGAGAGGAGTTTGAAAATCACATGTATATACACCATCATGTTCAGGTCAAGGTTAGTTGCTATTTATGAGATAATTGGTCATATGGTAGTCATATGATGATTTGTCCTCTTACCTAAGAGCCTTATTTAGGAAACATAAGATTGCTTTTATTCTAAATTTCAAGTTGAGTCTAGCTAAGTCCATGATGTACAGGGCCTGAATTTAGGGGTTTACTGAATCCAGTCTCCAGTTTGACTAGTTTCTCGTAGATGACTGATGATAGTCATTGCAGGATTCATTCCTCATTCCATGGTGGCTTTGCATTCAGGAACTCTTTTCATTTTTATGAGACGGGATATGAATTGATTGTACTGTAATGAATACGACCTGCAAAGCAGAGGCATGTCATTGATCATGTGACACTTCCACAAACATTCACAAAATTCTGGCTCAAAATCTAAAAATACTTTAAGAGGTTATGTATCACTTTAAGGAAATACCATGGAAGAACTTCTTTTCTTGCACTTTTGTATTTAATGATAGTTTGCAAACTATTGCCTCATTCAAATCACTCATGAATTTTTTTTAAATTTGGTATTATTATAAAAATCTGCATAGCTCCCTTTAACATCTATACCACACAGTCTTGAATTTTAACAACCTTGAGGAATAAAGCTTTTGCAAATACTGTAGGAAAAGGAGAAAATGCTGGTTACCAGCATTTTCTCCTTTTCCCACAATATTTTCTACCCTCTCATAAAACAGATTTTAATTTGTGAGTCACATTTCTTTTTGCTAAAACAAAGCAAATACAGAATATGTCTGATGTTGTTTTTTTTTTGTTTGGTAAAGAGTTAATTGAGGAGTTTACTTTATTTTCCTTTTCACAGAACAGTGAACCTATGCTAGATCTAATGTCTTTAGAGCCAGACATCAAAGATACATTAGGGGAGAACAAAGACAAGGATAAAAATTACTCCTACAAGTAAGTGTCATAAAGCAGCTATCATATACAGCTCACATGGAATTCTCATGCGAAGAGTAACTATATCATTTCTTAGAAATTTATCTTCAAATTTTTGCTGCGAATGTAACAGAGATAATGTGTAAATTCATTTATAATCAAAGCATTGAAAACACAGATGTGGCATTTGTCAAGGGAGCCATTGTGTGGAATTAATAATTCGAAAAATAAACAAACAATAATGTGTGATGAACAAGCCTGGATGAACAAGCCCAGGGACAAGTTGGTTTTGGGAGGAACACAGCCAGGCAACAAAGGTTGTGTGTATCATTGCGCCAATAGAAGGCCATAGCGGGTATAGATATTTTCAACAAAAAAAAGAAGTATTCCCATGATTGATGCCCTAATCCAGTTTATTTTAATACTCAGTTGTTAATTATATATCTGAGTGCTATCAAAATACTTGTTTGTATTAGAGAAATTGAGTTTAATTGGGTTTATTTCCTTCGGTTTTGCACAAACTAAGATACATGATTTTTAAAATACAATATTTAACTCTTAGTGGCATTGTCTTTCACAAAAATTCATTAATTTCTAGAGATGCTCAGATAGCTGTTAAGCAGTTACTGGAAATACCGGGTGAGGGCAACAGCCAGCAAGTCACAGTTGTTGGAAACAGACCTCTCTATAAATGTCCAATCTGTCTGAGAAAGTTCAGGGGAAGTAACTACCTCAAACTGCACATGAGAAATCATATAGGTATGTTTAAATTGTTTGTTGTTCTTCACCATTTGCTGACAATGAATGTTTACTCAGACTGTGGATCATTTTACAGGCATGTGAAAAGTTATGCTTCCTTTGTCAACACTGCTATCACACTTAGATGAGTAAAGAAGACCTGGATAAATATGAGCTGAAATACACAGCAAACCCAGAAATAGTTACAACATAAAATGTTCATAAAACATGGATGTGCTGGTAACATGTTGTGCTGTTTTGAATGATTTTTTAACTCTTTACCACACGGCAATATTTTAGACTTGTCCAAAATGAGAGCTTTTGCAGATGACCAAATAAATGTATCTCAAAAATTAAAATTTGCCTTTGGAAGAGCAGAAAACATTGTGGGAAAAGGAGAAAATGCTGGTTACCAGCATTTTCTCCTTTACCCACAATGTTTTCGAAAGGCTTCTTCCTCAGGGTCGTTAAAAGTCGGGATTGTGTGGTAAAGTGTTAATAACCCATTTTACATAAATTGTATGAGGGTTGTCCCAAAACTTTTCCCATAACTTGACTATTTATAAACAGTGAAATACCAAAAATTTGCGACTTATTATATGATTATCATTATAATAAGTGACAGTTTCATCGAAAGTCAAGTAAAACATTACAAAGGATTAAAAAAACGCCAATAAATGCCATCCAGCACAAGGCATAAGGTCTCTTTGACGTCATATTGTAAAGGCTTCTTGTACTTTTTCAATGCAATCACCACCATTTAATTAAATCTTCTATGACAGACAATGCATTTGATGTATGTGTCAGTATAGAAATTGTTTATTGAAGGAACAATCTGCCATGTTTCTATCATGATGTTTTGCCCATTGTCAAATATCTGGCCCCATGGATGCAATTTAATCTTTGGAAACAAGTGGAAATAAGCAGGAGCTGAAACAGGTAAAGGGAAGTGGTCTCAGTTATGGATGTTAGTGCATTTTACACAATACTATAGTATGTTGAATTAACTGTTTGTCTGTATGGTACTCATTGCAGTAGCAATATGCCTTTGCAGTTCATAAAAAAAACAAACACAATGTGTTTTCTGGTAGACTTGGATTGTCTTGCCTTCTTTGTAGCTGGGGATTTTGGTTTTTCCTAACAATACTGTACAATGCATGCAATTTATTTTATACGTAGACAACAACAATATATTTGTTTTTCATAGATAAAAGATAGATGATGCAAACAATAAAAATGCACTAATATTCCACTACATGGAAAAAAAGGTGTTTCAAACCCATTGTTATTCTAAAGTGACCTTATACCATGCATGGGGTAGCAGTTGGTGGTGCTTTTGAATCCTTTGTAATTTCTACCTGATCACTGTATTTGGATGAAATTTTAGCATGTATCCAATAGACATGCAATAGTTAGTTGGAGAAGTCTACATGTATATACTTCTTGGACATACAGAGTTCCTTTGTCTAGCTTGTTTTCTAATGACCAAGATTTTATCATATGTTTTTATTACAGGCTTACGACCTCACAAGTGTATGGAGTGTGACAAATCATTTATTACAAAAGATACCCTTAACAAGCATTTGTCTTCTCATGCACAAGACAGGAACTTTAAGTGCGGGGAATGTGGGAAATTGTTTAAAAGGCTGTCACATGTTAGAGAACATCTAAAAATTCATTCAGGTCTACGACCCTATCCCTGTACGATTTGTGGGAAAAAGTTCAAGACTAATGTAAGTCTTCATTTTTATTTACATCATGAACATTTTTAGCTCGGCCGTTTTCAAAGAAGATGTCAAAGTATTGTCATAGCCCTGTCATAACCATCAAAATATTTTTGATACACTTATGCCCCCTTTTCATCTTAGAATTTTCAAAAACGTTGACATCTTGTTTGTAATTTCTCAGTCATTAATGAAGTTATTTACTTCAAACTTTGACCACTTGTTAACTATCACAAGGAGGACCCATACCCCAAGGGCAGGTGATAATCTAAATATTTTTGGTACAGTTATGTCCCTTTATCACATTAAGATTTTCACTAAAAGCAACTGCTGCCAAGAGATTGTATCTGCTTCATGTGCTCTTGTTTGTACCTTATGTGAGTAATAACATTAATAAGTCAATGAATTATATAGATAAGATGTTGGTGCATATCTTCTTCATTACTTATGTCCCATAGAGCATTGATGAAAAGGAGGTTGATATTTTTTTGACTGTTTACCTGAAAGGATGAATCACAAAATTTGTTTCCTTTTGTCTCCTCTTGCACTGCTGACCATTATTTCGATGATGATTATGTGGGAAAGCAGCCAGTGGCTTGAAAAGAATATCGTGCGGAGTACTGGTAAAGAAAACACCAGGAAAGCATGGATAGGTGTACTGGCTGCCAAGATGTAACCAACCAACACAATTTGTTTAACTAAAAAAACTCTTAACCTCTAGAATGTTAAGCACAGCTTAGGTTATTCTTGTAGACAATCAACATCAAGATCAATTACCTATTTGCAGACAGAGTATATTAAGATCAGATAACCTTTCAACAACAAATCTTAGCTTTTTACTCACATTTAATTTGTTGTTGGCAAAATTTGACAAGTCTCTCATTTGTTGTCAGGGTGGGTATTTACCATTCATTATTGATTTCATTCTCAGTCAGATTTTAGATTTAAAAAGTAACACAACTTCTGATTAGCTATACCACATTGATTGTGTAAACTATTTGGTTTAGCCAATCAGAAATTGTGTTACTTTCAAATTTAGAAAATTCTTGAGAATAAGACTAAGAATGTTCTTAAGAATAGTTGGTGAATACGGACCCTGGTAAAGGGTGAAGGTAAAATAGTGAGGTACTAAAAACAATCTTTGACAGATTTTGTATTTGATTACAATGTTGTAGAATGCTATGAAAGTTCACCTGCGTACTCACTCTGACATCCTTCCCTATGAATGTTCGTATTGCCATAGACGGTTTAGAGAGAAAGGCTCTGTACTGAGACACACCAGAATGCATACTGGAGAAAAACCTTATGAATGTAGGTATTGTGGAAGGTGTTTTGCAGAACATGGCACACTTAACAGACACTTGAAGGCAAAAGGTGAGCATTCAGAGTTTTACTGTCACTTGCTAGCTGAGCCCCAGTAGCACAGTGGATAGCGTACAGGGCTTGAGAACAGGGGCTTGCTGGTTTGAATCCCCAGCTCAACCAACTTTTCTCCCAGGATTAATGATAGTCATTGTGACAGGATTCATTCCTGTCTCACTGCCCATCATTGTTTTGACGATAGTTATTTGGGAAAGTAGCCAGTGGCTTGGGAATAATATTGTGCGTAGTGCTGGTAAAAGAAATTCCAGAAAAGCATGGATAAGTGCACTGGCCGCCATGATATAACTGAAATAATGGTGAAAATGGCATACAATCAGTCAATCAATCTGTCACTTGCTTGTAATTTTTTATTAGTAAATTTGCAAGAGTCCAGTGCTGCTTTTGCTTTAGACTCTCAGGATCTATTGCAACAAACTCATTGCCTTAGGAATCAAACAGCCAAATAAGGTTTCTGGTAGCCAGAGCACTGATTGCTGCATACATTGAAAATTTTAACCCTTCTTAGCTTAGTTGGCATTGGGGCCAGTGTAGATCAAGATCAGACTGCACAGAATTTGCAGTCTGATCTTTGATCTGCACTGTCTATTTTGCATTAGAGATGCGTTAAACCTCCTGTTACAGAGCATTGGTCATATATTTTGGCAGAGGTAGAAATTTCTTCTTTTGCCATGTTTTCATGTGTACTCAGAGATTGAATCATGATTCATGTTGATTATCCTTAGTTAGCCCTTAAAGCGCCCTTCAGAACTATTGTTGCCTTTGCGGCCAGTGTAGATCAAGATCAGACTGCACAGAACTTGCAGGTTGATCTTTGACCTACACTGTCTGATTTACCAAGACATTCTGGAGAAAAGCAGCCTTGATATTGCTATTATATGGCATGCAACACACGAAAAGGGGCCTTTGGACATATGCGTAAAAGTGTCTCATCCCAGATCAGCCTGTGCAGTCTGTGACTAATCTGAGACAACACTTCCCATTTTTGTGCGATTTTCTGTTTCACAAAAGTCTACTGTATAAAAAAATCTTATTTAGTCGTAAAGTACCGTCTCGGATTAGCCTGCGCGGACTTTGCAGGCTAATCCGGGACGACACTTTACGCAAATGTCTGAAGGTCTCATTTCGCATGTTGCGGGCCACATGTATTTTGCTCTTATTTATAGACCGAAAGTATCGATTAGGTTGATTTTGGTGCTCTAAGAGTTAATAAAGTAGGTGGCTGTAAATTTTCTACAGGAGGTATATTGTATTGCTGTCACTATTTATAACTGTGTTTCAGTATCCTGCACAAAACAGTTACAAGAGTTAAGAGACCAACCTGAGACCGACACAGATCACAGTGTGCTGGCCGAGTTTTCCTCTGTAGTTGCTGATACACAGCATTATATGATACCAGACGGGGAGGTGGACAGCACACAAATACAGGAATCCTTGGTACAGCAAGATAGTTTGTTACAGTCAGATAGTGAACTTCACCTAGATCACACAAATCAGGTATGTTTCTTCAGCTGGTTTTTTTTTTTTGTTTTATGAATCAAGTTTGAACTTGTCTAAAAATATTTCATACCACTTTAGAAAAATTAGATTGACCCTTTGCCAGATATTCATGTGTATTAAAAAACATTTATAGTTTACTCATGTGTGAAATATTTTCAAAGACAGACTGGGGGTTTAACTCATTACCAATCAACTAGGTTTCAGACATGTACAAATTAGAATCAATAATTTGCAGATGAAAAAATGAATGTGACACAAAAATTGAAAATGTTTTTTTGAAGGTTGATAAACAATGTAGGAAAAGGAGAAGATGCTAGTCACCAGCATTTTCTCACAATGTTTTCAAGTCTTCTTCTTTAGGGTCATTTTAACTCGGAATTGTTTGGTAAAGGGTTAAGCGATATGTCGCATATACAATTTAAGAGCATGTGACGTTTTAAACCCTGCTGTGGCTTTGACCTCTGGGCCTGGTGTCTGAAAACTCAGTTTTGCACTTGGTCTCTTTAGTGTGAATGTCAAAAAAGTAGCAGACACAATGTAAAAGCATGTGACCTTTGACCCCTGCTGAGACCTTTACCTTGGAGCATTGCTTCTGATACCTCTGCTGTGCATGTCATCAAAAGGTGCATACATGAGAGAAATAATTTAGAAATTCAGGCAAGGGATTAAGGAGATATGGTGTAGACATGAAATAGCAAATAGATGGAGTCCTGGTTCTGTATTCACCAACCATTCTTAAGAATGTTCTTTGTCTTGTTCTTCAGAATTTTCTACATTTGAAAGTAACACAACTTCTGATTGGCTAAACCATTTGGTTTAGCCAATCAGAAGTTGTGTCACTTTCAAATGTAGAAAATCTTGGAGAAAAAGACTAAGAATATTCTAAAGAACGGTTGGTGAATACGGACCCTGGACAGATACATGCACAGACAGATGACTCGGGACATAATACAACCTTTTTGGCCTATAAAAAAAAGAAAATGCTAGTAACAGGTATTTTCTCCTTTTAAAAGCAAATTCTGCCCAATAGAACTGCATATGGTGTATGCAAATGCTTTCAGAATGGACTTGTCTAAAACTTTGTTGTTTGGTAATGAAGAGGTAACCCTTTACCACACAATCCCAGGTTTCAACAACCCCGAGGAAGAAGGCTACTGAAAACATTGTAGTAAAAGGAGAAAATGCTGGCAACCAGCATTTTCTCCATTTCCCACAATGTTTTCTACCCAATGATAGACAAATTTCATGTTTTGAGCAAGATTTATTTTGGCATCCGCAAACGCTTTCAGTTTGGACAAGGCTATAATCTTGTTATGTGGTAGAGTTAGCCCTTTACCACACAATTCAGAGTTTTAACGACCCTGTCAAGGACAGCTTTTGAAAACATTGTGGGAAAAGGAGAAAATGCTTGTAACCACCATTTTCTCTTTTCCCACCTTTTCTACCCTTTCACAGCCAAAAAGCACAATTCTAGCCACACCTAAATTGTCGTCTGCAAATGCTTTTAATTTGGACTAGTCTGGAATATTATGGTATGGTAAAGAGTTAAGGAAAGACGAGAGTAAGTTTATTACTACCGGTATTTACCTTGTATATAGAGGATCTTACATGAGTGTTTATGTATTACCATTTTTTTCAAATGAGTTGAAAATGTATGACGCGAGCCTTGGCGAGTGTCAAAAACATTTAGTCAACGAGTTTGATAAAAATGATAATACATAAACACGAATGTGAGATTCTATTTATCACATAAAACAAATGACAGGCAAAATATATCCTGCATCATCACCTTTAGCCTATACACCATTCACAGGTCCATAGTTACAGTTGTAGTTTGGTTTCAAATGTGTTCTTTGATATTTACACCGAAAGTAGAATGAAACAGTTGTAGAGGGGATAAGTCCACCCATTTCCGCAATTTTGTTGATTTAAAAGACTTTCGCTGCATTTCTTTGTTTTTATTAAATATGAAAATCAAAAACTTTCCGCACGCGTACGCCTTAGCAACAGTGACGTCATTTTTTCCGCGAAACGGCGTAGTTGCACAAATTGCGGCACGTGCTGTGGCTGGTTTCTCCGGCTTCATATGCTCACAACTAAAAACTGATCAGAACTGGGACCCAAAAAATGATAATACACTAGTGTATTATCAAAAATAAGTCATGGGTTTAATACACTGCGGGAGGAGGTTTTATGTGATAAATGATTTTTAACCTTGATTGAACATCACTTGAAATTTGCACATGTTCAGTTAATAGTTAAATTTTCCTTGTCTACCCCTTTTTATAGGATACAGAGTATGTTCTAGTACAGGAAGGGGATGAGGAACATGTTCAGAATTTAGAGATTGTTACAAACGAGGATGGCCAGTCATTGATAGAAGGCGTTCAGATAGCCGAGGAATACTATGTGATATCTGGAGCTGATGGAACAGAGATGAAATTAATGGACGGTAAGACAGGGCAAGTGGTAGCCGTAGTTCCTGTTAGTTCGGGTGATAATGACAGTGAAATACAAACAATAACCTTAACTCATGACAATGAGATGTCAACGGAAATAGAGGAGGTTGCAGCAGAAACAGCCGTCTTACTGGAGACTGTTGAATCAAGTGAGAGTGTTGTTGATGGACATGTTGAAAAAACGGAGGAAATACAGAACAATCCATCGGAAATCAAGAATGAATTTTTGTGATACCTTTAGGCAGGCAAGTAGGAGGAATGTATTCGAAATCAGAAAACAACATTTTTTTCACAAAAGCCTGCCCGCCTGGGTAGCTCAGTGCTTAGTGTATCCGACTTGTGGTTTGTTGGTTGCGAGTTCGATACCCGGTTGAGACAAACTTTCTTTGCGGCGATTTTTCGCCTCTCACCTCTAATGCATGTGAGAAAAGTAGTCAGTGACTTGGAAAGAAAGTTTTGTCAGTAGTGGTGTGAGAAAGCCAGGAAACACATGTGTAGGTGCACTGACTGCCGTGATATGACCTTAGCTGTTAAAACGGCATTAATCCCTTATACAATCAATCAAACAATAAAACCTTGATCTTTTGGTACTCTTGAAAGTATGTGAGTGGGAGGATCTTCACATTCTAACAGGTTTCTTCCTTATCCCTACACCACACAATCACAAGTTTTAACAACTCTGAGAAAATAAGGTTTCAAAAACATGGTGGGAAAAGGAGAAAATGCTGGTAACCAGCATTTTCTCCTTTTCCCACAATGTTTTCTGTCCTCTCAGAGACCAATCCCATCATTGGAAAAACATTTATGTTGTTGCGTGCAAATGCTTTCAATTTTTTATCTTTTCGTAAATTGTTTTGAAAACCAATCTTTGAAAGGTTGTCCAAATATGGTATTGTTTGATAACAGGTTAGAGTCATTCTAACCATGCTGAAGATCAATGGTAATCAAAGAGGTGTAAAGGAAGGAAATTCTGAATTTCAACCAGCACTACCTCTTCATTTCTTCTTCACTATAATTAGTGCCAACAATATAGGTTTTAGTACAGAAATAAATTATCATAATTCGATGAACATCCCCGTCCTCAGACACAGATATGTTGGGATTTAAATGGTATTATGTTATTGTCTCTTCACTAAACCCTATGTTGTGGATACTCGTTAGAATTGTCTCTTAACCCTTTACCAAACGACAAAAATTTTAGACTGGTCCATTTTCAAAGCATTTGCAGATGACATCTTAAATATTACTGAAAAACGAAAGTTTGTTTTGGGAAGGGCAGGAAATATTGTGGGAAAAGGAGAAAATGCTGGTTACCAGCATTTTCTCCTTTTTCCACAATATTTTCAGATGGTTTCTTTCTCAGGGTCATTAAAAGTCTGGATTGTGTGGTAAAGGGTTAACTCTACAAAACAACAAAATTTTAGACGCGTCCTTTTTGGAAAGCAATTGCAGAGAACAACATAAACGTAGCTCAGCTGATGATTTCTGTCTTTGATAGGGTAGAAAACATTCTTAGAAAAGGAGAAAATGCTGTTTACCAGCAGTTTCTCCTTTTCCCACAATGTTTTCAAAAGGCTTCTTCCCCAGGGTCGTTAAAAGTCAGGATTGTGTGGTTAAGGGTTAAGTCAGGATTGTGTCATAAAGGGTTACAACTCTTTACTAAATGACAAGGTTTTAGACTGGAGGTCAGTGGCCTATTTATTTTGTTTTTACATAGTGCAATATTTGCATGACTTTATTCTTGTACAAAGCAATATGAATTGGTTTCTCAGAGGCTATTCAATTATAGATATAAATTTGTTCAATCAAGATGTTTGATTGTTTCTTTAAAAATAGTTGAATGCATAAATTACAATGCAGGACAAAGTTAACTCCTTATCAAGCAACAAAATTTGCGAGTTGTCCGAATTCAAAGCCTGTGCAGAGGACAAATTAAATCTGGCTCACATAATCAATTTTGTCCTCAAGAGGGTAGATAACATTGTGGGAAAAGAAGAAAATGCTGGTAACCAGCATTTTCTTCTTTTCCCAGTAGCTTGGGTGATAAAATGCAGTTCTTGTAATCTAGAGGTTGTGATTTGAACCAGGGTCTTGATCAAGATTATTGTTGAGACTATCTTCATTGTTAGAGACATTTCTTTAACTGTTTACCACACAATCCTGAGTTTTAATGACCCTGAGAAAGAGGCCTTTTGAAAACATTGTGGGAAAAGGAGAAAATGCTGGTAACCAGCATTTTCTCCTTTTCCCACAATGTTTTCTGTACTTTTACAGAAAAATCTCACCCTATATGCCATGTATAATTTGTCATCTGCAAATGCTTTCAAATTGGACAAGTGTAAAATTTTGTCGTGTGGTATGGGTTAATACATAAGTATGTGCACTGGCTGCTGTGATATGACTATAAGGTACAAGTAGTATTAAACATCAACCAAACAAAAAGCAGTGTCCAAACAGGATTTCTTAAAATACATTCAAACATTATCAGTGCTGGTAATATGCTATTTATTTTCATTCTTCAATAGTCAGGACAGAGAACTGGACTTATATGCCAACAAAAATTAGAACTAAAATTGAAGTCATGCCCATTTGTATAACTGATTTAACTCATCTCCTGATATAAACTTGCACAGACATATATCAAAAAGTGGGATTATCAACATTATTTGGATAAAATGTTTAAAAATTGTAGCAAGGGGGAAAATACTCATCATAAGCCCTTATCCTTTGGTCACAGTCTTCAAAAGTAGTTTATTTCAAGGCAAAGATAGTAATTTGCAACTTGAAATCTTTGAAACTTTTTGTCACCTTTTCTGTCACAACTCAAATAATATCGACCCGATCAAGTCAATTATACCACACTCTGTATGTCTATTAACTCTTTACAAAACGTCAAAATTTTAGACTTGTCTTGAATGAAAGCATTAATTTGCAGACAACATACCAAATTTAGCCAAATTGATGGAAATTGGCTGAGAAAGTGTAGAAAACCTTGTGGCAAAAGGAGAAAATGCTGGTTACCAGCATTTTCTCCTTTTCCCACAATGTTTTCAAGTCATCCTTACAGGGTCGTTTGAAGTTGGGATTGCGAGGTAAAAAGTTAACTGATATTGCACTGAATTCATCAAAAATACTTCAATAAAGAAAAACAGCCTACATTTAGTAATGTGAAGATTGCTTTGGTCAGAATATGTTACAAAGTAGTGAACAGTGTTGATCAAAGAACAAATTGTACATTCTGATCTTAGTCCATACTATCTGAAAAAGTAACACAAGTTGAGATACAATGTGCTCTAAAGGCAGTGAGACAGTTTAACCTTAAAATGCCTTTTACAACTAAAGCTGCCTTTTTGGCCAGTATAGGTCAAGATCAGACTGCACAAAATGTGCTGTCTGATCTTTTTGGTCTACACTGTTCACTTTGATGAGACATTCTGGAAAAGAGCAACCTGAAAATTTCAATTATATGGATCTTATTTATAGATTGAAAATGTCACCAGGAATTATTCTGCACTGTTCTGGTTCATATTTAACACAATTAATACTTAACACAATTAAGTCCGAGTGTTTGAGCCGTAAGGATTGATTTCTATCTAGCCTGACATTCTCACATAGACAAATACATCATTGTACTGAAACTCTGTCCCAGCTTGAGTGGGTCATGTCAAAAACTGCATAATCACAACTTTTTTCCACTTCCTTTTCTATAAACTAGGAGTAAAAAGTAACTGCTTGTAATGAGCATTTTTCTCCTTTTGCCAAAACGTTTTCTCTTGTATTCATGTTACACCCTAGAACACGTTCATTATCCATTATGTAACACTGATGTTCTAAATCTTGTCCGCTGCGAGTTCAATCCAGGAGGTATGGGGTAGGCAAGAGTATAAGCCTTTACCACACAGCCCAACTTGTATACCCTGACAAAGAAACCTTTTGAAAACATTGTGAGAAAAGGAGAAAATGCTGCTAACCATCATTTTCTCCTTTTCTCCACAATATTTTCTACCCTATTAAAGATAAATTCCATCATTTGAGTCACAATCACTGTCGTCTGCAAATGCTTTCAGTTTGGATGAGTCGACATTTCTCTTGTGTGGTAAAGCCTTAACAGATAAACAAAACAAAACAAAAAAATCTTGAAAACAGCTTCAGGAAGGATTTTGAGTGGTTCAAAAACTTAATGGTGTACAGACAAAATCTTCTGGACTAGTTAAAAAAATATTGAAATATTTTCAGATGACAAATGTTGCTCCAGTGATCGGATTTGTATCTAATAGGGTAAAAAACATTGTGGTTAAAGGAGAAAATGCTGGTTACTGACATTTTCCTCTTTAAACAAAATGTTTTCAACAGCCTTATTTCATATCATAGTTAAAACACATTATTGTTTTACCCTTTACCAGACAATCCCGACTTTTAATGACCCTGAGAAAGAAGCCCTTGGAAAACATTGTGGTAAAAGGAAAAAATGCTGGTAACCAGCATTTTCTCCTTTTCCCACAATGTTTTCTACCCTTCCTAAAACAATTTCAATATTTTAGTCACATTCATTTTGTTGTCTGCAAATGCTTTCAATTTGGACTAGTCTAATTTCGTCATTTGGTAAAGCATTAAAAGATGATTAAAGCAGTGGATATTTGCCCTCTCTAGCACTTGTGTGTGAAAATAAATATAGCACAAGGGACACTATTTGCTTGGTTCAGTTTCTAGGTAATGAGCACATATCACAGCTAGAGTTCTCTGGTTTATTATGAAATGTGCAGTGGACGCAGGTCCACAGACCACCAGTTGCACCTATAGGGGGTAGTGGAGATGCCCCGGGGCCGACAAATGAGCCTTGACGTCCAAGTGTGGGTGAGGGTGCTGGAAAAGAAAAAGCAGATAAAAACATGAAACCAAAGTATCATTTCTTGAATTCTGTATGACAAAATAATATTATGCATGTACATACTTGATAGCATTTCAGTGCTTTCATTAAGCGGATGTAGATGTAATATATGTCAGGTAAATTCCCCAAAACATCGGAAAAAATGGAACTGGACGTTTTTGGTACGTCAAGAAATTTCCAAAAACGTCCGCAAATTCAGACCTCAGCGTTTACCTGTATTAATAAAACTAAGAGTTAAAACAAACATCTGGCAGGACATCTGTTGGCTGACTTCAGCAAATTAACAGACAAGTCTTTTTGTTAAACTAGGTCCAGGTTTTTAACGTGTGGAACAAAACCGACAAAGAAAATCTTTTTTCGTGCTTTCCGGTAGGATATCGAGAAATAGCGGTGAAAATATTTTTTGATATTACACAGGTACTACCCGTGAGAATACCGACCACGGGGAGTTTGTACTGATTTTTATGGAAGTCTCGACAAAAAAAGGCGTTAGAAGCATGAAATAAATAGGATATTTGTTTTTTTCGGTGAAAGATCGAAATTTATTTCATCTCGTGACCATCATCGGTAATATTTTCACGAGTGACACATCGAAATTTATTTCATCGAGTGAACATCATCGGTAATATTTTCACAAGTGGCTGTGCCACTCTTGAAAATATTACAGATGATGTTCACTCAATGAAATAAATTTCGATCTTTCACCGAAAAAAACAAATATCCTCTATATATTACCTTCATGGGCAGCCATCATTTCCTCAACAGTCGCCCATTCTTCTGACTTCTTAAAGTGGTGGGCCTGTGCTTCATCACCTGTTCTTACAGCATCGAGTAGGGCCGATATCCTCTCCTGTACAACACACGGTGAATAATCAAAGTAAACTGAACGAAGTCCAGCTCCTTTTCCTACGGTGTTCTAAATATGAGCCATCCTCCATGAAACAGGGGCTTAATGCATTCGCAAAAAGTATCGACCCAGGTCAGCCTGCGCGGTCCGCGCAGGCTGACCTGGGCCGAAACTTTTAGTTTTTGGTCAATTTTCTGCCTGTCAAAGGACCAGTGTACCTCATGATTCAATAGGTTGTTATATATAACAGGTTTAAGGGATGTATAGGAGTACTGTGATGGCTTGCTTGGTATCATGCACCACAAAGATGTATTAAGCCCCCTTTTGCCAGAACATGGCTCATATCATGAATTTGAAAAGGACAACAGAGCATAACAAGCATCCTTTACCACAACACTGATCAAACCATTACTGTTAAAAACATTTTTTAAGAGACATGACCTCAGTAACTCTTTGACAACCTTTTTTCTCTTGCAGCAGAGTACTTTTAAAACCACTGTAGCAAAAGGAGAACCTGCACATAAAGAGCAAATTTTTATCTTGCAACAATACTTCCGCAACAATACTTCAAACACTGTGTGGAGCAATTTAGTAGCAGAAGGTATGGCATAAAATTGTATTTGAGCCATGCTATGTAAAGAGGGGTTTGATGCACAGAGATGCATTAAGCTCCCTTTTGCCAGAGTGCTGCACATTTATGTAGACTACAAGACAGACAAGCAACTACTGTCAGTAATCAAATGAGTATCTATTTACTATATTTACACCATTCATACAAAATACACAATCTTACATACCTTTAACGGAAGCATATCTGTCGTAGCTAAATACACCAGTAAATGAAAATTGGCAACACAATCCAGGAATTTGTTGGGAGGAAACTGTTCTATATATCTTATCAAGGCATTGAAGTCCTGAAAGGAATCAATGTATCAGCGCTTAGAATACTCAGCACATCTAGGACCGTATTCACCAACCATTCTTACGAACATTCCTAGTCTTTTTTTTTTTTTTTTTTCCCTCAAGAATTTTCTAAAATTGAAAGTAATAAAACTTTTGATTGGCTAAACCAAATGGTTTAACCAATCAGACGTTATCTTACTGTCTAAATCTAGAATTACACTTCGAATGAAATCGAGAATGATTGGCAAAAGCGGGCCATGTTCATTGTTGTTTTTGCAGACAATAAAAATCAAGATCAGACTACTTTTGTTCAAGATCAGTCTGACCTTGAATCTACATTGCCTCGTATTTTAGGAATTGGGTCTTCTTTCCAGACTGGAAATAGTCCATTTTACTTAACTCTTTACCACACAATCCTGGCTTTTAACGACCCTGTGAAAGAAGCCTCTTGAAAACCACGTGGGAAAAGGAGAAAATGCTGGTAACCAGCATTTTCTCCTTTTTCCCCCACAGTGTTTTCTACCCTTCCCAGAACAAATTTCAATTTTTCAATCACATTTATTTTGTCATCTGCAAATGCTTTCAATTTGGACCAGTCTAAAATTGTTCATTTGGTAAAGAGTTAATTTGCACTCTTCCGGCTAATGGAAATCAAAATTTTGATTTTCTCATAATGCTTTCTTTGAATCTATCTTCGTAACATAACAGAAACTATACTGCAGTAATTCTATTCCTGTATCATACATTTGTAAGGTGGACTACTGTAAAATAAGTGGGAAAGACAACCTGTTTAAAATGGAATGTACTTTTAACTGATTCCAAAATAGAGGTTGCAGTCTAGCAAACTGCCTGCATTTCTGTGACACACAATCATTCACAGGATGAAGAAGAAATTCTCATTTTCACAAAAATCATATTTATGAGCAGGTTCTTTGTATATTTGGGGTGATTGCAAGATCCAGTTTGACAGCAAAAATAATTTCCTTGTAAAAACCATAGACACTGAAACAGTAAAGTCAGGTGACCAAACAAAGAGAACATACGGACAGCTCACCTGCACCTCTCCAACATTTGTCCTGTTTTCCATTGGAAATGGATTATCTGCCACTTTAAAAGAGTATATAGGTTCTACGGGGAATGCACCATTCATGTCCACTAGGAGATACTCTACAGGTAATGGACGGGCTAAATGGGTCACTTCATTTCCATACTCGTCTTTGTCCTGCAGGAATAAAATGCCCCAAGACGTAACATCAAAGGTTTGAAAACTACTTTTCAATCTCAAACTTGAAAGTTACAGAAGTTATTAATTTGTTGTGGTAACAAAGTTTAAAGTTATAGAAGTTATTAAGTCATTATGGTACTTTTTAGCTCAGCAGAGCACATAGTGCTCAGGGTGAGCTATTGTGATCTGTCCGTCTGTCTGTTTGTCCGTAAACAATTACTAAAAAATCTTCTCCTCTGAAACCGCCAATCAGATTTCAATGAAACTTCACAGAAATGATCCTTAGGTGATGCACTTTCAGAATACTTCAAAGATTTGAATTCCATGAAGAACTCGAAGAAAAACTTTAAAAATCTTCTTGTCCCAAACTGTAAGGGCTAGAGCTCTCATATATGGCATGTAGTATCATCTAGTGGCCCTCTACCAAAATACTTCAAATAATGGCCCTAGTGTGGAAATTGACCCTATGTTGTGGGTTCTCGGATTTCACATAGAGATAAAGAAGGAAATCTGTAAAAGTCTTCTTGTCCCAAACCGTAAGGGCTCGAGCTTTCATATTTGGCATGTAGCACTATGGTATTGAGCTGAGTTGCATTTCAGGTGAGCGATTTAGGACCATCATGGTCCTCTTGTCTAATATAATACTACAAGTCAAGAACAATTTCCCTAACTTCCCTCCCATATAAATTACAAGTATTTTTTAGAAAATAAGAGCACCACATGTGGGTGCCAATACTCCCCTTCAGTTGCTTGATTTTCAGTGAAAATTTCAAGTTGAAAAAGGGGCATAACTGTGTCAAAAATACTGACAGTTACCTACCCCTGTTGGATGGGTTCCCATTTAGATGGTTAAAAACTCTGAAGTTTTAAGTAAATATCTTCAGTAATAACAGGGATAATATAAGATGTCGGGTTTCAGCATGACAACTATGCAAATGACGATTGGGCTATGACAAAAACCTGACATTTTCCAAACAGAGAAATCTAAAGCTCTTTCCAAAATGACAAAATTGTACGAAAATTGTACTAAGATTTTGTCATTTGGTAAAGCAATGAGTTGACCTTCACCAAACATCAAAATATCAGACAGGTATCTATTGAAAGCATTTTCAGAAGACAAATTCAACATGGTTCAAATGCTGGGAACTGTCTTTAAAAGGACAGTAGACATTGTGGGAAAAGGCAGAAATGCTGCAAACCAACAGTATCTCCTTTTCCCATATTGTTTTCAAAACCTTTGTCTAGGTGAAAAAAAACAAGAGGGCCATGATGGCCCTGTATCGCTCCACTGGCTTATAAATATAAACCATGAAGAGAAGTCTTTACTATATAAGCCCTCATAAAACTTTGACCCCAGGGCTACAGTCGGACTAAATGGGGAATATGTGTATTAGAAGAATAACATGCCAAATTTGGGAGTTCTTGGCCTTATGGCTAGTAACAAGACGGTTCTGAACTTTTCACTCAATAAACCCATGTAAAACTTGTGAACCCTGGTGCAGGGCCAAACTTGATCCTAGGGCTGTAACTTGGGCCCTCTTTGTAGTTGTCCACTAGATAATGCTATAATTATGCAAAATTTGGTAGCCTAAGCCTTATGGCTATGTACATCAAGATTTAAAAGTTTTCCCTATGTAAGCCTATGTAAATCTTGTGAAACCCCGCCCGCCCCCCCCCAGCATGAGGCCAAATTGACCCCAGGACTATAATTTGGGCACTTTTGGTAGACCCCAACTAGATCAAGTTAAATGCAAAATTTGGTAGCTCTAGGCCTTATGGCACAGGTACAGGAAGATTTTTAAAGTTTTCTCTATATAAGCCTATGTAAAACTTGTGACCCCTGGGGCAGAGCCAATTTTGACCCCAGGGCTATAATTTCAAGAAACATGATAGAGGTTTACTACATAAAGCTACATGCCAAATTTGGTAGCCCTATGCCTTATGGTTTCAGACCAGAAGATTTTTGAAGTTTTCTCTATATAAGCCTATGTAAAACTTGTGACCCCTGGGGCAGAGCCAATTTTGACCCCAGGGCTATAATTTGAAGAAACTTGATAGAGGTCTACTACATAAAGCTACATGCCAAATTTGGTAGCCCTATGCCTTATGGTTTCAGACAAGAAGATTTTTAAAGATTTCCAATATTTTTCAGTTTTGTTGCCATGGCAACCAGAGTTTTTGAAGGAATCAAATTCTTTCAAGAAATTCTGAAGAGGACCATGGCAGGATCATTTCTGTGAAGTTTCATGAAAATTGGATGGGTAGTTTCAGAGAAGAAGATGTTTGAAATAAAAGTTAACGCACGGACGGACGACACCAGGCCATGACATAAGCCCGCTGGCCTTCGGCCAGTGGAGCTAAAAACCACAGGGTACAAGGTTCAGAAGACACAAAGTTTCATAAAATGTCTCCTACCTTATAAAATACATCAGGCACATACTGTTCATTAGAGGATTCTTTGATATAGCCCAGTTCTGGTGCATCTTTTGTAGGGATCAATATGTCGTCTCTCACAAGTGCCATACAAACATTGGATACCTGATAGCCTTCAAAATGGATCTGACCATTCTGATCACCTACAGTGAACAAACAAGTCTCATGTTTTCACTCCACAACCCTTCAGATACTGAATGCTTTACCACACAATCCAAACTTCAAACAACCCTCAGAAACAAACATGCTGCTAACAAGCATTTTCTCCTTTTCCGACAATGTCTTCTACACTATTGAAGACAGAAATAATTATTTGAGTGACATTAAAATTGTCTTCTGCAAAGTCTTTCCATTTGGATTAGTCAAGAATTTTGTCATTTGGTAAAGAGTTGACTCAGATTCAGCTGCATCTGAAGATAATATAGCAGAAGTTTAGACAGCACAGCACAAGAAAATTGGTGGAAATATCTCTTTTCAAAGAAACATCTTTTCATCACAAAGACATTGTATAGTATGTAAAAAGCATGAATTTTCAAACCTAAAACATTTTTTTTGCCCTAACAATTATGCACTGTATGAGAGAAGAATTAATTTTCAACAAGAATTTTTAAACCCTCCAAGAACCAAACCATGTTTGAAAGACCCCCGTAAACAATGGTATCTAAAAACATTAGTAAAGAGCATTTTCTCATTTTCAAACAATGTTTTCTACCCTTTCAATACAAATCTCTTAATTCAAGCCACAATTAATCAGTTGTCTGCAAAGAGCTACAAGATGTACATATCTGAAATTTTATTGTTTGGTGAAGAGTTAACCATTTACCACACAATCCCGGGTTTTAACAACCCTGAAGAAGAATGCTTTTGAAAACATTGTGGGAAAAAGAGAAAATGCTGGAAACCGGCATTTTCTCCTTTTCCCACAATGTTTTCTACCCTTCCCAAATCAAATTTCCATTTTTAATCCACGTTTATTTTGATGTCTGCAATTGCTTTGAACTTGGACAAGTCTAAAATTTTCTTGTGTGGTAATGAGTTAAATGAAAAAGTTAGTATATGTATTTTCTAACTTAAATTCAACAGACTTTCACAAGCTGGTAGTATTTGTATATGAATGAATGCTACAGTATCAGTAATTGGTACCTGTGACAATAACTGTAACAAATTTGGAGCCAAAATAGCCGTCTGTGGAATATTTACAGGGGTTGGGATATTTGTTCTGAAAGTTAGCTGCCATTATACATTCCTCAGCGCTTAAAAAATGAGAATCCTGAAATAGAATCAGAAATAATTACAAGATTAACCCTTTACTGCACAATGCCGTCCTTTAACGACCCTGGGAAAGGGGCTTTTGAAAACATTGTGGGAAAAGGAGAAAATGCTGGTAACCAGCATTTTCTCCTTTTCCCACAATGTTTTCTACCTTATCGAAGAAAAATTGCGCCATTTTAGCCACACTGAAATTGTCGTCTGCAAATGTTTTCAAATTGGGCAAGGCTAAGATTTTGTCTTCTGGTAAAGGGTTAACTCAAGATTACAAGATAACCTGACTTCAGTCATTTCAATAAATGTGCGTAAGTTGACTTTGTACATATCGTTGATAAAGATTATCAATGAACCAAAAATGTTACATATGAATACACACTTGTCATTTGTATCAAATTTTCCTCTTACCACACTGTTGTCACAAGTTATCTGGAAAAGGTATTTCATTTATCTAAAGCCGAGCCCCCGTAGCTCAGTCGGACTTGAGAACAGGAGGTCGCTGCTTCAATCCTCGGCTCGGCCAATTTCTTTCTGAGGATTGATGATAGTCATTGCGACAGGATTCATTCCTCTCTCACCGCTGACCATTGTTTCGACAATGGTTATGTGGCAAAAGCAGCCAGTGGCTACGAAAGAATATTGTGGGTAGTACTGGTAAAAGAAACTCCAGGAAAGCATGGATAGGTGCACTGGCCGCCGCGATATAACTGAAATAATGTTGAAAACGGCATTAAACACCATACAATCAATCATCAATCAATCATTTATCTAAAACAAAAAAATAGTCACTGTCTAGTAGTCTTGAAACTTGTTTCAAAAACTAAAAAACTTTGAGTAACTGTAATAATAGTACATCTCCCATTTAATTTTTAAATATTTCATCAAAGATTTACAACATTAAACAATTAACTATTTACCTAACAATCCCAATTTTAATGACTCTTGGGAATGAGACAATATGGAATTGTTTGGTGAAGGGTAAACCAAAAAGAACCTAATAAATTAAAAGTGAAACACACTCTCTTACCACATTTCCTCTAAAGTTCTTCACTGTGCCTTTTGAGAGATCATCAGCGACTAAATCTGTAAATATCCAGCCCACCGGTACTAAGCCTAGTTGCTTGGCAACCCTGATGACAGCTTCCTCCATTGGATCTTCTTTCAGTTCTATTTTGTTTTTTGTATTTACCTTCACAAAAAGAATAGGTTGACAAATTTACAAAGGAGAAAAGAAATCAGTCAATCAGTTACATGAAGTAAAAAATTTGTTTGTGAAGAAATTTTAAATGAGGTATGCTCCAAAAAAAAGGGAGGTTCAGTGCCTCTCCATGATGCAGTATAGCTCTTTACCAAACGGCAAAATTTTAGACGGGACCAAATTGAAAGCATTTGCAGACGACAAATTAAGTGGAGCTTAAATGGCGATTTATGTATTGGATAGGGTAGAAAACTTTGTGGTAAAAGGAGAAAATGCTGGTTACCAGCATTTTCTCCTTTTCGGTTTTCCCACAATGTTTTCAAAAGGCTTTTTTCTCAGGGTCGTTAAAGTCGGGACTGTGTGAAAGTGTTAAAATGCAAGTCATCACATTTATGGATCCCTAAATTCCATTTTGTTTAACAACTGGCCGGGTAACAAGGTAGAATGGTCCTATGAGCTGCAGAAAATTTAACTAATCTGCAAAAAGTGGAAAGCACAGGCTGATCTGGGCCGATACTTTTCACAGACACATTAAACCCCCATTTTCAAACAGCATGGCTTAAATATATGAGCCGTGCTCAGTGAAAAGGGGGGCTTATGCATCTGCGAAAAGTATCACCCCAGGTCAGCCTGCGCAGTCCGCGCAGGCTGACCTGGGCCGAAACTTTTTGCCATTGGCCAATTTTCTGCATATCAAAGGACCAATGTAATTCATGAATCAGTCGGTTGTTATACAAAATGGATTTTATGGATCCACAATTATGCAACGACTTGCTTGGTATCATGGATCAGGGAGATGAATTAAGTCCCCCTTTGCCAGAACATGGCTCACACACACACACACACATACATACATATATATATGTATATGCGCAAAGCATTTGAGTAGTCCTCCATAAAAACTGTGTCATAGAAAAGCAATTTCCGAATGTGTATGTTTATGACTGAGATGTATGCTATTATTATAGATATTATGATATGATCTAGTATTATGATATAATCTGGTATGGTGGATCAAAACTACTAATATATCAGCCATGCTCTGGCAAAAGGGGGTGTAATGCATCGCCATAATGCATTGTACCAATCAAGCCACCACATAATTATGGATCCACAATAGCCACTTTAACAACCGACTGAATCATACGGTAGACTGGTCCTTGGATATACAGAAAATTAACCAATAGCGAAAAAATTCAGCCAAGGTCAGCCTGCGCGGAATGCCCAGGCTGACCTGGGTCAATACTGTTCGCAGATGCATTAAGCCCCCTCTTCTCACAGCATGGCTCATATGCATGTACTTGTATTTAAATATTATATTTAAATGCGATACCGCAAAATGAAACTTTCTATCCCCTGAAACAGACAGTTTTTGAAAACACCATGGTCAATTGTGTGAAAAAAAAAAAGCTATTTCTCTTTTTTCCTCAATATCTTTAACATAACTGAAGATAAGCAATGCCTCCATAGAAATTAATGTACTTTGTGCTACTTTATAATATGCATTAGGAGCACTGATGGAAAAGGGGATTTAGTACATCCTCAGCATGAACTTTATCCATTGCATCATATGGATCCATCTTATCTAAAAACCGATTGGATGATGAGGTAGAACAGTCTTTTGATATACAAATTATTTACCAATAACAAAAAGTACCAACCCATGGCAGTCTTCGCAGACTGCGCAACCTGACATGGGTCAATACTTCTTGTAGATGCATTAAACCATCCTTTCACAGAGCTTGATTCACATATTTTGACTGGTCTGAAATACAACAGCATAGTCATGAATTACAATTATCTCACAGTGGTGTATAATCACAGTTACTCACCTGTGGTGGTTCATAGATTGCTGCTACTGTAGCTTTGATGGCTAGAGGCATGTCTTTGTGAATTTCATATTTCCCAAACATTATCCCCAGTCTCTGGTTGCCAGTACTTCTCCAGTAGTTCAGAAATCGATCACAGATAGATGGGTTCTCAAACATTATATAGTCAATATGTCTGTATCGCTGAAATAGAGTATAAAATTCATCTACACACAGCTGACTAAATTTTGTTGTATGGCATTGAACTTTTTTACAATTTACAATACAACAAAATGCTACACATTCATTCTGAAAGCAAGTGCAGAAAGCAAATTAGATGTCACTCAATTGATAGGATTTGTCAATGACAGGGTAGAAAAAAATTCACAATGGTTTCAAATGCTTTCTTTCACAAGTTCATCAAAAGTCAGGATTGTTAGTTTACTCTTAACCAAAACAAGTTTTAGACTTGTCCAAATTGAAAGCATTTGCAGATGACAAATCAATATAACTTAAAACATGAAAATTTCCTTTCATAGGGTAGAAAATATTTTGGGAACCAGCATTTTCTCCTTTTCCCACAATGTTTTCAAAAGCCTTCTTTCTCCTGGTTATTAAAACTCAGGATTCTGTGGTGGATGGTTAAACCCTAGGGAGCAGGATAAACAAAATGGAAATTTTCAGCAGAAAAAATGTCAAATAATTACTATTTCACGGCTGTTTTTGACCAAGATTTCTTCACATAATGGTCAGTGCACATTCAAAATCAGACTGTTCTGTGCAGTCTGATCTTCATCTACTTTGTCTGCAAAAGCAACATTAGACATGAAAGGCCCTTTTATAGTTAAACTTTAGCAAAACATGTATAACTCATTAACCTATGCCTATGCAGTTGACAGTTTTAGAAAACAGACATGGAAAAGGAGTACTTTTTGTTGCAAGGTACTGCACCTTTTCCCACGTTGTTTTCCACCTACTGAAAATTTATTTTCAATTCTCTGACACACATGAACAAAAGCATTGCATGCGGGTGCCAACGCTCGGCTGCAGTTGCTTGATTTTCAGTGAAAAAAGGGCATAACTGTGTCAAAATACTTTGATGGTTTACAGCCCTTGTTAAGTGGGTTCCCCTTTCTATAGTTAACAACTCGTCCAGGTTTAAAGTAAATTATATTCAGTAATAACAGAGATATCATTAAATGTCAAACTTTTTGAAAATTCTAGGTAAAAAAAGGGGCACAACTGTTTCAAGAACATTTTGCTGGTTGCCTGCCTCTGTTGTATAGGTTCCCCTTTTAATATTTAACAACTTGTCCAAGTTTGAAGCAAATATCTCAAGTAATAAAAGAGATATTAAAAATTGTCAAAAGTTTTTGCACGACGACACCACGGCTATGACAATACCTGGTGGTTTTCTTCAAAAACAGCCGAGCTAAATATGATGTTACAAAATGCTTAATTCTTCACGAGAGGACAAACTTTTAGACCTGTCCGATTTAAAAGCATTTGCAGGCAACAAATTCACTGCTTCAGATCATAAGATTCATCTTTGAAAGTGCAGAAAACATTGTGGAAAAAGGAGAAAATACTGGTTACCAGCATTTTCTCCTTTTTCCCCAATGTTTTCAAAATTATCTTTTCTTTAATACGTGACACAGTTTGCTAAAGCGTTAACTCTAAGTTTTTTACAATCATGCATGTACCTGTCTGTTAAGTGTCAATGCTGTGGGCTGACATTTGGTACAAATACCTCCCGGCCATGGAGGGTGTTCCTTACAGCCTTCCTTTATCTTACAACTCACATTCTCTAAATTTGCAAACTTGCCCCTGAAAAAAGAACTAGAGGTGCTTGAGCGCCTGTATCGCTCCACAGGCCTGATATTTCTATAATGGCAAAAAGAAGTTTTTAACAATTACCATTCAATCCTGCATTTTAGCTCACTGAAGAAAAAAGGTATGGAAAAAACTTGTGAGAAAAGAAGAAAAAAATGGTAACCAGCATTTTCTTAGTTTCCCACAATAATTTCTATCCTTTTTTATATGTCTTACTAATTTGAAGGTATGTTGTCTGCAACAGGTCCTTTCACAAACCATTTTGGGTGGGGAAACATCAAAATATAGAAAATATGTCTTTCTCAGGGTCGTTAAAAGTTGTGATTGTGTGGTAAAGGGGTAATCTAAAAGAACAGCTAGGAGGGCAAATGAATGAATGTTATAGCAATATAGATCAACTTACATCAATACACCAGATAGAATGAAATATGCTGGCATACAATGAACACCTAATCCCTAATAATCAACTTTGCACAGTCACAGTTAGAATGTCTTCTGTGGCAAACAACACAAAATGGTCTACAAATGCATTTACATAAATCAAATATCCTGCTCCAGGGCACAGATTAATTCTGGTGTACTGAAGTTGTGGGATCAGTTTGACTGGATAACATTAATGCCTTATCACAAATGTAAAGCCCTGTCCCACTATGTACCAGGTCACCAGGATTTACATCCCTTCTGTCCACTCTGCATTTACTCATTAGTAGGTCAACAAACCTTTACCAGAACTAATAAAAGTGCAGAGGTTCTCTTGTTCTATATCAAAAGGACTATAAAGTACCTACAACATGGGGGTTTTGTTATTAAAATACTTTTTCTTTTTTATCTTGGCATGGTTACTTAGGCTTAGTAATAAGGCAAAATTGAAAAGCTCAAGTTGTGAAAGGTGCTCAAGCTTTTATCTTATTTATGGCCAGTGATATTTTATTACTAGTACTAACTAATAGCATATCATTGGAGTACATTGTGATCTTAATACCAAGGAAAATGTGTGGGCTTAAATAGGACAGCCCTGACTAGGTCAAGTCAATCCAATTTTATTCCTTTTTCTTTGTTAGTCGATAAAACTAACACAATAAATAGTTTTGGAGAAGAACATTTTTTTGAAATATAAGCCTTGTCTATAAAAAAATGTGTTTTTAGGTGTATCATTTTTTTAAAAGGAATTTGGTATACAACCACCATAGAAACAATTTGGCAGACAACCACCATAGGAACTTACCTGCAAAACAACAATGAAATCCAATGAATAGTTTTAGAGAAGAAATTTTTCAAAGATTTTACTTTATACCATAAAAGGAAAATGAGTCTCCCATAAAAGCCATGTTTTTTGACAGATCATTTTTTTTTTTAAAGGAATTCTGTAAACCTGCATCTAAGGAACATTCCTGCAAAATAATAATGCTATCCAAAGAGCAGTTTGGGAGGAGAAGATTTTTAAAGGTTTTTTACTTTGGTTGCCATGGCAACCAGAATTCTTCATGGAACACAATTATTTGAAGGAATTTGAAAGAGGACCACCAAAGGAACATTCCTGTGAAATTTGGTAAAAATCCAGTCAATAGTTTCTGAGGAGAAGTTTTTTAAAGAAAAAGTTTACGGACGCACGCACGGACGAACAGACGAACGGACGGACGCACGCACGACGGACACAACGCCATGACAATAGCTCGCTGGCCTTCGGCCAGTGGAGCTAAAAATCAGGGGATAGTACTTATTACCATCATTTACCATTATTCTCAAGCTACAGTAATTCTGTATACTGTTCTATTATAAATTTCAGGACCAGCCATCTGATTGCCCAGGACAGAATGTCTCAATTGATTCGTTTGTTTGTAGGGTGTTTAACGCCGTTCTCAACATCATTTTAGATACATTTTGGCAAAAAGTGAACCTTTTCATGCTTTCTTGAGGTTTCTTTTGCCAGTACTTTTTGCAACATTTTTTCTCAAGCCACTGGCTACTTTCCCAAATAAACATCAACCAAACAATGCTCAATAGTGAGAGACAAATTGAATCCTGTAACAATGACCATCATCAAGATAGATGTGGCTCAAATGATGGAATTTGTGTTTGATGGGAGAGAAAACAAAGTGGAACAAGAGGGCCATGATGGCCCTGTATCGCTCCACTGGCTTATAAATATAAACCACGAAGAAAAGTCTTCACTATATAAGCCCTTATAAAACTTTGACCTCATGGCTACAGTCTGACTAAATGGGGAATATTGTATTAGAAGAATAACATGCCAAATGTGGGAGTTCTTGGCCTTATGACTGGTAACAAGATGGTTTCTGAACTTTTCACTCCATAAACCCATGTAAAACTTGTGATCCCTGGTGCAGGGCCAAACTTGATCCTAGAGCTGTAACTTGGGCCCTCTTTGTAACTGTCCACTAAATAATGCTATAATTATATGCAAAATTTGGTAGCCTAAGCCTTATGGCTATGTACACCAAGATTTAAAAGTTTTCCCTATGTAAGCCTATGTAAATCTTGTGAACCCCCCCCCTCCAAGTATGAGGCCAAATTGACCCCAGGACTATACTTTGGACACTTTTGGTAGACTCCAACTAGATCAAGCTAAATGCCAAATTTGGTAGCTCTAGGCCTTATGGTTTCAGACAAGAAGATATTTAAAGTTTTCTCTACATAAGCCTATGTATAAAACTTGTGACCCCTGGGGAAGAGCCAATTTTGACCCCAGGGCTATAATTTCAAGACACATGATAGAGGTCTACTACATAAAGCTACATGCCAAATTTGGTAGCCCTATGCCTTATGGTTTCAGACAAGAAGATTTTTAAAGTTTTCTCTATATAAGCCTATGTAAAACTTGTGACCCCTGGGGAAGAGCCAATTTTGACCCCAGGGCTATAATTTCAAGAAACATGATAGAGGTCTACTACATAAAGCTACATGCCAAATTTGGTAGCCCTATGCCTTATGGTTTCAGACAAGAAGATTTTTAAAGTTTTCTCTATATAAGCCTATGTAAAACTTGTGACCCCTGGGGCAGAGCCAATTTTGACCCCAGGGCTATAATTTGAAGAAACTTGATAGAGGTCTACTACATAAAGCTACATGCCAAATTTGGTAGCCCTATGCCTTATGGTTTCAGACAAGAAGATTTTTAAAGATTTCCAATATTTTTCAGTTTTGTTGCCATGGCAACCAGAGTTTTTGAAGGAATCAAATTCTTTCAAGAAATTCTGAAGAGGACCATGTCAGGATCATTTCTGTGAAGTTTCGTGAAAATTGGATGGGTAGTTTCAGAGAAGAAGATGTTTGAAATAAAAGTTAACGCACGGACGGACGGACGGACGGACGACCGGACGCACGACGGACACCGGGCCATGACATAAGCCCGCTGGCCTTCGGCCAGTGGAGCTAAAAAGGATAAAATGCTGGTTACAGCATTTTTGCCTTTTCCCACTATTTTTTCCAAAACCTTCTTTGTTAGGGTTGTTGAATTAATTGATCAATTAAATGGTGTTTTACTCCAATTTGAACATTATTTCAGTCATATCACGTCGACAACCCACATATTAATGTATTTCCTGGGTACCACCAGTTCTATGCTAGGGCTCTTAAGTGTCTTGCCCAAGGATACTCCCTGGAAAAACCCAGTGTGACCACTGAGGCTTGAGCCCAGAGCCTCCAGGTTGCAACTCCTACACTTAACCACTGAGCCACACAAGACTTCTAGGTTGTTATGTAGTAAAGAGTTAAAAGAAAAAAGATATAAAGTTTCACATCTGAGGTTAAAAAAAACCCACTTAAGCAGTGTTATGAATACTGAACCATGTGTCTTTCAATGGCTACTATCTTGACTGCTCTTTCCTGTTCATTTCATGTACGCTTATCACATCATTTCCTGTGAGAAGTCTACAGATTCCAAGCAAGAAAGAATACTGTATTAACCCAATGGATATGGATATTTATGTAAGAACGAAATAAGTGCAATTTTGCTGCAAAGCAGACAGGGTATACCAACAATCAGACTGCATGTTTTGTGCAGTCTGATCTTGATCTACACTGACCGCAAAGGCAACTACAGATGTGAAAGGCGCTTTAAGGATGTCAAACCAACTCCTGAAACAGGTTTGCAGGGGAAACTGTAAATCAACCATATAAAATAGCGATAGTCACCGTTAAAGCAGGTCTGAAAATGTTAAAAGTGAAAACATCGAGGCAAAAGGAGTAATCTTAAAATGAGATATCTAAACATATATATATGACACGCAATCTGTGAAAAAAGGGTTAAATGCATTTCTGCAGTACATGATATTCAATTTGAGCAACTTTATGCATAATCTGGACCTTTCTGTCTTGAATCTGCTAAACCATGCGGTAGAACATGCAGAAAATTTACCAAATAGCAAAAAAAGTTTTAACCCAGGTCAGCCTGTGAGAACTGCACAGGCTGAGATGAGTCTATACTTTTTGCAGATATATGCATTCAATCTTTACCACACAACTAAATTTTAGACTGGTTCAAATTGACAGCATTTGCAGACGACATATTAAATGTCATTCAAAAATTTAAATTTGATTAGGAAAGGGTAGAAAAACATTGTAGGAAAAGGAGAAAATGCTGGTTACCAGCATTTTCTCCTTTTCCCAAAATGTTTTCAAAAGGCTTTTTCTTCAGGGTTGTTGAAAGTCGGGACTTTGTGATAAAGGGTTAAACTATTTTCACAGAGCATGGCTCATGTGTATATATGGTATACTGGATACTTACTTATCTACACCACTAGTAAGCTTACGCAAGTATGAGTGAAATGACAGGTACTTTATGGGTGGATCACATGTTTTCAAATAGGTTTCATCATAGGGCTGAAAAGATATATAAAATGCCGATAACAACAGATATAAAATTCAAATATCAAAATGTATAAACTACCCTTCTTAATTCAGAGAGTTTTGAGTCAAAAGGTAATAGAAAAGGCAGTTTTCATCTTAATTTAGAGAACATCTGTACAGCTAACTTTCAATCACTGATTTCCAGAAATCAATTTTTTGTTTGGTAGCTAACCCTTTTTTCAGATTTATTTCAGTCATATCACTGCAACCAGTATACCCATTCATGCATTTCAGAAAATTCTTTAAATAGTGCTTGCACCAAACTCTTTGACTAATTGAATTCCCATTTACTTATCATCGCCACTGGTTGCCCATATGGGCGATACTCCCAGATGGCTGTTAGTTGTGTTACAGGAGGTAGTGCAAAATAACGAACAAAACCCATCCTACATTACTTTTCTTTAACTGTTCTTTAACATGCTCAGTGTATAGCACTGTCACATGGGACCTTGGCTTAACGTTTCATCCGAAAAACTACACATATTAGTAATTTAGATGGCTAGCCTTGGGGACAAAATACACACCCTCAAGTGGCACAAGACTTGACATTTACAAGTCCTACGCCCTACCACTTAAGCCATTTAGGCTGGTCTACCAAACTCTTTCCAAGCCACTGTTGAAATAATGTTCAGCTATGAGAAAGGAATAAATCTAGAAATGAGCTTAGAAGATCTGATATTCAAACTCTGACCCCTGGCTTACACTTCCAACCAAGCAACCACAATCAAATCTGCTTTGGAAAAAGAAAAGTGTACCATTCTAGTACAAGTATAATTAAAAAAAAAAAAAAAGAAGACATGACAGTTTATGACCATCATGTACTTTTAAAAAATGTCAGCTATGAAAACAAAACAGCATGTCAGCTACAGCTAATGTGTAAACTTACCTCTAGTGGAACACAGTGAAGGCATTTTCCTGAAGGACCATGATGACATCTAAAATGGGAAAATTCAACATTCTTCAACTAACAGTGGAAATTAAATAAGAGCCAGGCTTAATATATCTTCGTGATGCATGATACCAAGCAAGTCATCACATGATTTAGATCTCATAAAATCTGTTTTGTCTAAAAACTGACTGAATCATGCGGTAAACTGGTGCTTGGACATGCAAAAAATTTACCAATATCAAAAAGTTTTGGCCCAGGTCAGCCTCTGCGTACTGGGCATTCCGACCTGAGTCAATACTTTTTGCAGATGCATTAAGCCCCCTTTTCAAAGATCATAACTAATTATTATCAAATGTACATAAACTGTATATCTACATAAACTTTCTGATGAATATCAATGCTAGAAGAAATACTATAGGTGAATTATATTCTTATGGAGAGAAAAGGATATCTTTATGTCTTACATCTTATCAAGAGGAAAAAAACTTTAACAGAGATTTTGAATCTAAATACATGTATTCTTATATCTAGATTTTCGTTCTTCTACAAATGAACTCAATATTTTCATGAAGTCAGTTTGTTTCATTGTCAAGCTTCTGGTGTCTTTTTAGAAGGCTAGGTTCTAATATTTTTTTAATCTCTCTCTGACCAGTCACTATTTTCTAACTCTTTACCAAATAACAAAATTTTAGACTTGACCAAATTGGATGCATTGGAGACAACAAATTAAACATAGTTTTAAAAGATGATTTCTCTCTCAGGAAAGGTAGACAATATCGTGGGAAAATGAGAAAATGCTAAGTTTTTTAAAGCCTTTTTTCTTCAGGGCCATAAAAACATAAGATTGTGCAGTAAAAGATTAAAAGAATAAAAAAGCTTTTATAATCAAAGTTCGCATGAAAAAAAACTGCACAAAAAAACTGAAACAAACTGACATCTGGTTAATCTTTTACCAAATGACAAAAATTTAGACTTTTCACAAAGTGAAAGCACCTGCAGACGACAAAATAAATGTGATTCGAAAATTGCAGTTTGCTTAGGAAGGGTAGAAAACATTTTTGGGAATAGGAGAAAATGCTGGTTATCCGAAAAAAAAAAATGTTTTTAAAAGTACTTTTTCCCAGGGTAATTATAAGTCAGGATAGTGTGGTCAAGAGTTTAGTTAAGAGGTAACCCTTAACAAGAACCTTCTTAAAAATGGACACATATTCCGATGAAAGAAAAGTTTTGTGTTTTATTGGTAGAAGTTTTTTAAGTATGAAAAGTGTTGTGGGAAAAGGAGCTATTGTCTGTTACAAACGTTGATTATTCATACCTTACAAAGACCATTTCAAAAGTCACTGGTAGCAAATTTGATTTAGGAGAGAAGAAATTGTGAAAACTGTTATTAAAGATTGAAAAATAGAAGTAGTAGCATACAGCTGAAGGTCTTTTTTCCTGTATATTTTCCCATCTTCCTTATACATGAGCAAGTCAACTTCATCTTCAACTACAGCAGTGCTTGGCTTCACATCCAGAGCCACACTGTCACTACTTCCTGGTCTGTCCACGTGGGTTTGAGAGAAAAAGACGTACAGCATGTCGCCATGTCTGAAAATAAGTATAGTCCCAACATGTATTAACTCTTTACCAAAATGACAAAATTTTAGATTGGTCCAAATTGAAAGCATTTGCAGATGACAAAATAAATGTGAACCAAAAATTGAAATTTGTTTTGGGAAGGGTAGAAAACATTGTGGGAAAAGGAGAAAATGCTGGTCACCAGCGTTTTCTCCTTTTCCCACGTTTTCAAAAGGCCTCTTTTTCAGGGTTGTTAAAACTTGGGATTGTGTGGTAAAGGGTTAAGCTTTTACTATATAATCCTGAGTTTTAACAACCCTAAGAAAATAGGCCTTCGAAAACATTGGTAACCAGCATTTTCTCCTTTTCCCCCCACTGTTTACAACCCTTTCATTATCTAAGCCACATTCAATTTTTTGTATGCAAATGCTTTGAATTGAGACAAGTCTAATATTTTCTTGTCTTGTAAACTGCTGGACAAGTAAAGGGGTACCCAAAAAGTGCACGCTTAAAACAGGTGGTCACTATGACATGTTTTACTGTATGTTTGTGCAAACAAATTATTCATTCTTGTTTTGTATTATTCTGTTCCATCACAGACCATTTCAGACAGCACACTAATGCAAATTACACAGAGGACAAAACATTTAAAGGAGAGGAAAACATCAGTTTCTAACATGAAAACAGAGTAACAAAAGGTGCACTAGCACAAGCACTTGATCCAATTCCTCACAGTTTTAAACTTTTTCATTTACAGAGTTGTAAAAAGTCATAAAATTGGAATGTAATAGGTTCAAACCCCAACAGTGGCCAAGAGTAATCAATAGGGCAGTTAAAATGCATTTTAATCACACTATGTAAAAGTATGGAAATTATTGTGAAGATGACAATCTGTTATAGTACAGTCAGTTCAGTTGTTAGTCCCTGGTAGAAAAATGAATTTCAAAAGTAGGTCAAAAGTTGCCAGGTCACTCTATCTTTTGTTTACTTTAACCCTTTACCACACAATCCCGACTTTTAATGACCCTGAGAAAGAAGCTTTTTGAAAATATTGTAGGAAAAGGAGAAAATGCTGGTAACCAGCATTTTCTCCTTTTCCCACAATGTTTTCTATCCTTCCCAAGACAAATTTCAATTTTTCAGTCACATTTATTTTGTCGTCTGCAAATCATTTCAATTTGGACTGGTCTAAAATTTTGTCGTGTGGTAAAAAGTCAAACCACTATTGAGGCTTTAAACTTTCACACAAAGGCTGTTCCCTAATTCAGAAAGTCCATTTCATTTATTCAGCGATTTAAGGGGTACCTGAAATATGAGCTCTGTATTGGATGAACAGAAGCACACCGATAAGGAATAAATCCTAACAAAAAATGCCTCATTTCTAAGGCATACTTCAAGTCTCCTTTATCTAAAATCCAATATACAAAACAAAGTATCACTGTTTCAGTATTTGGATTTGGTTTTTAACATTCTGGATGTAATGAAAGAAATTGATTAATTTAGTAAATGGATTAACCCTTTCCCAAACAAGCCCTGGTTTTCACGTGTCTGCAGTTCAAGTCTTTTGAAAACACTGTGGGAAAAGGAGAAATTGCTCGTAACGAGCAATTTCTCCTTTTCCCACAGTGTTTTCTACCCTTTTTGAGACCTTTCTGCCATTTTCATCAAATTTAAAATTGTCGTCTGCAAACTCTTTCAATTTGGACCAGTCCAAAATTTGTCATTTGGGAAAGGGTTAACTCAACACCTGGAAACAAATATACAAGTAAAAACCTTAAAAACTTTTCTGCAACCTATGGATAATGAACATGAAAAAAACTGTCACATAAATCTCGCAGGCAAAAGAAGATATTGCTCATTCATAGCACTTTCTCCATTTGCCATACACCATCCCATCTTTGGCCCCATCTCAACTGAAATATTCAACAAGATTGATTAAATGGTGTTTTACACCGCTTTCAACAATATTTCAGTCGTATCACAGCGACAGCTCACATATTCATGTATTTCCTGGATTCCACCAGCACTAAGCTAGGGATCTGAAGTGTCTTGCCCAAGGACACTCCCACGAAAAACCCAGTGGATCCACTGAGGCTCAAACCCGGGGCCTCCAGGTCATGAGTCCTACACTTTACCAATAGGCCACGTGGGACCCCTGAAATATTCAACAAGACAGGCAGATATATGATGACTGATAATATAAATTAATTTGAAGTCTGATAAGCAATAATGTTACATATTCATACTGATTGGATAGGACACAAAACTTGAAATCAAGAAATTCAATCTCTAATGCAAGATGAAAAGATTCACCTACAAGTAGGTAAGATTTCTACAAATTCACCTTATTTTATATGAATCCACAGTCCTTGCTCTGTGATTTCTAATAACATCTCTTTTTTCTCTCTGTTTAAACACACTCCATCCTATGTCACTCAGTTCAAATTGCTTTTGAACCTAAAAACAAAATATGACAAAACTTCAGTGACTGGCTCACCACAGCAAGACCTGTCTATACACATTGCATTGGGAAATCACAACCAGCTCTAAATAGATCATAAATCAATAATACCTCTTTGCAAAGAATAATCAACATGTATTATGGTCTAATGCATAAATACAAGAGAAAACAGAATGTCAAATGTGAATTGTTTGTGTGAGTAATATTTCCTTTTGCAACAATGTTTTCAAAATTGGTATGCTGTCAGATAATACACGATAGGGCCATGATGGCCCAGAGTCACTCAACTGAGCCTTTTTGACCCACCATGACCCATTTTCAACCAGTTTAAATTTCATCTAAATTCCGCGAAAATTTATAAACAGCCATGGAAGGATTTTAGCAGTGTGACTTGACCAATGACTGCTGTTTAGAACAAAAAGGATTACCTCATTTATCATTACATGTACAATATATTTCATTTATGTAACTGACCTTTGATAATTTGCATTCACATTTTTTTTTTTTTGAGTGCTTAAAAATTCAGCTCACATTTTCCAATTTTGACTCGCATTTCACAAGTAAATATGTGGGATTTCAAACCCTGTTTATGGATACATAAAATCCATCGTGTCTAGTAACAGACTGAATCTGGTATTAGCATTCTTTGGACATGCAGAATTTGACCAATAGCAAAAAGTTTTGACTCAGGTCAGCCTGCATGCACAGTGCATACTGATCTGAATTGAGCCCTTTTGCAGAAGATGCATTAAACCCTGTTTTCACAGAGCATGACTCATATAGTGAACTTCATCCGTTATTCTTTGAAAGAATTTTGGTATTTCTAGGATTTGAAAGTACAGCAAGAAGTGGTACAAAAAGTGTCAACTTAAATCACAAATGGACAACAGCTGCAGAGAGGCAGATACTTCATTGTGACTCTCGGCATAAAACCTTTTTCCAGAGGTATCATGCAAATGTACTTATGAAAAAAGTTGATAGGTCAATTAATTTAGTATTTCAAATTACTAATAGTTGCCACCTATAAGCAGCATGCCCACTGGGTTTTCATTTTGGGGGTACATGCACCCTCCAGGTTTTGAATTGGGGGTACAAAGAAAAAATTGGGGATACTCTGTACCCCCTAGGTTTTGAATTGGGGCTACAAAGAAAAATTTGGGGGTACAGAGTAACTTTGGGCTGTTAATGAATTTTAAAACCCTAGCTCCTTTACCATGCTAAATGCGATCTTATTGAATTATTAAATTGTGCATTTGGTGATTATATGATTGCATCATATGTCTCCAGGGCATGCACATACTTGGATATAATCGCAACAGCGGTCTGGGTCTAAAAGCCAAACAGAGCCATAACTTTTGATAATCAACCGCCTTTACGGAAGATTTTTCACCTTTATTCCTTTCTCAAAGTTGCGAAGTACATGTACATTAGAACTGCTTTAAAAAGGAAGCGAAGACAGATTGATGCTCGTTGTCCAAGATGATGTTCTGGCTATTTTAAAATCACAGAGGAGCTGGCCGATTGGCCAATTGTAACCTCAAACTCTGTCAAATAAAGGCCATGCCATGTTAAGGCAAAATAAAATGAAATGTGTACTGGTAGAATCACTTGTGTAAACCTACCTTTCTCAGATCTTCACGCTGTAAAATTTTTTAACAGCTTTTGTTGTAGTGACATTTTTTGTGCAGCAGACGCCATTACCTACGAAAATTACATGTTTAATTTGCGGCTCGATTTTTCAGCTTTCATTTGTCAAAAAATGTTTTTAACAATAACTGCACATCATAATATGATTAAGGTAAGACCTGTGTAATGGAAAACAGCTATTTCCACTAAAATATCATCCTGCAAAATTAGCTATAATTAAAAATGAGTATTATTGAACTACTTTCACCTTTTCATTTTTTCCATTTTTTCCTTTTTTGAATTATCATTTATAAATTTAAAACCGCTATATTCTCAATTGAAAAAGAGATAATAATTACCTCCCTTTTTAGAAAACAAACAAAAGTATCAAAAAAAAGTTTCAAGATAGACATAAACGGAATTTCTGATCCATTAGAAATGTGCAAAAGTATTATTTCGGCATAAATCCTTGTTTATCCTTATTTAACTACCAATTAGAATTTTTGCCCAATGTTCACCGGAAGTGCATTACACAGGTCTTACCTTAAATGATTTTAATTTCTCATTGAAAATTAATAACCAGACTTCCTGTACACATGGTAGATTTTGACACCTTAAAAAAATCGTAGCGAAAATTCTTCAGACAGACGAGAGAGCCGCAAAATATGTATAGTGAAAATGTTTGGTACCCCGCTCTATGGTGAGGGCAAAGCGTGGTACCCACTTTTGAGGAAAGCTACTTTCATTTTGTTTGTTTGGCATGCAATATGAAATACTGTCTAATTTGTATATGCAGTTTACGTAATTACTTTCCTCTTTGTACGTGCATACTTTCGACAGTGTGTGCATGCACGTAAGCACAAAAAATTTGTACGCGCGGAGTAGAATTTATATGTGAATTACATACTGCGGTACTTGATTGGGCACCCTGATAAGAATCCTTATACCATACCTTATTTAGAAACTCTGCAATGCTCTCACTTCCTTTTGTTTCAATTCTTTTAGTTCCATGCTCAGGGCTCTGTATTCTGACTATCTGTAGAACAAAAGATGAAATGAAAACAACTGAAATTTCCAATACAGGGTCCAAAGGACTCCACTCAATGAAAATAGATGAGGACAAGTAAGTTCTCTGTCATGGTTATCTGACAGGGTGATTGGTACTTAGTAGGTTACTAGGTTACTAACAAGCAGCAAAACAGCCATCAATTACTGAATAATCAATAAGCAAATTAAAGGTAATCAGGAATTCAAATCTTGAAACTGGTCCCCGCTCTTAATATAGACCTGCTTCAAGTCAACCAAATATATAACTTAGTACCTTTCGCCACAAATGAAAATGCTTTAATATGCTTCGGATAATTAAATTAGATACCAGCAACTTTTCTCATTATCAAAACGAATAATATTAACGCAAATACTTTTCCGAAACCAATTCGAAAAACTTTGTTGTTGTGAGTTTATTACATTTTATAACTTAATTGGATAAATGGCACTGGTTACTGAAACCTGGTATTTAAGATTTCTCACTACGACAGACAATATAATGAGCGTTTTAGTTTGGTCAGAAAAAAAAATGTCAGAATCCAGTATAAGGTGTTGTGCAGAAAAAGCATGGATCAAAGTAGGGCAAGTGCCTCTTTGATGTCATTGGTCCTGCAGGACAAGCGCCTTTTCTGGAAATTTTTGGACCCAGCAATAACAACTAATGCTCTTCGCTTCTCAACCAGGGACCATAAATAATCACAATATTGGATCTAACTATGGATTAGCTTGGAATAAAAATAGGTTGATCAATCAGAAAAAATAATTGCAAATCTCACTTTGAAAATAAGCAAGAAAAAGTCTTGCAGTGTTATCTCCAGAGCGTGTTTTTTGTGTCTATTGATACATCTTTTATTCACTTGTCCAGCGGAAATGTTAGTCATGCCTTTTCTGACATGCTTACATCGAAATCCATTTTCCAGGTATATGAATGAAAAATATTGGTGACGAATCTGAATGACAAAATTCCCTGGTTGCCTACTACAATCTCCTCAACTTCGTAAGTGGGAAACAGCTGTATTGGTACCCAATTCAAAACGCAAATGTTGTACCAGAGGCAATGAACTTGAAACCGATTTAGTCCAGAAGCTTTCTATGAATGGCTGATATGAAGGTGAGTGGAGAAACAATCACAAAAATAACATCAGAGTGAACCTGCAGACTGAAGGCATGACAACCCCAGACATGTTCAACAGAAATTTATATTAAATCATATTTTCAAAGCAAGTAGTCTTGATTTTACAACACAATAAACATACCAAACAATGAGATATTTCCCCCATGTCTACAGCAAACCAAATTTCACTGAAAAGCCCTATGGTTGATAAAATGAATTTTGAAAAGGAAAAAAATTATGTCATAAGTAATTCTAGAACAGTGGTATGACTCTAAGCTTTTATTTACATATCGGGAAAGCAACAAATGACGTGTCCAACCTTAGGATTTGCACAACCCTAAATAAGTAAATGACTCGGAGAATCAATGACTCAACTGATTTGAATAAAAATCACCGATTTCTTTTGTTTTAAATAAGTTGTTCGATATTCTCATGTTAACTCATGTATAAACATATCAAGAATCTCTTTCAGTTAATCTGTAAGTCTTTCAGAAAAATTGACATACGATTGATTTTCCTTTAGACATCTTTTTCGTAAATTTCTTTTTGTGATCGTCTGCATAAACTCAACCGTCCACCATATTGAAATTTATCGTTGAGAACGGTGGGAAAAGTCAAAGTATGCCGAAATCAGTGCCAAGTCTCATTTTACGTAATTTCGTAATAATAAGATCCTTGGGTCTTTTTTAAATTTATTTTAAGATACTTGATTTTATTATTGAATTGCAATAGATCTGAATATTTCCTATCAAAATAAATTTCAATCTTATGAAAAAGGTGATGAATTGTTCAACCGGAAATCCAATGTAAACAAATATGGCCGCGCTAGCAAAGCTGGACATATCTCAACAAGTTCTTACAGAAAATGGTACATGTAATTCGCCTCAATAATCAAAAAATATCTTAAGGCATTTGTAGCAATGGCTGTTTAATTTGAGGGTAAATCAGCAATAATGCATGACAACACAAATTGCTTTTTATTTTTGCGGGTTGCCTGGTTCATCTTGCCACTAATGTCGGTTTACATTGCAACCAAACCAGAACGTACCAAACCAAAATGTAACCAAGTGGTGTCAAAACTTACCTAAGCGGAGTCAGTATTTACCAAAGTTCGTTTAATTTCGTTATATAGTCACGCTCTGTAATATAGGTGCTACCTATGAAGTGGAAAAGCATAAAAACCATCAACAGGTCAATCATTTGTTGAAAATAATTTCTTTTTTTTTTATACCCTGGAATAAAAACTTGGCATAACTTAGGGCGGCAGGGGAGATCATCCCATGCAGAAATCATCCTCAAACTGAATGGGGACAATTTTCCTAGAGAAAGCTCTTCAGAAAAACAAATGAAAACATTTTCTTATACAAACACAGAATTCAAACCACAATTAAACTGTGAATTCTGATGCTAACCAACCACAGTTTTTTCCAGATTGAATGACTCACCAAAATAGAAAATGCGGACATATAAATAAGAGAGTAAGCATAGTATCTGTATACGGTCCCATGAAATCAAAATTATTTAAGAAAAACTTGACTTCAAACTTAATCTCTCATCTTCTGAAGCAACATTTAAGATTTTAAGTTCTTCTAAAAGCACACCCAAACACAAATAATAACAAATTGTACAGGAGTCAACTACCTCGTCAAAGGTGTCCATATAGTATAAGCTTGAATTATTGTCCAAACTTAGCTTTGGCTATTGTCATCTGAATGCAGAACTATGTGAACGATTTTTTAACTCTTTATGCTGCTAATAGAGTAATTGTGTCTTTAAAGAATACTTAAAATACCTTAAATATATCTGAAATAAACATGATTTTGTTGGTATAAATTGGTAATACATGGCAGATGACATTGATCTAAGATGCACTTTCTGTGCTGTCTGATCTTGATCCATGTCATCTGCATATTAAGTGTCTTATTTTGGCTATGGTACTGAAAGGGTCAAACACGACATTTACCCTTAATACAGTTTCCGTACTGTACGATTATACGCGATGATATAAATATTCACTCTCTAATTATTCTTCACATAAGGGTCAGGTTGATTTATTTGAGTAATATATAATGTGAGGCTAGAAAAGGTACCCAAAGGCTACAAAAAACATCTCTAGACTGTTACATAACAATGTTTGTCTCTGGGAATTTAGAGAAAATTTAATATGGAGGGGTGGGGTTTACATGTTTATTAGGCTGATCCCTTTGTCCTTGTACTTAATTTGAAGATAATTTGAAGATATCCATTCATGTTGCTTTGTTTCTATTTTTGTAAATAGACATTACAAAATGTAGCTCAGTGTGAAAGTAGTTCATTGCAAGTATTGAAGAAGGACGTTTGTGCCAAACTATTTTAGAATCGGACCATACGTCTGGAAGTTAATGGCCAGACAGGAACACCTGTCATCAGAAAGAAAAGAAAAATATATGACATTTTTGTATTGCATGTTTAGTCACGCAGATCTTGCATATTTTACAAGGGTGTCTTCAAAGCCATCTGGTACAGTTTTGTTTCAGGGTATAAAAGATGAAACACTTAACTCGTACCACACGACAAAGTTTTAGACTGGTCCAAATTCAAAGCATTTGCAGACAACACATTAAAAATGGCTCAAATGATTGGATTTATTTCTGAAAGTTTAATTTCCCAGGGGAGTTAAAACTTGGCATTGTGTGGTAATTAATGGGTTAACCATATGACTTAATTTTTGCACTTGTCAATGTTGAAAGCATTTGCAGGTAACAAATAAATATGACTCAGTTGGTTGGATGTATCTTTGAAATGGTTGAAAACACTGTGGAAAAAGGAGAAAATGCTGGTTACCAGCATTTTCTCCTATTACCACAATGTACTCAAAAGCCTTCCTCCTCAGGGTCGTTAAATCAAGAAATTGTTTACTAAAAGGTTATCATTTTGGTACAAATACTTACAGTGTTCGACAAGCCACCAGTTCCGTCAAGACCCGTATCTGGGAAATTTCATAACAGAGGATCAGGAAAGCTGTTTCCCTCCACAGCTCAAAATAAATTATTTCAAGAGACGTCAAATCCCGAAAATTCAAGGACTGATCCAGCAGAATGTTCGGCACTTGTAGTGCACCCATCTTTTATTACTGAAACAAATATATCTCAATGTAGTACACCAAGATCAGTACCCAATTATCGGAGAAGGACACAAAGTGCCAAAGCAAAAGCATCAAGGATGAAGGAACAAAGAAATGTACTTAAAACAAGACCAAAAAGTGCAGGGAACGCGAGATCTAAGGCTATTGACGTAGAACACAGGAAACCATCTGTAATTGACATAACAAACAAGATTATGCCAGACTTGTTTGATATCGAGAGAGACAAAGTGCTAGCCCTACCTGAGCCAAGAGCATCTAACATTGAAAGCAAGCCACCTATGTATTTTCACAAGCAAAATTCTTTCTTTTATGAGCATATTTGCGAAAAAGATACATGTTGTTCGTGTAAAACAGATGAACTTAGGAAACTACAGCAAAAGACATTGAAACCATCAGTGTATGGCTTGGAAAAGCAAAGACTAGTTTATGGAAGTGCTCCAGATATATCAAACCTAAGTGTTGAAGATAGTCAGTTTCCTTACAAAATGAACAGTTTATCCTTAGCAGAAGTGAAACAAAAGGAAAATTCTTGTAGAAGGTTAGTCTATTTTGATTACTCTTTTCAATCATGCATATGACGAGATTACTTGAAGGGCAGAAAATACACAACACTGTCTGTTATTTAGTAAGACTACCTGGTCAAAACAGAATGGTCCTGTGTGGATCAGTGGTAAAGTTACAGGTGTAGGACTTGTAACCTGGGGGGCCTCAGGTTCTAGCCCCAATGGAAGCACTTTGTTTTTCGTTGGAGTGTCCTTGGGCAAGACACTTCAGAGCTCTAGCCTAGTACTGGTGAAACCCATGTATGAACATAATAGCTGTCACTGTGAAATGATAGAAATAAAGTTGAGAGCAGCATAAAACAATCAATAAAGTTAGCCTAAACAGCCTTTATATTGCAGTGGCTGGGCATTTTTTGCTGTCAGAAAATATTATGTGCTTTTAAAATACAAGGTTATACAGTAGCCTGATTTTGATCTACAATAAATAAATAAATAAATAAATAAATAAATAAAGAAAGACATAAATAGAATTAAATTAAAAAAAAAATGAATTTATCAGTTTATCACTTACTTTATTACACTTGCAGAATAATTTTTTGACAGCAGACCATATTTAACCCTTTACACAACTATCCCAAGTTTACATAACCCTGAGGAAAAAGATTTTTGAAAAGATTGTGAAAAAATGGAGAAAATGATAGTATACAGAAATTTTTCCTTTTTCTCACAATTTTTTCTGTCCTTTCCCAGACAAATTTTATTCAATTGAGCCACATTTATTTTGTTGTCTGCATATGCCTTCAATTTGGATGAGTCTAAAATTTAATTAAGTAAAGAGTCAAAATTTAGGTTAAAGAGTCATTGCAACTGGAGACATAATTCATAACAAGCAATTTCTTCTATTCACTACAATGTTTTTGTATATGTGTGTATTTCTGTATTAACTGTTTACCACACAATCCCGACTTTTAACGACCTTGAGGAAGAAGGCTTTTGAAAACATTGTGGGAAAAGGAGAAAATGCTGGTAACCAGCATTTTCTCCTTTTCCCACAATGTTTTCTACCCTTCTCAAAACAAATTTCAGCTTTTCAATGGAATTCATTATGTCGTCTGCAAATGCTTTCAATTTGGACTAGTCTAAAATTTTATTGTCTGGTAAAGGGTTAAACCTTAATTCATACTGATCGGCCATATTGTCCCTTTTTACCAAACGACAAAATTTTAGACTGATACGAATTGAAAGCATTTGCAGCCGACAAATTAAATGTAGCACAAATGATGAAATCTGCCTTTGAAAGGGTAGAACTCTTTGTTACCAGCATTTTCTGTTTTTCTCATGATGTTTTCAAAAGTCCTTGTCCTTGTGGTAAAGGCTTAACCCTTTACCAGACGACAAAATTTTAGCCTTGTCCAAATTGAAAGCATTTGCAGACGACAATTTCTATGTGGCTCACATGGTGCATTTTTTGTTTGATAGGGTAGAAAACATTGTGGGAAAAGGAGAAAATGCTGGTTACCAGCATTTTCTCCTTTTACCACAATGTTTTCAAAAGGTTTCTTTCACAGGGGGCATCAAAAGGCGGCATCATGCGGTAATGGGTTAAAGAAGGTTTAAAAAAAAAAGAAAGTGTTGGTTATTAGCATATCATCATTTGAAGCAAGTTTAATTTGTAGTCTGCAAATTTTTTTCATTCTGTAAAAAATTATCCCTTTACCACAAAATGAAGAGGTAGACTTGAAGAAACTGAAAGCATTTGCAGACAACAATTCAAATGTGGCTCAAAGGATGGCATTTAACTTCGATATGATGGAAAACATTGTGGGAAAAGGAGAAAATGCCAATTACCAGCATTTTCTCCATTTCCCACAATTTTTTCAAAAAGTCCTTTTTCCTTGGGGTCGTTAAAACTCGGGATTGTGTGGTAAAAAGTTATAGAGTGATATTACCACTTCAATATGTCGGAGTAGCTGTTACTAGTTCAGGTAGAGAAGATTACTTTGTAATACCTATCTTCAATTACAGATCTATACCAGATACTCTTGAACCACTGTTACCATGGTTACGAGAAGATGTTCCAGAAGAAGTCATTGGTGTCAATCCATCACAGTGTCTCGTGTTCCTTTCACCGACAGACTGGGACGACTTACCTGAAGTTCCGGACCCTGTAGAGATAGACGAAGATCTGCCATATATAAAAGATGTATCCACACCAAGAAAATGGGTAACTGAGTACTGCATTCTGCATTTTTGCCTCTCATGTAGATGTGCTGATTATGACACAGTCTTCATTAACCCTTTACCACACAATCCCGACTTTTGACGACCCTGAGAAAGAAGCCTTTTGAAAACATTGTTGGAAAAGAAGAAAATGCTGGTAACCAGCATTTTCTTCTTTTCCCATAATGTTTTCTACTCTTTAAGAGACAAATGTTATGTTTTGAGCTACATTTGCAAACGCTTTCAATTTGGACTAGCCTACATTTTTGTCATGTGGTAAAGAGTTAACTCTTTACCGAATGAAAAAAATTTAGACTGGTCCAAATTGAAAGCATTTTACCAATTAAATTTGGTACTTAAGATGAGATCTGTATCTGAAAGGATAGAAAACACTATGGGAAAAGGAGAAAATGTTGGTTACCAGCATTTTCTCCTTTTCCCATAAAGTTTTCAAAAGCTTTATCCCTCAGGGTCATTTAAAGTTTGGATTGTGTGTGATAAAGGGTTTACCCTTTACCAAACTATTCAGAGTTTTAATGACTGAGGAAAAAGGCCCAATGAAAACACTGAGGGAAATGGAGACATACATGTAACCAGTATTTTCTCCCTTTCTCAAAATGTTTTCTTCTGTTCCAAAGAAAAATCCTGTCATTTAAGACACATGTTTTTTGTCTGCAAATGCTTTCAATTAGGAATTTGCTTTCAGTATTGAAAAATTTGCTGTCTGGCAAAGTTTTTTCTGTAACTCTTTTCCAAACAGTCTAGCTCTGGAAGAAGAACCTTGTTGAAAACATTAACAAAAAAAGAGAAAATGCTGGTAATCAAACATTTTAACAATAGAGCAATGTTCAGTTTGTTGGGGAAACACAAATATGGCAGATCCAAGGCTATAATCTCATAGGAAAGATCCAGATATATGGAGCGGATGGGGTTGGGGGGGGAGTTATACATGTATCTTTCTGATGTGTAACCAGACAACAAAAATTTAGACCTGTGCAAATTGAAAGCTTTGTAGATGACATTTTAAACATGCCCCAAGTGGGGATTTTTTTTTTTTGGAGGGGTAGAAAACATTGTGAGAATAGGAGGAAATTGTGGTTACCAGCAAATTTTCCTTTCCCACAGTGTTTTCAAAAGCCACCTTTATCATGGTGATTAAGATTAACCCTTTACCAAATGACAAAAATTTAGACTCATTCAAATTGAGAGCATTTGCAGGCAACAAAATTAATGTGACTCAAAAATTGAAATTTGTTTTGGGAAGGGTAGAAAACATTGTGGGAAAAGGAGAAAATGCTGGTCACCAGCATTTTCTCCTTTTTCCACGATGTTTTCAAAAGGCTTCTTTCTCAGGGTCGTGAAAACCCGGGATTGTTTGGTAAAGGGTTAAAGATTGTTTGGTAAAGGGTTCATTATTCTTTCAGACTTATTCAATAGGAATACATTTGTATATTTTAGCCATGCTTTGTGAAAAGGGGGCTTAATGCATCTCCTTGATGCAGTATACCAAGCAAGTCATCACAGTATTATAGATCAATAAAATTCATTATGTCTAACAACCGACTGTATCATAAGGTAGGCTGGTCCTTTGATATACAGAAAATTGACTATAGCGATAAATTTCGGCCCAGGTCAGACTGCGCTGACTGCACGGGCTGACCTGGGTTGATACTGTTCGCAGATGCATTAAGCCCCCTTTTCATAGAGCATGGCTCATTTGATTTGTGTCCCTGAAACAATCCTTATGAGTTTCAACAACATCGGTTTCTTGACCTCAAGTACCGTGACGATACAAAATCAGACTGCATGTTCTTTTTATTCTGATCTTGTTCTTTTTGTACACAAAGCAATATATCTTGCCCCTTAGCGAATGACTTAAAAATTTATTCTGTTTTGACATTTTATTTTCAGAGTCCAAAGAAATATGGCCATCCATTTGTAAGTTTTTTCTCCTTTTATGAATGTCAATTTATGAACATAGAATTTTGAAAAAGAAAACCACACATGTGTTGGGGCTATTATTACTGTTTTAATAGAGCATGCTGTGTGTATGTATAATCATAGGCCACTGAAACTCCATTGGTCTATTACCAGACAACAAATGTTTTCTTATCAGACACCGTTACTATAAATAGCACATTGGCGACTACCCCTATATTGTCTATAATAAGACAAGGTGTGCAATTTTCTTCGATTTCGTTGCACACCTTGTCTTATTATATACAATATAGAGGCAGTCACCAATGTGTATTTATAGTAATGGTGTAAATGAAAATTTGGGAATTTCATGATACACAGGCGATGCACCAATTTTGCACATATTCAGTGATCAACCAAGAAAAATTTGAAAAAGCACTTGCAGTAAAGTGTTTGGACTCGCATGTGTTGCTTGTGCAAGCACATAAAACTTGTTTATTTATTCTATATATTTTCATGCTCTCCAAAAGAATTTTGGCATAGCATAACAGCCGCTGTGTTGTCAGTCTATGCATCCACAATTTTGGTATACAGTGGGCAGCAGCCAGAGGTTTTAATGATACTCTTGTTGTTATTGCAGAACAAGCAGCCAGTGGAGGAGTGGGTCTGTAAGCACAAAGCTTATGTTCCAGAGAATGGTCCAACTCCACAGAAACTAAATACTATTTATAGGTAAGTGAGGGCATTGTATGTCAGTAAGTACCTTCCTTTCTATAAAATGTAGTGATAATGGTTTCTAGAGTTGTGAATTTTATTAGTATGATGTTGATGGGCAGAAGCTTAACCACAGTCCACACAGGCTGACGCAGGTCAATATCTTTTGCTATTAGTCAATTTTATGCACATCAAAGGACAAGTCTGCCTCAGGATTTAGCCTTTGATAGACAAAATGGACTTTATCAACTCATAATTACATGGTGACTTTCTTGGTGCAATGCATTAGGGAGACACATTAAACACCCTTTTGCCAGAGCACTGCTTAACTCTTTACTACACATTCCCAAGTTTTAAGCACCCTGAGAAAAAAGCCTTTTGAAAACATAGTGGGAAAAGGAGAAAATGCTGGTAACCAGCATTTTCTCCTTTTCCCACAATGTTTTCTACCCTATCAAAAACAAATTCCATCATTTCAGCCATAAAGAAAATTGTCGTCTCCAAATTGTTTGAATTTGGACTAGTTCAAAATTTTGTCGTTTGGTAAGGAGTTAAATATATCCACTGTGCCACCCTCAATGGCCGAAAAAACAATGCCCTCAATCTCAGTTTTTTACTTTGAGGGCTTGACTAAACAAGCTGACAATGTAGATACATTCTCTGCAGTATGATCTTGATCTGCACAATCTGCAGTAGCCCCTGCTCATGCCTGTGATGCCAAAAAGTTTATATCAATATGACCTGGCTAATTTTTTTTATCTCTGGTCTGTCTTTACCAATAGAATAATACTGATTATCTGAAACTGTTGCTAACACTTTCCCAAACAAGATAACTGATTTATCCAATTTGAAAGCATATGCAGAGGACAAATAGAATGTGGCTCAAATTCTGAAATTTGCCTTTTATTTCTTTACCAAATGAAAAAAAAAATTGAATTGCCTAAATTGAAAGCTTTTGCAGACGACAATTCGAATGTGGCTCTAATTGTGATATTTTTCTTTGAACAGGTAGAAAACATTGTGGGGAAAGGAGATAATGCTGGTTACCAGCATTTTCTCCTTTTCCCACAATGTTTTCCAATGCCATCGTTAAAACATAGGATTGTTTGGCAAAGAGTTCAAGGATTGGAAATGTAGTGGGAAATGGAGACGATGCTGGCTACCAGCATTTTCTCATTTTCTCGCAATGTTTTCAAAAGCGTTCTACTTCATGGTCTTTAAAACTCAGGATTGTGTGGTGAAGGGTAAAGGTCAGACTGCCCATTTAGTGCAGGCAGATCTTAAATATTTTTTGTTTATCTTTTAGTAAAGAAATCACTAATTAAACATATTTTTTTTTGTCTATGTTGTTATTAGGAAATTCAAGAAAAGGTTTGACTGTACTGTTTGCTGTAAGCTACACGTCATTTTGACCCTTAGACTGCTAATTAACTTAACCCCTTACCAAACGACAAAATTTCAGTGTGGTCCAAATTGAAAGCATTTGCAGATGACAAATTAACTGTTACTTAAAACATAAGTCTGGATATTTTTGCCAGTATTTCTTACCATAATATTTGCTGGTGCAGATTAAAGATAAGTCTGCGTGTTCTGGTCAGTCTGATGTTGATCTACACAGTTTCCTATTGTCCATGAAATCTGCCATTAGAATTCTAAGGGTTAAAATAGGTTTAGAGGAGACACCTTTTTTTTTTTTTTTTTTTTATTTCAAAACGTTTGAATGTAAGTTATTTTATTGCTTGTGCACAGGTGGCCAATATTTCTTTTGGAGAGATAAAAGAAATTCTTGATGTTCATCAATTTTGTCTAGTCATTTTGTTTGCTGAACCCTTTCCCAAACATTAAATTTTAGACTCTTTTAAAATCAAAAGATCTGCAGACGATAAATTGAAAATTTGTACAAACGAGTGTAAGTTTCATGGTAGGGTAGAAAATATTGTGGGAAATGGAGAAAATGCTGGTCAACTGCATAGAAAATGCTGGTAACCAGCATTTTCTCTTTTTCCCACAATGTTTTCAAAAGCCTTCTTTGCCATACTCGTGAAAACCCTGAAACATGTGTTAAATTGTTAACTTAACTCTTCACGAAGTCAGAAAAATTTAGAATTATCCAAATTAGAAGCATTTGGAAACAACATATTCTGCATGGCTTAGTTGATTGATATTGCCCTTGAAGGTGTAGAAAACATTGTGGGAAAAGGAGAAAATGCTAGTTATGAGCATCTTCCCCTTTTCCCGCAATGTTTTTAAAGCCTTCTTCTTCAGGGTGATTAAAACCTTAGATTGTTTGATAAAGAGTTGAGCAATCACTTTATGAAGGCACATTTTTTTTTTTATTTGATGCCAATATCTTTCAAAACCATTGTGACAAATTATCACATCTTGTAAGCAGTGTGTTCAGTTACTTTTATGTTTTGTATTCCATTATTTATCCTCGGTACAGTTTTGTTTTTCAATTCCAAATGCAAGAAATTTTGAATCTCCAAAGATTTAATCATGAAGTAAAGAGATAACCATTACCTCCTTATAGACCCTTTTAGTCTCTGACCACTTCCTGGTAACGAGACCAGAAAACTGCGCATGGGCACTCATGTAGGGTAAAAAGAGCAAATAAAACAGTGGCAGATTATTGAATGTGTACACAAACTTGTTAAATTACGAGCGATTATATGAAAAACTTACTCCCAGAGGCAAAGAAATGATAATCAGACTAACTGATTTGCTAAGGGTTCAGAAACGTGGAAGAAAACAATCCGTATTTTAGTGACAATATAAGACGAAGACGTCAAAAAAAAAAAAATGTGTCGCTGTTTTGGGTTGACGTTATCATCAAAGTAACAGACAAACCCCTTGAAGCATGGGCTGAACACTGCGGGAATGGGAAAAATGTATGTTACCAGCATTCTTTACCTTTTGCCGTAGTGTTTCCACAAGCCTATTGATGTAGGGTCATCAATTAAGACGAGGGAGAGTTAGGTAAAGGGTTTATAAAGGGTAGCCATCTAATATACCACATACTTGTTAGTTTAATTGACAATACAGTGGATATTTTAGTTTAATTTCAATGGCGGAGGGTGTGGGTTGAGATCAGCATTGTTCATGCTGTTACCTCTAATAGTTTAGAGAGTGTGTATTGTGATCAATTTCATCATGAATCAAATTTTGGCGCAGACATATTTGAAAACATGAATGAATGAATGAATGAGCGAGCGGATGGATGGATGGATGGATGAATGAACTAACACACGAATGAATGACGAACAAACAACGGTGTATTGCCCTGTTGTCGTCTGTGGCTGCGCTTTCCACCAAGGATTGGTTGTAACATGTAATTTAGAAACATTCCTTTTCAGAAAACAATGTTGGAAGAGGTTGAAATAATGTTTACCAGCATATTCTCCTTTTCTCACAATGTGTGAAAAGTTTTCTTTTCTCTTGGTTGTTAAGACTTGTGATTGTTGGGTAAAGGGTTAAATGGAAATTGTAACAGTAATTAGTTGAGCACATTGTATACAGGGAGGCATTTTAGTGTGTCATATACATGATAATGTAGGGAAACAATTTGGACCTTAGCCTTAACCCCTAGCCTCTGTTACGTGACAGTGATCTTGAATTTACTTTGCGAAAAGCACAATGAGAGATCTGTTAAATTTGCACATGGGGGTAGAGTGGTCTTGAAATATACTGTTACAAATCCTAATTATGGTTTAAGTAACACTAATTAAGATTTAAGACATAAACTTAACACAAATTCCTCTTGTGCTGGTCAAAAATATAAGTATGGCAGGATATGGGTCAAAAATTAATAACATGAAAAGACGACAGTCAATAAAATACAAAACATTAACGGTGAAAAATCTCTTTAAAAAACATACGAGATCAAACAAATTTGAATAAAATATATGGTGACGCTTTTAGGGGAAGTTTTAACCAATTCTTCATGGAAATTGCGGACTTCTTAACCAAAAGTAGGGCGTCTTGACACTGGGACGTTTAAGCGAAATACTAATTTAGTAATCTGTTTGTACATCACGGTGCATAGCATGATAATGGCATCCTCTAACACGATCAACCTTTACAGATTTTAATGAAGAAAATCTTTCGACAAAGCCAAAACATTGCGTCTGAAAATAGCTTTCAACAGTGGCGATATTGAACTTTTTGCCCTACAAACAGTGTGCATGTGCGAAAAGTGGAATTCTGGGATCGTATTTCCTTGGCAACGAACGGCGTTGTAAAAGGGTCTATATGCACCAAACTGAAGAGCATTTGAAAACAGTGCAATAACAAGAAAAGTGCTCAGATTAACAAATTTTCGCATTTATCACAATGTTTTCTTTGTACATGCAAGATTTATTTGTGCAATATTTATCTTCTTTTAGAGAAAGACTTTCAAATTATAGTTTTGTAACAACTGTTAATGGCAAAATATTGGAAAAAATTATAGAGTTCAACGCTGTTTTTGGAAAAGTAGGTCTTACAAAATAATTGACAGTGTGCATATAGATCATTGATCAGACTGTATATTTTGCTGCAACAACAAATAAGGTGAAAATTTGTGTTTAACACCTAACTTAGATTAAAACTTGTCCAAGTTGAAAGCCTATGCAAATGACAATTATCTCTTTACCTAACAATGAAATTTTATACTTGTCCAAACTGAAAAACCTTGCAGACGGCAAATTAAATGTTGCTTTATGATGAATTTTGTCTATGACAGAGTAGAAAATATTGTGGGAAAAGGAGATAATGCTGGTTACCAGTATTTTCTCCTTTTTCCACTATTTTTTCAATAGCCTTTTCCCTTGGGGTCGTTAAAACTCAGGATTGTGTAGTAAAGAGTTAAATGTAGCTCTAATGATGAAAATGCCTGTCACCAGGAATGTTTTTAAAAGCTTCCTTTCTCAAGTTAATGAAACTTAGGATTGTTTGGTAATGGGTTAAAAGGTTAACTCTTTACCAAACGACAAAATTTTAGACATGTCCAAATTGAAAGCATTTGCAGACGACAAAGTGAATGTGGCTAAAAAATTGAAATTTGTGTTGGGATGGGTAGAAAACTTTGTGGGAAAAGGAGAAAATGCTGGTTAGCAGCATTTTTCCCTTTTCCCACAATGTTTTCAAAAGCTTTCTTTCCTAGGGTCGTTACAAGTAGGAATTGTGTGGTAGAGGGTTAAGAATACACTCATCACTGATCTGTTGGATGATGGACATTGCTTGGTTACTGTATCACTATATTTGGGGGTCACTGGCTTGAAAACTTACGTATATGTAAACAGCACTCTGACTCCATTGGCCACTAACCAGTTAACTACATATGAGATGACTGAATTTTAGACTTTTCCACATTGAAAGCATTTGCAGATGACATAATTATAGGATGTGGGTTAACCCTTTCCCAAACGACAAATTTTGGACTGGGCCAAATTCAAAGAGTTTGCAGACGACAATTTTAAATTTGATGAAAATGGCAGAAAGTTCTCAAAAAGGGTAGGAAATACTGTGGGAAAAGGAGAAATTGCTCGTTACGAGCAATTTCTCCTTTTCCCACAGAGTTTTCAAAAGACTTGTACTGCAGACACGTGAAAACTAGGGCTTGTTTTGGAAAGGGTTAAACAATGAGATTTGTCTGTGATAGGATAGAAAACAAGGTGAAAAAAGGAGAAAATACTGGTTACCAGCATTTTCTCCTTTTTGCACAGTGTTTTACAGAAGAAACATAGAATTCTAAAGAGAATTTTTCTAGGAATGTTTGCTTGTTACAAGCAATTTCCCCCTTCCCTCAATCTTGTTAAAAACCTTATCGTGCAGGGACATAAAAAAAACATAGTTGTAACCCGTAAATAACTTTATGAAATCTAAAACAAAATATTTGACTTTCAGTTAACCCTTTCCCAAACAAGTCCTGGTTTTCACATGTCTGCAGTACAAGTCTTTTGAAAACACTGTGGGAAAAGGAGAAATTGCTCGTAATGATCTACCCTTTTTGAGAACTTTCTGCCATTTTCATCAAATTTGAAAGTGTCGTCTGCAAACTCTTTCAATTTGGACCAGTCTAAAATTTATTGTTTGGGAAAGGGTTAAATTCTTAGTCAGTGTTTCACTCTTGAGCCTCCGTCAGTATTTTTAAAGAATTTAAAGATATATATCAACAAATCTGATGTCATAGATGTACATTACACATTTAACCCTTTCCCAAATGATAAATTTTAGACTGGTCCAAATTCAAAGAGCTTGCAGACAACAATTTTAAATTTGATGAAAATGACAGAAAGTTCTCCAAAAAGGTAGAAAATACTGTGGGAAAAGGAGAAATTGCTCGTTACGAGCAATTTCTCCTTTTCCCACAGTGTTTTCAAAAGACTTGTACTGCAGACACGTGAAAACCAGGGCTTGTTTGGGAAAGGGTTAATAGTAGTTTGTGGACTGTCTTAACCTATTACCACACAATCCCGAGTTTTGATGACCCTGGGAAATTGGACTTTTGAAAACGTTGTTGGAAAAGGAGAAAATGCTGGTAGCCAGCATTTTCTCCATTTCCCACAATGTTTTCTAACCTTTCTGACACAAATCATTTGAAATGCATTTAATTTGTTGTCTGCAAATGCTTTCAATTTGGAACAGTCTAAAATAATGTCATGTGATTAAGGGTTTTCAGATGTTATGAAATGTATACGAGATGCACAAAGTTTGATAATATTGTGGGAAAAAAACAATTAACCTTCTCTTAAAAAACCGTGTGCATAAATGCAGACCAAGAACAGATTTTGACTCTTTACCAAACGGCAAAATTTTAGACTGGTCCAATTTGAAGGCATTTGCAGACGACAAAATAAATGTGACTCAGAAATTGAAATTTGTTTTTGGAAGGATAGAAAACATTGTGGGAAAAGGAGAAAATGCTGGTTACTAGCATTTTCTCCTTTTCCCACAATGTTTTCTGAAGGCTTCTTTCTCAGGGGTCGTTAAAAGTCAGGATTATGTGGTAAAGGGTTAATGAGGTGTAAGTGGACCCTAGTATACATAGCCCAAAAGATGCAGGGGTTCTAGGCACAGGTGTTAGTTTTGTGACAAACTTTGCCATTATATATATGGCAAAGTTCGTCACAAAATGAACGCCTGTGGTTCAAGGCCATAAATTACAAAACAAAACACAGGGTAAAATCTTGTTTTTTATTTTTATGTTAACCCTTAACTCTTTCCCAAACGACAAATTTTGGACTGGTCCAAATTGAAAGAGTTTGCAGACGACAGTTTTAAATTTGATGAAAATGGCAGAAAGGTCTCAAAAAGGGTAGAAAACACTGTGGGAAAAGGAGAAATTGCTCGTTACGAGCAATTTCTCCTTTTCCCACAGTGTTTTCAAAAGATTTGTACTGCAGACATGTGAAAACCAGGGCTTGTTTGGGAAAGGGTTAAAGTGCTTATCACAACAACTGTTGCCTTAAGGCCAGTGTAGATCAAGATCAAACTGCACAAAACATGCAGTCTGATCTTTGATCTATTCTGTTTGCTTTGCTGAAACATCCTGGGCAAAAGCAACTCTGAAATTCCAATCATTTTGGATTTTTTGAGTGAAAATGAGTGTGGGTTTCATTTATTGCACTTAGGGTTGATAACCGATATGAAATAAAATAAGCTACAGATGTTAGAAGCTGTACATAATCCTAGTTTGGTAGGCTTGTAAACTGTACATGATTTGTTGCTCCATACATAGACATAGAGCTTTTGTTCTTGTTGTGTAAGTACATGCATTGTTGCTGCTTGCACATTTTCTATTTCTACCACAGCATTAACTTTTTACCCCCACAGCAAAATTTTTGACTAGCCCAACTTGAAAGCATTTGCAGACAACAAAGTAGCTGAAAATGATGAGAATTTCTGTGAAAGGGTTGAAAACATTGTGGGAAAAGGAGAAAATGCTGGTTACCAGCATTTTCTCCTTTTCCCACAATGTTTACAAAAGGCCTCTTTCTCATATTCATTAAAACTTGAGATTGTTGGTAAAGGGTTAACAATAAAGATAATACCGGTAAGTGATTAATCCTTTTCCTAAACAAGTTTAAGACCTTCCCAAATTCAGTGCCATTCTGCAGACGGAAAATCCATAATTGGTACAAATTTAATGAGCTTAACCCTTTCCCAAACAAGCCCTGGTTTTCACGTGTCTGCAGTAGAAGTCTTTCGAAAACACTGTGGGAAAAGGAGAAATTGCTCATAACGAGCAATTTCTCCTTTTCCCACAGTGTTTTCTACCCTTTTTGAGACCTTTCTGCCATTTTCATCAAATTTAAAATTGTCGTCTGCAAACTCTTTCAATTTGGACCAGTCCAAAATTTGTCGTTTGGGAAAGGGTTAAGATGGGAAATGCTGTTTAACCGGCATTTTGTCCTTTTCCCACAATGTTTTCAAAAGCTTTTCCCTTCATGGTCGTTAAAACATTGGATTTTGTGGTAAAGGGTTAAGTACAATTTATTTAATACATTACAAAACAATCCTTTGTTGAAATAACAGAAAGACAGACTTTTAAAAACATTTTGGAAAAAGGGGAAAATACTGTTACCAGCAGTTTTCTGTCCTTTCAAAGACAGATTCATTCATGTCAGTTACCTTTAATGTTTTGTCTGCAAATACGTTCAGTTTTGACAAGCCAAGAATTTTGTCATTAAATAAAGGGTTATTTAAAGATTACAGTGTGCAGACAGCTTTTCAAGTCAAGCAGGTCAGCTTAAAAATGCCTAATGTGGTGATGATAAGCATGAAATTGATTGCCATTTAAATCTTTGTCTTTCAAACAATTTTATTACAACAGTCTGGCCACAAAAGATTTCATTCAAAGTATTCCCAAAGATTGTCTGCAAACGCAAGATCTAGACTGCTCTAAATGAAAGTTTTCAGATGACAAATAAAAAGTAGCTGAAATGAAGGTATTTTCTCTTTGAAAGGTAGAAAATATTATGTGAAAAGGAGAAAATGCTGGAAACCAGCATCTTCTCCTTTTCCCCCAGTGTTTTTAAAAGCCCTCTTCTTTAAGGCCATTAAAACAGGTGATTGTCTGGAAAAGATATTAAGCTCAGACCTCTGATTATTATAAATGTGTTGATGCTTTTTTTGTACAGACAAACTATCAGATTACCAAGAATGAGAACTGCAGAAATTGTTCGAAAAGAAATCACAGAGTTGGAGGATGTATTGAAAGGCAAGTTTGACTCTTTACCTATAACAAAATTTTGTTCTCTTCTGTATTGAAAGCATTTGCAGACGACAAATAATCTTAATCAAATTACAGAATATGCCTTTGAAAGGGTGGAAAACATTCTTTAACCAGCATTTTCTCCTTTTGCCACAATGTTTTCATCTTAGGGTCAAAACAACACTAAACACAGATTTGCTTGGTGAAGGGTTAGATAATATTCTGCTTACCTTGATCACGTCTTACCTTAATAATTACCTTGACCTCTGCAGTTGCCTGGATAGGTCACTTGGAAGAGTTGCGATGTTATGCTTGTGAAGGGCGTGGGTTCAAATCCCAGCGGAGGCATATCATTTTTGCATTCATTTTGCTGGCAACTTGTGGGAGTAAACAGGCACATTATCATGATTTTTTCTTACAAAATATCAAATTCCTTCCCCCGAAAAAAATGTTTGGTCAAATTTTATGACCCTTTAGTATAGGCCAAACCTTTACTTACTTGCAATGCACAGGGCTTCTTTACATACAGGTTTTTGATTATATGTATTACATTAATTATTTCCTCAAGATGACTTGTCAAGATTATGATGGCAGTGTTTATGTGATCTGTAAGAAAGGTTGTATTTTTAAGTTTAGGATTTGGCAACAATACACCATGACTGCATGGATAAGTGCCCTAGCGATGTATTATGCATGCATGTAAATGTAAAAATTGAATCTAGTTCTGTTTTCAGCTTGGGCGTTTTTGAAGAAAGCGCAAGGTATTTTCATACTGTTGTTGTCCATGTGGCCTGACATTTTCTCATCTCTCTCTCTCATTACTGAAGATATTTACTTCAAACTTGAGCAAGTTATTATCTATTGAAAGGGGAACCTACATAAAAAAGGTATGTTACCCCAAAATATTTTTGACATAGTTGGGACATTTTTTTGACTCAGAATTGTTGCTAAAAAAGTACCTACAGCGAAGCATTGGCTTCCACATGTGGTGTTTCGAGTGTACATCATAGTAATTGTAACTCATTGTAACTGTAAAACTATTTCCAGGTATAGGTAGCAGGGACAGTAATTGTGGTATAGTACAGTATCAGGAGGAGATAACCCACTTCAAAGATCTACTGGATGTGACACTCAGTATGATACCAGAGAGGTAAGGTCCAGCACAATGTATAATATTGATTTTAGCTCCACTGGCCAAAGGCTAGCAAGCTAATCATGTCATGTCCCTGTGTACCCATATGTTAACTTTTATTTCAAACATCTTCTAACTACCCATCTAATTTTGATGAAACTTCACAGAAATGATCCTTCCATGGTCCTCTTCAGAATATCTTCAAAGAATTTGATTCCAAAAATAAAGACTGTTTACCATGGCAAAAAAACTGAAAATTTTTAAAATTCTTCTTGTCCAAAACCATTAGGCCTAGGGTTGCCAAATTTGGTATGTAGATTCATCTATTGGATCTGTACCAGATTGCTTCAAATTATGGCCCTAGGGTGGGAATTGGCCCCACCCTGGTGGTCACTGTAACCAGAAGAGCTAGGTTTATCGAAATTTGCATGTAGTTTCATCTAAATGGCCTGTAGTAAGATTTAGTGTAGAACTGGGGGGGGTGCAGGTAACAACGATTTATATGGTGAGAACTCTAAAAATCTTTCTGAAGTACACGAGGTCAGTAGGACTAAAGCCTATACTACGTTGATAATTTTTTTATCAAGGGAAATTACTCCTTTTCACTCATAACAGATATCCAGTTTGTTACCATTTACCTCCCTTGAATATCAAACTGCACTGGTTACCAGCATTTTCTCCTTTTCCCATGATGTTTTCAAAAGCCTTCTCTCTCAGGGTCGTTAAAACTCAGGACTGTGCGGTAAAGAGTAAGGAAATATTTGTATCAAAACACTTTTTTGCCAGAGTTCATTGATATTTGGTATGAACAATTCTTGATTAGACTTGCTTGTACTCATTGACATCTTTGCTTCTGGGCAAAAATGATTCAGGGGGAGTAGCTATTTTCTGTATGAGAGCTCTTTGCTGTACAGACTTTCATGATTTATGTCTCTGTCATGCCAATTAAGCACATGATACATTTGTTTAAAAGCCAGTGGAGCAAAAAAGGGCTATCATGGCTGTCTTGTTCCTTAATTCTTTACCACACAATCCAGATTTTTAATGACCTCATGGAAGAAGGCTTTTGTATACATTGTGATCAGCATTTTCTCCTTTTCTAACATTGTTTTCCATCATGTCAAAGATAAATTTCATTGTTTGAGTCATTTCTAATTTGTTGACTGCAAAAGCTTTCAATTTGGACAAGTCTAAAATTTTGTTGTTTGAAGAAGAGTTAAAAGTGATTGTTCATATTAACACTTTATCACACAATCCTGAGTTTTAATGACCATGAGGAAGAAGCCTATTGAAAACATTGTTGGAAAAGGAGAAAATGCTGGTAACCATCATTTTCTCCTTTGCCCATAATGGTTTCTACTCTTATCATAGACAACGTTCACAATTTGAGCCATATTTGTCATCTGCTAATGCTTTGGAATTGGAGAAGTCTAAAATTTTGTTGTGTGATTAAGGTATAAATGATTCTTTCAGTTTTAAAATATGGTACTTATAGTCATTCACTACCTCACAGATTACGATATTCCAAGACAAGACAGACAGGAGAAGTAAGACTGTGCAGTCTGATCTTAGTCCACCCTGTTTCCTTAATTATGCATTCTGGTGGAAATACTCTTAAAAATAGCAATATTTTGGCTGCTTTTGCTAACTGGAGAGGTCCAGTTCATTTATTCAGTGCTTTAATCTTACACCACACAATCCAAAGTTTTAATGAACCTGAGAAAAAAGGCTATTAAAAGTATTGTGTAGAAAATGAGAAAACGCTGGTAACCAGCATTTTCTCCTTTTCTCACGATGTTTTCTGCCCTTCAGAGACAGCACCTATCATATCAGCTATATTTTATTCACCATTAGTAAATGCTTTTAAGTTTGAATTAAAAATTTCGTTGTGTGGTAAAGATTTAAGGTTTAAATGTCGAACTCTTTACCAAATGACAAAATTTTAAACTGGTCCCAATTGAAAGCATTTGCAGACGACAAATTAAAGGTAGCCCAAATGATGAAATTTGCCATTGATATGTTAGAAAACATTGTGGGAAAAGGAGAAAATGCTGGTTACCAGCATTTTCTCCTTTTCCCACAATGTTTTCAGAAGGCTTCTTTCTGATGGTCATTAAAAGTCAGGATTGTGTGGTAAAGGGTTAAACACTACATGTCTTTCCTCTTGTAGCAGCCACATTGATTCTTACTATAGAACATTTGAATCCAATTTAAATGCCAGTATTTATCAACTTTTATTTATTTGTCAGGTTGAAAAAGGTTCCAGAGCAAGAAGACATGGTAAGGCAGAGCCTTTGCTTATAATTAGCAAATTAGCAGTCTTATTCCTAGGAATACATAGCTTTTACCTGTAGAACATTGTCACAGAGAATGTTCAGTAAAACGCACTGAAAACAAACCTTTATGAAGCAATCAAACCTTGCTTAACCCATGACATCACAGTCCCGAGTTTTAACAACCTTGGAGAAAGGACTTTTGAAAACATTGTGGACAAGGAAGAAAATGCTGGTAACCAGCATTTCCTCCTTTTCGCACAATGTTTTCTACCCTTCTGAAAAAACAAATTTTAATTTTGTGTGTCGGCAAATGCTTTCAATTTGGACCGATCTAAATTTTTTGTGTGTGGTAAAGAGTTAAGAACTTTGTTTTCCATCAATGTGACAGTATTCAGTCTGATCATGATTTATATTGATTAAGCAATGCTCTGTGAAAAGGGGGCTTAATGCACTGCAGAAACAGTATCAACCAAGCCTACACAGGCTGACCTGGGTTTTAAACTTTTTGCTACTGGTCAATTATCTGCATCTCCAGGAACCAGTTTACCTCCTAATTCAGTCTGTTGTTAGACAAATGGATTTTATGGATCCATGATCATGTGATGAATTGCTTTGTATCATGCATCATGGAGATGCATTAAGCCCCCTTTTTCCAGGGCATGGCTCATATATATCTTGGGATATTTTGGCCAAAAGAAGCCTTCAAGTCATCTTTCAGAGAAAGCAGTGGCATTTTTTATCACATTGTTATCTTTGGTCAAATGGCTGTAACAGGATACTGTATGATCTCTTGTCCATTTTTTTTCCATGGAAAAGCTTTATTTAAAAGTTTGATAACTTGTAGTTGTCAGGACGCAGAGGAAAAATTTAGGTACTTTTATAGTTTAGATCAAGATCAGACTACAAAATTTGCAGTCTGATCTTGAATCTTACCCAGCTGATATTTTGGAAGATGTTTTAGCTTGATATCATAATTCCTTAATTAACCCTTTCCCAAACAACAAATTTTGGACTGGTCCAAATTGAAAGAGTTTGCAGACAACAATTTTAAATTTGATGAAAATGGTAGGAGGTTCTCAAAAAGGGTAGAAAACACTGTGGGAAAAGGAGAAATTGCTCGTTACGAGCAATTTCTCCTATTCCCACAGTGTTTTCAGAAGACTTGTACTGCAGACACGTGAAAACCAGGGCTTATTTGGGAAAAGGTTAATTAACCCCTTACCTACAAAATTTGCAGTAAACAACTGTGAAAACATACTCCCTTTTGATAGCTTAAACATCATGGCAAAAGGAGAAATTCCTAGTTACAAGCCATTCCTCCCTTGCCACAAAGTTTTTTGTCAAATGTTGGCTGCTGGTGTAGTAAAAAAACATGTCAGGATTCAAAAGTTCTATACGAGGCAATGTTCACTGCTTTTAACTCTTAAACTACTAAATAAACAAGTTATTTTGTTGAAATGATATCCCCCGCCAAACAAGACCTTTTTTTGATAGAAACATAATTATAAGAGGTATTGTTTTGCATGTACACATGGCCTTTTTGTTATTGGTCCATAATGAAATTATACATTACGCCCCCTTTTTCCGTGACATGGCATTTTATTCAGTAAAAATGATGATTGCCTGTGGCTTATGATAAACAATATAAAGTTTCATAAAATTTTGTCCAGTAGTTAGAGATATTGGTCCATAATGGAAATATACATCAAGCCCCCTTTTTCCATGACACAGCATTAAATTAAAAAAAAAAAAAGTTTATCAGCGACTATCAAAAGGGACACGTGTACGAAATTTCATCAAATTTCATTAACGATATTAGAAAATATCTGTACTGACGGGGGCGGACAAATGAGTGGACGGATGTACAATGCAAAAATTATATCCCCTCGCCTTTGGCGGGGGATAATAAGATGAAAATTTCCACCCAATAGAACATACTGAAACATTGCGATAATTCCGTATGAGTAACCTGTTATAAAATATTCTGTGCAGTCTGATCTTAATCTACAATCTTTTGTCCACAAAAGAGTCTTGAGTCACTTTCAGCAGCCAAAGAGTTAATTATGTACACTACAAGGCCCATATACACCAACCATTTTTAATGGTCGTCTTAAAGGTAATTTCAAATTTAGAAAGTAGCACAATTTCTGGTTGAGCTGATCAGTAATTGTGTAACTTTGATATTCAGATGGTTTTTGAGAATCAGATCAAGAATGTGATTAAAAATGGTTGAGAATATGGGCCCAAGTCTTGTGAAATCAATTCTTGTTTTCAGTTTGGCATACGAAAGATGTGTGAAGATCATGACCTAATTATCAAGAATATAAAAGAGCGAGTGCGAGAGTGTCGGAGAGAACTTGCGGAGTTGGAACTTGAGGCAGGAATACAGACAGACAGACAGTACTTCCGAAAAAGATCAAACTCTCTGTCGTAGATGTTATTTATGGGCAGCTGTGCATTTGTAAAGTGAATCTCATATTTTTGTAATTGTTAGGAAGAATGAACAGAGCTGTATTTATACAGTAATGGATTAATAATGTGAAAGCTAGTAAGTTTTTTAATTTTTTCTCTGCTTCTAGTCAGTAGTTTAGCACATTTCCACATAAAACAAATTTGCAGTAGACATTTTCAAAACACACTTGTAAAATATGAAAAATCAACAGGAAATACATTTCAGTACAATAACCCATAAATTGCTGGAACTGACTTACATGTTAGTGGTTTTTGCAGACCATATAGATCAAGATCATATTGCACAAGACGTGCAGTCTGATCTTGATCTACACTATCTGCTTTGCTGCATATTCTGGCCAAAACAACCTTGAAATGACAATATTTTAGATGTTTTTCCTCATTGAAAAGGTCCATTCCATTAATTTAGCAAACTAAGGGTTAATACTGGTAAAAACATTGTGACAAGAGGAAACATTGCTAGTTACAAAGAGTGTTCTGCTACAAAAGTAGTCTACAGGTGGTTATGGAATAATTTCTAAAGTAATTGCATAGATTTTTTTTTTTGTTTAGTTAAATTTTATTCACCTGCTGGTTGTTTTCGAAGAAAACATTGAGTTATTGTTGTAGTGCTGGCATTTTCTGCTTTGTTGTATGCCCAGTCATGCAAAAACTTAGACATTTTATGATATCTCTGTTATTACTGAAGATATTTACTTCAAACTCAGAGAATTTCTTAACTATAAAAATGGGAACCCATACAACAGGGGCAGCCAACCATTAAAGTATTTTTGACACAGTTACACCCCCTCTTCATCTTAGAATTTTCAAAAAACTTTTATAATATCTGTTATTACTTAAGATATTTACTTCAAATATGGACAAGTTGTAAAGAATCAAAAGGGGAAACCATACAACAAGGGCAGGTAATCATCAAAGTATTTTGACTTAGTTATGCCCCTTTTTTGACTTAGAATTTTTACTGAAAATCAAGCAGTTACAGCCGACCCTTGGCACCAGCATGTGGTGCTCTTGTTTTCTTTATGATCAGTGTAACAATTTGAATCTATCAATAAATGCATTTGCTACTAAGACATGTTGTTTTTGTATTGTTTTGGTGTTAACTTGCATTGACCCTTGCTTTAACTCTTTACCAAACGACCAAATTGTAGACCAGTCCAAATTGAAAGCATTTGCAGACGACAAAATGTTTGCGGCTGAAAAATTGAAATTTGTTTTGGGAAGGGTAGAAAACATTGTGGGAAAAGGAGAAAATGCTGGTTACCAGCATTTTCTCCTTTTCCCACAATGTTTTCAAAAGGCTGCTTTCTCAGAGTCGTTAAAAGTCGGGATTGTGTGGTAAAGGGTTAAAGCTTTACCACAAGTCCATCATCCTACATTTGGGACCATATTTGACACTGTGTAGATACAGATTTTTTTTTCCTGTCATGTGTGTTATTTTATCCATGTAGGACACATTTATTTGAGCCGGAAAATTTTCAGGTATATAATAAACTGAAGTATTAGTAAAATTCAATGGTGTTGAATTCTTTGCCAAACATCAAAATTCTAGATTTGGCCAATTTGAAAGCAATTGCAAGTGACAAATCGAATATGTCTCAATAGGATTTAAAAGGGCTGAAAACATTGTGGGAATAGGAGAAAAAAGCTCATTACCAGCATTTTCTCCTTTTCCCACAATGCTTTCAGGGTTGTTAGAATTTGGGATTGCTTGAGTTTTTCTTGGGAGTGGATCATGGGAAAAACAGGTCAGAGCCCCAGTAGAATACTGGTTAAACCCAAGACACATGAATTTGTGAGTATGATTGAGATAATGTTGAAAGCGGCGTGACCCGCCATTCAATCAATCAATCCATTGTTAACCCTTTACCAAACGGCAAAATTTTAGACTGGTCCAAATTGAAAGCATTTGCAGATGCCAAATTCAAGATGAATCAAAAGCCAGAATTTGTCCATGATAGAGCAGAAAACATTGTGGGAAAAGGAGAAAATGCTGGTTACCAGCATTTTCTCCTTTTCCCACAATGTTTCCAAAAGGCTTCTTTCTCAGGGTCGTTAAAAGTCAAGATCATGTGGTATATGGTTACAGGGCCAAGCTGCTTTCAGCAATATATCAATCATTATGGCTATAGCCCACTTTCCATTGTATTTGCTAGGTTTCACCATTACATGGCTAGAGGCTGTGAAGGGCACTGCCTTGCCCAAGGACACTCCTATGTGACTAGTTCTGCTAGCAAAAATTATTGTGAGGATTTCTTAACCCTTTACCACACAATCCTATGTTTTAATGACCCTGAGAACGAAGCCTTTTGAAAACAAAGTGGCAAAAGGAGGAAATGCTGGTGAACAGCATTTTCTCCTTTTTTCACAATATTTTCTTCTTAATTAAAGGAAAGATTCATGATCTGAGCCACCTTTCAGTTGTCGTCTGCTAATGCTTTGAATTTGCACAAGCCAAAAGAGTTCATAACATATTCAAACCTTTAACCACTTAGCCGGGGAAGATCACCTAAACAGTCTAATAACATATCCAAAACTTTAACCACTTAGCCAGGGAAGATCCCCTGCATGGTCTAATAACATATCCAAAACTTTAACCACTTAGCCAGGGAAGATCCCCTGAATGGTCTAATAACATATTCAAAACTTTAACCACTTAGCCAGGGAAGATCCCCTGCATGGTCTAATAACATATCCAAAATTTTAACCACTTAGCCAGGGAAGATCCCTGAATAGTGTAATAACATATCTAAAACTTTAACCACTTAGCCAGGGAAGATCCCCTGAATAGTCATGTGTACAATTGCCAGGGCTCCAGTCTGATCATTTTTTCCTTTTATGTACTCTGACGTTGTTTTGTCAAAAATGACATAAATAACAAATTATGGAACCAATTAATCCTTTACCACACAATCTTGAGTTTTAAGGACGTTGAAAAAGAAAGCCTTTGAAAATATTATTGGAAAGGGACAAAAAATCAGATGGCCAGCATTTCCTCCATTTCCCGCAATGTTTTCTCCCTGTTAATGGACAACTTACATTAGTTGTGCTATATTTGATTTGTCACCTGCAAATGTTTTGAATTTGGTGAAATGTTGTCGTTTCTTGAAGAGATAAAAAGTTTTGCCACAGATCTCATCATCTATAAAGACTGTGAAGGAAGAAATGGTCGGGAGCCAATGAAAAATTATCACAGCCTAGATCCAGGCTAACTGTACACATTTGTGCGACAATAAGCATGCTGACACATTGATCCAATATCAGAGACAAGAACACAAATAATGGGCCATGCTCTGTGAAAGAATGGCTTAATGCATCTGCAAAAGGTATCCACCCAGGTCAGCCTGCACAATCCGTGTAGACTGATCTGGGCCAAAACTTTTTGTGCCTGGTAAATTATCTGCTTGTGCAAGGACCAGCCTGCCTCATGATTTAGTCGGTTGTTGGACAAAATGAACTTTATGGATCAATAATTGTGTGATGTCTTATTTGATATGGATCAGGGGATGTATTAACCCTTTATCACATAACAAAACTTTAAACTCATCTATAATGAGAGCACTTGTAGAGGGTAAACTAAGCACCATCCAAATAATGCAATTTATTTCTGAAAAGTAGAAAACATTTTGGGCAAAAGGAGAAAATGCTGGTTCCCAGCATTTTCTCCTTTTCCCTAAATGTTTTCAAAAGCATCCTTACTTAGGGGTCGTTAAAAGTCGGGATTGTGTGGTAAAGGGTTAAGCCCCTCCCTTTGCTGATTTTAGGACATCTAAAAACTAGGACATAATCTCACATGGTAAAACAATTTGAGTCATGAAAAACATTGTGGGGGAAAAAGCAATTGTTTGTCAAAAGCAATGGCTCCTTTCCCCCCCTTTTTTTTTTTTTTTTTTCAGTTTTTCCTATCCTGTCAACTCAGCTGGTATAAAAGAACAGGTTTGTCTTAACAACTTTGCTCTTAAGGGAGATAGATATTTTCTTAAAGTGAGAAAATGAGGAAATCTTACTATGTCAAGATTGCTTCAATAACACTATGCCACAACAGATTCAAGATCAACATTCTGTGCAGTCTGATCGCAATCTACTCCACCCCAAAAAAAATGTGTAATTAAGATTGGCAATTTTTAGGGTACTGCTTTTACTAATGCAAAAGACAGAAGTTTATTAGTTCCAAATGTAATTTTGCCAAAACATGAATAAAATAATTTGTTGTTTCTTTCTGCATGAAAATCACAACCAAAAAAAAAAAAAAGATCATTTTATTTAGGATAAATCTTTTACTTGAAAATATTTTAAAATTCAAAAAAATAAATTGATCCATGAGTAAAAATCAATTAATTAAATATTTTGATTAAAAGCAAAACTGAATATTTCTGTAAAAAAAAAAAACAGTGACACATAAATTATGAGCCATGCTGCCTGAAAAGGCGGGTTAACCCTTTCCCAAACAAGCCCTGGTTTTCACGTGTCTGCAGTACAAGTCTTTTGAAAACATTGTGGGAAAAGAAGAAATTGCTCGTAAGGAGCAATTTCTCCTTTTCCCACAGTGTTTTCTACCCTTTTGGAGAACTTTCTGTCATTTTCATCAAATTTGAAGTTGTCGTCTGCAAACTCTTTCAACTTGGACCAGTCCAAAATTTGTCGTTTGGGAAAGGGTTAATGCATCAGCAAAAAGTATTGACCCATGTCAGCATGTGCAGTCCCTGCAGGCTGACCTGGGTTCAAACTTTGTTATTAGTCAATTTTCTGCATGTCAAATGACCAATCTACCTTCATGAATAAATCTGTTGTCTTCTTAACCCTTTACCGCACAATGCCGCCTTTTAACGCCCCTGTATGTTGCTTAACCCTTTACCGCACAATGCCGCCTTTAAACGCCCCGGAGAAAGATGCCTTTTGAAAACATTGTGGGAAAAGGAGAAAATGCTGGTAACCAGCATTTTCTCCTTTTCCCACAATGTTTTCTGTCTTATCAAAGGAAAATTGCACTATTTCAGCCACACTGAAATTGTCGTCTGCAAATGCTTTCAATTTGGACAAGGCTAAAATTTTGTCGTCTGGTAAAGGGTTAGATGGATTTTATGGATCCATCATTATGTTATGACTGGCTTAGTATAATAGATTATGGAGATGTCTTGGTCGCCCTTTTGCCAGAGCATGACTCATATCTAAAAATATGACAATGAAAGAAAGAGAGGATGTCAACTTGTGGGTTTTCCATGAAAACTTGATGCAGACAGTGCAGATCAAAGATCAGACAGCAAATTTTGTTCAGTCTGATCTTGATCGACACTACTATTTCAAAACTACTTTAAGGGTTAACAATAAAAAGGGGAGCCCAAATAACAAGGGCAGATAAGGCATTTTCTCTATTTTTCACCATCCAAAGGTTCTAAAAATACCTCTTATCAAGGTCTTAAAAACACAGAATGGCTTGGTAAAAGGTGCAAAAAATTAGGTAGAAAGTTGTATGTTGCTGATAAGCCACATTTACACAACACTATGTTTTCTTCACTGCTACTGGTATTGGAATATCTAGAAGCTCACATATAGCATTTCTTGTCTGTTTTAATTCAACCATGTCATTGTTCTCCCTGCAAACAGAGTTATAGTAATTATTTGACTTTTTACGCTTGACTGTTTTCAAAAAAAATGTCAGGTTATTGTCTTAGCACTAGCACTTTCGTCTGTATCATCTCTGCTTCATCGTCGTCCTCTGCATCGTCGTGTATGAACTTAGACATTTTTTTATATCTCCATCATTATTAAAGATATTTATCCCAAACTTGGACTTGTTGTTAACTGTCAAAAGGGGAACCCACAAAAACAAGGGCAGGTAACCATCAAAGTATTATTTTTTACACAGTAATGCCCATTTTTCTACACAGAATTTTCACTGAAAATCAAGCAATTGCAGCCAAGTGTTGGCACCTGTTTGTGGTGCTCTTCTTTAACCACAGACTTTTTTCTTTACCAACCATTTATCACAATGTTTTTTTTACTGAGTCTACACCCAGGGAGTAACTTGGTTACAATTTGAATAATTTCAAATAAATTGGCAGAAATCTTCTTCTACCTGAGACAGCATGTTATTTGCACTATGGACTGACTGTATGATGTTTAATGACATTTTCAACATATTAGATCACGTTGGCCAGTGCACCAATCTATGCTTTCCTGGAGTTTCTGTTACCAGTACTTCCAACAATATTCTTTCCGAGCCACTGGCTGCTTTCCCACATGATCATCATTGAAATAAAAATCAGTGGTGAGAGAGGAATGAATCCTGTCACAATGGCTATCATCAACCTCAGAAAGAAACTGGCCAAACTGGAGATTCAAACCAGCAGCCCCCCCTTGTTCTCTGAATGTCAGGTCAAGGTCACACAAATCAGTCAGAAGTTAAAATGTTTGTTTCATGGCTTGTTATGCTTGCATTCTGCTTATCATGCAACTAATTTTCGTGACTTCTTCATAAGGAAAATTTGTTATCACCGTTTTCCCCTTTCCCCACAATGTTTTCAAAAGCCGTATATTTCAGGGACATTAAAACTTAGGATAATATAGAAAAGGGATAAAGTACATATACTATTCTGAAGAATTATTGTGTTCTACTGACCATATAGTCTCTCCCAGTAGCAGTAATACTTCATCTAAACTTTCACCTGTTGCGATGTCAAACAAGTCTATCACTTCATGTAATCTCTGTGCCGTGTACTTTCTCAGCTGAAATTGATAGGAAAACTGTATCAACCCTCAATTCTTCACCAAACGACAAATTTTCTCAACCTGTCCAAACTGAAAGCATATGCAGACGATAAATCATATGCGATTCAGAAACTTAAATTTCTCTTAAGAAATCTTTACCAAATGACAATGTCTGAGACCTGTCTTAACCCTTTCCCAAACAAGCCCTGGTTTTCATGTGTCTGCAGTACAAGTCTTTTGAAAACACTGTGAGAAAAGGAGAAATTGCTCGTAACAGAATTTCTCCTTTTCGCACAGTGTTTTCTACCCTTTTTGAGACCTTTCTGCCATTTTCATCAAACTTAAAATTGTCGTCTGCAAACTTCTTCAATTTAGACCAGTCCAAAATTTGTCGTTTGGGAAAGGGTTAAATGAAAACATATGCAGACGATAAATGAGACTAAAAAACTTAAATTTTTATTTGAAAGTGTGAAACATTGCGGGTAAAGGAAAAAATGCTGGTTACCAGCATTTTCTCCTTTTCCCACAATGTTTTCAAAAGCCCTCTTCCATTGGGACATTAAAACTCCAGACTGTAAGGTAAAGGGTTAACCAAACATGCTTGTGTTTTATTAATGCTGGGAAAAGAGGCTTTGGAGAACATTGTGAGAAAAGGTGAAAATGGTGATTAACCAACATTTTCTCCTATTTCCTCAATGTCTTCCACCCTTTCTAATTCTTAGAATGCTGAATTAATAAAATGTACCTCTTTAAACAGGAAATACCATTTGAAATATTGTCATTTCAAGCTTGTTTTGGTAAGAATGTGCAAAAAATTAGCAGACAGTGAAGATCCAAGATCAGACTGCACAGAATGTGCAATCTGATCTTGATCTTCACTGTCCACAAAAAATAACTTAAGTCGGTTCCAGCGCTTTATGGGCTAATGTAAGTTTCATCCATTTTGCCTCGTTAGATTTGTCGTCTGCAAGTGCTATGGAGGGATCCAAGATTTTGTCATCTGGTAAAGCGTGAAATGCTACAAAAAGCTATATTTGTCTGCCTTAACTTCCTACCAGATGACAAAATCTTAGACTTGTCTAAACTGAAAGCAATTGCAGACAATAAATCAAAAGCAGCTCAGATGATGGAATTTGTCTTTGCAAAAGTAGAAAACATTGTGAGACAAAGAGAAAACTCTTTACCAAACAACAAAATTTTGGACTGGACCAAATTCAAAGCATTTGCAGACCACAAGTTAATGTTGCTAAATGGATAACTTATGTCTTTGATAGAGTAGAAAATGTTTTGGGAGAAGGAGAAAATGCTGGTTACCACCATTTTCTTCTTTTCCCTCAATTTTCTGTAAAGTCTATTCTTTCAGGGTCATTAAAAGTCAGAACTGAATGTTAAAGGGTTAACCCTTTACCGCACAATGCTGCCTTTTGACACCCCTGGAAAAGAAGCCTTTTGAAAACATTGTGGGAAAAGGAGAAAATGCTGGTAACCAGCATTTTCTCCTTTTCCCACAATGTTTTCTACCCTATCAAAGAAAAGTTGCACCATTTGAGCCACAATGAAATTGTCGTCTGCAAATGCTTTCAATTTGGACAAGGCTAACGTTTTGTCATATGGTAAAGAGTTAAAAAAAACCCTAAGCAATTAACCAAAAAGTAATGGTGGGTAACATACTCCACATATACTATTTTTACCTCAGCTGTCTTTGAAGAAAAGGCTGAGGTAATGCCATGGCCCTGGTGTCGTCGTCTGCATGGTCGTGTGAAAACTTTAACATTTTATAATATCTCTCTTACTACTGCAGATATTCGCTTCAAACTTGGACAAGTTGTTGATTACCAAAAGGAGAGTTGGCACCCATATGCATTGCTCTTGTTAACCCTTTACCACACAATTCCGACTTTTAACGACTCTGAAAGAGAAGGCTCTTGAAAACATTGTGAGAAGAGGAGAAAATGCTGATAACCAGCATTTTCTCCTTTTTCCACAATGTTTTCTAGCTTATCAAAGACAGAAATCATCATTTAGGCTTTGAATTTGGCCTAGTCCAAAAATTTGTCGTTTGGTAAAGAGTTAAACAAAAGTAAGCATACTGTAAAACTTACCTGGGTGTATCTGTGACACAAAAATATGGACAAGTTGGTCAAACATTTCCTCCTTACTTCTCCTTTAAACAACAGCAATCCACAGAACCTGTCAACAAATATTTTGGTTCAATGTTCTCAATTAACTTTTAACCAAACAACAAAATTATGGACTTGTCCAAATCCAAAACATTTGCAAATGACAAATTAAATGTGGCTCAAATGAAAGGATTTGTCCATGAAAGAGTATAAAACAATTTGGAAAAAGGAGAAAATGCTGGTTGCCAGCATTTCAGCATTTTCTCCTTTTTCCAAATTTTCAAAAGCCTTTTCTGTCGGGATCGTTAAAACTCGGGACTGTGTGGTACAGGGATAATATTCATCAATGGGGGGAAAACAATCATAAATCAGGAAAAAAAAACAATCTTCCAATTTTAAACTATATCAACTTTAAAGAAATTTTTACAAGAAATTGAGTATTTTTCTGAGAAGAAATTTGCACTTTTTTTTCTATATTTATCTGTGGTAATTCCTACCTGTATCACCATTGTATGAAAGTTGACACATCACCTAATGCAGACCTCTTTTGTCTTGCACAATGCCATTTAGAAATTATTGTGGCAAAGGTGTTCCTTTTAACGACAATTATTTCTTCTGCTACCATGCTTTCATATGTATTCTCATACTATTAAATTTTAATTCATGTTGATTATCCGTACCAGTAGTCGACAAAGATGTTTTTGAAAGTTTCTTTCACCATATTAACATCACAAGTTATCAAATGATGGAATTTATCTTTGACGGGGTAGAAAACATTGTGGGAAAAGGAGAAAATGCTGGTTACCAGCATTTTCTCCTGTTCCAACATTGTTTTCACAAGGCCCTCTTTCTTAGGGTCATTAAAACTCGGGATTGTGCAACAAAGGGTTAAACCTTCGGCTGTCAAGTTTGTGAAAAAGACACATTTTCTGCACAAGGAAATAAATGTACTCCTTTATTGTCATACTATGGGTGCTCCAACCAGATCATATGACCAGATGCAAACAGAGGGTACAGCTCTACCAGTTCTCTCCTTCAACAAACAACAAAATTTTTTACTTTTCCACAGTGAAAACATTTATAGGCAACAAATTAGATGTGACTCAAATGATTGAATTTGTGTCTAGAAAACGTTCAGGGAAAAGGACAAATGCTGGTTACCAAAATGTCCACTTAAAAGTTTTCCTTAGGACCGTCAAAGTACAGAAATTGTTTTGCACAGGATTAATGGTATTACCCTAGAGCATTAACCCTTTACCACATAATCCTGAGTTTTTAATGAAGAAGAATTTTGAAAACATTGTGGGAAAAGGAGAAAATGCTGGTAACCAGCATTTTCTCCTTTTCCCAAAATATTTTCTACCCTATCAAAGACAAAAATCATCACTGAAGCTTCATTTATTTTGTTGTCTGCAAATGCTTTCAATTTGGTCAAGTGCAAAATTTAGTCTTTTGTTAAATAGTTAAATCAATGAAACAAAAAAAAATCTTTAGTGGGTATATTAGACTAATTAGCTGCAGTCAGAACACTGAAAAGCTGATGCAGATTAGCTTGGAGATCAAAGTGTTTATACTGTGCAGTTTGATCTGAATCTGCACTGTCTATAACAGCACATAATGTCCTCCATGGCCTGAGGATTAAACAGATTACAATATTTTGAAGATCCAATCATTAAGTTCTCTGTTCTCCTGGTCACTGTATACCATGTACATGTGCTTCTATCTAGAGATTTATACACAAAACTTACACGTCAGCACTTGCAATTAGTTTCTGTTGGTCTGTGCTTTTGGAAATCTCTGTTTTAACAAGGGCAAATAACTCTTTGGCAAAAGTGTGGCTGAAATCACAACATTCATATCATATTATCATTTTTTTTTTTTTTTTGCTTATACCAGAAAATGAATTTTCTCTTGCCTTTAATTTATGAATTCATCTTGTACAAATATCCCATTGAGATATTAGATGTTTGTGCATTTGGTATGAGTTAGAAAAACATAGAATGCTCCAGTATCTGAAGCAAACCAACTAATTGATTGCTGGACTTATTTTCTTAGAGAACAATCGTGAGACTTTGTTTTGTTTACAGCAATGCATTTGGACAGATTTTATACTGAATGACTGGGAGTAAGTTCCATTGGTGATTAATACCATTTTCAACATTATTTTTGTCATATCCATGCTGCCAGTGCACCTACTTATCCTGAGCTACCTTTTACCAATATTGCACACAAGCACCCTTTCCAAGCCATATGCTGCTTTCCCCAAAAAACATCATAAAAACAACATTCAGTGGAGACAGAAGAAGCTGTTATAATGACTGCCACCAATCATCAGAAAGTGCTTAGCCCACTAGGGTTCAAACTCCCTATACCTGGAACGTAGGTTGCTGGTTCAAATCCTCAACTCTACCAATTTCTTTTTGAGGATTGATGATAGTCATTGCGACAGGATTCATTCCTCTCTTTGACCATGGTAATGTGGGAAAGCAGTCAGTGGCTTGGAAAGAACATCACACAAAGCACTGGTAAAAAGAAACATCAGCAAAGCATGCATTGGTGCAATGGCAGCTGCACCATAACTGAAATAATGTTGAAAACAACATTAAACACCACAATCAGTCAATCAATCAATCAACCCTAAACCTGAAATTACAAGCCCTATATGTTATCTACTGGGCACTAGAAGTACCAGTGGCATTTGCATTCATGGTCTAAACAAAACAATGATAAAATGACTTACTCATCATTTTCTTCAAGAATTCTGAAGTATCCTCTAATGAGCAGTTGATCTAACATCTTCAGCAGTGGAAGAGACACTCTTGAATAAAAAATTCATTCTTTGACTTTACATTTATAGTAAATCTTATACAAAAGTCATCCATTCACCAAACTATCTCATGACTTCATGACTCTGAAGGAAAATGCTTTTGTAAACATTGTAGCAAAAGAAGAAACCAGTCTAAAATTTGCAATACCTCTGTCTTTTGTCACTGACTTACATTGTCTTTTTCCTTTCACCCTTCAACACACAATCGTGAGTGTTAATGACCCTTATGAAGAAGGCCTTTGAAAACATTGCAGTAAACTGAGAAAATGCTGGTAGCCAGCAATTTCTCCTTTTGTCAGAATGCTTTCTTCTCTTTTAAAGACAAATTCCATCATTTTGGCTACATTTATTTTGTTGTCTGCAAATGCTTTCAATTTGGATAAGTCTACATGTTTAACTCTTTACCACACAATCCCGACTTTCAACGACCTGTGAAAGAAGCCTTTTGAAAACCTTGTGGGAAAAGGAGAAAATGCTGGTAACCAGCATTTTCTCCTTTTCCCACAAGGTTTTCTACCAATCCCGAAACATATTTAAATTTTTCAGTCACATTTATATTGTTGTCTGCAAATGCTTTCAATTTGAACCAGTCTAAAATTTTGTCGTGTGGTAAAGAGTTAATGTTTAGTATAGGGATAACCCTTTACCATACTATCCCTTGAATAATAAGGCTTTTGATAGGGCATTTTCTCCTTTTCCCACAATGTTTCTATCCTTTTAAGGACAAATGCTACAGCTTGTACCACATTTGATATGTCATCTGCAAATGCTTTGGATATAGACTGGTCTAAAATCTTGTTGTGTGGTAAATAGTTCACTCTTTACCAAACAACAAAATTTTAGACCAGTCCAAATTGAAAGCTTTTGCAGACGACAAAATAAATGTTACTCAAAAATTGAAATCTGTTTTGGGAAGAGTAGAAAACATTGTGGGAAAAGGAGAAAATGCGGGTTACCAGCATTTTCTCCTTTTCCCACAATGTTTTCAAAAGGTTTTTTTTCCACAGGGTCGTTAAAAGTCAGGATTGTTTGGTAAAGGGTTAACTGGCTTTTGACAGATTACATTAAAACTGAGAATGACATTTCCTAAAAAATAAAAAAATTATTCTCTATCCTGTACTGGACAAGTTTCTCAGGTTTTCTCACACCATAATGAATTCATTTCACTAGATGTTTTCAGTATCTTAAGTCTTTACCGTATGACAAAATTTTAGACTGGTCCAAATTGAAAGCACTTGCAGAAGACAAATTGAAAGTAGCTCAAATGATGATTTCTGTCTTTGATAGGGTAGAAAACATTGTTGGAAAAGCAGAAAATGCTGGTTTAATGTTTTCAAAAGGCTTCTTGCTCAAAACTGTGTAGTAAAGGGTCAATACAACTGAAGAATTATGTATATTTTGGAAAATGTTTTTGGACAAGATAAACTGAAAGGTATTGAGAAAATGCTGACATACAAGCTGCTCAGAATTAAAACATCTAGTCCAAGATACAACTTTTCTTTGTAAAAAACAGGTGTGTGTCTCTGAACATCATATCATCAAGGTAGACATATTTCTAAAATATTTTTGAAATCAGATTGAATGGTGTTTTACGCCGCTTTCAACAATATTTCAGTCATATCACGGCGACAGCTCACATACTCATGTATTTCCTGGGTTTCACCAGTACTAGGCTAGGGCTCTGAAGTGTCTTGCCCAAGGACACTCCCACGAAAAACCCAGCGGATCCAGTGAGGCTCGAACCAGGGGCCTCCAGAGTACGAGTCCTACACTTTACCACTGAGCCACGCAGGACCCCTTTTGAAATCAGACAAGGGGTTCAAAAGATATGCAGCGGAATAAAAACTTGGCAAACAAATGGACAGGCAACTCTACTGAAACAACAAGTCTCCCCCAAATCAACTTGGGTGGAAGATATAATTCTAACCTGTCTACTTTCTGGTAATCCCTGAAGATAGCTAACAGCACTTGAGCAATTCTAGACACCTCTGACAGTTTATGGCTGATACTTATGAAGAATTCATGCAGACTTGGGACTGACTGTTTCACAATGAACTCTGTAAGCCCACCCACACAAACAGTGAAGCCCAATAAAACACTGTAGGTGTAGGTAGGTAGCTTAATCACTTGAGCAAACTTCGGGAATGTGTCCCCTGGGGAAGACCATCTAATATTTGATGTGTCATATCTGTGCAGAAATAACAAAAAGAAAAAAAAGATGACAGAAAAAAACTAATGAATTTTAGCATGACAATAGATACAAAATCTTTCCTATGTTGTTTAATCCTTTACCAAAATTACAAAAAAATTTTAGCCTTGTCCAAATTGAAAGCATTTGCAGATGACAATTTCAGTGTGGCTCAAATGGTGCATATTTTTCTCTGACAAGGTAGAAAACATTGTGGGAAAAGGAGAAAATGCTGGTTACCAGCATTTTCTCCATTTCCCACACTGTTTTCAAAAGGCTTCTTACCCAGGGTCATTAAAAGGCAACATTGTGTGGTAAAGGGTTAACCCTTTAGAACACAGTCTCGCATTTTAATGACTGTACAGAAGAACATTTGAAAACATTTTTGGAAAAAGCGAAAATTGTTGATAAGCAGCATTTTCTCCTTTTCCTAAAATGTTTTCATGTGGCCTTTTTCTCAGGGTCATTAAAACTCAGGATTGTGTGTAAAGGGTTAGGCACGTAAATATGAATTCCAGTCACTTTTGCAATGTCAGCTAGTACAAAGCTGCATAAACACACTTACAATGAGTTAAGATTTCTGCACATGTTTTTCTGCACATTTTTCAAACAAATTTTCTTTACACAAGATGCACATTTTCTGCCTACAGACCCACTTGTGAAAGGCTTATATGAAATCATTCCATTGGATTTTTTGGATTGTTTTGCCTCACAAAAACCAAGCAAGTCATCAACATGATCTAATCTCCTGCTACTACAACTAGGACTCTAGTGTTGGAAACAGCCTGACTCTTGAAGTCAGTAAGTTGTTTATTTTATCACATAAAACTACCTCTAGGAATGTTTTAACCCTTTACCAGATGACAAAATTTTAGCCTTCTCCAAATTGAAAGCATTTGCAGACAACAATTTCAATGTGGCTCGAATGGTACAACTTTTCTTTGATAGGGTAGAAAACATTGTGGGAAAAGGAGAAAATGCTGGTTACCAGCATTTTCTTCTTTTCCTACAATGTTTTCAAAAGGCTTCTTTCCCAGGGGCGTCAAAAGGCGGCATTGTGCGGTAAAGGGTTAAACCACTAGTGTATTATCGTTTTTTGGGTCCTGGTTCTGGAAAATCTGTAGTTATGAGCGCATGAAGCCAGTGAAACCAACCACAGCACGTGCCGGAATTTGTATCACTTCGCCATTTCGCGGAAAAATGACGTCATTGTTGCTAAGGCGTATATACATGTTGAAAGCTTTATAGTTTTCATGTTTAATATCAAAAAGAAATGCAGAGAAATGTATTTAAAACCAAATGGAAATCTTTCTATTTACTTGCTCTATATAAACTGTTTCATTCAATTTCCGATGTAAGTGTCAGATCTATCTTCTTACGTATATACACAATTCAAACCGAACTACATTTGTAAACATGGACCCATGGACGGTATGTAGGCTGAAGGTGATGATGCAGGATACTTGTTTGTCTGTCATTGGTTTTATGTGATAAATAGAATCTTACACTCGTGTGTATGTATTATCATTTTCATCAAACTCGTTGACTAAAATGTATTTGACACTTGCCAAAGCTCGCGTCATACAATTTAATTTTAGTCAACTTGTTTGATAAAAATGATAATACATAAACACTCATGTAAGATCCTCTATATAGTGACATGTGTGCAAATAACATAAAAATACAATATTAACCCTTTCCCAAACAAGCCCTGGTTTTCACGTGTCTACAGTGCAAGTCTTTTGATAACACTGTGGGAAAAGGAGAAATTGCTCGTATCGAGCAATTTCTCCTTTTCCCACAGTGTTTTCTACCCTTTTTGAGACCTTTCTGCCATTTTCATCAAATTTAAAATAGTTGTCTGCAAACTCTTTCAATTTGGACCAGTCCAAAATTTGTCGTTTGGGAGAGGTTGTACACCCAGCCCCATGGGTCTATGATTCACTGCCAATTTGAAACATGTATTTACGCACATTAACTCTTTACTACACCATCCCGTGTTTGAACGACCTTGAGGAAAAAAAGCTTTAAAAAACACTGTGGGAAAAGGAGAAAAAGCTGGTAACCAGCATTTCCTTTTTTCCCACGATGTTTTCTACTCTTCCGAAAACAAATTTCTATTTTTGGGTCACATTTATTTTCTCGTCTGCAAATGCTTTCAATTTGGACTGGTCTAGAATTTTATCGTTTGGTAAAAAGTTAATTCACATGTTGGTTAATGGGAACAAGTCAAACAAAGCACATGTAATAAACCTCCAGATATTGGCAACAGGCGAATTTCTGTTGCTTCTTGAATCCATTAACCCTTTCCCAAACGACAAATTTTAGACTCTTTCAAATTAAAAACATCTGCAGACGACAAATTCAAAGTACAAATGTGCTTAAGCTCTTTGATTGGGTAGAAAACATTGTGGGAAAAGGAGAAAATGCTGGTTACCAGCATTTTCTCCTTTACCCACCATGTTTTCAAAAGTCTTCTTTCCTAAGGTCATGAAAACCAGGGATTGTTTGGTAAAGGGTTAACAGTGAATTTTGCAAGTGAGTGTACATGATTCTTCGTAAAATATGTCAGTTTATCAAAGGGAGACAACTGTACATAAGTATTACACTTACTCTGTAAATACTGCCTTTAATTCATCACAGTGAGGAATATGGGGAACTGGAGGCCTGTTAAAGTATAGGAAAGTCTTTTCAATTATCCCACCCAATCAACACCATTTCTAACATGCATGCACTGGACAGTTTCTAAAAACATAGTGGGAAAAGTACCACTTGCTTGTAACAAGCAGTTGCACTTTTGTCCACAATGTTTCTGATTCTATTAATCCTTTACCACACAATCAGGAGTTTAAATGACCATGAAGAAAAAGCCTTTTGAAACCATTGCGGAAAAAGGAGAAAATGCTGGTAACCAGCATTTTTTTTCCATTTCCCACAATGTTTTCTACCCTTCTCAAAACAAATTTTTGAGCCATATTTATTTTGTCGTCTGCAGATACTTTCAATTTGGACTGCCTAAAATTCTGTTGTTTGGTCCTTTTCCCGCAATGTTTTCTAACTTTCGAAAAACATATTTCATGTGACACCAATGATGTGATTAGTATGAGAAAGGGAGGAAAACATAGAAAACAACATAGGAAAGGAGAAAATGCTGCTTTCCATTTTTCCCCCCATTTCACACATGCGTTTTCGTAAGCCTTCTTACCCAGTGTTATTTGGGATTGTTTGGTAACAGATTAACCCTTTCCCAAACAAGCCCTGGTTTTCACGTGTCTGCAGTACAAGTCTTTTGAAAATAATGTGGGAAAAGGAGAAATTGCTTGTAACAAGCAATTTCTCCTTTTCCCACAGCGTTTTCTACCCTTTCTGAGACCTTTCTGCCATTTTCATCATGTTTAAAATTGTCGTCTGCAAACTCTTTCAATATGGACCAGTCCAAAATTTGTCGTCTGGGAAAGGGTTAAAGGAGAAGTCCAGAGCCTTGTCGGAATAAATCAAGACTTGAACAATCATTGTCAAAACAGTGACCCCATCCTAAGAAATAATATTATGGTCACAAAATAGAATACAAAAGTTAAACAGTTACATAAGACAAAAATAAATTGAACCATACTCTGTGAAAAGGGGGTTCAATGCATTTGCAAAAAAAGTAGCGACCCACGTCAGCCTGGGCAGATTGCTGGGTTGATACTTTTTTTGACTATCAGTCTATTTTCTGCATGTCAAAAGACAGTTTACCTAATCATTCAGTTGGTTGTTGGACAAAATTATTTTATGGATCAATAGTTATATAATGACTTGCATGGTATTATGGATCACAGAGATGTGATTACCCTTTACCACACAATCCCGCGTTTTAACGACCCTGCCAGAGAGGGGGCTTCTGAAAACATTGGGGGAAAAGGAGAAAATGCTGGTAACCAGCATTTTCTCCTTTTCCCACCATGATTTCTATCCTTCCCAAAACAAATTTCCAATTTTTCAGTGATGTTTATTTTGTCGTCTGCAAATGGTTTGCATTTGGACCAGTCTAAAATTTTGTTGTGTGGTAAAGAGTTAACTCTTTTTCACACAATCCCGAGTTTTAACGACCCTGAGGAAGAAGCCTTTTGAAAACATTGTGGGAAAAGGAGAAAATGCTGGTAACCAGCATTTTCTCCTTTTCCCACAATGTTTTCAACCCTTTCCAAAACAAATTTCAAATTTTTCAGTGTCATCTGCAAATGGTTTGCATTTGGACCAGTCTAAAATTCTGTCGTGTGGTAAAGAGTTAACTCTTTACCGCACAATCCCGAGTTTTAACGACCCTGAGAAAGAAACCTTTTGAAAACATTGTGGGAAAAGGAGAAAATGCTGGTAACCAGCATTTTCTCCTTTTCCCACCATGTTTTCAACCCTTTCCAAAACAAATTTCAAATTTTTCAGTGTCGTCTGCAAATGGTTTGCATTTTAACCAGTCTAAAATTTTGTCGTGTGGTAAAGAGTTAACTCTTTACCACACAATCCCGAGTTTTAACGACCCTGAGAAAGAAACCTTTTGAAAACATTGTGGGAAAAGGAGAAAATGCTGGTAACCAGCATTTTCTCCTTTTCCCACCATGTTTTCAACCCTTTCCAAAACAAATTTCAAATTTTTCAGTCATGTTTATTTTGTCATCTGCAAATGGTTTGCATTTGGACCAGTCTAAAATTTTGTCGTGTGGTATAGAGTTACCTCTTTACCACACAATCCAGAGTTTTAACGACCCTGAGAAAGAAACCTTTTGAAAACATTGTGGGAAAAGGAGAAAATGCTGGTAACCAGCATTTTCTCCTTTTCCTACCATGTTTTTAACCCTTTCCAAAACAAATTTCAAATTTTTCAGTCATGTTTATTTTGTCGTCTGCAAATGGTTTGCATTTGGACCAGTCTGAAATTTTGTCGCGTGGTAGAGAGTTAACTCTTTACCACACAATCCAGAGTTTTAATGACCCTGCCAGAGAGGGCTTCTGAACCATTGGGGGGAAAAGGAGAAAATGCTGGTAACCAGCATTTTCTTCTTTTCCCACAATGTTTTCAACCCTTTCCAAAACAAATTTCAAATTTTTCAGTCGTGTTTATTTTGTCGTCTGCAAATGGTTGGCATTTGGACCAGTCTAAAATTTTGTCATGTGGTAAAGAGTTAACTCTTTACCACACAATCCCGAGTTTTAACAACCCTGAGAAAGAAGCCTTTTGAAAACATTGTGGGAAAAGGAGAAAATGCTGGTAACCAGCATTTTCTCCTTTTCCCACAATGTTTTCAACCCTTTCCAAAACGAATTTCAATTTTTCAGTCATGTTTATTTTGTCGACTGCAAATGGTTTGCATTTGGACCAGTCTAAAATTTTGTTGTGTGCTTAAGAGTTAACTCTTCACCACACAATCCCGAGTTTTAACGACCCTGAGAAAGAAGCCTTTTGAAAACATTGGGGGAAAAGGAGAAAATGCTGGTAACCAGCATTTTCTCCTTTTCCCACAATGTTTTCTACGCTTCCCAAAACAAGTTTTAATTTTTCATTCGAATTTATTTTGTCGTCTGCAAACGCTTTCAATTTGGACCAGTCTAAAATTTTGTCGTGTGGTAAAGAGTTAACTCTTTACCACACAGTCCTGAGTTTTAACGACCCTGAGGAAGAAGCCTTTTGAAAACATTGTGGGAAAAAGAGAAAATGCTGGTAACCAGCATTTTCTCCTTTTCCCACAATGTTTTCTACCCTTCCCAAAACAAGTTTTAATTTTTCATTTGAATTTATTTTGTCGTCTGCAAACGCTTTCAATTTGGACCAGTCTAAAATTTTGTTGTGTGTTAAAAAGTTAACTCTTTACCACACAATCCCGAGTTTTAACGACCCTGAGAAAGAAGCCTTTTGAAAGCATTGTGGGAAAAGGAGAAAATGCTGGTAACCAGCATTTTCTCCTTTTCCCACCATGTTTTCAACCCTTTTCAAAACAAATTTCAAATTTTTCAGTCATGTTTATTTTGTTGTCTGCAAATGGTTTGCATTTGGACCAGTCTAAAATTTTGTCGTGTGGTAAAGAGTTAACTCTTTACCACACAATCCCGGGTTTTAATGACCCTGCCAGAGAGGGCTTCTGAAAACATTGGGGGAAAAGGAGAAAAGGCTGGTACCTAGCATTTTCTCCTTTTCCCACAATGTTTTCAACCCTTTCCAAAACAAATTTCAAATTTTTCAGTCATGATTATTTTGTCGTCTGCAAATGGTTTACATTTGGACCAGTCTAAAATTTAGTCGTGTGGTAGAGTTAAGCACCCTTTCACTGGAGGATTGCTCACTTCTGTGTTGTGGAAAATTCATAGTTTTGAATAATTGATACCTACTGATGACATAGTAACTTTATGAAGACATTGCCTGCACATTCCCGTGTTTTGTCCTTCTTCTCACATGCTTGATGAATACATTTCTTGAAAACTTCTTCAACTCTGGGAAATAAAAGAGAAAAAGTCAAATATGACTGTTGTCCCAAAATAGCGTATAATTCACTATTTACTGACAGGAACAAAACATAAATACTTCCAATATACAATATATATCTAATAATTATGATCTTTTGCGGATAATATCCCAAAATTTCATGATTGTATCTATAAAATAAATAATTCCTTGAGTATATTAGTCATACATGTTTTTCTTTTACAGTTCTCTTCATCTTGCGTCTTGAAATCAAGTCAGGGTGATCAATGAGTCCTATCAAAAAAAGTCTTTCAATTTTCTCATTTTTTTTTTTTTTCCCTTCCTATTCTTTACTTGCAGTCATATTTTTTTTCATTTTGGCATCGTTAAAAAGCCAACAACTCTTTCAATATCAATTCAACTCAACCTTCAGACACTAACTACATATTCAAGATCTGTGCAGACCTTGATGCACACTGTTCACAAAAGAAGCTACACTTCTGGTCTGCAAATCAACTCTTTACCACACAATCAAGTGTACGAACGACTACAAGGAAGAAGGCTTATGAAAGCACTGTAGGAGGTAAACACCATTATTTACATTTTCCAACAATGTCTTCTACTTTTAAATCTACCAATTTCACCATTAACCCTTTACCAAACGACAAATTTTGGACCGGTCCAAATTGAAAGAGTTTGCAGACGACAATTTTAAATTTGATGAAAATGGCAGAAAGGTCTCAAGAAGGGTAGAAAACACTGTGGGAAAAGGAGAAATTGCTCGTTACGAGCAATTTCTCCTTTTCCCACAGTGTTTTCAAAAGACTTGTATTGCAGACACGTGAAAACCAGGGCTTGTTTGGGAAAGGGTTAAGCCACATATAATTTATCAGCTGCAAATAGTTTGAATATTGAGACATCTGAACTTTATGTAGCCTGGTAAAGGTAAGGTTTAACTCTTTACCAGACGAAAAATTGAAAGCATTTGCAGATGACAGCCCTTTACCAAACAATTCTGTGTTTTAACAACCTTAAAGAAAAAAAAACCTTTGAAAACATGATTTCTATCTTTTCTAAAACAAATCAAAAGCATTTAACCCTTTACCACACAATCCTGACTTTTAATGACCCTGAGAAAGAAGCCTTTTGAAAACATTGTGGGAAAAGGAGAAAATGCTGGAAACCAGCATTTTCTCCTTTTCCCACAATGTTTTCTACCCTTCCCAATACAAATTGAATTTTTGAGTCACATTTATTTTGTCGTCTGGAAATGCTTTCAATTTGAACCAGCCTAAAATTTTGTCGTTTGGTAAAGAGTTAGTCAAGTTAAAATATCATGTACAAATGCTTTAATTTGGATAACTGAACTAATTTGTCATTTAGTAAAGAACTAAATACATCTCAAATGATAGTATTTGTCTTTGGCAGAATAGAAAGCATTGCAGGAAAACAAGGAAATGTTGCTAGCATTTTCTCAATTTCCAACAATGTTTTCAAATGCCTTCTTGCTCAGGGTTGTTGAAAATCTTGATTCTTTAGCAAAGATTTGAGCATGAAAACACAAGTTCTACACAATGCCTATGAACTTACACACTGGCCTGTAGTAAGGTAGAATCTTTGCATACAACTACAGATGTCAGTTCTAGTATACCATTCAAGCTTGTCTCTCGAACTCTGAAACCAAACAAAACACAAAATCACGAAAACTAGAGCTGTCACTGAATCTGACTTAATACCCCCGCAAGCGCTTTCACAGAAACAAGAGGGCCATGATGGCCCTGGAGTCGCTCACCTGAGCCTTTTGACCAAGCACAACCAATTTCCAACGTCTTGTGAGATATATGTATTACCAAACAATAAAATTTTAAATTCATCAGTCTGAACCTTCTGCATAAAACAAATAATATGTGGATCAAGCTGTGGAATTGGTCTCTCAAAGGGGTAGAAAACATTGTGAAAAAGGGAAAAAATGTTGGATACTAGCATTTTCTCATTTTCAAACAGTGTTTTCAAAAGGCTTCTTTCTGAGAGTCATTCGTACACTAGGTTTTTCTAAAATTTGACCTAGTGACCTAGTTTTTCAGCCAACATGACACATTTTCAAACTGGTCCAAGATATCATCAGGACAAACATTCTTACCAAATTTCAAGAGTATTGGACTGAAAATGTGGCCTCTACAGCATACACAAAGTTTTTCTAAGATCTGACCTAGTGACCTAGATTTTGACCCAACATGACCCATTTTCAAACTCATCCAAGATATTACCAAGGCAAACATTCTGAGCAACTTTAAAAGAGTATTGAACAAAAAATGTGGCCACAACAGTGCACACATGGTTTTTCTAAGATTTGACCAGGTGACCTAGTTTTTGACCCCACATGACCCATTTTCAAATCGACTGAGACATCATCAAGACAAACATTCTGACCAACTTTCAAGAGTATCAGACAGAAAATGTGGCTTCTGGAGCTTACACAAGGTTTTTCTAAGATTTGACCTAGTGACCTAGTTTTTCACCCGACATGACCTATTTTCAAACTAGTCAGAGATATTATCAAGGCAAACATTCTGACCAACTTTCAAGAGTACTGGACAGAAAATATGGCCTCTAGAGCATACACAACGTTTTTCTTAGATTTGACCTGGTGACCTAGTTTTTGACCCAACATGGCACATTTTCATACTATTTCAAGATATAATCAAGACAAACATTCTGGTCATTTTTCAAGAGTATTGGACTGAAAATGTGGCCTCTATAGTGTACAAAAGGTTTTTCTAAGATTTGACCTAGTGACCTAGTTTTTGACCCCACACAACCCAATTTCAAACCTCTCTGAGATTTTATCAAGACAAACATTCTGATCAAGTTTCATGCGGATTGGACTGAAAATGTGGCCTCTAGAGCGTACACAAGGTTTTTCGAAGATTTGACCTAGTGACCTAGTTTTTGACCCCACATGATCCAATTTGGAACTCGTCCGAGATTTTATCAAGACAAACATTCTGAATAAGTTTCACAAGCATCTGACTGAAAATGTGGCCTCTAGAGCATACACAAGGTTTTACTAAGATTTGACCTAGTGACCTAGTTTTTGACCCCACATGACCCAATTTCGAATTCGTCCCAGATTTTATCAAGACAAACATTCTGACCAAGTTTCATGAAGATCGGACTGAAAATGTGGCCTCTAGAGCGTACACAAGGTTTTTCTAAGATTTGACCTAGTGACCTAGTTTTTGACCCCACATGACCCAATTTCAAACTCGTCCAAGATTTTATCAAGACAAACATTCTGACCAAATTTCACAAGTATCTGACCGAAAATGTGGCCTCTAGAGCGTACACAATGTTTTTCTAAGATTTGACCTAGTGACCTAGTTTTTGACCCCACATGACCCAATTTCGAACTCGTCCCAGATTTTATCAAGACAAACATTCTGACCAAATTTCATGAGGATCGGACTGAAAATGTGGCCTCTAGAGCGTACACAAGTTTTTTCTAAGATTTGACCTAATGACCTAGTTTTTGACCTCACATGACCCAATTTCGAACTCGTCCGAGATTTTATCAAGACAAACATTCTGACCAAGTTTCATGAGGATTGGACTGAAAGTGTGGCCTCTAGAGCGTACACAAGGTAAAAAGTTGACGACGGACGACGCACACCGCACGACGGACACAGCACGATCACAATAGCTCACCATGAGCACTTCGTGCTCAGGTGAGCTAAAAAAGTGTCAAGTTCAAGGGGAGATAATTCCTCAACCAGGGGGAGTTGACACTTGAAAATTACGTCTTGCAAATCTTCAATATATGATCAATATATGTGCAAAGTTTCAATGCAATTGAAGGAAAACTGTAGGAGTTCGCGACACAAAATTGCTAGTATTTTGTACACAGAGGGACACACGGATGGACAGACAGGCTGATCCCAAAAACATTCGTTTTGCGGGGGTATAATTACATCACAAAATTACTTTACCATATTTGTCTGTAAACAAGGGCACATATATGGGTGCCATTATTTGGCTGCATTTGCTGTTTCAGTGATAGTTTTAACTCACAAAAAGGATAGTGTTAGAAAAAGTTCTGAGGGTTTTATCTGCCCCCTTCTGTAAGCGGTTCCCTTTTTGAAGGTTAATGACCAGTGCAAGTTTTAAATAAATATCTTTGATGCTTTATCATACAATCCCAGGTTTTAACGACCCTGGGGTGGACAGCTTTTGAAAACATTCAGGGAAAAGGAGAAAATGCTGGTCACCAGCATTTTCTCCTTTTCTAACAATGTTTTCTACTCTATTAACTCTTTACCAAAAGACAAAATTTTAGACAAGTCCAAATTCAAAGTATTTGCAGACAACAAAATAAACCCAATGCAAAAATTATTTTTTGTTTTGGGAAGGGTAGAAAACATTGTGGAAAAAGGAGAAAATGATGATTACCAGCATTTTCTCCTTTTCCCACAATCTTTTCAAAAGCCTCTTTCCTGAGGGTCGTTAAAAGTTGGGATTGTGTGGTAAAGGGTTACATACAATTTCCATCCCTTGCTCCATTTTCAATTTGTCGTCTGCAAATGCTTTGAATTTGGACGAGTCTAAAATTTTGTCCTTTGGTAAAAGAGTTCAATGAATGAATTTCAGAAATATGAGAAAATGTCAGTGTGTTTGCAAAACAACAACAAAAATGATAAAGCCATGATATATTTATACAAATTTTGGACTGGTCCAAATTGAAAGAGTTTGCAAACGACAATTTAAAATTTGATAAAAATGGCAGAAAGGTCTGAAAAGGGGTAGAAACACTGTGGGAAAAGGAGAAATTGCTCGTTACGAGCAATTTCTCCTTTTCCCACAGTGTTTTCAAAAGACTTGTACTGCAGACACATGAAAACCAGGGCTTGTTTGGGAAAGGGTTAATATAAACATTTATTGTCTTTGTATCCTTGAAGAAATACAAAAGCAGAATTCGTGTAAATTCACATGTTCATAGGTACAGTGGAACATAACAGACAACAGTTACACTTGATTTTTACACTACCTTACCTCTTTCCAAAGGATCCTGCATTGTAACACCTGTGAGACAGAAGGCTTTGGAAAATTTGTCGAAAAATGGAAGAAAATGCTGAAAAACAGCAGCTTCTCCATTTCCTACAATGTTTACTATCCTTTCAAAGACATATTTCACAATTTGAGCTGCAATGGATTTGCCATCTGCTAAATGCTTTCGATATGGACAAGTGGGCAATTTGCCCTTTTCCCACAATGTTTTCAAAATCCATCTTCATACGGGATAGTTTGGTAAAGGACTTTCGTAGGCTGCAAAAGTCAGTGACAGGGTTTACATTTAATAAGAAGGATAGGGATAATTCAAATAAACTTACAGCAACTGGTAGAATGATTCAATGATGAAGAATATTGCTAAAGATGCACATCAAGACTAAGAAGGACCTGACTTCCCTATGCCCTGTTGAGCTGACAAGTAATACATGTAGCCATGAACCTCATCTATACCTGAATGTCAACTTACAGTCAAAATGTCCATCTGTACTCATAGTTTTATACATGTAACAAGGTCTACGTGAAACAGACACTTACAAAGACCCGACTTCCCCTCGACCATCTATTGTGTAGTCCTGTAGAGCAGACAGATAACAGCTATATACCTCGTCTATATCCGACACAGTCAACCTGCAGTCAGAAGGTCCATCTATACCCACTGTTTTACATACACTGAAATAAAAGTTAGAAAACTTCATTATGATACTTTTATGACTTTTCTGAAACTAAGACAACTAATGATTAAAGCTCAGAAATCCCACAAACCAAACCATGCCTTCAAATCATAATACATGTATAATCAGGCACCTTAACTCTTTTCCAAACGACATAATTCTAAACTGGTCCAATTTGAAAGCATCTGCAGATGACAAACATAATGTGTCTCAAATCATGGCACTTTCTTTTAAAGAGTAGAAAACATTTTGGGAAAAGGAGAAAATGCTGGTTACCAGCATTTTCTCCTTTTCCCGAAATGTTTTTAAAAAGGTTATTTCTTCAGGGTAGTCAAAACTCGAAATTTTGTGGTAAAGGCTTAACTGGAAATTTTGTTCGAAGCATTTCTACAGGTTGAGGGTTGCTTGTGTGTGTTTATGCAGCAAATGCTACAATACTTCAGTGATATCAAAGTCACCTGGGTACCTTTCCACACAGTCCTCATATTTTTCAACCAGCAATAATCATCGCAAGTCTTTCAAACTCTTGACTGCTTTCATACAAAAACAGGCTAAAAAAATGTTCGGAAAGAAATACGGAAAGAATCCTGTCACACTGACTTTCATTAATCCTCATAGTTTGACTAAGATTTTGAACACTGAAAAAATGTCACTTACTTTGCATTATAGTAGGACTGAGATTTTGAACATAAAAAAAAAAAAGGTCAGTTTCTTTTAACTATAGCAGGGCAGAGATTTTGCACGTTAAAAAATCTCCCTTTCTTTGAACAATAGCAGGACTGAGATTTTGAATACTAAAAAATGTCCCTTTCTTTGACCTATAGCAGGGCAGAGATTTTGAACATTAAAAAATGTCACTTTCCTTGACCTAAAGCAGGATAGAGATTTTGAACACTTAAAAATGTCACTTTCTTTGATCTATAGCTGGACAGAAATTTTGAACACACAAAAAAAAAGTCACTTTCTTTGAACTATAGCAGGGCAGAAATTTTGAACACTAAAAAAAAATGTCACTTTGTTTGAACTATAGCAGGGCAGAGATTTTGAACACTAAAAAGTCACTTTCTTTAAACTATAGCAATGCTGAGATTTCGAGCATTAAAAAATGTCACTTTCTTTGAACTATAGCAGGACAGAGATTCTGACCACTAAAAAATGTCACTTTCTTTGAACTATAGCAGAACAGAGATTCTGACCACTAAAAAATGTCACTTTCTTTGAACTATAGCAGAGCAGAGATTTTGAACATTAAAAAATCTTCCTTTCTTTGAACTATATAGCAGGACTGAGATTTTGAACACTAAAAATTTCACTTTCTTTGAAGTCTCGTCTCAATCACTACTGTCTGCAAAAACAACTTAACCCTTTACCACACAATCCTGAGTTTTAAGGACTTTCAGGAGGACTACTTTTGAAAACAGTGTGGGAAATGGAGAAAATGCTGGAAACCAGCATTTTCTCCTTTTCCCACAATGTTTTCTACCCTTTCAAAGAAAAATTCTATTACTTGAACCCCGTTTAATTTATCGTCTGCAAACGCTTTCAATTTGGACTGTTCTGAAACACTGTCATCCAGCAATGAGTCAAGTTGTGCATAACACTTTATATAACAATCTTACCTGGTCATTGCCCTGATTGCACTACACCTTGCATTGACCCACTTCTCTTCTCTTTTCGTGAACTTTGTTGACTGTATCAGACCATACAGGATTCTGGTCACATGACCTGATAACATACATCTGGGTAAAGCTCCAATGGCTCCTGAATAACCTGTTCTGAAAATTAGACCAAATATGGACATTTGAATCATGTTATGGTGCAGAGATTATTTAGATAACAGGGAAAAAAAATCTGTAACTTTTTATTTTGTTGTTCACAGAACAAAAAAGGAAGAAAGAAAAATTGTGGTTTTGATATATATATAGAGAGAGAGAGAGAGAGAAAGAGAGAGAGAGAGAGTGAGAGAGAGAGAGAGAGAGAGAGAGAGAGAGAGAGAGAGTAGGACTGATCGCCATTTCAAGTATTTTCAAGTGCATTATTTAGCTCTTTACCAAACAATCCCAAGCTTTAACAACTCTGGTGTAAAAGGTGGTTGATGGTCTACAGTTAGGGAGGTCCTAGTTATATATACATGTACATATTTACAAAGTCTCCCTGAGATGGTGCATTGTCCTCTGTGAAAGTCCAGGGTTTATTTCTGAAATGTCTGGCTACAACTAGCCAAAAGTAATTGTGCAGGTCTGAATATAGCTATAGCTCTTCAAAGTTCTTTGATTGTGACTAATCTACCCACTTTCTTAACTCCTTCCCAAATGACAAAATTTTGGACTAGACCAAATTCAAAGCTTTTGCAGACGACAAATTAGATGTAACTTAAATGATGATTTTTGTAATTGATAGGGTAGAAAACATTGTGGGAAAAGGGAGGAAATGCTGGTTACCAGCATTTTCTCCTTTTCCCACAATGTTTTCAAAAGGCTTCTTTCTCAGGGTCGTTAAAAGTCGGGATTGTGTGGTAAAGGGTTAAAGCATAAAAACAGCCCCAAAACATAACCCTATGATTGAAGGATGTTCAAAATTACACAGACTTGCACATTGTGGAAAATATTTCTCGTTGTCCTTCCTCCAAACATCATCTTTCTTGCCCTTTCTGGTAACAATCATGATTTTTTACATTACAAATTACATTAAACCCGTCTTTGTTTTGAATCCCTGATTAAATTGTCATCTCTAAAATGGCTGACAAATTCTGGTCATTTTCTTCATTAAACCAAGAGGTTTAAATCATCGAATGTCTCTTAATTATTCATTATCACACGAAAAAAGTCTTTATTTCAGTCCTCAAACCAATTCTTTTTGTCTGTCCTCTTTGACTCAGGTTTTCTTCACCAGATGAAGTTTGTAAATGCTTTAAAAAGTTGGAAATCATTCTCCAATTTTTTACGATTGTTTTACCTTTTTTGTCATGACTGAAGCCCCATTCTCAGAGATGTATGATAATATTTTTCACGTCAGATGTCAGTTCCTTTCTGCGTGTAGCCATTTTGTACTACGGGCGGTATTCTGTTTAAAAAAGTCACCACAATGTCCTGCCGTGGTATGTAATTATCAATACCCTGGCAAATCATAACTTCAAGATTGGGACTGTGCCAATAAATGAATGCTTACATTTAAATCTAGCACATATTTTCCAATTACATCACAATTTTGGGAACTCAGTTTTGGCCATTAAGTGTATATTGAAAAAATTCAAATCAGACTCGTACCTTATCACTTCAGATGGCGCTTTCAGCTCTTTCAAAAAATGATCAACAACTCTTTCTGTAAAGTACAAGGAAGAAAATTACTGAATGAATAAATAAAATATTTTCGAAAAAAGAGAAAATTTTTGCTATCAACAATTTTTTTTTCCACAATTTTTTGTACCCTTTCAATGACAAAAAAAACTATAATATAACCCTTTACACACTGCAAAATTTTGGACTCATTAATATTAAAAGAATTTAAAGAGGACAAATTCATTTTTTTTTTTTCAAATGATAGTAATTTGCCTTGAATAGGTAGAAAATATTGTGGAAAAAGGAGAAAATGCTGGTTACCAGCATTTTCTACTTTTCCCACAATGTTTTCAAAATCCTTAATTCTCTGGGTCGTTCAAACTCAGGAATGTGTGGTAAAGGATTAAGCCATGTTTTGTTGTCTGCAAATTAGAAAAGTGTATAAGTTGTGGTCTTGAAGAGTATTAACCCTTTAGCTGCTAAGCACGATTCACTGACCTTTAACAGACAGTGTAGTTCAAGATCAGACTGTACAGAATGTGCAGTCTGATCTTGGATCTACACTGTCTGATAAGGAGATTTTTTTCTCCAAAAAATAAGTTTGAAACAACATTATTTGGGTGTTTAATATCAGCTTGATAAGGGTTAAAGAAAGTTGGCAGTAACAATAATGTAACAAATGGTTTCTGACTGGATGAAAAAAAATTGAAAAAATTTCTAGAAAGGTGTGACCAAACTGAAAGCAATTGTAGACTATAAATAAAATGTGGCTCTAATTCTGGGAACCTGTCTGTGAAAGTACAGAAAATATTGTTGGAAAAGGAGAACATTTCTAGTAACTAGGTTGTAAAAAGATGGGACTGTTTGGAAAAGGTTTTTAAACATAAAGAAAGTCAAACCACCTTGTTTATCTGATATAGCAACACCGTCCTTGTCAGTGAAGTACTGTTGGTAAAATGGTCGAACAGCCATGGTAGCACAGTCCTGTACAAAACATGAAATATACATCATTAATGCTGAACTCTTTTACCAAACGACAATTGTTTTGACTGGACCAAATTGAAAGCATTTGCAGACGACAAATTGCATGTCTTTAATATGGTAGAAAACATTGTTGGAAAAGGAGGAAATGCTGGTTACCAGCATTTTCTCCTTTTCCAACAGGAGAAAATGCTGATTACCAGCATTTTCTCCTTTTCCAACAATGTTTTCAAGAGCCTTCTCTTTCAGAGTCGTTTTCAAAAGCCTTCTCTTTTAGGGTTGTTAAAACTCTGGATTGTGATGTAAAGAGGTAACCCTTTCCATACAATAGACAACATCAAATCTTTTGTCGACAGTGTAGATCAAGATCAGACTGCCAAGAACACTGATCTGATCTCTGATCTACACAGTCCACTACTTTAATCTAGATTAGGAACAAACTGTCTCTTCATCTTGCAGCCAACTACATATGTGGCCATTGAGAATATGTCACTTATTTATTTGGAAGAAAGAGAGTTAACTCTATACCAGATAACAAAAATTTCATACCAGTCAAAATATAAAGACATTGCAGACGACACATTAAATGTGGCTAAAAATGATAGAAGGTCATAAAAACAACGGATTGTCAGGTTTAGGACTTGATGATTTAACTCTTTACCACACAATCCCGAGTTTTAACCACCCTGAAGAAGAAGCCTTTTGAAAACATTGTGGGAAAAGGAGAAAATGCTGGTAACCAGCATTTTCTCCTTTTCCAACAATATTTTCTACCCTATTACAGACAAATTCCATCCTTTGAACTACATTTAACATGTCATCTGCCAATGCTTTCAATTTGGACCAGTCTAGCTTTTTGCCGTGTGGCAGAGTTAAAGACAAACTCTGTAGGAGGAGAAATGAAATGTTGACCCTTAGAGCACTGAACGGGAAGCCAAATGGACACTTTCATTCTAGAAATATAACCCTACAAAGAATTTTTTCTGGGATGCCCTTGTCCAGACTATCTAAAGTCTACAGTGTTCACGTAGGCTTTTGAAAACATTGTGGGAAAAGGAGAGAACGCTAGTAACCAGCATTTTTCTCCTTTTCCCACAATGTTTTCTACCTTATCAAAGGAAGAGATGGTTATTTGAGCTATACTTATTTTGTCGTCTGTAAATACTATCAATTTGGTCTGGTCCACAATATTATCCTTTGGTAAAGAGTTAAGTCTTTACCACATGGCAAAATTTTAGACTGGCCCAAACTGAAAGCATCTGCAGACGACAAATTAAATGTGGCTCAAATGATGGAATTTTTGTCTGAAAGATTAGAAAACATTGTGGGAAAAGGAGAAAATGCTGGTTACCAATGTTTTCAAAAGCCTTCTTTCTACAGGGACGTTAAAAGTCAGGATTGTGTGGCAAAGGGTTAAATGTTAAAAATTTACGATACCTGAATTCCAGGATCAACATGGACTAGGCACTCATTCAAAATGGTTTCCCACAAGTCTGAAAAAAGGTTAAAAGAGTGACCCTTTACTCTCTTACTTAACTCTTTACCACATAATCCTGACTTTTAACGACCCTGAGGAAGAAGACTTTTGAAAACATTGCGGGAAAAGGAGAAAATGCTGGTAACCAGCATTTTCTCCTTTTCCCACAATGTTTTCTATCCTTCCTAAAACAAATTTCAATTTTTCAGTCACATTTGTTTTGTCGTCTGCAAATGCTTTCGATTTGGACCAGTCTAAAATTTTGTCATTTGGTAAAGAGTTAACTGTAAACCCTTTACCAAGACAAAATTTCAGACTCAAAAATAGAAATTTACCTTTTGAAGGGTATAAAACATTGTGGGAAAAGGAGAAAATGCTGGTTACCAGCATTTTCTCCTTTTCCCACAATGTTTTCAAAAGGCCTTGCCCTTAGGGGCATTAAAACTCGGGATGACGTGGTAAAGGGGTTACAGGCCTTAACCCTACCAAAATTTAATAATCCTGAGTCTTAACAACCCTGAGGTAAAAACCTTTGAAAACATTGTTGGCAAAGGAGAAAACGCTGGTAACAAGCCTTCTCTCCTTTCCCACAATGTTTTCTTACATTTAAGAGACAATACTCGTCATTTTAGCCTCATTAAATTTTTCGTCTGCAAATACTGACATTTTCAACAAGTCTAAAATTCTGGTGTTTGATAAAGAATTAACCTTTAAAGCGCCTTTCATGACTATAGTTGCCTTTGCAGCCAGTGAAGATCAAGATCAGGCTGCACAAAATGTGCAGCCTGATCTTTGATCAACATTGTCCACTTTGAGGAATCACAATGGACAACAGCAACCATGAAATTGCAATTATGCAGGACATATTTCTAGGATGAACATTTCTTTTGGTTTTATTTGGCACTCTAAGGGTTAAATTTCTACACCATTAAATATTGTTGTGGAACATGTAAGAGTTTGCAACAAATCATGAATTTTGACCTTTGCCAATTAGAAAGCTATGGTTGAAACTCTTTTATCGAAATGAAAATGTTCAAACAGAACACTATCACAACTAGGTAGTGCAGATGAATAACTGATATAAATACAGGCTGAATACAAAATAAAACTTGATCCTTTGCACATTTTTAGACATGTCCTTTTTCAAATCATTTGCAGGGAAAAACTAAATGTGGGTCAATTGATGGAGTTTGCCTTTGGAGGGGTAGAACCACAATATTTTCAAGAGCTTTCTTCCACTGGGCCATTAACCCTTTACCACACAATCCAGCATTTTCCCCTTTTCCCACAATGTTTTCTACTATATCAAAGACAGAAATCATCATTTGAGCTACATTTAAATTGTTGTCTGCAAATGCTTTCGATTCGGCTCAGCCTAAAATTTTGTTGTTTGGTAAAAAATTAAATACTTGATAGTGTTTGATAGATAGGAGTTAATCAAAATGCAGTAAGAATACAAAACAAGAGGGCCATGATGGCCCTGGGTTGCTCACCTTAGTAGAGTGCCTTTAAGGTTTTTCTTTAATTTGACCATGTGACCTAGTTTTTGACCACAGGTGACCCAATTTCAAACTCATATTTCATGAAGACAAACATTCTGACCAATTTTCAAGTCAACTGAGCAAAAAATGTGGCCTCGAGTGCCCTAAAGATATTTCTTTAATTTGACCCAGTGATCTAGATTATGACCCCAGATGACCCAAATTTGAACTGGTCTTTGACTATATCAAAAGAAACATTTTAACCAATTTTCAAATCAAATGAATAATAAATGTGGCCTCTAGAGTGCCCACTAGCTGTTTCTTTAATTTGACCAAGTGACCTAGTTTATGACCCCAGTTGACCCAAATTCAGACTCATATGAGATTTTACAAAGACAAACATTTTGACCAATTTTCAAGGCAATTAAGCAAAGAATGTGGCCTCTAGAGTGCCCACAAGGTATTTCTTTATTTTGACCTAGTGACCTAGTTTATGGTTCCAGGTGACCCAAATCCAAACTAATCTGGTATTTCATCAAGACAAACATTCTGGCCAAATTTCAGGTCATTTGAGCAATAAATGTGGCCTCCAGAGTGCAAACAAGGTATTTCTTTGACCCGGTGAACTAGTTTATGACCCAAGTTGACCCAAATTAATCTTATGTGAGACTTTATAAAGACAAACTTTCTAACTAATTTTCAAGGCAATTGAGCAAATAATGTGGCCTCAAGAGTGCCAACAAGGTATTTCTTTAATTTGACCTAGTGACCTAGTTTATGACCAAAGATGACCCAATTTTGAACTCAATGAACTTGTTGCGCTTAGATGGGCAAACACACTTAGAAGAGAATCACTACATACCAAATATCAAAGCTCTACGCCTTCCAGTTTTAAAGAAGAATTTTAAAGTTTTCCTTCTTTGTTCCTATGTTCGAACTTGTGACCCCCGGGGCTGGGCCAGTTTTGACCCAGGGGTATCTTATGTACAAACTTGGTAGAAGTCCACTAGGTAATGCTACATACCAAATATCAAAGCTCTACACCTTCCTGTTTAAGAGAAAAAGAAATTTAAAGTTTTCCTTCTTTGTTCCTATCTTCGAACTTGTGACCCCCGGGGCGGGGACAGTTTTGACCCAGGGGCATCATATGAACAAACTTGGTAGAGGTCCACTCTGAGATGCAACATACCAAATATCAAAGCTCCACACCTTTCGGTTTCAGAAAAGAAGAATTTTAAAGTTTTCCTTCTTTGTTCCTATGTTCGAACTTGTGACCCCAGGGGCTGGGCCAGTTTTGACCCAAGCAGCATCCTTGGAACAAACTTGGTAGAAGTCCACTAGGACATGCTACATACCAAATATCAAAGCTCTATGCCTTCCCATTTAAGAGAAAAAAAAAAATTAAGTTTTCCTTCTTTGTTCCTATGTTTGAACTTGTGACCCCCGGGGCAGGGCCAATTTTGACCCCAAGGGCATCATATGAACAAACTTAGTAGAGGTCTACTAGGCGATGCTACTTGCCAAATATCAAAGCTCTATGCCTTCTAGTTTTACAGAAGAAGATTTTTAAAGTTTTCCTTCTTTGTTCCTATGTTGGAAATTGTGACCCCCGGGGCTGGGCCAGTTTTGACCCCAAGGGCATCATATGAACAAACTTGGTAGAGGTCCACTAGGAGATGCTACATACCAAATATCAAAGCTCTATGCCTTCAAGTTTCAGAGAAGAAGATTTTTAAAGTTTTCCTTCTTTGTTACTATGCTCAAACTTGTGACCCCCTGGATGGGGCCAGTTTTGACCCCAGGGGCATCACTTGAACAAACTTGGTAGAGGTCCACTAGGCAATGCTACATACCAAATATCAAAGCTCTACGCCTTCCAGTTTCAGAGAAGATAATTTTTAAAGTTTTCCCTCTTTGTTCCTTTGTTCGAACTTGTGACCCCAGGGGCAGGGCCAGTTTTGACCCCAAGGGCATCATATGAACAAACTTGGTAGAGGTCCACTAGGAGATGCTTCATGCCAAATATCAAAGCTCTATGCCTTCTAGTTTTACAGAAAAAGATTTTTAAAGTTTTCCTTCTTTGTTCCTATATTGGAAATTGTGACCCCCGGGGCAGGGCCAGTTTTGACCCCAGGGGCATCATATGTACAAACTTGGTAGAGGTCCACTAGGAGATGCTACATGCCACATATCAAAGCTCTACGCCTTCAAGTTTCAGAGAAGAAGATTTTTAAAGTTTTCCTTCTTTGTTACTATGCTCAAACTTGTGACCCCCGGGGTGGGGCCAGTTTTGACCCCAGGGACATCATATGAACAAACTTGGTAGAGGTCCACTAGGAAATGCTACATGCCAAATATCAAAGCTCTACGCCTTCCAGTTTCAGAGAAGATAACTTTTAAAGTTTTCCCTCTTTGTTCCTATGTTTGAACTTGTGACCCCCAGGGCTGGGCCAGTTTTGACCCCAAGGGCATCATATGAACAAACTTGGTAGAGGTCCATTAGGAGATGTTTCATGCCAAATATCAAAGCTCTATGCCTTCTAGTTTTACAGAAGAAGATTTTTAAAGTTTTCCTTCTTTGTTCCTATGTTGGAAATTGTGACCCCCGGGGCGGGGCCAGTTTTGACCCCAGGGGCATCATATGAACAAACTTGGTAGAGGTCCACTAGGAGATGCTACATGCCAAATATCAAAGCTCTACACCTTCAAGTTTCAGAGAAGAAGATTTTTAAAGTTTTCCTTCTTTGTTACTATGCTCAAACTTGTGACCCCCGGGGCAGGGCCAGTTTTGACCCCAGGGGCATCAAATGAACAAACTTGGTAGAGGTCCACTAGGAGATGCTACATACCAAATATCAAAGCTCTGCGCCTTCTAGTTTCAGAGAAGAAGATTTCCAAAGATTTTGCTTTTTTTTCCTTTTTGTTGCCATGGCAACCAGAGTTGTGGGTGGAATTCAATTCTTTGAACAATTTTTGTAGAGCTTCACCCAAGGAACATCCCTGCCAAGTTTCATCAAGATTGGCCCAGTGGTTTAGGAGAAGATGTTTAAAGAAATTGTTGACGGACGACAGACGCCGGACATAGGGCGATCACAATAGCTCACCTTTAGCACGTTGTGCTAAGGTGAGCTAAAAAAACAAAGGATGCATGGAGCTGGAATGATGAAAGAGATGAACAATAGAAACAAAAGTTTAACTAGATGGAGAGAGAGAGAGAGAGAGAGAGAGACAGAGAGTAAGAGGCAAACGGACTGACAGAAACAGAGACAGAAACAGAGACAGAGACACAGGGAGAGAGAGACAAACACACACAAAAATAGAAATAGAATTAAGAGGGGTTGTTAATTTGACCCTTTTAGAGGTCAGCCATAATATTCAGCGATAGTAAATGAATATTCATGCTAACATACCAATAACAGGATCACCCTCATATGGCAATCTTGATAGTGACGCTTTCTCAATAAGGCTACACACTGAAACATTACAAGAGGGCCATGATGGCCCTGGGTCGCTCACCTTAGTAGATTGCCTTAAAGGTTTTTCTTTAATTTGACCATGTGACCTAGTTTTTGACCGCAGGTGACCCAATTTCAAACTCATATTTCATGAAGACAAACATTCTGACCAATTTTCAAGTCAATTGAGCAAAAAATGTGGCCTCGACTGCCCTAAAGATATTTCTTTAATTTGACCTAGTGACCTAGATTATGACCCCAGGTGACCCAAATTTGAACTGGTCTTTGACTATATCAAAAGAAACATTTTAACCAATTTTCAAATCAAATGAATAATAAATGTGGCCTCTAGAGTGCCCACTAGCTGTTTCTTTAATTTGACCAAGTGACCTAGTTTATGACCCCAGTTGACCCAAATTCAGACTCATGTGAGATTTTACAAAGACAAACATTCTGACCAATTTTCAAGGCAGTAAAGCAAATAATGTGGCCTCTAGAGTGCCCCCAAGGTATTTCTTTATTTTGACCTAGTGACCTAGTTTATGGTTCCAGGTGACCCAAATCCAAACTAATCTGGTATTTCATCAAGACAAATATTCTGGCCAAATTTCAGGTCATTTGAGCAATAAATGTGGCCTCCAGAGTGCAAACAAGGTATTTCTTTAATTTGACCCAGTGAACTAGTTTATGACCCAAGTTGACCCAAATTAATCTTATGTGAGACTTTATAAAGACAAACTTTCTAACTAATTTTCAAGGCAATTGAGCAAATAATGTGGCCTCAAGAGTGCCAACAAGGTATATCTTTAATTTGACCTAGTGACCTAGTTTATGACCCAAGATGACCCAATTTTGAACTCAATGAACTTGTTGCGCTTAGATGGGCAAACACACTTAGAACAGAATCACTATATACCAAATATCAAAGCTCTACGCCTTCCAGTTTTAAAGAAGAATTTTAAAGTTGTCCTTCTTTGTTCCTATGTTCGAACTTGTGACCCCCGGGGCTGGGCCAGTTTTGACCCAGGGGCATCATATGAACAAACTTTGTAGAGGTCCACTAGGAAATGCTACATACCAAATATCAAAGCTCTACACCTTCCCGTTTAAGAGAAAAAGAAATTTAAAGTTTTCCCTCTTTGTTCCTATCTTCGAACTTGTGACCCCCGGGGCTGGGCCAGTTTTGACCCAGGGGCATCATATGAACAAACTTGGTAAAGGTCCACTCTGAGATGCAACATACCAAATATCAAAGCTCCACACCTTTCAGTTTCAGAAAAGAAGAATTTTAAAGTTTTCCTTCTTTGTTCCAATGTTCGAACTTGTGACCCCAGGGGCTGGGCCAGTTTTGACCCAAGCAGCATCCTTGGAACAAACTTGGTAGAAGTCCACTAGGAGATGCTACATACCAAATATCAAAGCTCTATGCCTTCCCATTTAAGAAAAAAAAAAATTAAAGTTTTCCTTCTTTGTTCCTATGTTTGAACTTGTGACCCCAGGGGCAGGGCCAATTTTGACCCCAAGGGCATCATATGAACACACTTAGTAGAGGTCTACGAGGCGATGCTACATACCAAATATCAAAGCTCTACGCCTTCCAGTTTCAGAGAAGATGATTCTTAAATTTTCCTTCTATGTTCCTACGTTCGAACTTGTGACCCCCGGGGCAGGGCCAACTTTTGCCCCAAAAGCATCATATGCACAAACTTGGTAGAGATCCACTAGAAGATGCTACATACCAAACATCAAAATTCTACACCTTCCTGTTTCAGAGAGGAAGATTTTTAAAGTTTTCCTTCTTTGTTCCTTTGTTGGAAATTGTGACCCCCAGGGCGGGGCCAGTTTTGACCCCAGGGGCATCACTTGAACAAACTTGGTAGAGGTCCACTAGGAGATGCTTCATGCCAAATATCAAAGCTCTACGTCTTCCAGTTTCAGAGAAGGTGATTTTTAAAGTTTTACCTCTTTGTTCCTATGTTCGAACTTGTGACCCTCGGGGCATGGCCAGTTTTGACCCCAAGGACATCATATGAACAAACTTGGTAGAGGTCTACTAGGAGATGCTTCATGCCAAATATCAAAGCTCTATGCCTTCTAGTTTTAGAGAAGATGATTCTTAAAGTTTTCCTTCTTTGTTCCTATGTTGGAAATTGTGACCCCCGGGGCGGGGCCAGTTTTGACCCCAGGGGCATCATATGAACAAACTTAGTAGAGGTCCACTAGGAGATGCTGCATGCCAAATATCAAAGCTCTACGCCTTCAAGTTTCAGAGAAGAAGATTTTTAAAGTTTTCCTTCTTTGTTTCTATGCTCAAACTTGTGACCCCAGTGGCGGGGCCAGTTTTGACCCCAGGGGCATCATATGAACGAACTTGGTAGAGGTCCACTAGGAGATGCTGCATGCCAGATTTCAAAGCTCTACGCCTTCAAGTCTCAGAGAAGAAGATTTTTAAAGTTTTCCTTCTTTGTTACTATGCTCAAACTTGTGACCCCCGGGGCTGGGCCAGTTTTGACCACAGGGGCATCATATGAACAAACTTGGTAGAGGTCAACTAGGAGATGCTTCATGCCAAATATCAAAGCTCAATGCCTTCTAGTTTTACAGAAGAAGATTTTTAAAGTTTTCCTTCTTTGTTCCTATGTTGGAAATTGTGACCCCCGGGGTGGGGCGAGTTTTGTCCCCAGGGGCATCATATGAACAAACTTGGTAGAGCTCCACTAGGAGATGCTACATGCCAAATATCAAAGCTCTACGCCTTCAAGTTTTAGAGAAGAAGATTTTTAAAGTTTTCCTTCTTTGTGACTATGCTCAAACTTGTGACCCCCGGGGCGGGGCCAGTTTTGACCCCAGGGGCATCAAATGAACAAACTTAGTAGAGGTCCACTAGGAGATGCTACATACCAAATATCAAAGCTCTGCGCCTTCTAATTTCAGAGAAGAAGATTTTCAAAGATTTTGCTTTTTTTTCCTTTTTGTTGCCATGGCAACCAGAGTTGTGGGTGGAATTCAATTCTTTGAACAATTTTGGTAGAGCTCCACCCAAGGAACATCCCTGCCAAATTTCATCAAGATTGGCCCAGTGGTGTAGGAGAAGAAGATGTTTAAAGAAATTGTTGACGGACGACGGACGCCAGACATAGGGCGATCACAATAGCTCACCTTTAGCACGTTGTGCTAAGGTGAGCTAAAAACATTTGTTTGTTCATTGTCTCTTTACCAGACGACAAATTTAGACCAATGATGAGATTTGTCTTCAAAAAGGCCGAATAAAATTGAGGAAAAGATGTTTTCATTTTAGTTGCCATGGCAACCAGAGTTTTTACTGGGATCAAATTCTTTTAAAAATATACTGAAGAGGGCCATGAGAGAACTATTTCTGTGAATTTTCATTAAAATTGAATGAGTAGTTTCAAAAAAGATGCTTGAAATAAAAATTAATGCACAGATGGATGGATGGATGGATGGATGGATGCACAGACTGACAAACAAACACACAGTGTTAAAAAGTGAAACAGCATTTACTCTTTACCAAATGACAGAATTTTAGACCAGTCCAAATTGAAAGCATTTGCAGACGACAAATGTGACTTAAGTATTGAAATTTGCTATAGGACAGACACATTGTGTGGAAAAAGGAGAAAATGCTGGTTACCAGCATTTTCTCCTTTTCCCACAATGTTTTCAAAAGGCATCATTTTTAGGGTTGTTAAAAGTCGGGATTGTGTGGTAAAGAGTTAACTATTTTTTCAAAAGGCAGACATTATGAGGTTGTGCTATCAACGCTGTCAGAATACTTCTCTCATTTCAATGAATTCATTCTGGTCACTGTGATAAACTAACATTCCCTGTCAAGCGGGGCATACTTTTCTTTTTATCTGTTTGTATTGAAGTTTTACACCGTCATAACAAGTTAGGCCATATCATGGTGGTCAGTGCACCTACACATGTATTTCCTGGCTTTCTTACACCAGTATAGACACAACTTCCTTTCACTACTTTTCTCACATGCATCAGAGGTGACAGGCGAAAAAAAGCCTGAAAGAAAGTTTGTCTCAACTGGGTATTGAACTCGCAACCACCAGGTCTGGAGTCAGGGAAATAATTACATGTATGTGATACCTGCTTTCCTCATCAACTCTCCTTCCATGCCTTTAAACATTTTCTGGTCATGGATCTACAAAAGAAAGTAACTCTTTAACACACAACCAAATTTTAGACTGGTCCAAATTCAAAGCATTTACAGACAACAAATGGTGAGATTCATCTTATAAAGGGTAGTACACATTGTGGGAAAAGGAGAAAATGTTGGTTACCAGCATTTTCTCCTTTTCACACAATCTTTTCAAAGCTGTTTCTGTCAGAATCGTTAAAACTCAGGGTTGTGAGGTAAATGGTTTACAAAGAGAAGCAGTCATTTAGGTCCTCATTCACTCACTACCTTCTGAAACAAATTTGCAGCAACAACTTCAAAAACCACTGTATAAAATACAGATAATGAAATAAACATGAAATAAGGAATTAATCTGAAAACAAAAGCAGAGGTTGCTACAAGCCAATGTTTCAACCCTTTCAGCGCCATAGGCGAAAACAGGGACCTTTGCGGACAGCACAGATCAAGATCTGACTGCACAGAACGTGCAGTCTGATCTTTGATCTGTACTGTCCGCTTAATTAGGCAAGCCCCTACAATAAAAATCTTTCTGGGTCTCTATGGATTGCATTCACAGCCATCGAAAGAAGTCGAGTTTATTTATTTGGCGCCGAAAGAGTTAAGCAGTGACAGTTTTGCTGGCTGAAAAAAGTTTATATCAGTTTGTCATGTGTTAATCCCTTTCTTAACAATCAAACAATTACATTTGAGGCAGTATGTCAATGCCCTACCTTAATGGCTATTTCTTTAACAGCATGGAGACATTCTTGTCCGAAATACTCTTCTATGGACCTGTAAAATTATACACAATATCTCCACTCAAGATAAACTGATAAAACATTATGTTTTAAAATGTGGCTCAAGATATGTACATGTACTTTGTTTAAGGGAGAGTAGAAAACACTGTTCGTAACTCTTTACCAAACAACAAAATTTTAGACATGTTCAAATTTAAAGCATTTGCAGACAACAAATTAAATATTGCTAAAATGGTGATTTCTGTCTTTGTTAGGGTAGAAAAGATTGTGGGAAAAGGAGAAAATGCTGGTTACCAGCATTTTCTCCTTTCCCCGCAATGTTTTCAAAAGGCTTCTTTCTCAGGGTCGTTAAAAGTCGGGATTGTGTGGTAAAGGGTTAAAGTAGAAAATGCTGGTTACCAGCATTTACTCCTTTTCCCATAATGTTTTCAAAGGCCTTTTCTTCAGGGTTGTAAAAAGTCTAAATTGTGGGGTAAAGATTAAAACCTTATATTTATTTTGTAAAATAACCCTAACACCTGATCTTTGTTTCACAATGCCACTTATGGTATGAACTACAAAATCCTGGCTACAAAACAAGTTATCACACTCTCTTATGTTTAAATAATCCTTTACCAGACGACAAACTTTTAGCCTTGTCCAAAGTGAAAGCATTTGCACATGACAATTTCTGTGTGGCTCAAATGGTGCAAATTTTCTTTGATAGGGTACAAAACATTGTGGGAAAAGGAGAAAATGCTGGTAACCAGCATTTTGTCCTTTTCTCACAATGTTTTCAAAAGGCTTCTTCCCCAGGGGCATCAAAAGGTGGCATTGTGTGGTAAAGAGTTAAATCTTTACACTTACTGGTATAATGAACATGAAAATATCTGTTCTACTGTTTTACAACAAAACTTGGAGCTTCAAAACTTTACCCAAAGACAAAATTTCAGACTTGTCCAAATTGGAAGCATTTGCAGATGGTAAAATCAATGTGACATGAATATCAAAATTTGTGGAAAGGTAGAAAATATTGTGGAAAAAGGAGAAAATGCTGGTTACCAGCATTTTTCCTTTTTCTACAATGTTTTCAAAAGTCTTCCCTTTTCAGGTCTTCAAAACTTAAGATTGTGTGGTAAAGGGCAATCTACCTTCATATATATATACATCAAGCTATAATACATGTATGAATATCTGTTCTGCTGCTTCAAAATGCTACAAAGAGCATACAAGGTCCTGGCTACACATATACACTAAGGTATTAACTCTTGACCAAACAACAAAATTTTAGACTGGTCCAAATTGAAAGCATTTTCAGACGACAAAATAAATGTGATTGAAAAATTGAAATTTGTTTTGGGAAGGGTAGAAAACATTGTGGGAAAAGGAGAAAATGCTGGTTACCAGCATTTTCTCCTTTTCCCACAATGTTTTCAAAAGGCTTCTTTCTCAGGGTCGTTAAAAGTCGGGACTGTGTCGTTAAGGGTTCAGCACATACAAATATCTGGTTGTTTTACACTAAAACTTAGAGCATTAAATATCCTGGCTACATATAATACACTCCAAGGTATATTTCACATACAAATACATGTATTTGGTCTGCTGCTTCAAAGGGCTACAAAGCACTTACTTTTTATTAAACGACAAAGTTTTGGACTTGTCCAAATTGAAAACATTTCCAGACAACAAATTGAATGTGACAAAAATGGTGAATTTGTGTTTAATAGGCTAGAAAACATTGTGGTAAAAGGACAAAATGCTGGTTACCAGCATTTTCACCTTTTCTAATGTCCTCATAAGCCTACTTTCTCAAGGTTGTGAAAGCTCAGGGTTGTCTGATAAAAGGTTAACCCTTTACCAGACAACAAAATTTTAGCCTTGTCCAAATTCAAAGCATTTGCAGATGACAATTTCAATGTGGCTCAAATGATTGCAATTTTTCTTTGATGGGGTATAACACATTGTGGGAAAAGGAGAAAATGCTGGTTACCAGCATTTTCTCCTTTTCCCACAATGTTTTCAAAAGGCTTCCTTCTAAGGGTCGTTAAAAGGTGGCATTTTGCAGTAAATGGTTAACTATTCTGGCTTTGCGTTACACTCTAATGAAAAGTATACACAATACCTGTTCTGTGTTTTTATAATGCTACTTAGAGCATGAACTATCCTGGCTACACAGAGGATGGCACCATGCCTTGTGGTTAACTCTTTATCCATGGTTTTTGCCAGTAACCTTGGTAACACTGAAAGTTTAAATGAAATAAACATTCCTAATACATGTATCTTGAAATGATGGAAAAGTCAAGGGGTTTTGCCTACACAAACTGACAAAGTATCAGACAGTGTAGATCAGAATTTTTCCTCCACATGTAATTGAGCCATGCTCTGTGAAAAGGGGGTTTAATGAATCTGTTAAAAAGTATCCACCCAGGTCAGCCTGCTCAGTCCCCGCAGGCTGACCTGAGTCAAATCTTTTGCTTTCGGTAAATTTTCTGCCTGTCTAGTGTCCATTCTACCTCAGGATTCATTTGGATGTTAGAAAAAATGAATTTAATGGATCCATAATTACTTGATGACTTGCTTGGTTTTACCCTTTACCAGACGACAAAATTTTAGCCTTGTCCAAGTTGAAAGCATTTGCAGACGACAATTTCATTGTGGCTCAAATGGTGCAATTTTTCTTTGATAGGGTAGAAAACATTGTGGGAAAAGGAGAAAATGCTGGTTACCAGCATTTTCTCCTTTTCCCACAATGTTTTCAAAAGGTTCTTTCCCAGGGTCGTTAAAAGGCAGCATTGTGCGGTAAAGGGTTAACCGTCTACCACACAATCCCGACTTTTAATGACCCTAAGAAAAAGGCCTTTTGAAAACACTGTGGGAAAAGGAGAAAATGCTGGTTACCAGCATTTTCTCCTTTTCCCACGATGTTTTCTACCATTCCAAAAACAAATTTCAATTTTTCAGTCATATTTATTTTGTCATCTGGAAATGCTTTCAATTTGGTCAAGCCTAAAAATTTTGTCGTTTGGTAAAGAGTTAATCCATCACGGGGATACATTAAACCCCCTTTTGCCAGAGAGCTGCTCGATTACAATCTGATCTAACATAAGCTACAATAGCACCACTCTCACAACCATGGACACAAATTAAGTTTGGCATAAAAGTAGCATCAAAGGTCACTTTACTATAGACTATTAAGTCATGCCCTTTGTGTCTTCCTCTACAGATAAGCTCATTACCTTCTTCAGCAAAATTAAAGTAGATGACCTCAAGAACATCCTTGCATAATATAGGCAAAGTTAGATTTAATACATAAATACAAGTGAAAACATTCTGGCTACTTGTTGTGAGGAGAACAAGCCAAAGAGAGACATCTGGATGCCAGACCCTTGCAAGAGGATCAACCAATGAACCACCACCATCACCAACCTCCGTATCACTAATTAACCCCTCGCCAAACAATAAAACTTTGGACTGGACCAAATTGAAAGCAATGCAGACAACACTTCAAATGTGGCTCAAAAAGTCAGAATTGTGTGGCAAAGAGTTAGAAATAGGCTTTCAAGTACAAAACGTGAATGGCCATGAAGCATAGTTTCCCAAGGCATAAAAATTCTCTAAACATACCAGCACTTAAACTTAACCCTTTACCACACGGAAAAAAATTTAGACTCATCCATGTTGAAAGAATATACAGATGAGAATTCAAATATTTCTAAATGATAGGAGTTGTCCTTAAACAGGTAGAAAACAATGTGGGAAAAGGAGAAAATGCTGGTTACAACCATTTTCTCCATTTCTCACAATGTTTTCAAAAGCCTTCTCAGGGTCTTTAAAACTTGGGATTGTGTGGTAAAGGGTTAATCATGTAGTCAAGATTTTAATTAACTCTTTACCACACAATCCGACTTTTAACGACCCTGAGGAAGAAGCCTTTTGAAAACAATGAGGGAAAAGGAAAAATGCTGGTAACCAGCATTTTCTCCTTTTCCCACAATGTTTTCTACCCTATCAAAGACAATTTACATCATTTGATTCACATTTCAAATGTCGTCTGCAAATGTTTTCAATTTGGACCAATGTACATTTTTGTCGTTTGGCAAAGAGTTAAGGACAAAAAGTAAATTTGATTTGTTTTTACCTGTTTTACAAAAATAGTCTGGTGCTCTGGGTGTAAGATTCTCTAGAGCTTGAGCTGTTAATTCTCTTATTGCACTAAAAATTGAGAAAAAAAAAACAATATTAAAACCTTGCAAATAAACACGAGCACCTCATGCTGCTGCAGTTGCTTTCCAGTGCAAATTCTATGCTGAAAAGGGGGATAACCATGTCAAAATATTCTAGGGTTATCTGCCTTTCTGGTATGGGTTCCTCTTTTAACCCTTTACCACACAACCCTGAGTTTTCACAACCATTAGAAAGAAAGCTTTTGAAAACATTGTGGGAAAATGCTAGTAACCAGCATATTCTCCTTTTCCTACAATGTTTTCTAACCGTCCGAAGGCAAATCATATCATTTGAATGAAATTAGATGTGTTGTCTGCAAATGCTTTCAATTTGGATGAGTCTAAAAATTTGGTGGTTTAGTAAAGAGGTTAAAGTTTACAACTAGCCTAAATCTCAAGTAAATATCTTCATAATTGGAAGATACAACACAAACTGTTTTTGTACCACCAAGATAGCAAAGCAGATTATGACATGGCTTTGACAATAGCTCAATGTTTTCACGCTAAAAAATTTAGAAATTTACTAACTTTAAATTTCCAACCATAAGTATATTTAACTCATTACCACACAATCCTGACTTTTTACGACTGATAAATTAGACTTTTGATAACATTGTGGGAAAAGGAGAAATGCTGGTAACCAGCATTCTTTTCTTTTCCCGCAATTTTTTCTAACTTTTCAGAAAGAAATCAGATCATTTGAAAGACTTTTCATTTGTTGTCTGCAAATGCTCTGAATTTGGACCAGTCTAGAACATTTTCATCTGGTAAGGGGTTAACAAGTACAGTCTATACATTAGAAAACATCATCGGTAATATTTCACGAGTGGCCGTGCCACTCATGAAATTATTACTGGTGATGTTCACTCCATGAAATAAATTTCAATCTTTCACCAAGAAACAAAAACAGATATTCTATTTATTTCAGGCTTCTAACCCCTTTTTTGTTGGGACTTTCATCAAAATCCAGTATAGTTGTTTGTAATACCCCATGGCATACCCTCCTCACATAACAAGACGTTAAAATATTATGAGAAGTTCGAGAAATACAGGGTAAATGCGCGTAAATTACATCATATTTACCTCTGGTTGAATGGCACGTGCTGTTTACCTAGATTACTAGTGCTTGGGAACAACTGTTTCCACCTTCAATTGAAGAGTTTGAAAATATGAAACAGCTGTTTTTCACAGTCGTAACCATGAAATATCGCACCATAATCCACCATTATTACTCGATAAACTAGTGAAAAGCATGAAATGATGTTCGTTATTTCATAGTACATGAAACCTCTACTTGCCTGTCCCAATGCTCCATCTTAACTTCTGCCAGATGATTAATAAGCTCATATGTGTACTCAGGAAACTGGGCCACATACACACTGTAAAAACAAAAATACCTGTCCTTATCTGCTTCATTATAATAGTGCATGTTTAACCCTTTACCAGATGCCAGAATTTTAGCCTTGTCCAAATTGAAAGCATTTGCAGACAACAATTTCAGTGTGGCTCAAATGGTACAATTTTTCTTTAATAGGGTGGAAAACATTGTGGGATAAATAGAAAATGCTGGTTACTAGCATTTTCTCCTTTATCCACAATGTTTTCTAAAGGCTTCTTTCCCAGGGTCGTTAAAAGGCAGCATTGAGTGGTAAAAGGTTAAACCTTTACAACACAGTCCCATGCTTTTAACCTTTTGCCACATGACAAAATGTTAGACTGGTCCAAATTGAAAGCATTTGCAGACGACAATTTCAGTGTGGCTCAAATGGTGCAATTTTTCTTTAATAGGGTGGAAAACATTGTGGGATAAGGAGAAAATGCTGGTTACCAGCATTTTCTCCTTTTCCCACAATGTTTTCTAAAGGCTTCTTTCCCAGGGTCGTTAAAAGGCGGCAGTGAGTGGTAAAAGGTTAAACCTTTACAACACAGTCCCATGCTTTTAACCTTTTAGCACATTACAAAATGCTAGACTTGTCCAAACTGAAAGCATTTGCAGACAACAAATTAGATGTGTGTCAAATGGCAGAAGTTGTCTTTTATAGGGAAGAAAACATTGTGGGAAAAGGAGAAAATGCTGGTTACCAGCATTTTCTGCTTTTCCCATAATGTTTTCAAAAGGCTTATTTCTCAGGGTCGTTAAAACTCGGATTTGTGAGGTAAAGGGTTAATCATCCTTCAGAAAAATGCTTTTGAAAATTTTGTGGGAAATGGAGAAAATGCTTGTAAGCAGATTTCTCACAATGCTTTTTTACTACATCAGAAAACTTAAGCTCAATTGTATAAAGTTTGAAAATGTTGTTTTCAGAAGCTTTCAATTTAGAAGTTAAAAGAGTCTGAAGGTCGCTGTTGAGTGTAAAGAGGCCTTCTAAAACAATGTGGGAAAAGGAGAAAATGCTGGTAACGAGCATTTTCTCCTTTTGTCGCAATGTTTTCTACCCTATTAAAGACAACTTCCATCATTTGGGTCACATTTATTATGTTGTCTGCAAATGCTTTCAATTTGGACAAGTCAACATTTTTGTCCTTTGGTAAAGAGTTGAAAAATTATCACCTACTGAAAACCCTTTTTGGTCATGGGCACATCACTTTTGAAACAACTCTGGCAACATGAAAAATGACTTGTAACCAGAAATATTTCCTATTGCCACAATATTTACATAGGTATCCATATATTCAATTCAAATTTCTGTTGACTACCACGGTTTCAAATGATAAACTCAAAGTTGTCTGTAGTCTGTTTTCGACAAAAGTGAATCAAAACTGCAGGATGAAACAGAGCATTGATAGCTCTGTACCAGACCACACAATTTAACTCTTTACCAAATGACAAAATTTTAGACTGGTCCAAATTGAAAGCATTATGCAGAAATTTAAATTTGGCTCAAGTGATAGAATTTGATTTTGATTGGGTAGAATTTGATTTTGATTGGGTAGAAACAATAGTGGGAAAAGGAGAAAATGCTGGTTACCAGCATTTTCTCCTTTTCCCACTTAGTTTTCAAAAGCCTTGTTTGTTAGGGTCATTAAAACTCTGGATTTTGAGGTAAAAAGCTAAAACTTCCCCATACTGAAAGCATTAGTAGATGACAATTAAAATGTGCTTCAAATGACATGATTTTTTTTTGAAAGGGTAAAAATATTTTGGGGTCAGGAGTTCCTAGTACTTTCTCCCTTTCTCCCTTTTCCATTATGTTTTGAGAAGATTTTTTCCCTCGGGTAATTTAAACACAAGTGGTAATATCCTCGAACAAAATATGATTCTTTTTTCTGAAAGATACTTAAAATGATGTCACATATGACACCACATAATGCATACCCCAAACATGTGTAAGACACAAAAATTCATTCGTACAATACCATGAAAACATGGGGGGGGTTAAGTGATAGAATATGGATAAGTGCCAAAACAAAACAATCAGTGCTCTCTAAAAAGGGATTTTAATGCATCTGAAAAACCTATCAACCCATGCCAGCCTGCACAGTCCACACAGACTTACATGGGTTGAAAATTTTTGCTTTTTGTAATTTTTCTGCATGTCCGAAGACCATTCTACCTCATTCTAAAGGTTATGTGATGAAATACGGATTAGTGCCAAAAGAAAACAATCAGTGCTCTCTGAAAAGGGATTTTAATGCATCTGAAAAAAATATCAACCCATGCCAGCCTGCACAGTCCACGCAGACTGACATGGGTTGACACTTTTCGCTTTTTGTAATTTTTCTGCATGTCCAAGGACCATTCTACCTCATTCTACCACGTAGTCAGTTCTAAGACAAAGTGGTTTTTACAGATCCATGATTATAACATGACTTGGTTGGCGTAATGTAAGATGAAAATGCATTAACCCTTTACCACACAATGCCGACTTTTAACGACCCTGAGGAAGATGCCTTTTGAAAACATTGTGGGAAAAGGAGAAAATGCTGGTAACCAGCATTTTCTCCTTTTCCCACAATGTTTTCTACTCCATCAAAGAAAGTTCACATTATTTGAGCCACATTGAAATTGTCATCTGCAAATGTTTTCAATTTGGACGGGTCTAAAACTTTGTTGTGTGGTAAAGGGTTAAACCCTTCCTTGAAAGGTTGCCGCTCAAATACATTTTAGACTGAAAGCAAAAATTGTTGTGTTATTTCAGCAGATCTTCAAAATGTTTTCGAAAGTCGTCTGCTGCAATACCATAAGTGTCATCTGGTAACAACAGACATTTTACCTTAGCTCTAAATATGTGTCCTTTCTATTGCCCACAGCAAAATGATCCACTGTAGTGACTATATCTATACCATGTGGAAACGTGCCCTGAAAACAAGACAAGATTCTTCCTCATACATCCTCCAACCTACACCATTTCTCAACAGAATTTAAGACTTAATAGTGTTTAACACATGTCCATAGATTTTAACCCTTAAAGACCCTGAGGAAAGGAGCATTTTTTTCCTTTTCCCACGATGTTTTTTATCCTTCCAAGGCTAAATCCCTTAATTTGAGGCATATTTTATGTGTCGACTGCAAATGCTTTGATTTGGAATAGTTTTACATTCTGTTGTTTGGTACACAGTTAAAGTTTAATAATTATGGTGAGTGGGTGACATCTCACTTTTTTTTGTTTCCTGGGTTTTACATAGACATGTACAAAGCTACGGCTTTGTAGTGACTTGCAAATGAAAATCACCTGCTACTAAAATTAACTGACCTTTACACACAATCTGGATACAGATAAATTTTGTTTAACTACACAAAACTCGTCATACCACTGCTCTTGCTTATTGGAACAATCATGGTCAGACTGCCCAGAATGTAGAATTATACATGAGCCATTATAAATGTAACTGAGCAATTCGGAAAAAAAAAAAGACTCAAAAAGAATACGAAGTCAAAGCAATATTTCTCATATTTACCTGTCTTCCCACATTTTCTTGGAAAGCAGCCACAGCACATTTACGTACATTTATTTCCCTGTCAAACAAGGCTGCCACGACCAGACCTCTAAAATAAACATTACTTTTATACTACATCAACATTTATCACATAAAACCTCCTCCAGCAGTGTATTAAATCCATGCTTTTAGTCATGAGCGCATGAAGCCGGAGAAACCACCCACAGCACGTGCCAGAATTTATACTACATTATCAACCAACTGCGGAAATAGGTGGAATTATCCCCTCTAGAAACTGTTTCATTTTTCTTTCAATGTAAATGTCAAAGAGCTATCTACTTGTGTATGTACACATTTGAAACCGAACTACAACTGTAAACATGGCCCCATGAACGGTATAAGGACTGACGGTGATGATGCAGGATACTTATTTGTCTGTCATTTGTTTTATGTGATTAAGAGAGTCTCACATTCGTGTTTATGTATTATCACTTTTATCAAACTTGTTAACTAAAATGTATATGACGCTTGCCAAGGCTCGTGTCATATAATTTTAGTCAACTCGTTTGATAAAAATGATAATACATAAACACTCATGTAAGATCCTCTATGTAATGATATTTGGAGAGTTCTTTAGTAAAGTTTGGGATCAACAGCATACAGTGACGATAAACAAGAGCATCCCATGTGAGTAACAATGATCAGCTGCAGTAAGTAAAAAAAAAAAGGGCAGAACTGTGTCGAAAATATTTTAGAAAGGTCCAAATTGAAAGCACTGCAGACTAAAATTTAAATATAGCTCATATGATGATTTCTGTCATTGACTGGGTAAAAACATTGTGGGGAAAGGAGAAAATGCTGGTTACCAGCATTTTCTCCTTTTCCCACAATGTTTTCAAAAGGATTCGTTCTCAGGGTCGTTAAAACTCGGGATTGTGTGGTAAAGGGTTAACCCCCAATTTGCCATTAAATTTTGTTTCCCCTTTAATAAGTAACAGTTAGACAGAGTTTAAAGTAAATATCTTCAGTAGTAATAGAGATATTAGAAAATGTCAAAGTTTGTGGCAATGTCGTTTTATGTGAAAACAGCAAAGCTAAAATTCAGATAGGTACATTGATTGCAGTCGGTCTGTTCTTGATCTCCAATTATCTACAATGCTAACATTAAACATATACATATAGACAATGTGATGCTTCTGGACACTGAATTGATATCACTGTATTTTTGCAACTGCATAGAACCAACTGACCAATGAAAAGACAAATAAACTGAAAGAAAACAAATAATATGCGGCTGACATACTTTGCGATTTCAGCCACATGTGGCTGAATGTCTGGTGGTTCAAAGGCTCGTGCAAACGACCAGCACACGTAGCAAGCTGCATCTCGAAGTACTGATCCGTACGTATTTGTGCCGCGTTTCTCCTCATACAGAAGTGACTTCATCACAACAGGTATCACTGTAATTAAAATCAGCTATGTCTTTATTTAACCTTTTACCAAAACTTCTGAATGTTAATATTAAAAAACATGTTGCTGACAATAAGGTAAATGTGCCTCAGATGATGAAATTTGTCTTTGAAAATGTCCAAAGCATTGTGTGAAGAGAAGAAAATGCTGGTTAAAAGCATTTTCTTCTTGTTCAACAATGTTTTCAAAACTCTTCTTCTTCATGGTCATCAAAGCATAGAAAAAATTGCTGAAAAGGAGAAAATGCTGGTAACCAGCATTTTCTCCTTTTCCCACAATGTTTTCAAATGCTTTCTCCCTTAGGATCATTAAAACATGGGACTGTGTAGAAAAGGGTTAAACCATGAACACTCTCTCTAAACCATGAACACTCTCTCTAGCTGCTCAACAGACTTTCACAACATTTGAAGAAAGTATCTGGGTAAGATGTTTGGGAAGCAAATCAGATTCTTATTTATCATGCATGTTTTTTGTTAAATGCCTTTCTCAACAGCCTTCTAATTACATTGCGATGGCAAATCCATGTAAAAAAAACTAGACAAGCAGGATATTCAAACTCACAACCTCAAGATAAGTAGCTCTGCAGATTACCAATGAGCTATCAGTATCCGTATCCACCAAGGATTCTAAAAACTATTCTTACTCTTTGTCTAACTTTAGCCCGCCCGGGTAACTCAGTTGTTAGCGTATCGGACTCATGACCTGGTGGTTGCGAGTTCGATACCCGGTTGAGGCAAACTTTCTTTCCGGCGATTTTTTCGCCTCTCACCTCTGATGCATGTGAGAAGAGTAGTCAGTGACTTTGGAAAGAAGGTTGTGTCAGTACGGTGTGAGAAAGCCGGGAAACACATGGGTGCGCCACTGACTGCCATGATATGACCTGAGCTGTTAAAATGGCGTTAAACTCCAATACAAACCAAACAAACCAAACCATTGTCTAACTTTAGAAAGAAACACCATTTCTCGTCAGCTAAATAAACAAATTTAGCATTTTCATTTAGCCAATCAGACACTGTCTCTTTCTAAATTTAGTTCAAAATTTCTTGAGAATTTGACAAAGAATGCAATTAAGGATAACTGAGCCATGCTCTAGCAATGGGAGCTTAATGCATCTCTGTGATGCAGGATACCGACCAAGTCATCACAAGATCATGGATCCATAAAATCCATTTTCTCCAACTACCGACTGAATCATGAGGTACACTGGTCCTTTTACATGAAGAAAATTGACTGGCAGCAAAAAGTTTTGGCCCAGGTCAGCCTGTGCGGCCTGCACAGGCTGACCTGGGTTGATACTTTTTGCAGATGCATTAAGCCCCCTCTTCACACAGCATGGCTCATATGTTGGTGAAAATAGCCTTGGGGGTTTCACAAAACAAGAATAAAACTGAAAAGAATACCATCAGAGAGCCGACATGGAAGCAGCAGTCCTCTCCGACATAACTCTGCCAGGGCCAAACATCCTACAAAATACATTACAAGTTGTTTCAGAAATGCCTTAACCCTTTACCAGACAACAAATTTTAGTCTTGTCCAAACTGAAAGCTTTTGCAGACGACAAAATTTCAGTGTGGCTCAAATGGTGCAAATTTTCTTTGATAGGTTAGAAAACATTGTGGGAAAAGGAGAAAATGCTGGTTACCAGCATTTTCTCCTTTTCCTACAATGTTTTCAAAAGGCTTCTTTCCCAGGGGCGTCAAAAGGTGACATTGTGCAGTAAAGAGTTAAGTCATCTATACCTATAGTACTTATTATAACAATTGCTGATTTTGGAAACAGTACTGATCAAAATCAGACAGCACATGTATATAATCTGGTCTTCCATCAAACACTTTCCAATAATTTGTTGAATATTCTGTCAAAAAAAATCTTTAACTATTTCAATAACAAGTCTTTTCCACTATCTAACAGAAAAAGTTTATTTAATTTATTCAGCACCTATCTATTCAGATCCATAAAATCCATTTTGTCTAAGAACCAATGAAATCAAAAGGTAAAATGGTGAAAAAAAAAATTTTACCAATAGCAAAAAGGTTTGACCCATGTCAGCGTATGCTGACTGCACAGGCTGAAATGCAATGATACTTTTTGCAGATTCACTAAGCCCCCTTTCAACAGAGCATGGCTCAAACATTGTTGTAATTCTACATTAAAACATAAGCCATAAACTATTAATGAATTCATTCAACACAATTTATCATGGGAATGATGCTAAAAAGCAGACAAACTGACAGACAATCATTCACTTGCACGTCCAACATTTTTGTTGAAAAAAATTACTTCATTTTGTTGGTTTCTTACCTCCATGCCACCTTCCATCCACATTCAGTATATCAAACAGCTCTAGTACTGACCCTACGACCTCATTGGCCAAGTCTTGAGGTAGTCTATTGGTGACTCTACCAACACTGAGGTTGTAAGGAAAGAAAAATGATTTGATTGCAAGAGTGTTTTTCCAGCAAGTTTAGATCAAGGTCAGACTGCAAAGATGTGCAGAAGAGCCAGATGGTAATCAGCAATTTTCCTTTACCACATTTTTTTCTGCCTTTTCATACTCACCCTCTTTAACCCAGGTGTGAAGTATTACCATTCATCACCGCTGGGACATTCAACTGCGAAAACGTTGTTTCTATGAATATTCATAAGCTTGCGAATTACAACCAATAGCCAATCGAATTTGTCGATAACATAGCGATACTCTCTTGTAGTAGAGGATAATCACATTTCTTCTGTTAATATCAATAAACCAGGTAAAACCCACATCATTATCAACGAATATGACCGCCACCTGTGGGCCTTCCTTCTGTGGCATTTGCCTTACAACAATCCAGGGCAGACATTATAAATCCTTGTATATAAAGGCAAATATTCAGAAATACAGCATGCTGCAGCAGTCCTTAGGGGTATGTAGCAGGGGTGACGTCATCCTTGTTGACCCAGTTCCGATGTAATCCGTAAACTACATTCATCAATTTGATTGGTTGTAGACAAGGTAAAAATAGAAATGATGGCATGTGGTTGATAAAAATAGATAAAATTTTCTCACTAAACAAGAGGGCCATGATGGCCCTGTATCACTCCACTGGCTTATAAATATAAACCATAAAGAGAAGTCTTCACTATATAAGCCCTCATAAAACTTTGACCCCAGGGCTACAGTCAGACTAAATGGAGAATATGTGTATTAGAAGAATAACATGCCAAATTTGGGAGTTCTTGGCCTTATGGCTAGTAACATAATGGTTTCTGAAGTTTTCACTCCATAAACCCATGTAAAACTTGTGACCCCTGGTGCAGGGCCAAACTTGATCCTAGGGCTGTAACTTGGACCCTCTTTGTAGTTGTCCACTAGACAATGCTATAATTATGCAAAATTTGGTAGCCCTAAGCCTTATGGCTATGTACACCAAGATTTAAAAGTTTTCCCTATATAAGCCCATGTAAATCTTGTGAACCTGCCCCCCCCCCCCCCCCCCAGCATGAGGCCAAATTGACCCCAGGACTGTAATTTGGGCACTTTTGGTAGACCCCCACTAGATCAAGCTAAATGCAAAATTTGGTAGCTCTAGGCCTTATGGCTAGGTACAGGAAGATTTTTTGAAGTTTTCTCTATATAAGCCTATGTAAAACTTGTGACCCCTGGGGCAGAGCCAATTTTGACCCCAGGGCTATAATTTGAAGAAACCTGATAGAGGTCTACTACATAAAGCTACATGCCAAGTTTGGTAGCCCTATGCCTTATGGTTTCAGACAAGAAGATTTTTGAAGATTTCCAATATTTTTCAGTTTTGTTGCCATGGCAACCAGAGTTTTTGAAGGAATCAAATTCTTTCAATAAATTCTGAAGAGGACCATGGCAGGATCATTTCTGTGAAGTTTCATGAAAATTGGATGGGTAGTTTCAGAGAAGAAGATGTTTGAAATAAAAGTTAACGCACGGACGGACGGACTCACGCACGGACGGACGCACGACGGACACCGGGCCATGACATAAGCCCGCTGGCCTTCGGCCAGAGGAGCTAAAAACTGAGATTACCAATCAAAATGCCTCATGAATAATTCATGAAAATGAGAAAACATATGCGAGATATCCCAGGGGCAATGAATGTAGTTTACGTAATACATCGGAAGTGGGTCAACGAGGATGTTTCATACTTTTCAAGATAAAAAATCATGCATCATTTAAGCCACATGTAATACATCATCTGCAAAAGCTTCTAACACTAACAAGCCCAAACCTATGGTTGTCTGATGTAGGGATAACAGCACCTACAATCAAATGAGGCCAGACAATTCTAAGGTCAGACAATTCTAAGGTCACAGGTATTTTACAAAAGATGGATTACTTCTTTGGATAAGTAACTTTGACTTTTGTTTTGAGCTAATTATTTTTTTGTTTGTTGATTCCATTGTCTATGAATATGAAGAAATTATGATAGGTGTAAAGCTTTACCAGAAAAAAAAAAGTGTGTGTGTGTGTGTGTGTGTGTGTGTGTGTGTGTGTGTGTGTGTGTGTGTGTGTGTGTGTGTGTGTGTGTGTGTGTGTGTGTGTGTGTGTGTGTGTGTGTGTGTGTGTGTGTGTGTGTGTGTGTGTGTGTGTGTGTGTGTGTGTGTGTGTGTGTGTGTGTGTGTCTGTGTGTGTGTGTGTGTGTGTCTGTGTGTGTGTGTGTGTCTGTGTGTGTCTGTGTCTGTGTGTGTCTGTGTGTGTGTGTGTGTGTGTGTGTGTGTGTGTGTGTGTGTGTGTGTGTCTGTGTGTGTGTGTCTGTGTGTGTGTGTCTGTGTGTGTGTGTCTGTGTCTGTCTGTCTGTCTGTCTCTGTGTGTGTGTGTGTGTGTGTGTGTGTGTGTCTGTGTGTGTCTGTGTGTGTCTGTGTGTGTGTGTGTCTGTGTGTCTGTGTGTGTGTGTGTCTGTGTGTCTGTGTGTGTGTGTGTCTGTGTAATTGTTGATTCCATTATCTTCTACTTGTGAATATGAAGAAATTATGATACGGATAAAGCTTTACCATAAAAAAAAAAAAATATATATATATATATTTTTGAACTCTTTACTAGATAGCAAAATATCTAACTATACTGAAAGCATTTAACAGGCGACAAATTGATTCTGACTCAAATGATGGTCTTTGTATTTGAAAAGGTAGAAAACAATGTGAGAAAGTAAGCAAACACTTGTAGTCAGCATTTCCTCACTTTCCTACGATATTATCAAAAGCTTCCTTTTTTCAGATTTGGAAAGAACCAGCATTTCCTCCTTTTCACACATTTTGTTCAAAAGTTTTCTTCGGAATTGTCAAAAATTGGCTAAGAGTTAACCCTTTACCACATATCAAAATTTTAGGCACCTCTTTATTGAAGGAAGTTACGAATGACGATTCAAATACTTTGCACATTATAGTATTTGTCCTTGAATAGGTTAAAACATTGTGGGAAAAAGAGAAAATGCTAGTTATTAGCATTTTCTCCTTTTCCCACATGGTTTTCAAAAGGCTTTTTTCTAAATGCTAGTTATTAGCATTTTCTCCTTTTCCCACTTTTTTTCTTAGGGTCGTTAAAACTCCGGATTGTGTGGTAAAGGCTCAAATCAGGCTAACTATCCCAAGAACAGACAACTAGTACCAAAAATCAGTAAAGCACCTCAAAAAAAAATCTTACCCTTTGGCTGCTGACATCCTCACAATAAAATTGTCATTCTTCAGAGCAGTCAGTAAAACATCTGCAACAAAGATGAAGCAAATTTACTCAACTCTTTACCACACAATCCCAAGTTTTATCAACCCCCAAGAAGAAGGCGTTTGAAAACATTGTGGGAAAAGGAGAAAATGCTGATAACCAGAATTTTCTCCTTTTCCAACAATGTTTTCCATCCTATTACAGACAAATCTTACCATTTGACCAACATTTGGTATGCCGTCTGCAACTGCTTTCAATTTGGACCAATCTGAAAATTTGTCATGTGGTAAAGAGTTAACTCTTTACAAGTCCACTAAATTCTACACTCTTCCATATTGAACATATTTGCAGACCAGAAATTAAATGTGGCCTGAATTATAGGATTTTTTTCTTTCAGAAGCTATTGCGGGAAAATGAGAAAACGATGGTTACCAGCAATTTCTCCTCTTCCTACAATGTTTTCAAAAGTTTTCTTCCTCAAGGTTATAAAATCATGGGATTGCTTGACAAGGGATTCAGCAACTTAACCCTTTCCCAAACAAGGCCTGGTTTTCATGTGTCTGCAGTACAAGTCTTTTGAAAACACTGTGGGAAAAGGAGAAATTGCTCGTAACGAGCAATTTCTCCTTTTCCCACAGTGTTTTCTACCCTTTTTGGGACCTTTCTGCCATTTTCATCAAATTTAAAATTGTCATCTGCAAACTCTTTCAATTTTGACTAGTCCAAAATTTGTCGTTTGGAAAAAAAATGTAACTAACCAATAACACCTCCTCCAACAGTGTATTTAACCCAAGACTTATATTCCATAATACACAAGTGTGTTATTGTTTTAGGGTCCTGGCACTTGAAGCCTACCACAGCAAGTGCCAGAATTTGAACAACTTCACCAGTCCGAGGGAAAAAGATGTTGTTGTTGCTAAGACATATACTTTCGGAAAATGTTATGAGTTCATTTTTTATTTACGACAAAAAAAGCAGTATAACTTATTTTTGTCCAAAAAAATGTGGAAATCTTTCGATTTACTCCCTCTACAAACTGATTCATTCTACTTTTGATGTAAATGTCAGAGAACTATCTTCTTGTGCATATAAATTTATATCTGAACTACATCTGTAAACATGGACCCCTGAATGGTATATAGAGTGAAGGTAATGATGCAGGATACTTATTTATCTGTCATCTGTTTTATGTGATGAATAGAATCTCACATTTGTGTTGATGTATTATCATTTTTATCAAACTTGTAGACTAAAACTTAAATGATGCTCACCAGGGCTAACATCATATAATTTTAGTTTTCGACTTTTGAGTCACATTAATTTTTCGTCTGCATTTGTTTTCAATTTGGACTAGTCTAAAATTTTGTCATTTGGCGAAGACTCAAAAGGGACTTATCTCTTTATCAGATGACAAAATTAAAGACTTGTCCAAACTGAAAGCATTTGCAGATGACAAACTAAATGTGACTCAAATATTGAAATGTGTTTCTCGAGGGTAGAAAACATTGCCGGAAAAGGAGAAAAATGCTGGTTACCAGCATTTTTCTCCTTTTTCCACAATGTTTTCAAACATTTTCTTCTTTAGGGTCACTAAATCACTGGATTGTGTGGTAAAAGGTTAATCTAAAAGTTTACCGATGATTGTTTCTATTTCATCAGGGATGTCATATCCTTCATCGTCCTCATCATCCTTTTGTAATGTCACGATAGTTGATGAATCTGTTGTACATCCAGATGTCTCTGTCGTTGTGTCAGATTTCAAATTCATTTTTGACAGGTTTTCTGCCAGCAACCTTGATCCCCGCTGGTATCTTTATAAACACACACAGGAAAAAAAAAAAAAAAAACAAGATCAAAATTTATCTAACAATTTTAACAGATAATTTTCAAGATGGGGAAAAATTATTAATCATTAGCACTGCAAAAGATGAAGCAAAAAACAATACATAGTGATGAGTGCAAATTTCAAAAACATACATTATCATATTCCTTTTAAAGAAACATCCTTACAGCGGAAAAAAAAAAAATGATGTTAAACCTTTAAAGTGTGTGGAATGGCTCAGAATTTGGTCAGCTGTGTAAAAATAGATTAATTACCAGTGCATATGGATTAAGAGAAAGAGAAACTCAAGGGATTTGTCCTCATTCAAAACCATAAAAAACCACCAGTGATTTCTTTGAAGGCTTCCAAAAAATGCAATGCATTTTCTATCCGTCATAATCCGTGTAACCTTGCAGCTGTCATGGGCAACATTTGGCATGTAGATACAGGAATGATTACATTTTCAGAAAATAAAGAATAATGGGTTAAAAACTAGCTGAAAACCACTAAGGATGTATCTTTAAGCTACTTATTGTAAATGCATCAGGCTGCATCTATCCGCAAGGGTGACAAAGTACTTGGTTAATTATCTTAACCCTTTCCCAAACAAGCCCTGGTTTTCACGTGTCTGCAGTACAAGTCTTTTGAAAACACTGTGGGAACAGGAGAAATTGCTCGTAGCCTTTCTGCCATTTTCATCAAATTTAAAATCGTCGTCTGCAAACTCTTTCAATTTGGACCAGTCCAAAATTTGTCGTTTGGGAAAGGGTTAATGACTTTTTGGTCCATAAAATAACATCTACTCTAAGATATAATATGGTGATATTCTATTCAACAAAAAATCTAATTCATTTAAAAAAAAAAAAAAAACACACACACACACTTGAACAAAGACCTACCTCCACTTTGGAAGTTTGGGTTTCAGGAAAGTTAAAGCAATTCTCTGTAAAAGTTTGACTGCCAATTTGTACAACACTGCATTATCCTTGACAGTGGAGTTTAATGGTAGTATAGCTTCAAACACTCTTTTTGCTGACAAAAAAAAAAGAAGTTATTCAGTCCACCCCTATTTGGGGAGAAAACATTCTTTTTGATGATGTTTATGTGGAAAAGCAGCCAATGGCTAGGAAAGTATGATGTGTAAAGTATTAAAGAAATAAACACAGGTATATATTGGTGAATTGGCTCTTGTCATGAAATTGAAACAGTTCTGAAAAGGGCATTAGACATTGAGTTTGGCTGCTACTACAATTATTGTTTCATGGACTTTGGTATGACCTGAGGCTGTATTCACCACCTTTTCTAAATCTGAATTAATTTCCACATTCTAAAACTAGTTTCAGCCAGTTAGGTGGCCATTTTCTTTAAATTTGAAATTCTTTACACATTTAGAAAGGTTCTGAATCAATATTGCCCCTGATCAGAGCTTGAACCCACAAATAACGGTGAACACTCTTTGTAGGCAGTTCTGTAACTTCTTCATCTAATAATTCTTATTTCTAAACCCTTTACCAAACGACAAAGTTTTAGATTAGTTCAAATTGAAAGCAGTTGCAGACGAAAAAATAAATGTTACCGAAAATTTGAAATTTGTTTCAGGAAGGGTAGAAAACATTGTGGGAAAAGGAGAAAATGCTGGTTACCAGCATTTTCTCCTTTTCCCACAAAGTTTTCAAGAGGCTTCTTTCTCAGGATCGTTAAAAGTCGGAATTGTGTGGTAAAGCGTTAATTGAACGCATCCGCAGAAGACAAATTTAATGTGAATCAAATGATGGGATTGAATCCCAAAGATTAGAAAACAAGGTGGGAAAAGGAGAAGAAGCTGGTTACCAGCATTTTCTCCTTTTCCCACCATATTTTCAAAAGCCTTCTTTCTTAGGATCGTAAAAACTTGAGATTGTTTGATAACGGGTTACATTTGTCCATCTATTCCTATTTTTCAAGCTACAAAACTGTTACGTACCATACAACAGCATGTCCTCTCGGCTGCCATGTTTAAACAATTGCGCCATGGCTGTTAGTATCCCCTTTTGTTGTGCAATACTTAGATTCTGCTTACCTGGGATAGAAAGACAATTTAATGGGAGCCATTCCTGTAAATCAAACTATCTCCCTAGCTAGATAAAGACAAAAGGTAACCAAATAAAAGAATGGTAAATTTACAGGTATTCCTTTGTTTTTATCCTTGATTCCCTTGCAGATGTTGCAATAAATATAATTTGATCTATGATTATGTGTAAAGTCCCTATGTGATCTAAAAGCAAATTCTGCTCTCAATCATCAGAGAAATGCTTATACATGTATATTGATTCGTAAAACAATCTTACCAGATTCGGTTGAGATATTATCTCAAGAACATAAGTGCAAAAAAATCAAGGATAAAAACCAAATAATCCCCTTATCAGGATCAATTTACCGGATAGTATTTGAATGGAATCAAGGGAAATAACTGAAGAATGGTCCTCACTGGATTTAGTAATTGTAATGCCATAGATGAACACTATTCCCATATCAATACAAGCTACTTTAATTCTACCAGATGATAGAATCTTGTAATTAACAAATAGAAAGCATTTCCAGGTGACAGATTAAATATGGCACAAATAATTAGATTTGTCTTTCAACTCTTTACCACACAATGGCGAGTTTTAACGACCTGAGGAAGAAGTCTTTTGAAAAGATTGTGAGAATAGAAGAAAATACTTGTAACCAGCATATTCTCCTTTTTTCACAATGTTTTCTACCCTATTAACGACAAGGTCTGCCTTTTAAATCACACTTACATTGTCATCTGCCAATGTTTTCAATTTGGAAGACTACATTTTTGTTGTTTGGTTACCAGCATTTTCTCCTTTTTTCACTTTATTTTCAAAAGCCATTTTCCGCAGAGTTGTTTGTTTGTATTGGGAGTTTAATGCCGTTTTTGTCAGCTTAGGTCATATCATGGCAGTCAGTGCACCTACGCATGTGTTTCTTAGCTTTCTCATACCAGCACAGACACAACTTTGTTTCCAAGTTGAAGACCTCTTTTCTCACACGCATCAAATGTGAGAGACAAAAAATTGCCAGAAAGGAAGTTTGCCTCGGCTGGGTATCAAACTAGCAACCACCAGGTCTCAAGTCAGATGCTGGCCGAGCTCCCCACAGACTTGTTAAAACACATGATTGTTTGACAAAGAGACAAACCAACTTGCAGCAAAATTTAACTCACTACCAACCAATCCCAAGTTTTTGCAACCCTAGGGGAAAAAGCTTTTGAAAATATTTTTCCACACTGTTTACAACCCTTCCACACACAAATCTCATTATATGAGAAAAATCTGCCATCTGCAAAGGTTTTCAAGTTGGCCAAGCCTAAAATTTTGTTGTTTGGTAAAGAGATAAATACAGACAGAAAAAAGTTATAAATTCTAATATCCAATAATATCAATCAGACATGGATGCTTAGTTTTTAGGAAAGAGGGGAGTAAACAAACATACCACAAAAATGCCAACACTGGAAATACAACCCATTACCTTCAAATCATCAGCGCAGCTCACAAACTGAGCAGCTGTGCTATGTTAACCCTTTACCACACGATCCCGAGTTTTCATGACCCTGAGGAAGAAGCCTTTGGAAGACATTGTGAGAAAAGGAGAAAATGCTGGTAACCAGCATTTTCTCCTTGTCCCACTTTGTTTTCTACCATATTAAAAACAACACCCATCATTTCAGCCATGTTTAAACTGTCGTCCACAAATGCTTTGAATTTGGACCAGTCAAAAGTTTTGTCGTTCCATAGAGTTAAATGATAAAAAATAGAAATAACAGACTGACAGAATGGCGTTTTACACCGCTTTCAACATTATTTCAGACATATCACGGCAACAGCTCTCAATATTCATGTATGCCCTTGGTTTCATTAGTATTAGGCTAGGGCTCCAAAGTGTCTTGCCAAAGGACACAAGTAGAAATAATGCTAGACCGTAAGACAGGAATATATCCTATCGAAAGGATTTGGAATTATTGACCCCTGCAAAGACAAATGGCCAAAACCACTACCTGCCACATTACTGGTCTTATGCCTTATAAACAAATGAAGGAACAATTTTTTTTTTTATTTCATGGTTTTCTGTGGGTTATTGGGAAACAATGCTGGATTACACAGTGACTGGAAAAGGCTTGCGCCATGCGCCATGGTCACATCAAAATCCAAAATGTCACATCGTTTTCGCTTTCGAGTGCGCCCATGTCCCATTCAATTTTCGACTTCGGAAAAAGTACGAAAAATCGTGGGGCGAATCTATTTTGATTGGATCCGATCAGACGCTCTACAAAAATGAGGAGCGTAGGTGCGCGTGACATCATCAACTTGTAAATCATGAAACGCTCATTGAAAATTTGTCCCTATGTCGTCGTCGTGAATTCGTCTGTTTAGCTGCTTGAAATGAATAGTAAAATTTAATTTTCAATGTCTAAAATGCCCCCGAAAAAGAAATTAAAGTTGCCTAAAGGCCAGGGTTCAGTAAGTAGTTTCTTTCCCAAGACAAACGTTTCTCGATTCAACAGACTCAAATAGACAACGATCAGACCGAAATGAAGGCAATGAAAATTTTTGTGTTGTTGAAATTGTCACATTGGTTTTCAAAATGTCACAGTGAATTTCCTGACTAAAGGGACATTGTCACATTGCAAAAAATCCTTTCCCAATCACTGGATTATAAGGTTCGATAATTCATAGTTATGACAAGGGAAATTTACATCAATGTTTCTGTAACTCTTCAGTTGAAGGCAGAAACAGTAGTTCCCGCACACTAGTTACCTAGGTTAGGAGTGCGTGCCATTCAACCAGACGGAAAATTGACACTATTTATGCTCATTTACCCTAGATTTCTCGCATTTTACATAATATTGTAATGCGTTGCTATGTGGGAGGGGTACACTATGAGGAATTACAAAAAACAATTATCATGGATTTTGATGAAAGTCCAAACAAAAAAGGGGTTAGAAGCATGAAATAAATAGAATATTAGTATTTTTTTAGTGAAAGATTGAAATTTACTTCATCGAGTGAACATCATCAGTAATATTTTCACTAATGGCTGCACCACTCATAAAAATATTATTGATGATGTTCACGCGATGAAATTAATTTTGATCTTTCACCTAAAAAAACCCAAATATCCTCTATATCTTTGTGCCACAATTCATGTTTCAATTGCAACAAGATTTACGACAATTATTTTACAATGTCCGACCACAACTGGCCTTCATGTCCCTTTATAAGTATCTTATTCTTTTGAAATATCATAGTCATTTTCTTCAACCCTTTCCTAAACAAGCCCTGGTTTTCACGTGTCTGCAGTACAAGTCTTTTGAAAACACTGTGGGAAAAGGAGAAATTGCTTGTAATGAGCAATTTCTCCTTTTCCTACAGTGTTTTCTACCCTTTTTGATAACTTTCTGCCGTTTTCATTAAATTTGAAATTGTTGTCTGCAAACTCTTTCAATTTGGACCAGTCCAAAATTTGTCGTTTGGGAAAGGGTTAACATGCACAAGTCACCACAAATATCTGCTTTCGAACAGAAAGGAACATTTCACTGTATTAATATTCTTACACATTTACAATACTGAAATAGGATAAATCATACCGTCTATGGTTTGTAGAGAATGAAGACACCAGTCTATAAAGCCCGACAATTTTGTTTTGACCATGTCTTTACGTGTCAGGGCCTTGGATACCAGAAAACATGCGGCATCCTGGGTCTTATCTGCTTTCAATAGGTATATCTGAAATATGATATACATTGCACAAGTACAGGTGGTTAGTTCTCACTTGATGTTCTCATGCATACATATGCAACCCGTCACAAAATGATCTGGTGTTTTCACCAATCATTCTTAAAAACATTCTTTGTCTTATTCTCAAAGATTTTCAAAATTTGAAAGTAACACAACTTCTGATTGGCTAAACCAAATGATTTAGCCAATCAGAAGTTGTGTTACATTACTTAGAAAATTCTGGAGAATAAGACTGAGAATATTCTTGAGAATGATTGGTGAATATGGATGCTGGTGTTTTAATGATTTTGAGTATGAAGTCTTCTGAAAACCTTGTGGAAAAAGGACAAAATGCTGGTAAGCATGCTTTCACAATAGGTAAGTATAAAATTCTGTTGCCATCTGCACAATGAAGGCTTAGGGCAGTATAATAATAACCGCACTGTGTGCAGGTGCCAACACTCGGCTATAGTTGCTTGACTTTCAGTGAAAATTCTGTCGAAAAAGGGGCATAATTCTATCAAAATACTTTGATGGTTACCTGCTCTTGTTGTATAGATTCCCCCCTTGATAATTAACAGTGTGTCCAATTTTGAAGCAAACATCTTTAGTAACAACAGAGATATTATGAAATGTCTTCGAAAACAGCCGAGCCAAAAACTGAGGAAAAAAGGCAAGTGCTCCTCTGTGGGCTCAACTTCTAATTAACTGGATTCTTTATGCATGCACTTTTAAACATATGAAGTAAGCCTCTGAGGGCTGTCAAAAACATTTTGACAAATGAGAGATTGATTTGCTCTCTATGAACAAAATTCTAAAGTTGTAAATGGTGTTTTAATTTTCTCTTGATCAAAGCAGATTCTTTTTAAAATGGCATAGACAAACTTTTGACAATTTCAGTTGGGAAAACTGACCTCCAATATCATAAAATTGGTAATGACATACAAAATTTTTAAACCGAAATAAAGTGTCATTACCTCACTAAAATGGGTCAATTATATTATTTCAGTCGGGATGATTTGCTAGATTAAAAGAGTCAACCTTATTTATTAGCAGCTTACACAGTCTTCTAATTCATAATACTCTTTTTTTCTTTTCTTTCCAATATGGATGTATGTTTAGTACTGTAAAGTACAGTTAACCCTTTACCAAATGACAAAATTTTAGACTTGTCCAAATTGAAAGAATTTGCAGACGACAAAATAAATGTGACTCAAAAATTGAAATTTGATATGGGAAGGTTAGAAAACATTGTGGGAAAAGGAGAAAATGCTGGTTACCAGCATTTTCTCCTTTTCCCACAATGTTTTCAAAAGGTTTCTTCTTCAGGGTCATTAAAACCCGTGACTGTGTGGTCAAGAGTTTAATTACCGGGTACATTTATATGAAATGTGTTTTATGGCTTTTCTGGGGAGTGCTAAATATATATGTCATTCTCGCCGTCAATCTCCCCCAAGATCTAGTGATATTTATTGCTTATTGCTAATATTTTTTTTCCTGACTATGTACAACGGTGTCCTTGTCACAAAGTAAAATGTTCCGTTCTATTTGGTGTAAGTCTGATCTTGATCCACACAGTCTGCAACAGCTATCCAAGGTGACATCTTCAGATGGTTTGAAACGTTTAAATTAATTTCAGTTTTCATATGTATGTATGTTTTTTTACATATGTTTACTTCCTATATGATTTTGTAACTGTGTGGATTGGCTTCAGGAAGCGGACAGTTTAGATCTAGGATCAGACTGCATAAATGTGCAGTGCAGTCTGATCTTGATCTACACAGTCTGCTACAGCTATCCAAGGTTTCATCTTCAGATAGTCTGAAAACTTAAATGCTTATGTTTAAATTAATTCTAGTTTCCATATATACGTATGTTTTGTTACATAGGATTTTATTACCTCCAGTATGATTGTGTAATTATGTGGATTGGCTTCTGACAGCAGACAGTTTAGATCTAAAATCAGACTTCACATTTTTGTGGTCTGATCCTGATCTACACAGTCTGCAACAGCTATCTAGGGTGACATCTTCAGATATTACCAGTAGGCCTGAGAAGTTTGAAAACTTAAATGCTTTTACCTAAATTAATTTCAGTTTCCACATATACTGTACATATGTTTTGTTACATAGGATTTTATTACCTCCTGTATGATTGACATTGTCATTTTGATGTCAAATAATTAATGTTGAGACGATGACCTGTATAGGTCAAGTTAATATAATGATCTGATCTGATCCATTCTATTTACCTTCACAACTGCCATTGTTTACCTTGATAATTGCCATCATTTCCCTGGATAACCAACATTATTTATGTAATGACTGCCATCATTTACCTAGATAACAAGCCATTATTTACCTTGATAATCACCATTATTTACATTAACCCTAAAGTTGCTCAATAAATGAAACGAAAATTTTGGCGCAATAGTAAAGACCAAAATACTTCAGATTTCGGAGTTGATTTCACCAGACTGTGTAGATCAGAGATTAGACTGCATGTTTTTTGCAGTCTGATCTTGATCTATACTGTCTGCAAAAGCGCTCCGAGTCATGCTTAGCAGCCTTAGGGTTAATAAATTCCACTGATTACCTTGATGACTAATGCGTTCCAACTCACTCGACATTGGAGAAGTCAACAATTTCACCTATATTGGAAATTTACCTTGATTATCATCATTATTTACCTGAATAATTGTCGTTATTTACCTTAATAATTTCCATTATTCTATTCATAACTGTTTCTGTTGACTCTACACTGTCCACATCACCATCAAACCTGTCTAGATCTACTGGGATCATACAGGACACAGACAACCATAGCAGCATTACATACTTGGTTTCCCAAACCTGTCAAACAAATAAATACGTAGATCTCAATATACCTGTAACTGATTTAAAAATGTGTCTCTAGATTAAGGCTAACAGATAATCATAGTGACAAAAAGGGATGGGGGGGGGTGGGGGGAGAGAAGGCCATAATGGCCCATAATTGCTCATCTGAGAACATAAGGAGTTTTGAAACAAGAAAATAATACAAGTTTTCACTTTATTAAGTCTATGTAAAATATGTGCCCTCAGCATGGCTATTACTTAACTCTTTACCAAGCGACTAACTTTTAGACTTGTCAAAATTGGAAGCATTTGCAGACAACATAATAAATGTGACACAAAAATTGAAATTTGATTTGGAAAGGGTAGAAAACATTGTGGGAAAAGGAGAAAATGCTGGTTACCAGCAAGACAACATAATAAATGTGACACAAAAATTGAAATTTGATTTGGAAAGGGTAGAAAACATTGTGGGAAAAGGAGAAAATGCTGGTTACCAGCATTTTCTCCTTTTCCCACAATGTTTTCAAAAGCCCTTTAGCTTAGGGTCGTTAAAACTGGGAATTGTGTGGTAAAGGGTTAAACAGCCTCCGTAGAAGTCCATGTAATGATGTTATATACCAAATAACACAGCTCTAAGTCAATGGTTTGGAACAAGATTTTAAAGTATCTCCTATATTAATCCTTTTTCACACAATCCTGTTTTTTAATGACCTTGAGGAAGAAGCCTTTTTAAAACATTGTTGGACAAGAAGAAAATGCTGGTAAACAGGATGTTCTCCTTTTCCCACAATGTTTTTTTTGCCCATTCAGGGACAAATTCCATCATTTGATCCACATTTAAATTATCATCTACAAATGCTTTCAATTTGGACAAGTCTAAGATTTTTTTATGTGATAAAAAGAGTTAAGCAAAGAGTTAAGCAAAAGTAAAATGTACGATCCCTAGGGCTTTCCCAATTTTTACCAAAGAGTTAAGCAAAAGTAAAATGTACGATCCCTAGGGCTTTCCCAATTTTTACCAAAGAGTTAAGCAAAAGTAAAATGTACGATCCCTAGGGCTTTCCCAATTTTTACCAAAGAGTTAGGCAAAAGTAAAATGTACGATCCCTAGGGCTTTCCCAATTTTTACCAAAGAGTTAGGCAAAAGTAAAATGTACGATCCCTAGGGCTTTCCCAATTTTTACCAAAGAGTTAAGCAAAAGTAAAATGTATGATCCCTAGGGCTTTCCCAATTTTTACCAAAGAGTTAGGCAAAAGTAAAATGTACGATCCCTAAGGCTTTCCCAATTTTTACCAAAGAGTTAGGCAAAAGTAAAATGTACAATCCCTAGGGCTTTCCCAATTTTTACCAAAGAGTTAAGCAAAAGTAAAATGTACGATCCCTAGGGCTTTCCCAATTTTTACCAAAGAGTTAAGCAAAAGTAAAATGTACGATCCCTAAGGCTTTCCCAATTTTTACCAAAGAGTTAGGCAAAAGTAAAATGTACGATCCCTAGGGCTTTCCCAATTTTTACCAAAGAGTTAAGCAAAAGTAAAATGTACGATCCCTAGGGCTTTCCCAATTTTTACCAAAGGGCAATAACTGGAGATGGATGACTTACAGGTAAATGCTGCAGATATGGCTGTCCTAGCAGAGCAAGGACCAGTTCAATGTCTCTGACATTATGGGGAAAATGCCTTGCCACAATCTTGGCACCTTTCGTCTAGCAAATAGAAAAAAAAAAAAACAATACACGTACAACTTAGAACTGTACTCAGATAAAATATAACAAAATCTGATTTCACCATTTTGCTTGCCAAGGGTGATGTTTCATTATGCCCCTTTATTCATCCATACATTTATCAAGTTTCTATTTGTAACTCCGGTGGAATTTGGTTTGTAATCATTCTTGAAACATTAACATAGAAAACCAATAAAGTGGTGGGCAACTATTTCTCAAAAATTTTATAGAGAAAAATTCAGTTAACCCTTTACCACACAATCCCGACTTTTAACGACCCTAAGAAAGAGGCCTTTTGAAAACATTGTGGGAAAACAAGAAAATGTTGGTAACCAGCATTTTCTCATTTTCCCACAATGTTTTCTGCCCTTCCCAAAATAAATTTCAATTTTTCAGTCACATTTATTTTGTCGTCTGCAATTACTTTCAATCTGGACCAGTCTTAAATTTTGTCGTTTGGTAAAGAGTTAAGTCATTTGTAACACAAAAGGAAAAAAAAACGAAGTAAAATTGTTCTTTTGAATTTCAGAGGTAATGTTTCCCTACATAAAACAGTTTTCTTCACAAGGTACAGAATTTGATAGCTAAATTGGTAAACTGGTATGTGATTAGTGCATTAAGTTTCTCCTTTTTCCACTTTGTTTTCAACAGCTTGCTCCCTCAGGGTCATTTATCCATGGAACAGTTTGATTAACCCTTTCCCAAACGACAAATTTTGGACTGGTCCAAATTGAAAGAGTTTGCAGACGACAATTTTAAATTTGATGAAAATGACAGAAAGTTCTCCAAAAGAGTAGAAAACACTGTGGCAAAAGGAGAAATTGCTCGTTACGAGCAATTTCTCCTTTTCCCACCGTGTTTTCAAAAGACTTGTACTGCAGACACGTGAAAACCAGGGCTTGTTTGGGAAAGGGTTAACAATGTGTAATACTACAAACTTTTGTAACAAGGTAGAGAAACTTGAAAGCCAGGGCTTGTAATTCTGGTGCTGCATCAGTCTTTCCTCCAACATTCAACAGCTTGCTCACCAGCCCCTCTGAAATATTTACAAGAGAATGTAAGTAAAAAAGGGTAATAAGCAAAAGTTGTTTTCTGACAAGCAAGTTTGCACAAGATATAGCACATATTAATGGGATCTGGCAGAAGTTGGCATGTGAGGTAAAATTTTATGTACAAGTCTCGAGAAATTGTATCATGTGAGCCTTTGGAAAGCTTTAACCCTTTCCCAAACAAGCCCTGGTTTTCACGTGTCTGCAGTACAAGTCTTTTGAAAACACTGTGGGAAAAGGAGAAATTGCTCGTAACGAGCAATTTCTCCTTTTCCCACAGTGTTTTCTACCCTTTTTGATAACTTTCTGCCATTTTTTATCAAATTTAAAATTGTCGTCTGCAAACTCTTTCAATTTGGACCAGTTTAATAGAATCAAAGATAGGAACTGAGCACTAGAGTCAATAAGGACATCTCCCTTTGTAGAGGCCTTGTAATATTTATAATCTACATGTATATGTTATAAATACTGTAAAAAGGAGACATTGTAGTACACAACGGCCTCTGAATGTTCCGTTTAACCCTTTACCACACAGCTTAATTTTTGCCTCAACCAAATTAGAGGCATTCGCAGTCAACAAATTAAATGTTATTAAAATGATGATTTCTGTCTTTGATATGGTAGAAAACATTGTGAGAAAAGGACAAAATGCTGGTTACCAGCGTTTTTCACCTTTTCAAACAGGGTTGTCAAAAGCCTTCTTTCTCAGGGTCATTAAAACTTGGGATTGTGCAGTACAGGGTTAATGCATAATTTTTAGCATAGTATTGCCAACTTTTCAAGGATATGAGGGAAAGATGGCATCAGAGGACCCCTTCACACACACACCATTCCCCTTCTCATGTTCCCCCTCAAGCCTTCAACACGTATTGAATTTACCTTGCAAACATCAAAATCAATCAAACACCACTGTATAGTTAACCCTTTTCCAAACAAGCCCTGGTTTTCACATGTCTGCAGTACAAGTCTTTTGAAAACACTCGTAACGAGCAATTTCTCCTTTCCCACAGTGTTTTCTACCCTTTTTGAGACCTTTCTGCCATTTTTATCAAAGTTGAAATTGTCGACTGCAAACTCTTTCAATTTGGACTAGTCCAAAATTTGTCGTTTGGGAAAGGGTTAAAGGAGAAGTTGTTACAATAATTTCTCCTGTAGTAACAATGTTTTAAAGAGTAAGAGGTCTAATGCAAAAAGATTGTCTACAGATGGTAAAGTGCTTACCATTTACAAAACAATCCCTTATTTCTACTACCCTGAGTAAGAAGATGTCTGAAAAAAAGTTGAAAGAGAAGAAAATGCTGATGACAGGCATTTTCTTCATGAACCACCTTGTTTTCTAATCTTTCATAGACAAAAAGTGCCTTAACCCAAAGGCTGCTAAGCACAAGTCAAGGATCTTTAATGGACAGTGTAGATCAAGATCAGACTGCACAGAACAAGAAATCTGATCTTGGATCTACATTGTCTTATAAGGAGATCTCCCCCCCCCCCAAAAACCCCTTTGAAATAGCGAAATCTTTGCTTTCGCTATCGTCTCAAAATTTTCATTTAACTTATTTAGCAGGACAAGGGTTTAACTGTGGTTGAATCCAATATGGCATGCAACACACGAAAAGGGGCCTTCGGACAATTGCGTAAAGTGCTGTCCCGGATTAGCCTGCGCAGTCTGCACAGGCTAATCCGAGACAGCACTTTACGACTACGTAAGATATTTTCATACAGTAGACTTTCATGAAACAGAAAATCGCACAAAAATGGGAAGTGTTGTCTCGGATTAGTCACAGACTGCACAGGTTGATCTGGGACGACACACTTTTACACATAATTATGTCCGAAGGCCCCTTTTCGTGTGTTGCACGCCATATGAAAAAAGAAAGACAGTCTTAGAATTCAGCTACATATCTTACCCAGATATTGGTCTATGATTGTTGGTTGATACTGACATAAATCCATGATACCTGCAACGAAACAAAGAAACAATATAATTAACCCTTTCCCAAACAAGCCCTGGTTTTCACGTGTCTGCAGTACAAGTCTTTTGAAAACACTGTGGGAAAAGGAGAAATTGCTTGTAACGAGCAATTTCTCCTTTTCCCACAGTGTTTTCTACCCGTTTTGAGACCTTTCTGCCATTTTCATCAAATTTAAAATTGTCATCTGCAAACTCTTTGAATTTTGACTAGTCCAAAATTTGTCATTTGGGAAAGGGTTAATTCTTTACCATACAATCTCGAGTTCTACCAACCTTGAACCAGAAGTCCTTTGATAACATTGTGGGATCAGGAGAAAATGTTGGTAACCAGCCAAACTATTACAGAAACTATTCTACACTCCGATTTGGATGGTGGCTCCAATGTTATTTTTGTGATTGTTTCTCTGCTGAACAATCACAAAAATAACATCAGAATTACCTTCAGATTAAAAGTAAGGTATACAGCAAAATGACAGTATGACAGAACCTTTTTTTTTCAGACAAGGCATAAGAAGGGCTGAGTTTGGGGTAGTAGAGAAATCTTTACAAAAGTACCCCCTGACTCAATGTAGGAAAGCGATCAAAGAGAGGCGGGGGTGGGGGGAGGGGTACCTTCAGCTGAAAGGGGGGGGAAGAGAGACAACCCCCACAATCAGTTACGGTTGATTCACATTGGATGTGTAAAGCAATATCCGAACACAATAAATAATTTATTTACTGGTAAATCTTTGAACAGCTACTTCAGAATCGGTTGCATTTCTGCTCGTTTCTGACAACCCAGCTATCAGAATGTCAACTTCGCCGGACTCTATGAAAGGCTTACGGAATAAGTCCCTATTATAATATTTAGCAATCTTTTGTTTTTTTCTCAGTTTTCGCTCAATTTCTTCCATGCCCCTATCAGTTTCCATGATGACAATCCTATAGAATCCCGGTTGAAACCCTGGATTTTGTAAGTGTCAATGATTCATAAAACAAATAGAAACTTAAAATCAGTTAGAGTAGCCTCCCTTTAAAATCCGCGCACGACCGGCAAAGTGTATTCCCCGGCGCCACTCGAAAAAATAGGCTTTAATTCCCGGCCAAACAGCGCCCCCCTCCCCCCATGCTAAATCTTTTACCTATTGCTTGATTCTGCTGAAATTAGTATTATATTAAAGCATAGATGTTAGCCTTTCATATGATATAAAATACAATATGATCACTGAAACATTTTTTGAAATATTATCAATCAAATATGGGTAAGGTTTTTTTTTTTTTTATATTTTCTTCCACGTATTTCATGAATTACACAAATCCAGTCCCTTTGATAAATCCTTTATTTCATGAAAAACATAGCGAAAATTTTTCCTAAATGAAAGTGTACGTCTTTTGCTTTCCAACGGTACAAAAATGAGTGAATTCCGATAGAAAATAATGAAACAATAGGTGTTTCCGAGCTAAATTCTTCATTTCATGGAAAATATCGCGGAAATCGTTTATAGATAAAATTGTACGTTGTATACTTTCAAATGGTGTAAAAATGAGTAAACTCTGATTGAAATTAATGGAATAATAGATCTTTGAAATGATCGACCCTCTATGTAAATTTATTGAGTTTTCCCTCAAATCCGGCCCCGTATATTAGTATTTTGTCTTTTGTTTAATTCTGATGAAATTAATTCCGAATGAAAGCTTATATTTAAACCATTAATATGGCATAAAACACAATACTTTTATTAAAATATTTTTTTAGATATTGTGTATGGCAGATAGGAACAAACCTCGCCATTTCTTTTTGGCATTTACACAATTCACACTAATTAAAAATCGGGTTTTTTTATTTAGATTTGGTGGTAACTATCAATGAATTTAGTTTAAAAAGATTTTTTTTTTTTTTTTTTTTTTTTTTTTTGTAGCTTTCAAAAAAAAAAATCGGGCAAAAAGTAATGGAATATTAGCCAACTGATTTTTTTTTTTTTTTTTTGTTCATGACCCAAATTCAATATGTTAACCCCAACTCCGTCCACAAGTCTTAACTCTATCACAAGACTAAAATCTAGAATTGTCAAAATCAAAAGCATTTTCAGACGTTCAAATTGTAAGGTTTGCCTTTGAACGGGAAAGATATACAAGAGATATACAATGGGTTAAATACAGATCGGGATCGGATGATTCCTTACGTTATCATGATTAATATTTCATCAAATTCAAAATTCCCATTGACTTACATGTACTTACATATTCCAGCACGCGACTTCACAGAGGTTTGCCGTGATAAGATCACGAGTGTTAACCATAAATACGCAATCCAGAGTTTATCTTTATGCTAACAAATTACTGTATCTGAATGTTGGGATGGATCAGGATCAGACGGCGCAGAAATTGTAGTCAGTCTCTCTCTCTCTCTCTCTCTTAGACATGTAGGCGGGAAAAATCTTATCGTATTGGAGTGATGACAAATGGTCAGACTGCGTGCTGTGCAGTCTGATTTTGAGTACTTTTAACAAAGGTCCACTGCATATCATTTCTAAGCCCAAGCGTATTTTGCTATGTTCAGAACAGAGTAGACTCAGATAACATTGGATAAACTTCCAAACTGATCTATTTCCTAACTTTCTGCAATCGCACACAAAACAAGCTCAGGGCCAAACTTCAAAACTTTTATGTCGGATATCAATCCACCCTATTGCCAATGAACCTCAACGGTAGCCTATAAATGATTAATGCAGATAATGAAATCTTATTACACATTTGCATTTCTACATAAAGATATATTTAAACGCATCTATGGCTTTTGATAAAATTTGTTACAGGCATCAAGGTTTTGTGTGAAAAAAAAAAATAACCTGTTTGGCCAAACTATCTTCAAAATACAAAAACAAAAAAATCTGAAAGTAATGCAGTGCGAAAAAGGGCTTGCGTAAGCAAGCACTCGACGTCACAGTAGCACAGTGGACATGGCATAGATTAGGTAATACGAACATGTAATTAACGCATTGATAAGCGGCTCGAATAGGACAGGAATCATATATACACATGTATATAAGATCCCTGAATCGGATTATGACGGCATCTGTCCCAAAGTCTTTGGTCGGCAACACATTGGACTCTTTCAACCAGAGAAAATTTTTAAATGGCATAAAAGTTTTAAAGGATAAACTGGTGGGTGAAAGAGAAGTAAATACCATGATTAGATCATCTGAGCATGTACACTATCATCTTAGTCTACTAAATTTGACACCTGTATTAGTTTTTAATAGGCCATAAAACATCATGGAAAAGGGATGAAATGATGGTGATCAGCATTGTGACCACAGGAGATACAGCTCTAAATGAGCAATTTGTTCTTTTTTCCACAATTTTTTAGCTCTCCTGAGCACTATGATCGTGCTGTGTCTGGCGTCCGTAGTGCGGTCGTCAACATTTACCTTGTGTGCACTCTAGAGACCACAATTTCAGCCAGATCCTCATGAAACTTGATCAGAATGTTTGGATAAAATCTTGGACAAGTTCGAAATTAGGTCACATGCGGTCAAAAAAGAAGGTCAAAGGGCCAGATCCTAGAAAAACCTTGTGTGCTCTCTAGAGGCTACATTTTCCGCCTGATACTCATGAAACTTGGTCAGAATGTTTGTCTGGATAAAATTTCAGACAAGTTTAAAATTGGATCATGTGGGGTCAAAAAGTAGGTCACGGGGCCAAATCTTAGAAAAAGCTTGTGTGCACTCTAGAGGCCACATATATCAGCCTGATAGGCATGGAACTTGCTCAGAATGTTTGTCTGGATAAAATCTCGGACAAGTTCGAAATTGAGTCATGTCATATCAAAAAGTAGGTCAAAGGGCCAAATCTTAGAAAATGCTTGTGTGCACTCTAGAGGCCACATTTTCACGCCGATACTCATGAAACTTGGTCAGAATGTTTGTCTGGATGAAATATTGGACAACTCCGAAATTGGGTCATGTGGGGTCAAAAAGTAGGTCATGCGATCAAATATTAGAAAAAGCTTGTGTGCACTTTAGCGGCCACATTTTCAGCCTGATATGCATGAAAATTGGTCAGAATGTTAGTCTGGATAAAATCCAGGACATGTTTGAAATTGGCTCATGTCAAGTCAAAAAGTAGGTCACGGGGCCAAATCTTAGAAAAAGCTTGTGTAAACTCTAAAGGTCAAATTTTCTGCCTGATACTCATGAAACTTGGTCAGAATGTTTGCCTGGATAAAATCTTAGACAAGTTGGAAATCAGTTTATGCTGGGTCAAAAATTAGGTCACAGGGCCAAATCTAAGAAAAAAACTTGTGTGCACTCTAGAGGCCACATTTCCAGCCTGATACTCATGAAACTTGGTCAGAATATTTGTCTGGATAAAATCTCAGACTAGTTCAAAATTGGGTCATTCTGGTCAAAAAGTATGTCACAGGGCCAAAGCTAGAAGAAGCTTGTGTGCAGTCTAGAGGCCACATATTCAGCCTGATACTCATGAAACTCATGAGTTTTTACGGTCAAAGGGAAACAGTGTTTGCTATTGTGAAAGGGCTTTAAGTTGTCACTACTTTGTTTCCGTGACCATGTTTGGTTTCGGATATTTGCTTTTTTCAATTGTTTCGCAAAGTGACAAGAAAAGCAATATTTGATGTAAGGTATAGAGCTACATCATTTGCATAAAAAACAATGTCAGGGCCTTATATCTAACTATAGTGAGGTACTGATGTCATGCACGTGTCCCATTAGGTTTACTGTTCAGGTCACTGTGTGAAACCGTTGAAAAAAGTTAAGCTTCAGAACAAAAATTTAACACTGCTAGAATGGACGAAATGCTCTTTCTACCAAAGAGAAAGTTCTAATTTTTGCTCTGATAGTTTGGAGGGACATTTTAAAGAACTTTGAAAAGTTTTTCAAGTTGGATTGTTCAAAATATTTCAAATTCAGGGGGTCCCAGTGAACTTCAAACGACCTATCACTTTACCACACAATCCCGACTTTTAAAGATCCCGAGAAAGAAGCCTTTTGAAAACATTGTGGGAAAAGGAGAAAATGCTGGTAACCAGCATTTTCTCCTTTTCCCACAATGTTTTCTACCCTATCAAAGCAAAATTACACCACTTGAGCCACATTGAAATTGTCCTCTGCAAATGCTTTCAATTTGAACAAGGCTAAAATTTTGTCGTTTGGTAAAGGGCTTTACAAACACATGAAACATTTGAACTCTGTTTTGAATGAGGCAAATATCCGAAAACTGAATACGTTCATGGAAACAAAGTAGTGACAAACGGCTTGTGCAATAGCAAACTCACACAACATCTGGATGCACTAGTGCAGCATGACCTGCCTTTGTCTACATTCAGATCCCACACCAGAAAACAGTAGTCCTATCTCACAGGTACGCTGTTCACCCATTCTGCAGCCAAGCCTGATAAATGCCATCAGTTGTCCATTAACCCGTTACCAAACGACAACATTTTAGACTGGACCAAATTGAAAGCATTTGCAGATGACAAATTTAGTGTAGCTTAAATAGTGATTTATGTATTGGATAGGTTAGAAAACATTGTGGGAAAAGGAGAAAATGGGAAATGCTGTTATCAGCTTTTTTTCCCTTTCACAAAATGTTTTTTCAAGTCGTCTTACTCAGTGTTGTGAAAACATCCTCTGGTAGACAGTTAAGGCTGTACATGCACTGTAAAGATTAGTCAGTGTGTGTTAAAATATTGTGACCAATGTGCAGATACTAAGTCTTCATGAAACCAACTTGCAGTCAAGAACATTGAAAACTGAATTACAGCTAATCAACACAACTAAAAGTCAATTAGCACAGCCCAAGGGTGACAAAGTCCCACTGGTTTCAGGCACACAAAGTTCTTATGGTAGGAAGGTCTGGCAAAAGGGGGCTTAATGCATCTTCCTGATCCATAATACCAAGCAAGTCATCCCATAATAATGGATCCATAAAATCCATTTTACGAGGTAGAATGGCCCTTGCATGCAGAAAATTTACTGAAAGCAAAAAGATTCTGCACAGGTCAGCCTGTGCGGACTGCCAAGGCTGACCTTGGTTAATGCCTTTTGCAGAAGCATTACACCCCCTTTTCACAGAGCATGGCTCATATCTGATTCTTATGATGACAAGCACACCATGCATGAAAATAAGCAAGTGATTGTAACAAGCAATTGTCTTTTTCCCCCCAAAAGTATTTTCCATGATGTAGTAAAAGGATATTTTGATTTTCTTCAATTCTTTTACTCCTAGCGCAATTTGTAAGAGTTTATTGAAGGTTTAAAAATAGCCTATGGTCCTGTATAACTCAGTAGTGAGTGTTTGACTTGTAATAAGGAAATTTAGAGATTGCCAATGCGGTCACATGGTAGTGTTTTTGCTATTAGCGCAGCAGTGCTCAAACCTAGTGCTTGTTTACTCCTTAACAAACAATAACATTTTGAGATGGACCAAACTGAAAGTATTTCCAGACGACAAATTAAATGGTGCAAACATGATGATTATGCCTGTGAAAAGGTAGAAAACATTGTGGGAAAAGGAGAAAATGCTGGTTACCAGCATTTTCTCCTTTTTCCACAATGTTTTTAATATTTCAGGGTCATTAAAATCAGGATTGTGTGGTAAAGGATTAAGCCAAGGAGAGACATGAGTAAGTGAGCTTTTGCGGTGATATTACTGAAATATTGTTGAAAGCAGCATGAAAGACTGATCAAACCAATATAAGCCTGTGCATGGGTTTTAAGTCTATCTTAGAAATGGTTGAATTATGATGTTTGAGGCAAGCACTTCTTTACCTTAAAATTTTTTAATGGTGTCCACCACAAAAGTGTATTCATAAAAGATACTCCATGGAGAGCAGACTTCATGCATTTGCCAAAAATATAAACTAAAGTCAGCCTGCGCAATCCCCGTTGGCTGACGTTGATCAAAACTTTTTTCTATTGGTCATTTTCTGCATCTCCATGATTCAGTTAGTCGTTACACGAAGTCAGCTTTATGAAGCGATGATTATCTGATGACTTGATTGGTACAATGCATCACAGAGATGCACTAAACCCCCTTTTGCCAGAGCACAGCTGATATGTTTGATAACTGGTCAAATATACATCCAGAACTTTGGACTCTTTACCACTTGACAAGAATTTAGAATAGCCCAAAATGAAAGCACTTGCAGATACCAAGTAAAATATGATTCAAATAATGGGACAAGCCCTTAATAGTGTAATAAAAATTTTGGAAAAAGAAAAATTATCCTGTTCAACAATATTTTCTACTTTTTCCACATTGTTTTCTTTTTCCTAAAGGTCATGAAAACAAGGGACTATTTGGTAAAGGCTGAAACTCTAGGCTTGTCCTAACTGGAAGAATTTGCAGACGACAAACTAAATGTGGCTCAAATGACGTACTTCATCCTTGATAGGGTAGAAAACATTGTGTGAAAAGGAGAAAATGCTTGTTCCCACAATGTTTGTAAAATACTTCTTCCTTGGGGTTGCTAAAAACTCTGGTTTATGTGGTAAAGGGTTAAGACCTGTCCATATCCAATGCATTTGCAGATGACAAGTTAAACCTTTAATGAATAACAAAATTTTAAACTTGTCCAAATTGAAAGCATTTGCAGACGACAAATCAAGATACAGCTCATATGGTGAAATTTGTCTGTAAAATGACAAAAAACATTGTGTGAAAAGGAGAAAACGCTGGTCACCAATGTTTTCAAACAGCCTCTTTCTCAGGGTCATTAAAACTTGGGATTAACCCTTTACCAAACAATCCTGGGTTTTCACGACCCCGAGAAAGAAGCCTTTTGAAAACATTGTGGGAAAAGGAGAAAATGCTGGTCACCAGCATTTTCTCCTTTTCCAAAAATGTTTTCTTCCCTTCCCAAAACAAATTTCAATTTTTGAGTCACATTAATTTTGTCGTCTGCAAATGCTTTCAATTATGACGAGTCGTTATCATTATTTTGTCGTTTGGTAAAGAGTTAAAGGGTTAAACTTCAAGAATCTGTTCTTTGGTAAGAAATTATTGCGGGAAAGTAAAATCATGCTGGTTAAAAGCATTTTCTCCCTTTCCACTTCCTAAAGCCTTCTCTATCAGGACTGTAAAAATATAGGATTGACTGCTAAAGAGTAAATTAGGATTTTTGGAAAAAAAAATAAATAAACAAAGGAATCTTTAAAAGTTTATACAAATTTAAGTATTTTCCATAAATCAGGTGTTTAGACCTTGACATGGAATGAGCCGTGAGGATACAATATATAAAAATAAAACTCAACAATATTTACAAAATGTCCAATACAATGTAACAAGAGCAATTAAAATGGAAAGAAATGAAAGAGCATAACAAAACAGACAAGCAAACATACAGTAATTTTGGGCAACACTTCATAAGACAACAAAATATTAGACTCTTCAATGCTGCATGTTTTTGCAGCCAGCTTATTAATCCTGTACCACACAATCCCGACTTTTAACAACCCTGTGAAAGAAGCCTTTTGAAAAAATTGTGGAATTTCTCCTTTTCCCACAATGTTTTCTGGTCTATCAAAGAGCTTAAGCTCATTTGTACCAAAGTTGAATTTGTCATCTGCAAATGCTTTGAAATTGGTCTAGTCTAAAATTTTGTTGTGTGGTAAAGTGTTAAATGTGACTCAAATGACCAGATTTTTCCTTGAATGAACAGAGCAACAAAGCAAGAACAGGAGAAAACAAGAGGGCCATGATGGCCCTGGGTCGCTCACCTTAGTAGAGTGCCTTTAAGGTTTTTCTTTAATTTGACCATGTGACCTAGTTTTTGACCGCAGGTGACCCAATTTCAAACTCATATTTCATGAAGACAAACATTCTGACCAATTTTCAAGTCAACTGAGCAAAAAATGTGGCCTCGAGTGCCCTAAAGATATTTCTTTAATTTGACCTAGTGATCTAGATTATGACCCCAGATGACCCAAATTTGAACTGGTCTTTGACTATATCAAAAGGAACATTTTAACCAATTTTCAAATCAAATGAATAATAAATGTGGCCTCTAGAGTGCCCACTAGCTATTTCTTTAATTTGACCAAGTGACCTAGTTTATGACCCCAGTTGACCCAAATTCAGACTCATGTGAGATTTTACAAAGACAAACATTCTGACCAATTTTCAAGGCAATTAAGCAAAGAATGTGGCCTCTAGAGTGCCCACAAGGTATTTCTTTATTTTGACCTAGTGACCTAGTTTATGGTTCCAGGTGACCCAAATCCAAACTCATTTGGTATTTAATCAAGACAAACATTCTGGCCAAATTTCAGGTCATTTGAGCAATAAATGTGGCCTTCAGAGTGCAAACAAGATATTTCTTTAATTTGACCCAGTGAACTGGTTTATGACCCAAGTTGACCCAAATTAATCTTATGTGAGACTTTATAAAGACAAACTTTCTAACTAATTTTCAAGGCAATTGAGCAAATAATGTGGCCTCAAGAGTGCCAACAAGGTATTTCTTTAATTTGACCTAGTGACCTAGTTTATGACCCAAGATGACCCAATTTTGATCTCAATGAACTTGTTTTGCGCTTAGATGGGCAAGCAAACTTAGAAGAGAATCACTACATACCAAATATCAAAGCTCTACGCCTTCCAGTTTTAAAGAAGAATTTTAAAGTTTTCCTTCTTTGTTCCTATGTTCGAACTTGTGACCCCCGGGGCTGGGCCAGTTTTGACCCAGGAGCATCATATGAACAAACTTGGTAGAGGTCCACTAGGAAATGCTACATACCAAATATCAAAGCTCTACACCTTCCCGTTTAAGAGAAAAAGAAATTTAAAGTTTTCCTTCTTTGTTCCTACCTTCGAACTTGTGACCCCCGGGGTGGGGCCAGTTTTGACCCAGGGGCATCATATGAACAAACTTGGTAGAGGTCCACTCTGAGATGCAACATACCAAATATCAAAGCTCCACACCTTTCGGTTTCAGAAAAAAAGAATTTTAAAGTTTTCCTTCTTTGTTCCTATGTTCGAACTTGTGACCCCAGGGGCTGGGCCAGTTTTGACCCAAGCAGCATCCTTGGAACAAACTTGGTAGAAGTCCACTAGGAGATGCTACATACCAAATATCAAAGCTCTATGCCTTCCCATTTAAGAGAAAAAAAAAATTTAAGTTTTCCTTCTTTGTTCCTATGTTTGAACCTGTGACCCCCGGGGCAGGGCCAATTTTGACCCCAAGGGCATCATATGAACAAACTTTAGAGGTCTACTAGGCGATGCTACATACCATATATCAAAGCTCTATGCCTTCTAGTTTTACAGAAGAAGATTTTTAAAATTTTCCTTCTTTGTTCCTATGTTGGAAATTGTGACCCCTGGGGCGGGGCCAGTTTTGACCCCAGGGGCATCTTATGAACAAACTTGGTAGAGGTCCACTAGGAGATGCTACATGCCAAATATCAAAGCTCTACGCCTTCAAGTTTCAGAGAAGATGATTTTTAAAGTTTTCCTTCTTTGTTACTATGCTCAAACTTGTGACCCCCGGGGTGGGGCCAGTTTTGACCCCAGGGGCATCATATGAACAAACTTGGTAGAAGTCCACTAGGCAATGCTACATACCAAATATTAAAGCTCTACGCCTTCCAGTTTCAGAGAAGATGATTTTTAAAGTTTCCCCTCTTTGTTCCTATGTTCGAACTTGTGACCCCCGGGGCAGGGCCAGTTTTGACCCCAAGGGCATCATATGAACGACCTTGGTAGAGGTCCACTAGGAGATGCTTCATGCCAAATATCAAAGCTCTATGCCTTCTAGTTTTAGAGAAGAAGATTTTTGAAGTTTTCCTTCTTTGTTCCTATGTTGGAAATTGTGACCCCTGGGGCAGGGCCAGTTTTGACCCCAGGGGCATCATATGATCAACCTTGGTAGAGGTCCACTAGGAGATGCTACATGCCAAATATCAAAGCTCTACGCCTTCAAGTTTCAGAGAAGATGATTTTTAAAGTTTTCCTTCTTTGTTACTATGCTCAAACTTGTGACCCCCGGGGTGGGGCCAGCTTTGACCCCAGGGGCATCATATGAACAAACTTGGTAGAGGTCCACTAGGCAATGCTACATACCAAATATCAAAGCTCTACGCCTTCCAGTTTCAGAGAAGATGATTTTTAAAGTTTCCCCTCTTTGTTCCTATGTTCGAACTTGTGACCCCCGGGGCAGGGCCAGTTTTGACCCCAAGGGCATCATATGAACAAACTTGGTAGAGGTCCACTAGGCGATGCTACATACCAAATGTCAAAGCTCTATGCCTTCTAGTTTTAGAGAAGAAGAATTTTAAAGATTTCCCTCTTTGTTCCTATGTTCGAACTTGTGACCCCCGGGGCAGGGCCAGTTTTGACCCCAGGGGCATCATATGAACGAACTTGGTAGAGGTCCACTAGGAGATGCTTCATGCCAAATATCAAAGCTCTATGCCTTCTAGTTTTAGAGAAGAAGATTTTTGAAGTTTTCCTTCTTTGTTCCTATGTTCGAAATTGTGACCCCTGGGGCAGGGCCAGTTTTGACCCCAGGGGCATCATATGATCAAACTTGGTAGAGGTCCACTAGGAGATGCTACATGCCAAATATCAAAGCTCTACGCCTTCAAGTTTTAGAGAAGAAGATTTTTAAAGTTTTCCTTCTTTGTTACTATGCCCAAACTTGTGACCCCCAGGGTGGGGCCAGTTTTGACCCCAGGGGCATCATATGAACAAACTTGGTAGAGGTCCACTAGGCAATGCTACATACCAAATATCAAAGCTCTAAGCCTTCCAGTTTCAGAGAAGATGATTTTTAAAGTTTCCCCTCTTTGTTCCTATGTTCGAACTTGTGACCCCCGGGGCAGGGCCAGTTTTGACCCCAAGGACATCATATGAACAAACTTGGTAGAGGTCCACTAGGAGATGCTTCATGCCAAATATCAAAGCTCTATGCCTTCTAGTTTTACGGAAGAAGATTTTTAAAGTTTTCCTTCTTTGTTCCTATGTTGGAAATTGTGACGCCCGGGGCGGGGCCAGTTTTGACCCCAGGGGCATCATATGAACAAACTTGGGAGAGGTCCACTAGGAGATGCTACATGCCACATATCAAAGCTCTATGCCTTCAAGTTTCAGAGAAGAAGATTTTTAAAGTTTTCCTTCTTTGTTACTATGCTCAAACTTGTGACCCCCCGGGGCGGGGCCAGTTTTGACCCCAGGGGCATCATATGAACAAACTTGGTAGAGGTCCACTAGGAGATGCTACATACCAAATATCAAAGCTCCGCGCCTTCTAGTTTCAGAGAAGAAGATTTTCAAAGATTTTGCTTTTTTTTCCTTTTTGTTGCCATGGCAACCAGAGTTGTGGATGGAATTCAATTCTTTGAACAATTTTGGTAGAGCTTCACCCAAGGAACATCCCTGCCAAGTTTCATCAAGATTGGCCCAGTGGTTTAGGAGAAGAAGATGTTTAAAGAAATTGTTGACGGACGACGGACGACAGACGACGGACGCCGGACGCCGGACATAGGGCGATCACAATAGCTCACCTTTAGCACGTTGTGCTAAGGTGAGCTAAAAAGCCACTTCACTATTCTCTCCTTTTCTTACAATGTTTTTGACAGCCTAGTTTGTAAGAGTTGTGAAAAAATGGTATCATTTGTTCAATCTTTTACCATGCAGCAAAGTTTTAGACTTGTCCAAAGCAAAAAGCATTTGCAGATGACAAAATCGGCATAGCTTATAAGATGATCTCTGACTTTACCAGCATTTTCTCCTTTTTCAACAATGTTTTCAAAAGCCGTCTCCATCGCGTATTTAAAACTAGAATTTGAGTGGTAAAGGGTCACAAGTTAAAACAAACTTAGACCCTTAACAAAGTTGATTGCCTTTGCAGCTGGGAGATCTCAAGATCAGGCTATATTCAACATAATGTCTGATCTATGGTTTACACTTTCTAGTATATCATGAAATATTCTGGCTTAGATCTTGATCTACTCTACAGAACTTGATCTACTTTATCCAAAAGAGTGGGGCTGTTGGAACAAGGAGGCTGGAAGGGGGGGAATTCATAACATGGAAAAAAAAAAGCAGTCAGAAGTAAAGAACTAAACCTGCCTGGGCATTGTTTTTAGTCAGTCCTATATCTAAAAGATTGAAATTGCAACAATCCCAAATATTTTTCTAAAGCATCGCCTCCCCCTCTCTCCCCCTCTCCTTTTTCTACAATGTTTTCTGCCCTATCAATAACTGATATCATCATTTAAGCTATATCTGATTTGTCACAAGCAAAGGCTTTCAATTTAATCGAGTCCAAAATTTTGCTGTTTGGAAAATAGTTAAAAAGAATCCTATAAAATCAAAGTTTATTGCAAAGTTAAACTGAAAGTATCCAGCTAAAAGGTCTGAGGTAAGTAAAATTCAAAACGAAAGTATAACTTTTTACCAAAAATCCCCTTCTTTCAATGACCCTGAGACACAGGGCTTTTCAAAACACTGTGAGAAAAAAAAGAGAAAATGTGGATAACCATTATTTTCTCCTTTTCCTACAATGATTTCAAACCTTTCAAACACAAAAAGCATCATTGAGCAACAAATTTTGTTGTCTGCAAACAGTCTCAGTTTGGGCAATTCTAAAATTTCATCATCCAACAAAGAGTTTGTCTCATTGCACAGCCAAGTAAACCTAAATACCAATGCATATACTCTTTATCATAAAAAAAAAAATTAAACTAGTCCATGTTTAACTCTTTACCAAACGACAAAATTTTAGACTAGTCCAAATTGAAAGCATTTGCAGACGACATATTAAATGCGACTTAAAAATTGAAATTGTTATGGGACGGGTAGAAAACATTGTGGGAAAAGGAGAAAATGCTGGTTCCCAGCATTTTCTCTTTTTCCCACAATGTTTTCAAAAGGCTACCTTTTCAGGGTCGTTAAAAGTCGGGATTGTGTGGTAAAGGGTTAAAACATTTGCAGAAAACCAATTAAATTTGGTTCAAATGATGAAATTAAACTTTGAAAGAGCACAAAACACTGATGGGAAAAAGTTACCAGCATTTTCTTCTTTGTCCACAATGCTTTCACAAGCTTATTTCCTTCAGGGTCACTGAAAAGTTGGGATTGTATGGTAAAAGTTTAATCACATAAAAAAATACATGTTTCAACAAAATAATTAAATGCTATTACATGTATATAATTATATAAATCATACTTCTTGACCAAACAACAAAATTTTAGACTGTATCAATTTCAAAAGTGTTTGCAGACAAAAATTTACCTGTAGTTAAAAGGACAATTTCTGTCTCTGAAATTATACAAATTAAAGTGGGAAAAAGAGAAAATGCTGATTACAGCTGGTTACCGGCATTTTCTCCATTTCCCACAATGTTTTCATAAGACTTTAGTTCCCAGGGTTGTTTAACCCTTTCCCAAACTATAAATTTTAGACTGGTCCAAACTGAAAGAGTTTGCAGACGACAATTTTAAATTTGATGGAAATGGCAGAAAGTTATCAAAAATGGTAGAAAACATTGTGGGAAAAGGAGAAATTGCTCGTTACGAGCAATTTCTCCTTTCTCCACAGTGTTTTCAAAACACTTGTACACTGCAGACACGTGAAAACCAGGGCTTGTTTGGGAAAGGGTTAAACATGGGACTGTTTGGTAAAGGTTCAACAAAAAAATACAATATTGCATCAGTCAACAACTGAACTTGATACTGTTCCTTTAACTTTTCACCAAACGACAAAATTTTGGACTTGTCAAAATTCTAAGCATTCACAGATGACAATTCAAACATGGATCAAGTGCTGGAATTGATACATAAGAAAACATGGTGGGAAGAGGAGAAAATGCTGGTTACCAGCATTTTCTCCTTTTCCCACTATGTTTTCAAAATCTTTCAGAGTCAGGGTTGTTAAAATGCGAAATGATGTCATAAGGGGTTAAAGTTAATTCACCATCCGCAACAATTAACCCTTTACCAAACAACAAAACTAGATTCCCTCGAGTTGAAAGCATTTGCAGACAACAATTCATATGTACCTCATTGGATGATTGCTGTCTATGGAAGGGAAAGAACATTTTGGGACGTGGAGAAAAAGCTGGTTACTAGGCCGCTTCCCAAGGGTCATTAAAACCCGGGATTGTTCGGTAAAGGGCTTAACCCTTTCCCAAAGAGGCCCTGGTTTTCACGTGTCTGCAGTACAAGTCTTTTGAAAACACTGTGGGAAAAGGAGAAATTGCTCATAATGAGCAATTTCTCCTTTTCCCACAGTGTTTTCTACCCTTTTTGAGAACTTTCTGCCATTTTCATCAAATTTAAAATTGTCGTCTGCAAACTCTTTCAATTTGGACCAGTCCAAAATTTGTAGTTTGGGAAAGGGTTTAAGAAAGAAAACAATAAACTTCATACATCAATAAAAGGAACAAAGTGTACATAATTATGAATTTGTTATGACCTATATCTATACATATTTCATGTGAATGAAGCAGATTAATTCTTAACTCTTTACCACACAATCCCAAGTTTTAACGACCCTGAGGAAGGAGGCCTTTGAAAACATTGTGGGAAAAGAAGAAAATGCTGGTAACCAGCATTTTCTCCTTTTCCCACAATGTTTTCTGCCATATCAAAGACAGAAATCATCATTAGAGTTGCATTTAATATGACGTCTGCAAATGCTTTCAATTTGGTCAAGTGCAAAATTTTCTCATCTGGTAAAGAGTTAACATACCATTACAATAAGAACTATTGCGGAGTTTTGTTCCTGTTGATGTGCATCTGTTGAAATGAATATCTAAGCTTAGGTAAGACTTCATGTTCTGTGTAATATGATCTTAGTCTGCACTGTCTAAAAAAGCATCTTAAGTAGTGCTCTGCTCCTTACCTGATCAAATAATTTTAGATTTATCCAATATGACAACTCTTGCAAACGATGAAATATAGCTCAAATGGTGGATTTTGTTTCTGAGAGAGAAGAAAACATTGTTAAAAAGGGCAAAATGCTGGCTACTAGCATTTTCTCCTTTTCCCACATTATCTCCCAGAGCCTTCTCCCCCAGGGTAAAATACACACAACTGCTTTGTAAAAGAGTTGCAGGAAATCATCTTATCAGTGCTTTGAATTGTTGCAATCTCAAAAGTCAAGATTTCATCATTTCTAGCTTGAAATGTGCATGAGGCTTAGATAATTGCTAAAATCTATATTCCTGTTTACCTAACATCTAAAGAAGTATATCTATAAATGTTTCTTAAATTGCATATGACCTTGTTTATGTACAATCTACTAGAAATTAACCCATTACCATACGACAAAATTTTAGACTGGACCAAATTGAAAGCATTTGCAGACGACAAATTAAGTGAAGCCTAAATGGTGATTTATGTATTGGATAGTGTAGAAAACATTGTGGGAAAAGGAGAAAATGCTGGTCACCAGCATTTTCTCCTTTTCCCATTATGTTTTCAAAAGGCTTCGTTCTCTGAGTCGTTAAAAGTCGGGATTGTGTGGTAAAGGGTTAAAAACAAGTCATCACTTAATATTTGAACACATTTATAAATCCATTGACTCTAACCAAACGACAAAATTGTAGACTTGACTAAGTTAACTATTCACCAAATGACAAATTTTAGACCTGTTCGGATTGAAAGCACTGGCAGACAACAAATTAAATGTGGTGCACATGATCCAATTGCTGGTTAAAAGGGAAGAAAACATTGTGGGAAAAGGAGAAAATGCTGGTAACCATAATGTTTTCAAAGGACTATGCCAATAGGGTGGTCAAAACTCAGAACTATGTGGGAGAGAGTTTCTCCATTTCCTACAAAGTTTTCAAAGCCCTCTTCCTTAGGATCAATGAAACTATGGATCGTGTGATAAAGGATTACCCAGTAGTGTGGAGGTTACTTTTAGACACATCAAAACCTATCATGACTTGCACATAGGACAAACATTTAAAGCAAAAGAAAAAAATCCTTTTCAACAGTTTGAAAAACATACATGTAGTAACAAAAATTGCAATATCTTGTGACATGCATTTGCTCTTTTTCTCAGTGTTAGTCACAACTTTCTACTATCATGTAAAAAGTTGTATTTGTACTGAAACAGGATAAAGAGCAAACAGCTAAAGTTCTTAACACTCAATAAATGACAGAGAAAACAAACAAGAAACAAGAGGGCCATGATGGCCCTGGACGCTCACCCGAGTCTATAGGCGAAATTCACTCAACATGCGTAATTCAATTTCTGACCAATTGTCACATCAATTGAGCTTAAAACGTGGCCTCTAGAGCGTCCACAAGGAATTTCCGTAAGTTGACCTAGTGACCTAATTCATCACCCCACGTGACCCAATTTAGAACTCATCAAAAAATTTATCAAGACAAACATTCTGAACAGTTTTCAAGTTCATTGAGCAATAAATGTGGCCTCTAGAGTGCCCACAAAGTGTTTCTTAAATTTGACCCAGTAACCTAGTTTATGACCCCAGCTGACCCAATTTCAAACTCACCCAATATTTCATCAAGACAAACATTCTGACCATTTTTCAAGTCAACTGAGCAAGAAATGTGACCTCTAGAGTGCCCTAAAGGTATTTCTTTAATTAGACCTAGTGACCTAGATTATGAGCCCAGGTGACCCAATTTTAAAGTCATCCTAGATTTCATCAAGACATTTTGACCAATTTTCAAATCAATTGAACAAGAAATGTGGCCTCTAGAGTGCACACAAGGTATTTCTTTAATTTGACCTAGTTACCTAATTTAAGACCCCACATCACCCAAATTCGGACTCATGTGAGATTTTATCAAGACAAACATTCTGACCAATTTTCAAGTCAATTGAGCCAAAAATGTGGCCTCTAGAGTGCCCACAAGGTATTACTTTAATTTGAACTAGTGACCTAGTTTATGATCCCAGGTGACCCAAATCCAAACTCATCTAAGATTTTATCAAGACAAACATTCTGACCAAATTTCAGGTCATTTGAGCAATGAATGTGGCCTCTAGAGTGCCCACAAGGTATTTCTGTAATTTGACCTAGTGACCTAGTTTATGACCCCAGGTGACCCAATTTCGAACTGACTGAACATGTTGTGCTCAAGTGGGCTAACAAACTTAGAACAGGTTCACTACATACCAAATAACAAAGCTCTATGCCTTCAAGGTTTAGAAAAGAAGAATTTTAAAGTTTTCCTTCTTTGTTCATATGTTCGAACTTGTGACCCCTGGGGCAGGGCCAGTTTTGACCCCAGGGGCATCGTATGAACAAACTTGGTAGAGGTCCACTAGGAGATGCTACATACCTACTATCAAAGCTCTACGCCTTCCAGTTTCAGAGAAGAAGAATTTTAAAGTTTTCCTTCTTTGTTCATATGTTAGAACTTGTGACCCCCGGGGCAGGGCCAGTTTTGACCCCAGGGGCATCGTATGAACAAACTTGGTAGAGGTCCACTAGGAGATGCTAGATGCCAAATATCAAAGCTCCACGCCTTCCAGTTTCAGAGAAGAAGAATTTTAAAGTTTTCCTTCTTTGTTCCCATGTTCGAAACTTGTGATCCCCTGGGCGGAGCCAGTTTTGAACCCAGGGACATCGTATGAAAAAAGTAGGTTGAGGTCCACTAGGACATGCTACATACCAAATATCAAAGCTCTACGCCTTCCAGTTTCAGAGAAGAAGATTTTTAAATTTTCCTTCTTTGTTCCTATGTTCGACACTTGTGACCCCCGGGGCAGGGCCAGTTTTGACCCCAGGGGCATCATATGAACAAAATTGGTAGAGGTCCACTAGGAGATGCTAGATGCCAAATATCAAAGCTCCATGCCTACCATTTTCAGAGAAGAAGAATTTTAAAGTTTTCCTTCTTTGTTCCTATGTTCAAACTTGTGACCCCCGGGGCGGGGCTAGTTTTGACCCCAGGGGCATCATATGAACAAACTTGGTAGAGGTCCACTAGGAGATGCTACATACCAAATATCAAAGCTCTACGCCTTCTAGAATCAGAGAAGAAGATTTTTAAAGTTTTCCTTCTTTGTTCCTATGTTCGACACTTGTGACCCCCAGGGCAGGGCCAGTTTTGACCCCAGGGGCATCATATGAACAAAACTGGTAGAGGTCCACTAGGAGATGCTAGATGCCAAATATCAAAGCTCCACGCCTTTCAGTTTCAGAGAAGAAGAATTTTAAAGTTTTCCTTCTTTGTTCCTATGTCCGAACTTGTGACCCCCGGGGTGGGGCCAGTTTTGACCCCAGGGGCATCATATGAACAAACTTGGTAGAGGTCCACTAGGAGATGGTACATACCAAATATCAAAGCTCTACGCCTTCTAGAATCAGAGGAGAAGATTGTCAAAGATTTTCCTATTTTTTACCTTTCTGTTGCCATGGCAACCAGAGTTTTGGGTGGAATTCAATCTCTTGAACAACTTAGAGCTTCACCCAAGGAACATCCCTGCCAAGTTTCATCAAGATTGGCTCAGCGGTTTAGGAGGAGAAGATGTTTAAAGGAATTGTGGACAGACGGACAGACTGACGCCGGACAACGACCCATCACAATACCTCACCTTAGCACTTCGTGCTCAGGTGAGCTAAAAAATCCCCATTTTGAACATCTTTGCTCGCCAAGGGTGACAATCACTACATTGCTCTATTCACCCTTGGCTGACTGATTTGAAATTTGTAATCCCATAATCATTGGTTCCAGTCTGTTCTAAAAGCACCAATCAAATAATGTGTTACTTTTGCCATCTATCATCAGCAAAGTATAAATTATAATAGCAGTGACCACAAGAGAATACTGTCGGATATGCTGGGAATCATAACCAAACAAATAGATCTATATGTATGAAAAATATTTACTGTAACAAATCAGTTAAATGAAATTTTAGCATACATTCCAACACTAGATGATCGACTGTCAAAATAGGTGGGTGGATTTTGCCGATGAGGTTATAGTATGCAATGTTTGATTGGTTTTCCATTGACATAATTCTAGGGGTGAAAACTATCAAAATCCACAAGGTGGCATATTGCTGCGGTTACAAATTAGGTATGACTTTTTCAGGCAAGGGTGAATGGAGCAATGTAGTGATCATCACCCTTGGCTAGTGAAGATGCATTTGACATAGACTCATTGCAAAACTATCCACAATGTCATATGTGTAATCTAAATATACCCTGTGTAGGACTGGACTCATGATACATGTGCTAGCTTCTGTATGTGTGTTTTAACCCTTATACTGCTCAGCACATGAAATGAACCTTTAACTCTTTACCAAACAACAAAATTTTGGAATGGGCCAAATTGAAAGCACTTGCAGACGACAAATCAAATGTTGCTAAAATGATGATTTCTGTCTTTGAAAGGGTAGAAAACATTGTGGGAAAAGGAGAAAATGCTGGTTACCAGCATTTTCTCCTTTTCCCACAATGTTTTCAAAAGGCCTCTTTCTCAGGGTCGTTAAAACTGATAGTAAAATCTATAGTAACTTTATTTCAAACTTGTTTTCTGGAGAAAAATATCTCCTTATCGGACAGTGTAGATCCATGATCAGACTGCACGTTCTGTGCAGTCTGATCTGGATCTACACTGTACGCAACAGGTCAGTGAGTCATGCTTAGCAGCTTAAGGGTTAATGCTGCATGAACCATTTCCTGTTTAATTAACATACAAACACCTGAAGACAACTTTTATTTTTTTAACCCTTTACCAAACAATCCAGTGTTTTAATAACCCAGTTAACCCTTTCCCAAACAAGCCCTGGTTTTCACATGTCTGCAGTACAAGTCTTTTGAAAACACTGTGGGAAAAGGAGAAATTGCTCGTAATGAGCAATTTCTCCTTTTCCCACAGTGTTTTCTACCCTTTTTGAGAACTTCCTGCCATTTTCATCAAATTTAAAATTGTCGTCTGCAAACTCTTTCAATTTGGACCAGTCCAAAATTTGTCGTTTGGGAAAGGGTTGAATTGAGCTTTTTGTTGAAAAAAATTGTGAAAAAAAGGGATAACATGTTAGCAAGCAGCAGTTTTTCCTTTTGCCAAGATGTTTTTAGCCTTCAAACACAAGTTCCATCACTTGAGACACATTTGATATCTGTAAATGCTTTAGTAATGACAAGTTTTATCCATTTGTTAAGAGTTTAGCAGACCACTTTTAAAAGCATTGCGGCTAAGAAAGAAATTGCTGTTATGAGAAAACTCATCTTTGCAAGCCAAGGTGACGATCACTACATGGATCTTACCCCTTGGCTGTCTGAGTCGAAATTTGTTAGTACGGCGATGCAACACCTACCTGATTTTGATTGTTATCACCCCTAGATGTAGGTCATCGAAAACCAATCGTACATCACGTAACATTACTCTTTTGGCATTTTGTTAAATATGGCCAAAGGCATTTTTACCTTTCTAGGTGTTTGGATATGATCTATTAAGCGCTTCAGTGTTGTTGTTTTAACGGGGGTCCTTGACAATTGTCCAATAATGTTTGGTCCAATGATAGTTTGTTCAGCATGCTTTCTCCATAATTCGCCAACAATTGACTGCTTTTCAGATCGCAAACTTGACAGACAATTTATCAAGTTAAAATCTATTTTTGAAATCTTGTTAAGTTTCACGAAGCAAAAGCTCATTTTGTGTTGGGATTTATCTTAAAACTTCATTGAATTGATTTATGACAGTGAATGTTGAAGAAAATATTGTTTGTCTGTACTTTTTTTGGTAATAATTCCCAGCATATCTGGCTGCCATTTTTATTTACATTCTGCTGATGTTGGATAGCAAATGTAATGCACTATTTGATTGGTGCTTTTAGTCCTGACTGCAACCAATGATTACACGTATCAAAGCTACCAAATTTCGACTCGATCAGCCGAGGGGTAAGATCTACGTAGTGATCATTACCTTGGCTTGTGAAGATGGAGAAAATTCTGCTTTTACCAGAATTATTTCACTCACCATCATGTGTAAAACCTGCTACAAGAGGAAAACTGTTTGTAAGAAATGCCTGCTAGAAGACATGAAAAGCCGTCTGCAATAGGCAATTTATTAACTCTCTACCACATGACAAAGAAGTAGACTTACCAAAATTGAGAGCATTTCCTGATGGCAACTTAACAGTGGCTAAAATAATGGAATTTGTCTTTGATAGGGTAGAAACATTGTGGGAAAAGGCGAAAATGCTGGTTACCAGCATTTTCTCCTTTTCCTAAAATGTTTGCAAGAGTCTAATTTCCCAGGGTCAAAAAGACTCGGGACTGTGTGGTAACGGGTTGATGTGACAAAGAAACCAGGAAAACTTTATCTCCATTAAATTTTGGTTATTTTATATCAAAAAAAGGTGTATAAGTTAAACAGGATAATAAAAATTTGAACAAATAAATGTTAAAGTTGAACATGAGTCTGGTCTGAACAGCAAAAAAAAAATCTATTGCCTTTAAGCTAGGTACCAGGCTATAAGAATCTCTTCCTTACAGCTGCTTGGAACCAGCACTGGAAACCAAAACATTTGAGCCTGGCTTGGTTCCATCATATGCTGCAGTTTTAGAAGTGTAGTTCTGGTACCAGCAACATGGCTGCATGTATCATCATACTGAATCTTCAAGCCTTCATGACCTTTACTTCCTGTTAAAAAAAAAGAACCACAGAATCAAAATTTGATTTAACTCTTTACCAAACGACAAAATTTTGCACTTGTCCAAACTGAAAGCATTTGCAGATGACAAATTAAACATGGCTCAGATGATGAAATTTGTTTTTGATAGGATAGAAAACATTGTGGGAAAAGGAGAAAATGCTGGTTACCAGCATTTTCTCCTTTTCTCACAATGTTTTCAAAAGGCCTCCTTCTAAGGGTCGTCAAAAGCCGGGATTGTGTGGTAAAGGGTTGACTGTTTACCAAATGGCAAAATTTTAGACTGGTCGGGATTGAAAACATTTGAAGTTGACAAATTAAAGACTGCTTAGATGGTGAAATTTGTCTGTGTCTAGGGTAGAAAACATTGCAGGAAAATGAGAAAATGCTGGTTCTCCTTTTCCTACATTGTTTTCAAAAGCCTGTATCCACCAGGCTGTTGAACGTCAGATTGAAAGGTAAAGGGTTACCCAATTACCTACTGTCAACAACTTTTGCATGCTGACCACCATTGAAGTCATGAAAGCTATTGGAAAAATAGGGCTTTATGCGTAATTTTCAAATTCATGAGAGTGTCCTTTGGTAACACACTGCAGATCGTCATCATGGTACTAATGGAGAAAGATTAGAAAAGTGAGCTGCTAATGTGATATGACTGAACAATCTGAAATCATTACCTCTCGCGGCTTCACATTATGAATAACAAGTTGCAGCAAGAACGACCCACCTGAAGAGATTATCACAGATATGTCGGGCATCGTTTCTTCACAATCAAAAATCTACATCCCAGCCTGAGAGTTCGTCTGGAGGAACTTCCAGAGATTTAGGATAGTGATCAAAATTACTGTAGTCAGCAGGCCCTTTCACCTATAACAACAAAACACAAGACCTATAACAACAAAACATAACAACACATGTTTATCTAATATGAAACCGCTTTGACTAGTCACTACTTTGTTTCCATAACATGTTCGGTTTTCCGATATTTGCCTCATTCTATACGAATTTCAAGCGAATGTTTGGATAATACACTGATCTTATTGCTGTGTCCACGTTGTAGAGACAAAATACCTAGACACATGATTACAACGTAAACAAAGTTTCAAATCGTAAATTTATCGGAGATCTATGAATAGTTCACGTAAAAGGACAGAATATTCATTAACCCTTTCCCAAACGATAAAATTTAGACTGGTCCAAATTGAAAGAGTTTGCAGACGACAATTTTAAATTTGATGAAAATAGCAGAAAGGTCTCAAAAAGGGTAGAAAACACTGTGGGAAAAGAAGAAATTGCTCGTTACGAGCAATTTCTCCTTTACCCCACAGTGTTTTCAAAAGACTTGTACTGCAGACATGTGAAAACCAGGGCCTGTTTGGGAAAGGGTTAAGTGACAAGTTAAAGCGGCTGCACAATACAAGATGATAAATTCATTAACGTGTTTACCTATAACATCATGACATAACATAACATGCCTGAAACAGTGTACTCTTGAACAAGAGGGCAATTATAGCCCTGTATTGCTCCACTTCCTTATCTCTTTACCACACAATCCAGAGTTTTAACGACCCTGAAAGAGGATGCTTTTGAATGCTTTTGAAAGCATTGTAGGAAAGGAGAACATCATGGTAACCAGCATTTTCTCCTTTTCTCACAATGTTTTCTACCCTATTGAAAACAGACATCATCATTTGAGCTACATTTTTATTCGTCATCTGCTTTCAGTTTGGTAGAGTCCAAAATCCCCTTTTTTTTGTAAAGGGTTAAATGAGCTGTACACATAATTGGCATAAACAGCGACATCAAACCATAAGAAGCCTGAAATAACATTTCACAGACAAAAATATGCGAGGCCAATAAAAACATTTTTTTCTCTTTAAAATTGTACAATAATGTCGCTGAAGACAATCCGCACAACAGACACAGAGCCAAGACACAACCATGCTGGCCTTTCACAACTGGAGCTAAACAAATTAGCTTATTATTCCTTAAAAATGAAACTTGCATTTGGATGACCTTGAAATCACTCTAGTATAATACAAATAATCAACATAGATGTTTAACTCTTTACCACGTGACAAAATCTTAGACTTGTCCAAAATGAAAGCATTTGCAGACAACAATTTCAATGTAGTTCAAATGATGGAATTTGTCTTTCATAGGTTAGAAAACATTGTGGGAAAAGGAGAAAATGCTGGTTACCAGCATTTTCTCCTTTTCCCACAATGTTTACAAAAGGCATCTTTCTCAGGGTCGTTAAAACTCGGGATTGTGTGGTAAAGGGTTAATGCAGTGAAATAAAATGTCAAAGGAGAAATAATTCTTGAGAGCAATTCCTTCTTTAGCTACAATGTTTCAAAAGTTCTTTGTTGCACAAAGTTATAAAAATTCAGATCACTAGGAGACAAAAAATTAAATATGCACTGAATAATTTGTTAACCCTTTACCAAACAATCCAGAGTTTCAATGATCTTGTGGAAAAAAGGCTTTTAAAAACACTGACAGGAAAGGAGAAAATGCCGGTAGCCAACATTTTCTCCTTTTCCCACAATGTTTTCTACCCATTTAAAGATAAATCTCTTCGTTTGAGTCACACTTAGTCATCTGACAAAGTGTTCAAATTGAACAAGAACCAAATTTTGTTGTTTGTCTCTAATACCGGTATCTATCTTGCTGCATGTTCAAATAATGGCAGTTTCATCAATATACATGTATAATTCAATACTTAGTCATGATTTAAAACATGAATCCATGTGAAAACATTGTTGAAAAAAGAGAATTTGTCCATCATAAGCAGTTTTTCCTTTTGCATCAATGTTCTCTACCATTCATAAAAGAAGTTACTGCCCACAAATCCAGTATTTGTTTTCACTTTCAAATACAGCTGTCAATAATTGTAATGTCTTTATGTGAAATCCGTAGGCAGAGCTCCAGACAGAGGGAGTGATTTTGATTTCAAAATTGAAAATATTAATTATTCATGACTAAACCCTATGTTATGGGTACTCATTAGAATCGTCTCATTGAGACGATTCTAATGAGTACCCACAACATAGGGTTTGGAAGAGCAATAATGGATTTAGAATACCATCACTCCCTCTTTATCTGGAGCTCTGAGTAGGGTTATAATAAAAGGACCATCAAGTTGATGTAACTTTCCTCAAGATAGTATTCGCTTCTTAGTGGGTACAGAAATTCTGACATCTCACTCATCCTTCAGTCTCAAGAGAGATAAAGAAGTTCAATCATAGGCCACTGAAACTCCATTGGTCTGTTACCGGACAACGAAATTTTCCTTATCGAACACCATTACTATAAATAGCACATTGGCAACTACCTCTATATTGCTTACTATATACAATATAGAGGCGGTTGCCAGTGTGCTATTTATAGTAACGTTGTCCGATAAGGAAAATTTCGTTGTCCGGTAACAGACCAATGGAGTTTCAGTGGCCTATGGTTCAATACAGCTCAAAGCAAATGCAAGCACCAGGAAAGTTACTATTACAAAATATTCTGTATTTGCACCTCCTTTACTATGTCATAATTTTAACTCTTAAAGCACCGAATAAACCTATCAAACATTTTCATCCTAGAAGTATGACCCAAATAATTTCAATTTCATGGTTGCTTTTGTCTATAGAGATTCAGCAAAGCAGATAGTGTAGATCAAAGATCAGGCTGCACGTTTTGTGCAGCCTGATCTTGATCTACACTGGCCGCAAACCCAACTATAGTCGTGAAAGCCCCTTTAAGGGTTAACAATGATTTTTAATCACGGATATTAAATCTTACACAGGACTTTAAAATAAAGAAATGGTCAATATTACAAATACATGGGGAACATGCAAGGTCCTGTCTACAAGAATATTAAATTTCATTGTTTGTTTTGAGCCCCTGATTATCTATGTTTCACAAGGATATTTTTTTGAGTCAACTGTTATAAATTTCATTTGGAAGGTATGAGTTAACCCTTTACCAGAAAATCCTGAGTGTTAAAGAAACCTGAAACAAAACGAGAGCTTTTGAAAACACTTTGGGAAGGGGGAAGGAGAGAAAATGCTAGTGAGCAGCATTTTGTTCTTTTCCCACAATGCTTTTGTCTAATTTAAAGACAGATCCTTTCATTTAATTAACCCTTTACCAAAATGACATAATTTTAGACTTGTCCAAATTGAAAGCATTTGCAGACAACAGAATAAATGTGACTGAAAAATTGAAATTTGCTTCGGAAAGGGTAGAAAACATTGTGGGAAAAGGAGAAAATGCTGGTTACCAGCATTTTCTCCTTTTCCCTCAATGTTTTCAAAAGACTTCTTTCATAGGGTCATTAAAAGTCAATCTCGACTTTGAACGACCCTGAGGGAGAAGCCTCTTGAAAACATTGTGGGAAAAGGAGAAAATGCTGGTAACCAGCATTTTCTCCTTTTCCGACAATGTTTTCTACCCTATCAAAGACAATTTACATTAATTGATTCACATTTCAATTGTCGTCTGCAAATGCTTTTGATTTTGACCAGTCTACATTCTTGTCGTTTGGTATAAAGTTAAGACAAACTTAATTTGTAGTCAGCAATTAATTGGTTTAAAAATGTCCAAAATTTTGTCATACATAATAATGATTAAGCATCTACTAGACTGCTTGTAGCAACTTTTTCTGCTTTGCAGGACAGTGTAGATTAAGACTAGACTGCACAGAGCTTGCAGTGGCTTTTTTTGTTTAAAATTCTCTGACAGGTAAACTAGAACCATGGCCGGTATCCACCAACCATTCTAAATTGCATTCTAATTCTAGATACAGCAAGTAACATAATTTCTTTTTTTGGCCAAATTGGTACAGTTGATCAGAAACTCCTTCACATGTAATTTAAAATTTAGAGAATTCTTGAAAATCAGAATTAGAATGCAAATGAGACTGATAGTTGAATACTGTCCACTTTCTTATTTTACAGAGGGAAAATTTAGAAAGTCTTTGTTTGTAGAGGGAGATGACAAAGCAAGTCTAGCCGCTACATGTAGCTGTATAGTTTTGAATAAACATTATAGAAGATAGTGGATTTTCCAGACACCTCATACACTGGGAAATATATTTCTATCATCCGTAACATTTTTTCTCTGGAAGTATGTGAAGCTTCTATGCAAGGCTTATAACAGGGATTCTGATTGGGTGTTATAAATAACCACTGTGGAAATTACCAATGAGGGATCCTTTAATACAGTATATGGAAAGTGCTCTTGCACAAAAGGAGCCATGTTAAACATAAGGCTTTTAGGACTCTTTATGATTGGAAATATTTCTTTCTACTTTTTTTTTCAAATGAGGATTTCCTAATTTTTACATGACCTACATGCTAAACAGAAGTTCATAATATTTCTTACACATTTCATGTGAAATTTCAATTTCTGTGCATATCTATGTGCAGGAAACCTATATAAATTCCACATGTACAAAGTATCAAATTTTGGCAATTATCAAATTTCATAAAACCACATAACATCACACATTTTTATGTTAATTCTAGGAACTAACACACAAAATTCAAGCACATCGCATGTGAGTCCTCAAAATGAGAAGCAAATATCTTCTGTAAATAGAAAGTATACAAAAACTTCCAAAATTTGAAAGACTTAAGTCAAAAAAGTGCAAAACAAACACACTTCTTAAATGTACGTATGACTTAACTCTTTACCAAATACTGAAATTAACTCTTTACCACACAATCCCGACTTTTAAATGACCCTGAGAAAAAAGCCTTTTGAAAACACTGTGGGAAAAGGAGAAAATGCTGGTAACCAGCATTTTCTCCTTTTCCCACAATGTTTTCTACCCTTCCTAAACTAAATTCTAGTTTTTCAGTCACAATTATTTTGTCGTCTGCAAATGCTTTCAATTTGGACCAGTCTAAAATTTTGTTGTTCGGTAAAGAGTTATAGACTTGTCTGAATTGAAAGCATTTGCAGACAAAAAGATAAATGTTACTCAAGATTTGAAATTTTTGGGAAGGGTAAAAAACAATGTGGTAAAAGGAGAAAATGCTGTTTACCAGCATTTTCTCCTTTTCCCACAAAGTTTTCAGAGGGCATTTTTCTAAGGGTCATTATAACTCAGGAGTGTGTGGTAAAGGGTTAAAGTTTCTTTTGTCGACAGTACAGGTTAAGATCAGACTGGGCAAAATCTACAGTCTCATTTTGGATCTACAATGTCAGATTTTTTAAGTTCCGACCAAATTGGCCTTTAATCATTTACAACACAAGCTTTCACAACCTTAATGAAGAAAACTTTTGAAAACATTGCGGGAAAAAGCAAAAATACTTGCAACCAGTATTTTCTCCTTTTCCAACAATGTTTTCTACCCTTCCAAACATGAATTTCGATGCTTGAGTCATGTTTATTTTATTGTCCGCAAATGCTTTCAAGTTGGACAGTCTTGAAATTAGCTGTAGGTTTTGCATACTGAATGAAAACATGAAATTCTATCACTAAATTTACAATGAAATACTTTAGCCCTCTAATGCAATGTTTCAACCACCCTAACACAGAGGGTTTTTAAAAACAGTGTGGGAAAAAAGAAAAAGCTGGTAACCAGAACCAGCATTTTCTCTTTCACCAACATTTTGTTTCTTGTTCTTTTTAAGATGAGGTCCATTACTTAAAGTCTGAGATTGCCAAATAAATGAAATAAATATTTGATTTCTTTACAAAAGAAAAAAGTACAGTTGTAGCAACTGGTGATAAAATCACTCATAAATAAGACCACTAGTGAATATAAAAGATCTGACTGCATGTTCTCTGTAGTCTGATTATTGACCAACAAAGCTTTAAAGTTATGAACAGTATAGAAAATATTGGGGGGAAAAGAGCAATTACATTAGCAAGCGATTGCTCTTTTTCCCAAAAATGTCATAAAGTACAAATTTGTAACTGCACATTAACAAACAGTCAATAAAAGAAAAATGTAATTATGTCTTAGATTTAAATCTTCATGAAAAATATTTCCAAACATAAAGTAAAGGGACAGGCATGAGCATTTTTGTTGTTATAAAACACATCTCACCTTTTTCCAGTCTAAGAAACGAGGTTCCTTTCATAAAAATAACTTAATTTTAAAACCAAACATAAATAAAGGTTCTAATTAAATTTGACATAAAACTTCTGTATGATCTTTTCAGAGGAAATGCTAAAACTGAAAAAAAGAAATGTAAAGATCAGGCTTATTTTTGTAAAAGTTTGCCTGAACAGTTGCAAAGGGGACTAATACCTGCCACTAGCACCTTGTCACTGAAGCAGCGCAATATGAGAATGGAAAAGATTTTCAAGACAAAGATCACCTGTGACTTTGACCTTTGACCAATGTGACCCAAAACCAATAGGGCACTCCTTGGGTCATGAGCAATACTTGTATAAAGTGTCAGGGTCCTAGGTCAAACAGCTATTGAGTTAGAGCATGGAAACTATTTTCAAACAAAGTTCACCTTTGACCTTGACCCTTGGCTCATGTGACCAAAAAACAATAGGCCACCTCCTTGGGTCATGAGCAATACTTGTATAAACTTTCAGGGTCCTACGTCAAACAGCTATTGAGTTATAGCACAGAAATGATTTTCAAAACAGGTTCACCTGTGACCTTGACCTTTGACCCATGTGATCCCAAAACAAAAGGGCACCTCCTTGGGTCATGAGCAACACTTGTATAAAGTTTCAGTTCAAACAGCGTTTTGAGTGAGACCGCGGAAACAAAAACAAGACAGATGGATTAACTGATGGATGGATGGATGGAGAGACAGACAGACAAATGGACAGACATGTAGAAACCAGTACACCCCCCGTCTACTTTGTAGGTGGGGGGGGGGGGGTATAAAACCCAGTCTTGTATACCATTTACTTTTAAACTCTAAACCATATATTTTTCAATTCATTTAAGAAAAAAAAAAGTTGTTCTGATCTTTAAGGTCTTTGCATAACAGAATGTTTAGAATATACATGTAGGTCTATAGTTGTTCTAGCAGCTAAGAAAAGAAATTGAGATGAAAAATACACAAAATACGTAGGGCGAATAAAAATAATAGAGACTTTTAAAATTCCATTAACAATTTCTCAAAACTCAACCTATAATTTTTCAGGTATGATGGACACTCCTGAATAAGCCATGGCTCCTTGTTCCGAAAGTCGTCAAAAAACTGTCCACCGCAGAGAGTGTAAAAACATGTCAACCATGCTCTGACAAAAGGACACTCAATACATCTCTGTGATACATCATATCAAGCAAGACACCTCATCATTAAGTCTCCATGAAATTCATTATGTGTAATTACCAACTGAATCATGAGGTAGAATGGTCCTTTGACATACAGAAAATTTACCGATAGTGAAAAGTTTTGTCCCAGGTCAGCCTGCATGGACTGCACAGGGTGATGTGGGTTGATACTTTTCGCAGATGCATTAAGCCACCTTTTCACAGAGCATGGCCCATGTTCTTGCACAGTGATGTGTCACCCCTTAGAGTGCCGAATAAACCAAACACACATTGCAAGTTTAGAATGAAGATCCAAATAATTGCAAGATCATGGTGATTTTTATCTATAGAGTTCCAGCAAAGCTGACAGGTTAGATCAGAGATCAGACTACACCTTTTGTGCAGTCTGAGCTTGATCTTCACTGGCTGCCAAGGTAACTATAGTTGTGAAAGTCACTTTAACCCTTTACCACACAATCCCGACTTTTAACGACCCTTAGAAAGAGGCCTTTTGAAAACATTGTGGGAAAAGGAGAAAATGCTGGTAAACAGCATTTTCTCCTTTTCCCACAATGTTTTCTAACCTATCATCATTTGGGGCACCTTTAATTTGTCGTCTGCAAATGCTTTCAATTTGGACCAGTCTAGAATTTTGTCATTTGGTAAATAGTTAAGGGTTTATAGAACTTTATAATATAGCTGACATTTTGATTAGGTGTAACAAAACTCTGTTCTGATTCTCTGACATTTTAATTTACAAAACCCTCTACCAAACAATCCTGTGTTTTAATGACCAGTAGGAAGAAGGCTTTTGAAAACTTTGTGGGAAAACGAGAAAATGCTGGTAACCAGCATTTTCTCCTTTTCCCACAATGTTTTCTATCGTTTTCAAAACCAAATGCATTTGTTTGAGGCATATATTTTTTGCGGTCTGCAATTTGGGCAGGTCTAATTATGTGCTGTTTGGGAGAGAGTTGAACAAAGCCGTGTTACAATTCTGATCCTGGGTCCGTATTCACCAACCATTCTTAAGAATGTTCTTAGACTTATTCTTCAAGATTTTCCAAGTTTGAAAGTAACACAACTTCTGATTGGCTAAACCATATGGTTTAGCCAATCATCAGGTGTGTTACTTTCAAATTTGGAAAGTTTTGAAGAATAAGACCAAGAATGTTCTTAAGAATGCTTGGTGAATACGGACCCTGGTTTTTGTATGTAAGGCTAAAATTTTGATTTTTACTGGTGAGCAAAAATAAGACATTGTACATATTTTTCAGCTAAAATCACATGATTGAAAAACATTTTTCTTTGACATTTAGCAGTCCACCCAAACCTTTTTGAATTACAAAGCTTTGCTTTTAAATAGAAAAAAGAAACTGGACAAAAAAGGGCAGGGAAAAGAAGTCATATACAGTAATACCAGTATTCAGAGACCACCCTTGGGAAATACGAAACTTAAGTCTTGTACACAAGATGGTCTATTAACCAGCATTTTCTCCTTTTCTCACAATGTTTTCTACCCTTCCAGACACAAACCTCAGCATATGAGGCAAATTTGTCCTTAGCAAATACTCTCAGTTTTGACCAGTCTAAAATTCTGCATTTATAACAGAAAGGATTTTAAGCAGTTAGTTGATCAACTCTTTACCAAAAGACATATACTTAGGACCTTGTCCAAATTGAAAGCATTCGCAGACAAAAAGGTATGACTCAATGGGATTTATCTTTAACAGAGTAGAAAACATTGTAGGAAAATGCTGTATAACAAGATTTTCCCCTTATTCCCACAATGTTATCAAAAGTCTTCTATTTCATATTTTTTTGTTAAAACTCTGGACTGTGTGGTCAAGGATTAATACAGGTGGTCTCTAAGGCAAGTTTGACTGTAGTTTGCAAGATGTTTATGTACTACAAGAAACTAAGAGGCATGCAAACACACACAATATGGTGAAAAGTTCGCAAAAAAGGGCAACCAGAAGTATTCAGAAATAGAAATAGTTTGCCATGGAAGAACAGACTAACATAGTTATGAAATACCAATGTGTTGTGACCCTTAGTATGTTCAGGACATTGTAAAATCATATTGTTGATCTATACTTTAAAAAATTTTTGGAGACAAAAAATCAGTCCCAGATATTACCACAATGAAAGATCTATTATAATATTGTAAGGTCACACCCTTTTTGTCAGAATACCACACAATAATATCCTACAGACTATACCCATGATCAGACAGTACATTCCATGCAATCTAGTCTTGGATCTACACTGTCTTCAAACCCTCCTAATGTTGCCCTTTATATGCCAAGGGTCATAAGAAAGAGAGATGAGAGAGACAGCAAGGGACATAATTATAATGTTATTTAGTAACAGTTACTACAGAGTCACCTACCTTGGGTATTAAAGGTGGCACACTAACTCTCTTCACAAGACCTTCCCAGTCAAACCCTTGGAACCATCTGTTAGAAGAATAAAAGAGATGAAAGGACTGAGAATAAACATTTTTAGTTTTCATGCAGGAAAAAACATATGGACAATACTCTGTGAAAAGGGGGTTTAACTCTTTACAACATGACAAAAACTTAGACCAGTCCGAGTTAACTCTTTCCCCAAACAAGCCCTGGTTTTCATGTTGCTGCAGTACAAGTCTTTTGAAAACACTGTGGGAAAAGGAGAAATTGCTCGTAACGAGCAATTTCTCCTTTTCCCACAGTGTTTTCTACCCTTTTTGAGAACTTTCTGCCATTTTCATAAAATTCAAAATTGTCGTCTGCAAACTCTTTCAATTTGGACGAGTCCAAAATTTGTCGTTTGGGAAAGGGTTAAAGCCATTTGCAGTGTGGCTCAAATGATGGGACTTTTCTTTTATAGGGTAGAAAACATTGTTACCAGCATTTTCTCCTTTTCCCACAATGTTAATAGACCTCTTCCTAAGTGTCGTTGAAAGTCCGCATTGTGTGGAAAAGGTAACTGCATCTTCATAAAGTATAGACCCAGGTCAGCTTGTGCAATCTCTCCTTTACTCACAATGTTTTCTACCCTTTCAGAGACAAATCTCGTTAAGTGAGTCATATCTAATTTGTCGTCTTCAAAGTCTTTCAATTTGGACAAGTCTAAAATTTTGTCATTTTGGTAAAGCATTAACACTTGTTCAAACTGGTAAACATTTGCAGACAACAAATTAACCCTTTCCCAAACGACAAATTTTGTACTGGTCCAAATTGAAAGAGTTTGCAGACGACAATTTTAAATTTGATGAAAATGGCAGAAAGGTCTCAAAAAGGGTAGAAAACACTGTGGGAAAAGGAGAAATTGCTCGTTACGAGCAATTTCTCCTTTTCCCACAGTGTTTTCAAAAGACTTGTACTGCAGACACGTGAAAACCAGGGCTTGTTTGGGAAAGGGTTAAATATGAAACCAAAACTCCAACTGATCTATTTGGTAAAACGGTTATTTTCATGCTCAAAATATACAATGGCATTTAACAAGAATATGATATACCTACTTGTGGCACAATTGATGTAATTTGTCCATCAAAACATGAGAACATTGTGGGAGAAGGAAAAAATGCTGGTTACTCACATTTTTTCTCTTTTTCCCAAGATGTTTTCAAAAGCCTTCTTCCTCGGTAAGAAAAGAAGCAACTGAATCTTGAAAGTAACTGCTCCTTTTTTCCAATAATATTTCAAAAAGGTAGTTTGTGAGAAGGGCAGGAAAATTCATATTTGCACAGAAAAGTCAGAATTAACTCTTTACCAAATGACAAAATTTTACACTAGTCCATATTGAAAGCATTTGCAGATGACAAAATAAATGTGACTGAAAAACTGAAATTTGTTTTGGGAAGGGCAGAAAACGTTGTGGGAAAAGGAGAAAATGCTGGTTACCAGCATTTTCTCCTTTTCCCACAACGTTTTCAAAAGGCTTCTTTTTTAGGGTTTCCCACAACGTTTTCAAAAGGCTTCTTTTTTAGGGTCGTTAAAAGTCGGGATTGTAAGGTCAAGGGTTAAAACCATGTTTATGTTCATATTTATTGCTAGTATAGTAACAAAAACATTTCAACTTACTTGTTTTTCTTAATATCAGCAATACCATTTTTGCCATATCCTAGTCGTTCGGATGGGTTGTACCTACAAAGTTTCTTTATCAGTACGTGAGCATTTCTTGGAATTTTCTTCGGGAATTCTATGATATCTATGCCTTTCAATATAATGTTGTACGTCCTCATGGGATCTGAGCCAGAGAAAGGCGGGCTGAAATAAACACCAAATACATGTTAATATTACAACAGATGGGACATGCATCCTTGTGAAATATGAATGATAAACATGAAATTTTGTGGAAAAAATAAACACATTACAGCAAAAAAAATACTTAAAACAAGCAGTTTCTTCTTTTGCCATGTTCCTCTCACCTTCACACTGATTCAAACATGAGTATTCAGTGAGTGTATTTTCTGTCAATAATTCAAATATGAGTATTCACAGTATGCTTACTTACCTGTAAGTAAGTAAAAAATATGTATTCAGTGATACTTCCTTCCTGTTAGCAATACAAACATGAATGTTCAGTATACTCACCAACCTTCCAGTAATTCAAAAAATGAGTGTACACAGTGTACTTACCTACCTTGCATAAATTCAAACAGGAGTGCTCAATGTATACACTTTCCTGACAGCCATTCAAAAATAACTTCCTGTGAGTACTTCAAACTTGAGTGTTCACAGTATACTCAACTTCCTGTCAGCAATTCCAACTTGGGTATTCACAATATGCTCACCTTCGTGTCAATTAACCCTTTCCCAAACAAGCCCTGGTTTTCATGTGTCTGCAGTACAAGTCTTTTGAAAACACTGTGGGAAATGGAGAAATTGCTCATAATGAGCAATTTCTCCTTTTCCCACAGTGTTTTCTACCCTTTTTGAGAACTTTCTGCCATTTTCATCAAATTTAAAATTGTCGTCTGCAAACTCTTTCAATTTGGACCAGTCCAAAATTTGTCATTTGGGAAAGGGTTAATCAAACAAGAGTTTTCACACTGTACTCACCTTCCTGTTAGCAATTAATAGATAAATATTCACACTGTACTCACCTTCCTGTCAGTAATTCAAACATGAGTATTCCTAGTGACCAGTAGTCAGCAGCAAAGTCATGACCTTTGTTAAGGATGATTTCTGGAGCAACATATTCAGGCGTACCACAAAATGTCCAGGTCTTCCTGCCAAACCCTATCTTCTTTGCAAAACCAAAATCAACCTACAAATGGTAAATGTTTTTATTTAGAGCTAATAATATAGGTGCAGAGCCTATATTATTAACCCTTTCCCAAACGACAAATTTCATCCTGGAAATACAACCCAAGTAATTGCAATTTCATGGTTGCTTTGTCTACAGTGATTTAGCAAAGCCGACAGTGTAGATCGAAGATCAGGCTGCCGATTTTGTTCAGCCTGATCTTAATCTATACTGGCAGCAAACGCAACTAAAGTAGTGAAAGGCGCTTTAAGGGTTAATTGAAAATTCTAAACAAGATTAAACAAATAATAGTGAAGTGGGTATTAACTTTGTATTTATGAATGGCGGATGAATACTATCATGTAAAATTTTGACCAATCGAGTTGCAAATCAATAGGTATTCCACACATGAGAACCATTATTATTTGACACTGTGTAGATACAGATTTTTTTTCTGTGGTGTGTTATATATTGTCCATGTCCAATGCATGTATTTGGGCCAGAGTGTTATCAGGTATATAATAAACTACAGTACTGCAATACTGACATTTCTATATATGTTTGCATGCAAGTTGAACTATGTTTGTCTGAATTATGTGCAGTGTAAATGTCACATCATGTACTTTAACCCTGTACCAAAAAAATCCCATGTTTTAACCAAAATGTCAAAACAGGCTTAAAACTCAGGATCCTGTGGTAAAGAGTTAGGTAGTTTCTCCCTGCAGACAAAGTTTCAGCCTACAAATTTTGAAACATCAACATAAAAGCAGAACTGAACACCTTTTCACATAATATCATTTCACGTATGAAATCTGAATCAATCAGTGATAACCATATTTTATCACATAAAACCACCTCCAGCAGTGTATTAAACCCATGACTTATTTTCGATAATACACTAGTGTATTGGCGTTTTTTGGGTCTCGGTTCTGTAAAATCTGTAGATATGAGCACTTGAAGCCAGTGAAACCAACCACAGCACGTGCCGGAATTTGTACCACTTCGCCATTTCGTGGGAAAATGATGCCATTGTTGCTAAGGCATGTATGCGTGAAAAGCTTTATGGTTTTAATTTTTAATAACAACAGAAAATGCAGAGAAACATATCTAAATCCACTAAATTGTGGAAATCTTCCGATTTACTCACTCTATATAGACTGTTTCATTCAATTTTCAGTGTACATGTCAGATCTATCTTCTTATGTATGTGCACAATTCAAACCGAACTACAGTTGTAAACATGGACCCATGGACGGTATGTAGGCTGAAGGTGATGATGCAAGATACTTGTTTGTCTGTCATTCGTTTTATGTGATAAATAGAATCTCACATTTGTGTTTATGTATTATCATTTTCATCAAACTCATTGACTAAAGTGTATTTGACGCTCGCCAAGGCTCGCATCATACTCTTTTAGTCAACTCGTTTGATAAAAATGATAATACATAAACACTCATGTAAGATCCTCTATTTACAGGTAGGAAGGCTTCAATTAAAATTTCAGACAAATGGGTTGAAGACCTCTTTTCCCACAATGTTTACAGAAGTCTTACTTCCCAAGGTCGTTAAAACTCAGGATTGTGTGGTAAAGGGTTAAATAACCCTGAGGAAAAAGGCTTTTTGAAAACATTATGGGAAAAGGAGAAAATGCCAGGAACAAGCTTTATTCCTCTTTTTGCAAAATGTTTTCTACTCCCGGAGAGACAAATTTCTTGTTTCGAGTTACACTGAATTTGTCGTCTGCAAATGCGTTCACTTTGGACAAGTCTGAAAGGGTAGAAAACATCTTCGGAACAGCAGAAATTGTTTGCTGCAAGAAATTTCTTCTTTTCTCAAAATGTTCTAAAAAGTCACTCTCTGAATCAGGAATTGATTATTAACCCCTTATTATACAACTCCACGTTTTAATTACCTCGGGACGGCATTTTAAAAACATTGTCAGAAAAGGAGAAAATGCTGGTAACCAGCATTTTCTCCTTTTCCCACAATGTTTTCCACCCTTTTTTGGATATCATTTGGTCCACATTTAGGTTGTCTTCTGCAAATGATTTAAATTTGGACATGTCCAAAATTTTGTCCTGTTGTAAAAGGTTAACCCTTTCCCAAACAAGCCCTGGTTTTCACGTGTCTGCTGTACAAGTCTTTTGAAAACACTGTGGGAAAAGGAGAAATTGCTCGTAACGAGCAATTTCTCCTTTTCCCACAGTGTTTTCTACCCTTTGGGAGAACTTTCTGTCATTTTCATCAAATTTAAAATTGTCATCTGCAAACTCTTTCAATTTGGACCAGTCTAAAATTCATCGTTTGGGAAAGGGTTAAAGGGTTAAAAATTGTGCAAAAGGATAAAAAGCCTTGAAGGAAATATGCTAAACAAAGTCACAAAACACTCACAAGTTTAATGTATCCTTTATTGTCTAACAGCAAATTTTCTGGTTTTAAATCTCGATAGATGATTCCCTTAGAATGGAGGTATTGGAATGCTTCTAAAACACACGCAACGACAAATCGTGAGGATATCTCATCAAAACTCCCACGATCCCTTAGTATTGTCCACACTTCCCCTCCCAGACAGACTTCTAACATCATATAAACAAACTTTCTGTCTTTAAATGTCTTGTATAATCTGAAAACATAAAAAAAAAGAGATAAATTATGTGAGGGCATCTGAGAAGAAGATTGAAATTACAACAGCAGAATGTATCATAATTTTTCCGGCTGTATAAGTAACACTGGCTTGAAAATTCACGGCAGAAAACTCAGAAAACATCTAATGTAATCTATCGTATGGCGTCCTCACTCGTACTCATGTATTAACTCTATACCAAACAATCCCAAATTTTAAGGACCTTGAGGATGAAGGCTTTTGAAAACATTGTGGGAAAAGAAGAAAATGCTGGTAACCAGCATTTTCTCCTTTTCCCACAATGTTTTCTACCCTTTCTGGGACAAATCACATTATCTGAGCAAAATTGAATTTATCATCTTCAAATACAGTCAATATGGAATTTCCAAAAAATTTCTTGTTTGCTAGGAGTTAAACCTTTATTAAAGGCTCACTAGTGGTAAAAAAAAACACGATTCAGGAGTCAAAATGCAGCTAAATTTAATTCATACCATTTAACCCTTTACCACACAATCTCGACTTTAACGACCCTAAGAAAGAAGCCTTTAGAAAACATTGTGGGAAAAGGAGAAAATACTGGTTACCAGCATTTTCTCCTTTTCCCCACCATGTTTTCTACCCTTCCAGGAGCATATTTCAATTTTCAAGTCACGTTTATTTTGTCGTCTGCAAGTGCTTTCAATTTGGACCAGTCTAAACTTTTGTCGTTTGGTAAAGAGTTAAAACTATGGATATCATTATTACTCTGATAATGTGTGACAGAAAAAATGTGTCAAAGTAGCAGTCGCTAGCCGAAAAAAGTATTGTAAAACTAGAACACAAGTTGTCAACTTTTGCTCTAGATATAAGATTAATTTTTTTGCCAGTGACTGGAGCTTTGACAGACCAAACTATAACAAATTGTCATACCCATAATGATATCAATACTTTTAAATGGTACAATTTAAATTTGTCTGCTATTTGACCCCAACATTGGTTACATTTGGCCGCTACTAGGCCTTTAATGATGATTAGTTAACTCTTTAACAAATGAAAATTTTTTAGACCAGTCCAAATTGACAGCTTTAGCAGATGACAAAATAAATGTGACTCAAAAATTGAAATTTGTTTTGGGAAGAGTAGAAAACATTGTGGGAAAAGGAGAAAATGCTGGTAACCAGCATTTTCTCCTTTTCCCACAATGTTTTCAAAAGACTTTTTCCTCAGGGTCGTTAAAAGGCAGGATTGTGTGGTAAAGGGTTAAATTTTTCCTCTCAAGAAGTTTCCATTTTGAATAGTTTAAGTAATTTCCTCTACATGAATGAATATAAATGATTTACTTTTCTTGAATTTAGTCTGTTCTTGTTGTCTAGTTTCAGGTGAGGCAAAATCTCAAGACCTAAAGTCTACATACACAAGAGTTATCCCCTCCTACGAATATGAATTTCAAGAGAGTCCAGGGAGTCAGGATGGGTCGTACAGTGATTCCCATCATTCAGGGACCAAAGTGAAACATATAGGGCGATATAAACATGGATTTAATGGTGAAAGTCGTCATAGTGATCACTACAGAGATTATGATTGGTTAAAATCACAGTGTGAAAGGGCCATGTCAGAATTACAGGCATTAAAACACCAGCACGAGTCAAAATGCAGATAAATTTAATTCATACTCTTTAAAAAAATTGAAATTTGTTTTGGTAAGAGTAGTAAACATTGTGGGAAAAGGAGAAAATGTGGGTTACCAGCATTTTCTCCTTCTCCCATGATGCTTTCGAAAGGCTTTTTCCTCTGGGTCATTAAAAGTCAGGATTGTGTGGTAAATGGTCAAGGGCAATTTTAGGGTAAGACACATGAGGTAAAAAAGCTGATTGGTGTTGGACTTAAGAGAACAGAAAATGTGGAAAAATGAAGATGAAGCAAAAGACAAACTAGACAATATCATCATAAACAGAGAAATCACTCATTAATCCTTAACAAATCTTTTGCGAACCTGGAGATAGCAGCTTTTGACAACATTGTGGGGAAAAGAGAAAATGCTGGTAACGAGCATTTTCTCTTTTCCCATAAAGCTTTCTATCCTTCAAACAAGAGGGTCATGATGGCCCTGTATCACTCCACTGGCTTATAAATATAAACCATAAATACTAAACATTTCAATTCTGAGCCAAATGGTTTCAAAATGAAGACTTACAAAGTTTTCTCTGTAAAGGCCCATGTGAAAGTTGAGACCCGCAGGGCAAAGCCATTTTTGATCCCAGAGCGATAATTACTTGAACCCTGGTAGAGGTCCACAAGATAAAGCCACATGCCAAAATAATACAAGTCTATGCTGTACGGTTATAAATAAGGTGATTTTCAAGTTTCGTCCATATGAAGCCTCTGTAAAACATAAGACCCCTGATGCAAGGCTAATCTCAAAAAAAAAATCAAAAAGTGATCCAGATTTGGTAGCCCTTGGGTTTGCGGTTAGGAGCAAAAGGATTTTTTTAATGTTCACCCTATAAGCACATGTTTATGACCAAATTTAGGAGTTCTTGGCCTTATGGCTAGTAACAAGATGGTTTCTGATGTTTTCACTCCATAAACCCATGTAAAACTTGTGACCCCTGGTGCAGGGCCGAACTTGATCCTAGGGTTGTAACTTGGGCCCTCTTTGTAGTTGTCCACTAGATAGTGCTATAATTATGCAAAATTTGGTAGCCCTAAGCCTTATGGCTATGTACACCAAGATTTAAAAGTTTTCCCTATATAAGCCCATGTAAATCTTGTGAACCTCCCCCTCCCCCACCCCCAGCATGAGGCCAAATTGACCCCAGGACTGTAATTTGGGCACTTTTGGTAGACCCCCACTAGATCAAGCTAAATGCAAAATTTGGTAGCTCTAGGCCTTATGGCTAGGTACTGGAAGATTTCTTAAGTTGTCACTATGTAAGCCCATGTAAAACTTCTGACCCCTGCAGCGGGGCCAATTTTGACTCCAGGGCTGAAATTTTGGCCCACTTGGTAGAGGCCCACTAGATATAGCTACATGCAAAATTTGGTAGCTCTAGGCCATATGGCTAGGTACAGGAAGATTTTTGAAGTTTTCTCTATATAAGCCTGGGGCAGAGCCAATTTTGACCCCAGGGCTATAATTTGAAGAAACATGATAGAGGTCTACTACATAAAGCTACATGCCATATTTGGTAGCCCTACACCTTATGGTTTCAGACAAGAAGATTTTTAAAGATTTCCAATATTTTTCAGTTTTGTTGCCATGGCAACCAGAGTTTTTGAAGGAATCAAATTCTTTCAAGAAAGTCTGAAGAGGACCATGGCAGGATCATTTCTGTGAAGTTTCATGAAAATTGGATGGGTAGTTTCAGAGAAGAAGATGTTTGAAATAAAAGTCAACGCACGGACTGACGCACGGACGCACGACGGACACCGGGCCATGACATAAGCCCGCTGGCCTTCGGCCAGTGGAGCTAAAAACAAAATTAATGTCAGTTTTTGAGTCACATTTATTTTGTCATCTGCAAATGCTTTAATTTTTTCTCCTTTTCCAACTAGGTTTTCAAAACTATCTCTGTTAGGGTTGTTAAAACTCAGGATTGTGTGGTGAAGGGTTAACCCTTTAACATAAGATCCCATGTTTTCTATTATCCAAAGGAGAAGAGTAGCAGGAAAACAAAGAATATGCTGGTAGCCATCATTTTCCCCAATTTCCTGAAGATGTTTTCTCTCTTTTCAAAAAAAAAATGCCATCATTTGAGCAACATCTAATTTGTCATCTGCCAACTCTTCCATATAAGAACAAGACTACAAATTTGTTATCTGTTAAAGTTAACAATTTTTCAGTGGCAGGTCTACCCAAAATGTTATGATACCTCATGGTGGAACAGCTGAACTCTTTACCAGACAACAAAATTTTAGACCAGTCCATGTTGAAAGCATTTTGCCGATGACAACTTAAATTGCTTAACCCTTTACCACACTATTCCGACTTTTAACGACCCCATGGAAAAAGCCTTTTGAAAACATTGTGGGAAAAGGAGAAAATGTTGGTAACCAGCATTTTCTCCTTTTCCCACGATGTTTTCTACTCTTTCACAGAAAAACAATGTCAATTGTCATCTGCACATGCTTTCAATTTGGACCAGTCTAAAATTTTGTCATTTGGTAAAGAGTTAAAAGCAATTAGCCTTAAAAGCAAAGTAAACATTGTTGAAAAAGGAGAAAAATGCTTTTTGCATTCCACTTTGCTGAAGATTATTAAACCATGGAATTATTCGATAAAGGATTAAGTGTTCCAGAAATCTTTTTGGCTTCCCTGAAAGTCCGTCAGAGAGTTTCTGAGTATTCATTGAGGTTCCTGCCGTAATTTATCATTCGCTCTCAAGTTTTCCTGATTGTCTGTCTGTGTTTTTTGTTATTTTATGTCAATGTCATCTGCTTACTGTTACTTCCTGTTATATCTGTCGATATGTCCAGGGGCCATATATCACCAGCTATAATAAATTTAGGATATTATGAAACAATCCCTTGTGTTAACAACCCTGAGGAAAAAGTCTTTTAAAAACAATTCTGGAAAAGGAGATAAATACAGAATATTATGTTGAAGTAACTTTATAGGTCCTTGTAGTTTATTCAAGCCACGTGAGAAAATTTGATATCACACAAGACGGGAGATTGCGTGAGATGTCAAAATTTCCTTACAGTGCACGAAGCAAATACAAGCACCAGGAAAGCTACTATACAACAACATAATATTCCTTTCATTTTATTCCTACAACTTTCAACGACAAAGTATTGCAATTTTTGACATTTTATTCAAAAACAGTAAACAAAATCAAAAAAATAATGGATAGGCAAGTCGTTTTTATGTATGGCAGATGAATATCTCAGCGTAACAATTTTAACGAATCAAATTGCAAATCAATGCATACATATTCCCTGCACAAAATATGTCATCATACCATATTTGACATTGTGTAGATATGGATTTTCTTGTGTCATGTGTTATATTTTATCCATGTGCAACACATGTATTTGATCCACAAAATTTTCAGGTGTATAACAAAATGCTGTTATATGCTTTTATCAGCATTGTCTCCTTTTCCCACAATGCTTTCTTACCTGTGAAAGACATATTTCATTGTTGTTAGTCTAATTTTATTAATTGTCCGCAAATGCTTTGAATTTGGACTAAAAAAATATTTTAGTCACCTGGGAAAGGTTAGGTTATATTTATAACTCTTTACCAAATGACAAAATTTTAGACTGATCCAAAATGAAAGAATTTTCAAATGACAAATTAAATATGGGTAAAATGATGAAATTTGTCCTTGATAGTGTAGAAACAATTGTGGGAAAAGGAGAAAATGCTGGTTACCAGCATTTGCTCAATTTCCTACAATGTTTTCAAAAGGCTATTCCATCAGGGTCATTAAAAGTCTGGATTCTTTGGTAAAGAGTTAAAGTAAGTTACTTCTAACCTTGCCTTACTTTTGGTTCACTCATTAATCCTTTACCAGACGACAAAATTTTAGCCTTGTCCAAATTGAAAGCATTGGCAGACGACAATTTCAGTGTGACTCAAATGGTGCAAATTTTTTTTGATAGGGTAGAAAACATTGTGGGAAAAGGACAAAGTGCTGGTTACCAGCATTTTCTCCTTCACCTACAATGTTCTCAAAAGGCTTCCTTCCCAGGGTCGTCAGAAGGCGGCATTGTGCGGTAAAGGGTTAACCCTTTACCACACAATCCCGACTATTAACAACCCTGAGAAAGAAGTCTTCTGAAAACTTTGTGGGAAAACGAGAAAATGCTGGTAACCAGCATTTTCTTCTTTTCCCACAAAGTTTTCTATCCTTCCAAGAACAAATTTCATTTTTTGAGTCACATTTATGTTGTCAACTGCAAATGCTTTCAATTTGGATAGATCTAAAATTCTGTAGTTTGGTAAAGAGTTAACACACAAATCGGACTTTTATGACACTGCACTTGGCACTTGATATTTTTTCAAAACATACAGGGAAAAGCAGCAAAATATCATTTTGCCCCAATTTTTTCACCCATTTCATGTTGATTATACATATTTTACAATGTATTTCAAGGTTGTGCACTATATACAAATCTGTCAGGTTGTAACTAATAGTACTTAACGAAGAAATTTTTTACTTGTCCATATCCAAAGCATTTGCAGACGACAAATAAAACATTGCTCAAGTAGTGGGAGTTGTCTCTGAAAGAGAAGAAAACATTTTAGGTAAAGGAGAAAATGCTGGTTACCAGAGAAAAGGAGAAAAGGCTGGTTACCATCATTTTCTTCTTTTCCAAAATTGTTTTCAAAAGCTGCTTCTTTTAGAGTCTTTAATCCTTTACCACACAATCCTGACTTTTAACAACACTGAAAAAGAAGCCTTTTGAAAACATTGTGGGAAAAGGAGAAAATGCTGGTAACCAGCATTTTCTCCTTTTATCACAATGTTTTCTACCCTTCCCAAAACAAATTTCATTTGCAGACGACAAATTAAACATTGCTCAGGTAGTGGGAGTTGCCTCTGAAAGAGAAGAAAACATTTTAGGTAAAGGAGAAAATGCTGGTTACCAGAGAAAAGGAGAAAATGCTGGTTACCAGCATTTTCTCCTTTTCCAAAATTGTTTTCAAAAGCCGCTTCTTTTAGAGTCTTTAACCCTTTACCACACAATCCTGACTTTTAACAACACTGAAAAAGAAGCCTTTTGAAAACATTGTGGGAAAAGGAGAAAATGCTGGTAACCAGCATTTTCTCCTTTTATCACAATGTTTTCTACCCTTCCCAAAACAAATTCTAATTTTTCAGTCACATATATTTTGTCATTTGCAACGTAGTTACTGCTTTCAGCCTAAAATTTTGACGTTTGGTAAAGAGTTAAAGCTCTGGATTGTATGGTAACAAGTTACCTATTACCGAACAATAAAATTTGGAGTTTTCTTTAATGAAAGCATTTGCAGACAACAAATTTATTGCAGCTCAAGTGATGAAAGATTTGGCTAAAAAAGGTGAAAAATACTAGAGGAATAGAAGAAAATGCTTGCTACGACATTTTCTCCTTTTCCCAGAATTATTTTGAAAGTCTTTTTCTCAAGGTCTTTAAAATATTTTTTTGTAAAGTATTAACTCAACCAAACGATAAAATGTTAGACTGGTCAAAATTGAAAGCATTTGCAGACAACAAATTAATCATTGCAGGAACATGAAATTTTTCTTTTTGAATAGGTAGGAAACTTTACGCTTGTTATCAGCATTTTCTCCTTTACTAATACTGTTTTCAAAAATCCATTTTCTTTGGGTCGTTAAATGTTGGAATTGTGTTGTATAGGGTTTTAATGATGTTTTGGCCACAATTTCTCACACAATATCTGAAAGCATTGGCCTAAGACCATACAATGCTCTTTGTGTGGCCAGATCTTGGTCTACGCTTTCAACAAAAATAGCTATTATATTGACTCCTTGGTATTATACACAGATTCATCAGTAATTTTTCTTATTAAACAAACCAAAAGTCTCATGAAAGGATACTGAAAAGGTCTGGTGAATTGCTTACTGAAGAAAAAAAAAGCGAAAATCTAATTATTTCTCAAGATCTTTCATCATTCAGGAGTGTCGTGACAAGCTGCACCGCAATCTCGTCACAAAATGAGAAACACAAAAACAGGAAATGAAATATCTGGTAATCTTGCGTACGGTTCTTGAGAAAACTGTGGACAGAAGGAAGACAAAACCAAATAAAATGAATTATTTTCTTTAAAAAAAAAAAAATTCTTAAAAGACACTTCACTTTCAAATCTCCAATAAAAAAGCTGAAAAAATGAAGGAAAAACACACGGGTTGAAGCAAAACTATGCTCCATGATGTTTTTCTTTGATTGAAATTTAATCCATTAGCATTCAGAAAAATGTTCAACCTTGCTGAGAAAAAAATCCCTTGCCTGACATTTTTTTTTTGCCATTGACATTCATGCAATGAGCAAAACTTATTTCTTAAGAATCTAGATTGTGCAGACTGTGCAGAGCATGCAGTCTCAATATAGAACTTCAATGTTCTTTGTCTTTAACTCTTTACCAAACGACAAAATTTTAGACTGGTCCAAATTCAAAGCATTTGCAGACGACAAAATTAATGTGGATCAAAAATTGAAATTTGTTTTGGAAAAGGTAGAAAACATTATGGGAAAAGGAGAAAATGCTGGTTACCAGCATTTTCCCCTTTTCCCACAATGTTTTCAAAAGGCTTCTTTCCCAAGGTCATTAAAAGGCGGCATTGTGCAGTAAAGAGTTAAGAATCTAGATGATTGTGCAGACTGTGCAAAGCATGCAGTCTCAATATAGAACTTCAATGTTCTTTATCTTTAACCCTTTACCACACAATCCCAAGTTTTAACGGCCCTGGGGAAAAAGCCTTTTGAAAATATTGTGAGAAAAGGAGAAAATGCTGGTAACCCATCATGTTTTCTATCCTTTTACAGTCAAGTTTCACCAATTGAGCCACATTTAATTTGTCGTCTGCAACTGTTTTCAATTTGGACAAGTGTAAAATTTTGTTGTTTGGTAAAGAGTTAACCCTTTACCAAACAATCCTGGGTTTTCACGACCCCGATAAAGAATCCCTTTGAAAACATTGTGGGAAAAGGAGAAAATGCTGGTGACCAGCATTTTCTCCTTTTCCCACAATGTTTTCCTCACTTCCCAAAACAAATTCCAATTTATGAGTCACATTAATTTTGTTGTCTGCAAATGCTTTCAATTTTTACCAGTCTAAACTTTGTCGTTTGGTAAAGAGTTAAGTCAATCTAGTCACATACGGTAGTCCTGATATTGCAATATCTGGCTTTTGAAACCGACTGAAATATCTTCCTAACCGTAAACTCTTTACCCAACGACGACATTTTGGACCGTACCAAATTGAAAGCATCTGCAGGTGACAACTTAACCCTTTCCCAAACAAGCCCTGGTTTTCACGTGTTTGCAGTACAAGTCTTTTGAAAACACTGTGGGAAAAGGAGTAATTGCTCATAACGAGCAATTTCTCCTTTTTCCACAGTATTTTCTACCCGTTTTGAGACCTTTCTGCCATTTTCATCGAATTTAAAATTGTCGTCTGCAAACTCTTTCAATTTGGACTAGTCCAAAATTTGTCGTTTGGGAAAGGGTTACATAATGCTAAAATGATGATTTCTGTCTTTCCCAAAATATTTTCAAAATTCTTTTTCATCAAAGTTGTTAAAAGTCGTGATTGTGATGTAAAAGGTTAACCATAAGAAATAGTATTTAGTTTGTCCCCACTGAAAGCACTTGAATAACACAAATGCTGCTGAACTGCTGCAATTTTGTTTATAAAAGGGCACCCCATTTTCTCCTCCCACAATGTTTTAACTCTTTACCAAACAACAAAATTTTAGACTGGTCCAAACTGAAAACAGTTGCAGATGACAAAATAAATGTGACTGAAAAATTGAAATTTGTTTTGGGAAGGGTAGGAAACATTGTTGGAAAAGGAGAAAATGCTGGTTACCAGCATTTTCTCCTTTTCCCACAATGTTTTCAAAAGGCTTCTTTCTCAGGGTCGTTAAAAGTCAGGACTGTGTGGTAAAGAGTTAACAAAGCTTTTTCTTTTAGGATAAATGCTCCTTGCTTCTCCCATATTATCAGTAATTTACAAAACAAATTCTTTCCCTCAAACTAGATCTCTAGTTTCAAACAAAATAATAATAATAATAATAATAATAAAACCTATAAAACAGCACAACCTTTTATTTGGTGTAAGATAGAAAAAGAATATTGTTGAAAAAAACACAACAGGAATTTTTTGGGGTTAAAAAATGGGTGATTTCTTTCCCTTGAGTGGACAGAAAACATTGGAAATAGGAGAAATGCTGGTTTGCAGGTAACCAGCATTTTCTCCTTTTCCCACAATATTTTCTACCCTTTCCAAAATAACTTTCGATTTTTCTGTCAAGCTTATTTTGTTGTTTGTAAATGGTTTGAATTTGGACCAGTCTAAAACTTTTTCATTTGTTAAAGAGTTAATAAAGGGTTGACTTTTACAACAAATTGAACCTACCTCATACGCTGGTAACCAGCATTTACTCCATTTCCAACAATGTTTTCAAAAGCTTTATTTCTAGGCATCATATACAAAATTCCTGTTTGTTTGGTAAAGGTTTATCTGATGCCTGAAACAAGAAGACAAAAGAAAAAAATAACCATTGCCCTTACCGAGTGATGAAGGGAGATCGACATTCCATCATGATCTTTTTCTCTGAGTATATATGTTCCTGTTGACGGGTTTCTACTATATGCTTCTTTTTAAGGCACTTCAGGGCAAATGTCTTACTTCTATCATTGGCAAGTTGAACCTGTAATAGTGAACATAGTAAAACCTGTATTTAAAGACCTCCCAACAAAAATAAGAGAAGTGGTCTGTAACATTAGGTGGTCCTTTAACCCTTTACCACACAATGCCCCCTTTTGACGCCCCTGGAAAAGAAGCCTTTTGATAACATTGTGGGAAAAGGAGAAAATGCTGGTAACCAGCATTTTCTCCTTTTCCCACAATGTTTTCTACCCTATCAAAGAAAAGTTGCACCATTTGAGCCACATTGAAATTGTCGTCTGCAAATGCTGTCAATTTGGACAAGTCTAAAATTTTGTCGTTTGGTAAAGGGTTAACTAGTTACACAACTACCCCTAGGTTTAACAACCCTACAAAACAAGCTTTGGGAAAAAAAGAAATTGCTGGTAACCTGCTGGTTACCAGCATTTTTTTTCCTTTTCCCATATTCCTACACATTGAAAAACAAATTTCATGTTTTGAGTCACATTTAAACCTTTACCACACAATCCCAACTTTTAACGACCCTGAGGAAGAAGCCTTTTGAAAACATTGTGGGAAAAGGAGAAAATGCTGGTAACCAGCATTTTCTCCTTTTCCCACAATGTTTTCCAACCTTTCAGAAACAAATCCAGTCATTTGAAGCACATTTAATTAGTCGTCTGCAAATGACTTGGATTTGGACCAGTCTAAAATTTTGTCATTTGATAAAGAGTAATGTATCTTCTGCAAGTACTAGAATTTATGTAGTTTGGTAAAGAGCGAACCCTTTACCAAACAAGCCAGAGTTTCAACAACCCTGAAGAAGAATTTTCGTAGCCACCATTTTCCCCTTTTTCCAACAATCTTTTTTTTCCCCCTTTCAGACAAATTTCAATTTGTAAGTCACTTTTAACTAATTGTCGGCAAATGCTTTCAATTTTGACAAGTCCGAAATTCTAATGTTTGGTAAAGAGTTATCATATTGAAATACAATCCCATGTTTTAACAAACCTGAGATAAATGCCTCTTGAAAACATTAGCAGGGTAGGAGAAAATCCTGGTAACCAGATTTTCACCTTTTCCCACAATGCCTGTCTACCATTTCTGAGACAAATCTTTCTTCATTAGGGTCAGTAAAGCTCAGGATTGTTTGTTAAAGGATAAAAGATTCATTGCCTGTCAACTATGTCATGTACCATTCTTTCAGCACAATTTTTTAAGCACAATTAGAGGTCAATAAATCAATACAGGATGATACTGCACTATCCTTGCACCTAACCTCTTGAACTCTTTACCAAACGACAAAAGTTTAGACTGATCCAAATTGAAAGCATTTGCAGACTACAATTTAAAGGTGGCTCAAATGATGAAATTTGTCCTTGATAGAGTAGAAAACATTGTGGGAAAAGGAGAAAATGCTGGTTACCAGCATTTTCTCCTTTTCCCACAATGTTTTTAAAAGGCCTCTTCCTCTGGGTCGTTAAAAGTCTGGATTGTGTGGTAAAGGGTTAATAGGCAAAAAAAATTGGACTCCACCATATTGAAAGCATTTGCAGAAGACAAATTGAATATTGCTCAATTGATGATTTTTTCCTTTGGAAGAGTAGAAAACATTGTGGGGAAAAGGTGAAAATGCTGGTTACTAGTCTAAAAAATTTGTCGTTTGGTAAAGAGTTAAAAATCAAGATTATTAGGTAAAGGGTATTAAGCTAATCTGAGACTTCTCAGGTCCCATGACGTCACTGACAGAGAAAATTTACACTCTATGCCGTCATATCCACATGACATCATCAATAAATCAAAGTCTGTGATAATTTACAGAAAGTATAATGTCATGGAACCAAGTATAATTTTAACCCTTTCCCAAACGACAAATTTTGGACTGGTCCAAATTGGAAGAATTTGCAGACGACAATTTTAAATTTGATGAAAATCACAGAAAGGTCTCAAAAAGGGTAGAAAACACTGTGGGAAAAGAAGAAATTGCTCGTTACGAGCAATTTCCCCTTTTCTCACAGTGTTTTCAAAAGACTTGTACTGCAGACATGTGAAAACCAGGGCTTGTTTGGGAAAGGGTTAATTAAGAGGCCATGATGCATTTAGATTCTATATATTAATTAACCCTTTACCACACGGCAAAGTTTTAGACTAGTCCAAATTGAAAGCATTTGCGGACAACAAAATAAATGTGACTGAAAATTTGAAATTCGTTTTGGGAAAGGTAGAAAACATTGTGGGAAAAGGAGAAAATGCTGGTTACCAGCATTTTCTCCTTTTCCCACAATGTTTTCAAAAGGCTTCTTTCTCAGGGTCATTGAAAGTCGTGATTGTGTGGTAAAGAGTTAATATCATGAAATCACTTGCTGTAAGTATAAAGCATTCAACTTGGTAACACTTGACAAAATTTTAGACTTGTCCAAACCAAAAGAATATGCAGAAAACAAATTTAATATAAATTAAAAGATGATTTCTGTCTTTGTAAAGATAGAAAACATTTGAAAATTTGAAAATGCTAGTTATCAGCATTTTCTCCTATTCCCACAGTGTTTCCAAAAGCCCTCTCCTTCAGGGTTGCTAAAACTCGAGATGGTGTGGTAAAGGGCTAAAATTTATTTGTATGATGTTCATCGTCATTTTCAACATTAATTTCAGTTATATTGCAGCAGACAGTTCACTAATCCATGCTTTCCTAGAGTTTCTATTAACCAGTATTTCGCACAATATTCTTACCAAGCACTGGCTGGTGTTTTTTTGACAAAACCATTGTCAAAACAATTAACTGCGGTGAGAGAGGAATAAATCCTGTCAAAATGACTATCATCAATCCTTGGAAAAAAGGGCTGAATAGTTAACAAGCAGTCATAGAGTTTGAAGTAAATATCTTCAGGAATGGCAGAGGTATCAGAAAATGTCAAGAGTTTTAACTCTTTACCACACAATCCCGACTTTTAACGACCCTGAAAAAAAAAAAAGCCTTTTGAAAACATTGTGGTAAAAGGAGAAAATGCTGGTAACCAGCATTTTCTCCTTTTCCCACAATGTTTCCACCCGTCCCATGGCAAATTTCAATTTTTAAGTCACATTTAATTTGTCATCTGTAAATGCTTTCAATTTGGATTAGTCTAAAATTTCGTCGTTTGGTAAAAGAGTTAACATGAGGATGTAGAAGCAGAGGATGAAGGTGATAAATGCTGCTATGACATCAACATATTGTTTTTTTCAAAAACAGATTATCTAAAAGTACGAAATACAGATAGGCATACCATTCTCACTTACATCCCTGGGCCCATATTCACCAACCATTCCTATGAAAGTTCTAAGTCTTGTTCTCCAAGATTTTCTAAATTTAGAAGTAACACAACTTCTGAGTGGCTAAATCAAATGAGCCATGCTCTGACAAAAGGGGGCTTAATGCATCTCTGTGATGCCCAATACCAAACAAGTGAACACATAATTATGAATCTATAATAGCCATTTTTTAAAGTAACCAACTTAATCATGAGGTAGACTGGTTCTTGGACATACAGAAAAATGACCTATATCGAAAAGTTTCGGCCTAGGTCAGCCTGTGCAGACTGCGCAGGCTGACCTGGGTCGATACTTTTCACAGCATGGCTCAACTGGTTTAGCCAATCATAAATTGTGTTTCTTTGGAACTTAGAATGGTTAGTGAATAAAGGACAAAGTCAATGACAACACATTGATTGATTATATGGTGTTTAACGATGTTTTTAACATTATTTCAGTTACACTGAGGTGGCCAGTGCAACTATCCATGCTTTCCTCGAGTTTCTTTTACCAGTACCATGCACAATATTCTTTCCAAGCCACTGGCTGCTTTCCCACATAACTATCATCGAAACAATGGTCAGCGGTGAGAGAGGAATGAATTCTGTCGCAATGACTATCATCAATCCTCAGAAAGAAATTGGCCAAGCCAGGGATCGAACCAGCGACCTCCTGTTCTCAAGTCCTGTACGCTACCGACTAATCTATGGGGGCTGGCAAATGACAACACATACCAGCTCTACTCGTCCAAAACCACCCATGCCCAACGTGGCCACAATCTCCATGTCCTCCAGGCGAATAAATGCAAATTCTGGGTCCACACGATCTGCAACAGGGGAAATAACTCCATCTGAGCCTCCCCCTGTGCTCGTTCTGAAATATAAAACAGAAAAACATGTGCAACATTGTCAGTGATATTTGACAACAAGTGGTCACAAATTGTTTTGAGTTAGGTGAGCTATAAAATTGCCCTTTACTACACAATCCAAAGTTTTAGTGACCCTGAGAAAGAAGCTTTTTGAAAACAATGTGGGAAAAGGAGAAAATGCTGGTTACAATGTTTTCTACTCTTTGAAATACAAATTTCTTAATTTGATTCCCATTCAATTTGTCGTCTACAAATGCTTTCAATTTGGACAAGGCTAAAATTTTGAAGTTTAGTAAAGAGTTCACAGGAAGAGAAATAAATTTATCTTATTTCACATAATTGTCATGGTAATATTTCAGATAATTTCATTATCAGATTGTTCTTTTGACAATGAATTTCTGCTTTTTGCAGAATGAGAGCTTTTCTCCGAATTACAGTACCACATGGGACATAAAACCTTTCGCAGAAGGACAAGGAAATTCTAGGAAATTCCATTTTCTTTTCAGCCATGTAAAGTAATTGGACCCTTACAGCTCTAGGCATTTGCTTTAAATCTTTACCAAACAACAATTTTTAGCCCCTTCCAAATTGAAAGCATCTGCAGACTACAAATTTGAAAGTGGTACAATTGAACTTAAGGTTTTTTGACAGGGTAGAAAACATTGTGGGAAAAGGAGAAAATGCTGGTTACCAGCATTTTCTCCTTTTCCCACAATGTTTTCAAAAGGCCTCTTCCTTAGGGACGTGAAAACATGGGACTGTTTGGTAAAGGGTTAAATCTTTACCAAATGACAAAATTTAGACTCAACCAAATTGAAAGCATTTGCAGAGGACAAATCAAAAGTGTCAAAAATGTGGGATTTTTCTATGGTAGGTTAGAAAACATTGTGGGAACAGGAGAAAATGCTGGTTACCAGCATATTCTCCTTTTCCCATGATTTTTTCAAAAGGCTTTGTACTTAGGGTTGTTAAAAGATGTTTTCAAAAGGCTTTATGTACTTAGGGTTGTTAAAAGATGTTTTCAGAAGGCTCTGTACTTAGGGTTGTTAAAAAGATGTTTTCAAAAGGCTTTATGTACTTAGGGTTGTTAAAAAGATGTTTTCAAAAGGCTTTATGTACTTAGGGTTGTTAAAAGATGTTTTCAGAAGGCTCTGTACTTAGGGTTGTTAAAAGATGTTTTCAAAAGGCTTTATGTACTTAGGGTTGTTAAAAGATGTTTTCAAAAGGCTTTATGTACTTAGGGTTGTTAAAAGATGTTTTCAAAAGGCTTTATGTACTTAGGGTTGTTAAAAGATGTTTTCAGAAGGCTCTGTACTTAGGGTTGTCAAAAGATGTTTTCAGAAGGCTTTATGTACTTAGGGTTGTTAAAAGATGTTTTCAGAAGGCTCTGTACTTAGGGTTGTTAAAAGATGTTTTCAGAAGGCTTTATGTACTTAGGGTTGTTAAAAGATGTTTTCAGAAGGCTCTGTACTTAGGGTTGTTAAAAGATGTTTTCAGAAGGCTTTATGTACTTAGGGTTGTTAAAAGATGTTTTCAGAAGGCTCTGTACTTAGGGTTGTTAAAAGATGTTTTCAGAAGGCTCTGTACTTAGGGTTGTTAAAAGATGTTTTCAAAAGGCTTTATGTACTTAGGGTTGTTAAAAGATGTTTTCAAAAGGCTTTGTACTTAGGGTTGTTAAAAGATGTTTTCAAAAGGCTTTATGTACTTAGGGTTGTTAAAAGATGTTTTCAGAAGGCTTTATGTACTTAGGGTTGTTAAAAGATGTTTTCAGAAGGCTTTATGTACTTAGGGTTGTTAAAAGATGTTTTCAGAAGGCTTTATGTACTTAGGGTTGTTAAAAGATGTTTTCAGAAGGCTTTATGTACTTAGGGCTGTTAAAAGATGTTTTCAGAAGGCTTTATGTACTTAGGGTTGTTAAAAGATGGGACTGTGTGGTAAAGAGCTACAGTATAACTGATGAAATATATCAAGGGTAGACTGCGAAGAATCTTACCTGTTCAATACTACACCTTTTATCAAACAATCCTGTGTTTTAAAAACCCTAAGTAAGAAGGCTTTTGAAAACATTGTGGGAAAAGGCAAAATGTAGTAGACATGCTGATAACTAGCATTTTCCCCTAATCCCACAATGTTTTCTGGCCTTTCAAGGACAGGTGTTATCATTTGAGCTGCATTTAATTTTTTGTCTGTAAATACTGTACCTTTAATATGGACTAAATAAATCTATAATTCTGTATTCTTGTAAAGAGTTTAAATCTTTACTAAACAACAGAATTTTAGACTAGTCCAAAATGAAAGCATTTGCAGACGACAAAATAAATGTGACTTCAAAATTGAAATATGCTTTTGGAAGGGTTGAAAACATTGTGGGAAAAGGAGAAAATGCTGGTTACCAGCATTTTCTCCTTTTTCCACAATGTTTTCAAAAGGTTTCTTCTCAGGGTCATTAAAAGTCGGGATTGTGTGGTAAAGGGTTAAATCTTTCCCAGAACACAAATATTAACCAAATCGAAAAGCATTTACACACTACAAATTAAGTATGACTAAAATGATGGGATCTGTCGTCATCATCATGAGGGATAAGAGAAAATGCTGGTTACCAGCATGTTCTTATTTTCTCATAATGTTTCCAAAAGCCTTTTTTTTTTCGGGGTTGTAAAAACATACGCTTGTTCATATAGGAGTACACCAATGAACATAATGAGCCATTAGAAGAGAAAATGCTGGTTACCAGCATATTCTTATTTTCTCATGTTTTCAAAACTTTTTTTTCGGGGTTGTTAAAACATACGCTTGTTCATATAGGAGTACACCAATGAACATGGTTACTGAGCCATTAGAGCTCTCAGTACATCTTCATTTACTTTTGCTAATGGTGTAGATCAAGATCAGACTGCATGGTACTTGCCACTTGATGTTAAATCTATGATGTCCATTGTTTTATGTTTTATTGTGACAAATGCAGACTAGCATTGAAAATATATATATTTTTTAACCTCAGATTTAAAGACGCAACACAATTTCTAACTGGTTAACTCTTTCTGCGCCAAATAAGCAAACCTGGCTTCTTTTGATGGCTGTATATACAATCCACTGAGTCTCCGGAAGATTTATATCCTATAGGCTTGACCAAACAAGCGGAGGGCATAGATCAAAGATCAGACTGCATGTTCTGTGCAGTCTGATCTTGATCTATGCCGTCCGCAAAAGTCCCTGTTTTCGCCTATTGCGCTGAAAGGGTTAAACTAATAAGAAATTGAGTTATTTCAGAATTTAGAAAATTCTTGAGGATTTGACTAGGAATATTATTCAAGCCTCACCACAGGATCCTAAGTTTTAATGATCATGGGGATAAAGGCCTTTGAAAACATTATTAGAAAAGGAGAAAATGCTGGTAACCATTATTTTCTCCTTGTCCCAAAATGTTTTTAACCTTTTAGAAACAAATCAAATAATTTGAGCCATATTTAAGATGTCATCTGCAAATGCTTTCAATTTGGAACAATCTAAAATTTTGTCGTCTGGTAAAGGAAGGATGATAGGTGAATACAGGCCAATGGGATTTCCAAATAAATTCCAGGTATCAAGTGCTTAGAAATAAATATTAAATAAAGACCCCCCCCCCCCCCCCACCCCCCCTCAAAACAAGAGGGCCATGATGGCCCTGTATCGCTCCACTGGCTTATAAATATAAACCATAAAAACTAAACATTTCAATTCTGAGCCAAATGGTTTCAAAATGAAGACTTACAAAGTTTTCTCTGTAAAAGCCCATGTGAAAGTTGAGACCCGCAAGGCAAAGCCATTTTTGATCCCAGAGCTATAATTACTTGAACCCTGGTAGAGGTCCACAAGATAAAGCCACATGCCAAAATAATACAAGTCTATTCTGTATGGTTATAAATAAGGTGATTTTCAATTTTTGTCCATATGAAGCCTCTGTAAAACATAAGACCCCTGACGCAAGGCTAATTTCAAAAAAAAAAAAAAAAAAAAAATCAAAACAGGAAGATTTCTTAAGTTGTCACTATGTAAGCCCATGCAAAACTTGTGACCCCTGCGGCGGGGCCAATTTTGACCCCAGGGCTAAAATTCTGGCCCGCTTGGTAGAGGCCCACTAGATATAGCTACATGCAAAATTTGGTAGCTCTAGGCCTTATAGCTAGGTACAGGAAGATTTTTAAAGTTTACTCTATATAAGCCTATGTAAAACTTGTGACCCCTGGGGCAGAGCCAATTTTGACCCCAGGGCTATAATTTGAAGAAACTTGATAGAGGTCTACTACATAAAGCTACATGCCAAATTTGGTAGCCCTATGCCTTATGGTTTCAGACAAGAAGATTTTTAAAGATTTCCAATATTTTTCAGTTTTGTTGCCATGGCAACCAGAGTTTTTGAAGGAATCAAATTCTTTCAAGAAATTCTGAAGAGGACCATGTCAGGATCATTTCTGTGAAGTTTCGTGAAAATCGGATGGGTAGTTTCAGAGAAGAAGATGTTTGAAATAAAAGTTAACGCACGGACGGATGGACGGACGCACGGACGCACGGACTGACGGACGGACGGACGGACGCACGACGGACACCGGGCCATGACATAAGCCCGCTGGCCTTTGGCCAGTGGAGCTAAAAAAAGATTTTGACTAAATCTTGTATTTTGTAGAGAAGGAACTTGAAAAGTGGGCAAAGTTGACCTGTTAAAAAAAGGAACCAAAACTACAGAATTAAGGAGAAAAGCAACTCTGTTGTTGAGTGGAAGCACAAGGCAAATTAATCCAAAATAATACCTTTGAACACCTCTGGCCTCGTCCCCATAATCTTTCTCCCGCAACTCACTCAAAGTGCCGATCAACTGGTTAAATGACCTGTAATGAGAAATGGACAAGGATGAAAATGACAAAATCTTGCAGAAAAAAAGCAGCAATGGAGGTGCAAGTGAGTAGAAATTGCCCTGTATTGCTGTACTTGCTTATAACAAAAGGTAGCAGTAATTGATTAACAATTATGCAAGCAACCCAGAGTTTTTAACAACTCTGAGAGAGCAGGATTTTGGAAACATTGTAAGAAAAGGAGAAAATGCTGGTCACCAGCATTTTCTCCTTTTCTTACAATGTTTTCTACTCTATTAAAGACAAATTTTACCATGATGGGCCATCTAGTATGCCCATTTTTGACAGAAAAAAGCTTGGGGAGTGTTAATTAAAGGGGAAGCATCAATAACAGACATTACAGTATTCAAAATTTAAAAGCTGCTTTTTGTACAATATCTGGCAAAGACAGCAGCCAGTGTAGATCCATGGTCAGACTGCATGTTCTCTTCAATCTGATCTGAATCTACACTGTCTGCATTATTAGCATTTTAATCAGGGTTAAGCACAACAGTATTTAAAACAACAGATAGAAGTTCATTAGCACCAACTCATTATCATCTTACAGTCAGTACCTACTGTCTAATTTACATAGTCACATGTCTACCATCCCCATTTTTTTAATAAGTCACTTGTCACATTTTCCTCCTGACTATCTCTCATCCTGATACCACTTTTTCTGTTTTAAAGGAGATTCTTTTTTAACCCTTGTAGTCCTGATTAACCCTTTACCAAATGACAAAATGTAAACCTTGTCCAAATTCAAAGCATTTGCAGACAACAAAATAAACATGACTTAAAAATTTGTTTCTGGAATGGTAGAAAACATTTTGGGAAAAGGATAAAATGTTCGTAAGCATCATTTTCTCCCTGTCCTACAATGTTTCCAAAAGCCTTCTTTCTCACAGTCATTGAAAGTCGGGATTGTGCAATACAGGATTAAATTCTGGATGTGTCAAGTCCAGATCAAGATCAGGCTTATCTTCCAGCTGATTTTCAACCTACATGTACAACTGGTGTTGCATCTTTAAATGTACTGAGCACATGAAAGGTGTCATTCCAATTATGAATGATACGTTGTGGAAAGCCGCTGTGGAAAAATTCAATCAAGTCAGACATACTGGTAGATGTACTAAGTTGATTGATTGATTGTATGGTGTTTAACGCTGTTTTCAACATTATTTCAGTTATATCGCTGCAGCCAGTGCACCTATCCATGCTTTCCTGGAGTTTCTTTTACCGGTACTACGCACAATATTCTTTCCAAGCCACTGGCTGCTTTCTCACATAACCGTTGAAACAATGGTCAGCGGTGAGAGAGAAATGAATCCTGTCGCAATGACTATCATCAATCCTCGGAAAGAAATTGGCCGAGCCGGGGATCAAACCAGTGACCTCCTGTTCTCAAGTCCTGCACGCTACCGACTGAGCTACGGGGGCTCAGCGAGATGTACTAAGTGCACAGTAAAAACATTTTACACAGAAACACAACATACAGGCTTGTAAAGCATACAGGATGGGATTGCTTGATACAATATCAGAGTTTAATGTCCTGTCTTTGTCACCTTGGCTAAAACTAGTGGAACGTGTTTGTCCTTGGATATTTTTGTCCTGGATTTGGCTCCCACTAAACTAGTATTATTGTCCAAATATAACTCTGTACACACATATTGTGTGGGTGAGATAAGCCATGAGACTTTAACGCTTTACCACACAATCTCGACTTTTAACGACCCTGAGGAAGAAAACCTTTTGAAAACATTGTGGGAAAAGGAGAAAATGCTGATAACCAGCATTTTCTCCTTTGCCCACAATGTTTTCAACTTTTCCCAAAACAAAATTTCAATTTTTGAGTCGCATTATTTTTGTCGTCTGTAAATGCTTTCAATCTGGACTGGTCTAAAATTTTGTTGTTTGGGGTAAAGAGTTAACCATTTACCAGACGACAAAATTTTAGCCTTGTACAAATTGAAAGCATTAGCAGACGGCAATTTCTATGTGGCTCAAATGGTGCAATTTTTCTTTAATAGAGTAGAAAACATTGTGGGAAAAAGAGAAAATGCTGGTTACCAGCATTTTCTCCTTTTCCCACAATGTTTTAAAAAGGTTTCTTTCCCAGGGGCGTCAAAAGGCGGCATTGTGGGGTAAAGGGTTAAGCCAGGTATTAATCAAAATGAAAGCAATCATCACCATCCTTTCAACCCTTTACCAAACAATCCCCAGTTTTTATGACCCTGAGGAAATAGCTTTTTGAAAACCTTGTGGGAAAAGAAGAAAATGCTGGAAACCAGCATTTTCTCCTTTTCCCACAAGTTTTTCTACACTTTCACAGACAATTACCATCATTTCAGTTAAATTTGGTAGCGGTCTGTTATTTCCAAATGCTTTCAATTCGAACCAGTAAAAAATTTTGTCGTTTGGAAAGGAGTTAACCCTTTACCAAACAATCCCAAGTTTTTACAATCCTCAGGGTTAACCCTTTTCCACACAATCCGGAGTTTTAACGACCCTGAGAAAGAATCCTTTTGAAAAGATTGTGGGAAAAGGAGAAAATGCTGGTAACCAGCATTTTCTTCTTTTCCAAAAATGTTTTCTACCCTATAAAAGACAGATATCATCATTTGAGCAACATTTAAATTGTCGTCTGCAATTGCTTTCAATTTGGACCAGTCAGAAATTTTGTCGTTTGGTAAAGAGTTAAGTATTTCGAAAGCAACATGGGAATTGGTGAAAAACAAACATCTCCTTTTCCCAGAATATTTCCAACTCTTTCAAAGACCAATTCTAAAACTTGATACACATAGAATTTATTGTCTTCAAGTGCTTCCAATTAGGACCAGTCTAAAAATTTGTTGTGTGGTAAGAAGCTAATTAACTCTGTTGTTTAGTACATGTACCATGTATAACCCATACATTATGCTGATACCCCCGTTCTAAGTGACAGTACCATGATTTCCTGCTTTCTATCATTAAGCTGGACTAACACATCAGTTATGTGATCCATAAACAGACAGGGTCAGTAAATGTCTGAAGGAGGATGAAGTTTAATCACCATGAATGACATAAAGTGTAATTGGGGTCAACACCTTCTTATGTTAATTCTAGCCATCGAGTCATTATCCTTCTGAATCAAATTAGCAGCACACAACTTTGACAAACATTCAGCAGAAAAGAGTAATCCACCAAATTAACCCTTAAAGCGCCTTTTACTAATATAGTTGCCTTTGCGGCCAGTGTAGATTAAGATCAGGCTGCACAAAACATGCAGCCTGATCTTTGATCTACACTGTCCTCTATGTTAAAACACTACAGGTAAAAGGTAGCCATGAATTTGCAATTGTATTGGTTTTATTCTAGAATGAAAATGACCATTGGGTTTATTCAGCGCTTTAAGGGTTAATGGGACCAATATAAATTTTTCTTCTATGAATCAAAATTTGTTGCAAAACATGGTAAATAATAGTTTTTTTTTGCACCAAGCGTAAAGAAATTGGGTGGTTAGTTTTGGTAGAAAGGCACAATTTTGGCACTGAAAAAGAACTCCGTCCATTCTTAGGAGCCAGATATGACATCATAATACATGTACCTTGTATCTGAATAATTTGTATATTACCGACAGAAGCTCTTGATCATGTGACATTCCAACAAGTCTATATGTATCCTATTAAGGAAGTTTCACCAAAAGACTAATTTTTACATTAGTATGAACCATGCTCTGTGAAAACAGGGCTTAATGTATCTGCAATAACTACGGCAGATTGCACAGGCTGGCCCAAGTTGAAAACTTTTGCTATTGGTCGATTTTCTGCATGTCAAAGGACCAGTCTACCTCATGATTCAGATGGTTGTAAAACAAAAATGAGCCATGCTCTGTGAAAAGGGGGCTTAATGCATCTGCAAAAAGTATCAACACATGTCAGCCTGCGCAGTCCGCGCAGGCTGACATGGGCTGAAACTTTTTGTTATCTTCAAATTTTCTATGTGTACCAAGGACCATTCTACCTCATGATCCTGTCAGTTGTTAGACAAAACAGATTTTTATGGATCCATAATTGTGTGATGACTTGCTTGGTATAATGGATCATACAGATGCATTAAGCCCCCTTTTGCCAGAGCATGCCTCAACTGGATTTTTAAATTTATCGATCCATAATTATATGACTAGCTTGGTGTAATGCATCACAGAAATGTACTGAAACCCCCTTTTGCCAGAACACCACTCATGTATACCTTTTAATGCATCATTATCTCCCACTAGATGGCATTCTACAAATACACATCTATCTAATTTGGGCATCCTGGGTACAGAAGTGGAGTAATTTTTCAAAACAACAACCGTGACTTTGAATTTCAAATGAAATAAACGTTTACTCAATAAAACGCTACCTGGTGCCATTCATGCAGCTGTGATCGGCTAGCATGTAACCTACGCACCGACCATTTATTAAAACAACCCCTACATGCTTTGGTAATAGGCTAATAGCTTCGATATAAGCCCTATTTTTCCCAGGTATAGGGGGATTGGTGATGCGCCATAGCAGACAGGTCGAATCTTCGAAGAATATGACATGCGCAGACAACGTTCAATGCATGGATAGTATACCAAATATTGCCCACATCTTTCTGAACTTTCTTTATCACAATAAAACAGTCTTCCAAAGTATGTGTGGGACCACCCTCATTAGCCCAGGTGTGAAGTATTACCATTCATCGACCACTGGGACATTCGATTGCGAAACCATTGTTTCTATGAATATTCATACGATTGCGAATTACACCCAACAGCCAATCCAATTGTCGATAACATAACAATACTCTCTTGTAGTGGAGGATAATCACATTTATTCCATTACCATGATTAAACCAGGTAAAACCCACATCATTATCAACGAATATGGCTGCTGCCAGTGGGCCTTCCTCCTGTGGCATTTGCCTTGCAACAATCCATGGCAGACATTACAAATCCTTGTATACTAAGCTGGGTAACGCTAAATGTTTTTTGTAAACTTTTGTCAATGATGTTCACGGCATCTGTTCCTAGGCCAGACTACAACCTGATAAAGTATCGCCAAGCTTGATTTGAAACAAGCGATTTGATTGGTTGTAGACGAGGTAAAAATAGAAATTATGGCATATGGTTGATAAAAATAGATCAAATTTTCTCACTAAAAACTACCTCATGAATAATTCATGAGAACAAGAAAACATACGCCAGATAACCCAGGAGTGATGAATGTAGTTTATGAAAAACAACGGAACTTGGTCAAGGAGGATGGTGTGGGAGTAAATGTACCACTGCTTTAGCATACAGGGACAAAGAGTACCACATTAACTCTTTACCACACAACAAAAATGTAGACCTGTCCAAACTGAAAGCATTTACATAGGACAAATCAAATGTGGCTCAAATGATGGAATTTGTCTTAGATAGAGTAGAAAACATTGTGGGAAAAGGAGAAAATGCTGGTTACCAGCATTTTCTCCTTTTCCCAAAATGTTTTCAAAAGGCTTCTTCCTCAAGGTCATTAAAACTCAGAATTGTGTGGTAATGGGTTAAAAGACTTGTCGCCCCAGGTCTGTTCTTTCCAGCAGAAAGTTTGTGCAAGCACTAAACTTGGAGTCCACATTAATGGACAAAGATGCCCCCAGGATGTAGGGTAGCCATGTGTTAGCTTTTGTTTTGTTCAGATTCATGCATTCCTGGTCCTGTTTTTCTCAATTCTGCTCTTGTTGCTCTCCATTGCATCAGTTTCTAGGCCAGACTACAATCGCATATGCAATAGTTCAATCAGAGGTGTTCTGAACAAATCATATGTTCAGTTGTGGTCCGTGGAACCAAACTGATAAAGCATTATTCTGGAGAATAATAAAACACTGCCTCCTTAGTCTTGTCTCACTCTCCATTTATGATCTTGCATGTCATATTTTAGGACCTCCTTGAACTTGGAGGATCCTCATCAATACATAAAAGAGTGTCGTGTTAGAGTCCACCTGCAGTATCAAGCCGCCTTGATCAGAACACAGTCTGCCTGGCTAGAATCTGAAATCTGAAGATCTTAGTTTGTGTACATAACAGCACAATTAGTGGGTTTATTTACTACTGCCTTTTGCTTTAAAAATGCACACAATGGAAAAATCATCAGACAATTTGAACCCATTTTGTCAGTCAAAAGACCTTTACAGAAACATGCTTTTATCGTTCAAAGAACTCTTTGTCAATTTCTCTTGCACTGCACTTTGGTTTTATGCTGTACTTGTCTGTCACTTGTTCAGTGATGTCCATTAAGCCATTACCACACAATCCCGACTTTTAACGACCCTAAGAAAGAGGCCTTTTGAAAACATTGTGGGAAAACAAGAAAATGCTGGTAACCAGCATTTTCTCCTTTTCCCACAATGTTTTCTACCCTTCCCAAAACAAATTTCAATTTTTCAGTCACATTTATTTTGTCGTCTGCAATTGCTTTCAATTTGGATCAGTCTTAAAATTTTATCGTTTGGTAAAGAGTTAACTCTTTACCCCACGAAAAAATTTCAGACGGGTCCGAAATGAAAGCATTAAATTCTGCAGACGACAAATTCAATGTAGCTCAGATGATGGAATCTGTCTTTGATGGAGTAGAAAACATTGTGGAAAAAGGAGAAAATGCTGGTAACCAGCATTTTCTCCTTTTTCCACAATATTTTTAAAAGGTTTCCTTTTCAGGGGTTTCGTAAAGAGTTAATTGGCTGCTAATTGTCGTGCACATTCTCAGTTTTCATGCCATCATTAGAGGCTTTACATGCTCCACACACTGAATGCCAGTGTGCCTTGAGCAGTAACAGGGATGACTTTCGCCACTGGATAACCTTCTGTTGCAATTTTTAGTGGATTTGTATAGCAAATCCGCTTACTGTGATCATTTTGACCGAAACCAAATACATCATGCGTAACAACGCATGCGCACTCACAATGTACTAAGATATCAGTTTGACCTGAACCAAATATATTGTCATTCAGGCTTGCGCCCACTGTACTTTCAGTTTTAGCTAATACAGCTCAACCTTGCTTTTTTCACTACTGTATATACTGTCCAAGATGTGTACACATATTTCTTCCGAAATCTAATACCAGCAAAACAATGCGTAAGATTACCTGATCAAATTACCTTTCCTTAAACAGTAATAGAATAACAGTTACAGCGCGGCCCGCTCGACAGAACAACTTTGACATTCCCTGCCCTTGATAACTCCATTTTAAATGATTGCACATGTATTGCATGTGATGTTTTTTTTTTGTTACAACATATTACAGTTTTATGCTACTCCACAAATCCGCTTTCCATGACTTGAGTCCTTTGATTCTACACTCGTGACGTCCTGCCACACTATTGGGAAAGGTGTGACTGATACTTTAGGGTTGTTGAGGTACAGGATTGTTTGCCAGGGTTAACTCTTTACCAACCAATAAAATAAAGGACATGTCCGAATTGATATAGCACTTGCAGACAACAAGGTAAATGTAACTCAAATGATCAGATTTATTTTTGATATTGGAGAAAAACATTGTGGGAAAAGAAGTAAATACTGGATACCAGCACTTCTTTTCCCACAACGTTTTCAAATGGAGTCATCCTATTGGTTGTTAAATGTTGGGATAATGTGTGGCAGAGCAACACTGGTCTACCACAACCACTGCATTTTGCCAGCTACATTACCACTGAACTGTTAAGATTGACATTTTACATCCTGATATTGACAGATGAAATAGTTTATTCACTACCAGAAATTTGTCTGTATTTGCAAAACAACCTCTTAAATCACCTCCAAAAAAAAACAACAAAATTATAATTGCTAATGGTTCTCCATTTTATCTTTGCATTTGCCAACCATAGACCTCTTAACCCTTTCCCAAACAAGCCCTGGTTTTCACGTGTCTGCAGTACAAGTATTTTGAAAACACTGTGGGAAAAGGAGAAATTGCGCGTAACGAGCAATTTTTTCCTTTTCCCACAGTGTTTTCTATCCTTTTTTGAGAACTTTCTGCCATTTTCATCAAATTTAAAATTGTCGTCTGCAAACTCTTTCAATTTGGACCAGTCTAAAATTTATCTTTTCGGAAAGGGTTAACCAATCAATCCAATGTTACAAACAATCATGTTATAAAAAAAAGGCCTTTCACGACATTGTGCGGATTTTTTTTCTCCCTTTTCACACAATGATTTCTACCCTTTTGAAAATAAAATGCCATTATTTGAGCTACATTTATCCTTACTATCTGCAAATGCTCCCAGTTTTCGCTACATTTTCCTGAGATAAATCACATAAAAAATACAGTACATGTATTACAATTGCTGATGATTCTGCATTTTCTCCCTGTATTGGCAATCTCTTACCTCTTTACCAGACAACAGAACTTCTAGACTTGTCCAAATTGAAAGCATTTGCAGACAACAAAATAAAGGTGACTCAAAAATTGTAATTGTTGCCAAGAAGTAACAGAAATTGAATACAACATTAATCCTTCAAGACACCATTCTGATTTTTAACGACCCTGAGGAAAGAGACTTTTGAAAACATTGTGAGAAAAGGAGAAAATGCTGGTTACCAGCATTTTCTCCTTTTCCCACAATATTCTTTAACCTATCAAGGACAAATCCCAACATTTAAGCCACATAAGATTCGTCGTCTGCAAATGCTTTTAATTTGGACAAGTCTAAGATATGATCTCAGACAAAGAGTTAGCCCTTACCACACAATCCCAATCTTTAGCAATTCTGAGGAAGAAAGCTTTTGAAAAGATTGTGTGAAAAGGTGAAAATGCTTGTAACAGAGACAATTCATCAACTGAGCCACATTTCATTTGTCATCTGCAAATGCTTTCATTTGGACAAGTCTAAAATTTAGTCATTTGATAAGGAGTTAAATGCCAAATGAACCCAACAAAATTGTTTGGCAAGCCAAGTCTCAAACTCCCATATCTTTTCATGTATTTTCTTTGAGAAAACAACATTCTGATCTTTTCTTTATCTCCAAAATATGCAAATGAGGCTTAGAAACATCCTATTCAAACTCCATCTATAGAATATTCTATCTCGAAGGCATATCTCCGCATCAATCTTTCCGGAATCCCATTACCCTCTCTGACAAATTGGCAGCTCATGCTTTCAAAATCATGAATAAAGGATATAGGCTTTACCAAACTATCCCATGTTTAAACAACCCTGATATAAAATCTTTTGAAAACATGGTGGAAAAAAGAGAAAATACTGGTATTCAGCATTTTCTCCTTTTCCAACATTCTTTTTTACCTTTCAACAGGAAAATACCATCACTTATACGAAATTAAAATTGTCATTTGCAGATGCTTTCACTTTGGATAAGTTAAAAAAATTTTGTTATTCAGTAAAGAGTTTATGAATTAGCATACGTGAAAACATTGTTGGAAAAAGAATTTATATTACTATTAAATCCTTCTTTTGACACAATATTTTTGAAAGTTGTCTGCTGCATGGTGATAAACCGTCTGCAGAGGGGAATATTTCCATTTAAATTTATATGGTTAACCCTTTCCCAAACGACAAATTTTGGACTAGTCCAAATTGAAAGAGTTTGCAGACAACAATTTTAAATTTGATGAAAATGGCAGAAAGGTCTCAAAGCAGGTAGAAAACACTGTGGGAAAAGGAGGAATTGCTCGATACGAGCAATTTCTCCTTTTCCCACAGTGTTTTCAAAAGACTTGTACTGCAGACACGTGAAAACCAGGGCTTGTTTGGGAAAGGGTCAACTTTCACAACAATTAGAATGTTTCTGGCTCATGGCACTGAACCCTTTACTGCCGATGTTTCTGGCTCATGGCACTGAACCCTTTACTGCCGAGCCCCAGCAGTGCAGTCTGTAGCATACACGACTTGAGACCAGGGTCATTGTTTCGAATCCAATGCTCAGCAGATTTCTTTCAGAGGCCTGGCAATATTTATTACGACATGATTCATTCCTCTCTCATCCTGATTTTTTTTTTGATTATGTTTATGTGGGAAAGCAGCAGTAGCTTTTGAAGAATATTGTGCTTAGTGCTGGTAAAAGAATCTCTGGGAATGCATGGATAGGTGCACTGGCCACCACAATATCACTGAAAACTGCTGAAAACAGCATTTAACATGATACAATCAATCAAACAATCAAGAAATTAAATGTGGAATAAATGTTGAAACCTGTTTTTGAAAGGCAAGTAAACATTGTGGGGACAAAACAAAAATATGATTACCAGCATTCTGGCCTTTTTCCAACAACACTGCAAAGGTTTTCTTCCACAGTGTTTTTAAAACTCATTATTGTGTGTTAAACATTTCATTGAGCTTCATGACAGAAACCATTAAGTTTAGTCTGATCTCAGTCTACACACTCCACAAATTACAATGATGATAACAAATTGTCAGAAAAAGATAAATTCCTTTTCCAATCATTTCATAGAATACTTTTCTTTCTCTTTAGAATCTGAAATTATGTTGATCTCTTGGGGATTATTGAAGAAGCACTCAAATTCATTTTATTACATTTTAAAGACTTAATTTCTTTGTTTGTTTATTTGCCCTTGATGTTTTCAACATTCTTTCAGTGCCAGTGCACCTATCCATGCTTTCCTTGAGTTTCTTTTACCAGTACTCCACACAATATTCTTCCCAAATCACCAGCTGCTTTCCAAAAATAAACATTGTCAAAACAATTTTAAGCAGCAGGAAAGGAATCAAATATGTTGCAATAACTATCATCAATCCTTGGACATAAATTTGCCAAGCTGGGGAACCGGACAATTGACCATATGATTTAAATCCTGTAAACTATTGACTGAGCTACCAGGCTTTTACCAGACACAAAAATTTTAGACTTGTTTATTTTGAAAGCATTTGCAGACAACAAATCATAATGTTGCTCAAATGCTATTTTACCTTGATAGGGTTGAAAACATTGTGGAAAAGGTGAAAATGCTGGTAACCAGCATTTTCACCTTTTCCCACAATGTTTTTAACAGCCTTCTTCTTCAGTGTTGTTTAACCCTCTACCATACAATCCCATTTTTGAATTACCCTGAAAAAAAAAAAAATGCCTTTCCGAAACATTGTAGGAATAGAAGACATTTTTGTAAGCAGCATTTTCCCTTTTCCACCCTTTCAAAGACAGATCCTTTCTTTTAAGCCACATTTGATTCATCATCTGCATAAGCTTTCAATTTGGAAAATAAAAAAATTGTCGTTTGGTGAGAAGTAAGTAACATGACAAACCAATAAAATGTAGTCTGATCCTGGTGTACACACTTCACAAATTACATCAATGATCACATAATGGTGGGACGAAGATCAATTCTTTTTCTTCTCATCTGAATATTTTTTTCTTTCCTTCAGATGCCAATATATTTCCATTTTCCAAGTCGGGAAAATGAAATTCGAAAGACATTGATCACTTGGGAATCATAGAAGAAGCACTAAAAGCTTATTTTATGATATTAGTTCTTCACCAAATGCCAAAATTTTAGACTTATCCAAATTGAAAACATTTGCAGGCGGCAAATTAAAAGTGGCTGAAATGATTGGACTTGGAGTTTGAAGGGCTTTAGAAACCAGTGTGGGAAAAGAAGAAGAAGGCGGTTACCATATCATTTTCAAAAGCCCTTTTCCTGAGAATGGTTAAAGAATGGGATTGTTTGGTAAAGGGTTTACTCTTCACCACACAAAAATTTTTTTAGACTTGTCCAAATTGAAAATAATTGCGGAAGACAAATTCACCATTCATCAAACAATGGTTTATGTCTATGAACATAAAAAAACATGGTGAGGAAAGAATAAAATGCTGGTTACCAGCATTTTCTCCTTTTCTCACAATATTTTCAAAAGCCTTCTTCTTCAGGGTCATTAAAACAAGGGATTGTTTGGCAAAGAATTAAATGAATATTTTCTCCATCTGGCTTTCATCTGCAGATAATCAATGGAATGAAGCAAATAAAAATTGTAATTGGACCATTTTAAAGGAATTAAAATGCATCTTCCATATTCACACATAGGCAATTTTCTCATTTATTACAATGTTCTTTCAGCCATCTTCATATCTCATTTATTTTACCATAACCTGCTTCTCTCTTTTTTTCCTCAGTTTAGACAGGAATCCTTAAATGCCTCAACATATACACGCTGTGTTCTTTCGAAAACTCCACTAAGCCAGGCAACATACGCCAGACAGAAGCCATCAAGAGCATGTGTACTTTGACCTCTGTACTGTGACCTTGACCTTGAAGCCTGGTGTCTGGAACCTCTGCTCTGCATGTGGTCTCATCAAGGTTCACACATACAAAAATATTTTCAATATCCAAACAGGGGCTCAAGAGAAATGGAGCCAAAAACAGTTAAAAGCATGTGACCTTTGGCCCCTACATGACCTCGACTTTGGGGCCTGAGGTCTGAAACCTCTGCTATGCACATCGTCTCACCCAAGATGCACACATGTGTGAGTTATTTTCATAATCACACCAGGATTTCAAGAGAAACAATGCGGACAAGAAATTGCTAACAGACAGACTGATGGACAGAAGAATGGACAGACAGATAGAAGGACAGACAGACAGACAACCAGGGACATTACATAATACATCCCTTTCGGACCTAAAAAGGCACTTGTATGTGGGAAACGGCTAAAATAAGGATCAGATTCAGACAATTGAGGTGAGAATATCAATAATGTATTGTTACAGTCGTATGAAGACACTGCAATCAATGACTACTGTATACCATATATGAAAACCCCTTCCATAGCGGTAATTGTGGCCACAGTCTCGTAACATTTTACACAATATTAATTCAATCCTTAAAGCGCCTTTCACAACCATAGTTGCCTTTGCAGCCAGTGTAGATCAAGATCAGACAGCACAAAATGTGCAGTCTGATCTTTGATCTACACTACCTGCTTAGCTGAGGCATTCTGAACAAGAGCAACATTATTATTTTAATTATTGGGGTCTAATTTCTGGACTGAAAGTGTCCGATAAGTTAATTCTGCACTCTATGGGTTAATGCGTGCTTAGCCCTTTACCAAGCAAATCCAAGTTTTAACAAGCCTGAAGAACATTTTTGAAAACATTTTGGGAAAAGGAGAAAGTGCTAGTAATCAGTATTTTCTCCTATTCCAATAGTTTCCTACCCTATGAAAAACAAACTTCATGTTTTGAACAACATTTTGTTTGTCGTCTGCTAATGTTTTAAATATGGACAAACCTGTAATTTTGTCCTCTAGTAAACAGTCTGTTGTCTGCAGATTTACTACAAAAATGAAACACATGAATAAGTGTACTGTTGCTGTGATATGACTGAAGTACCATTGGAAACAACATAAAACATACGTTATAACTCTTTCCGACATGACAAAATGTAGACTTGTCCAAATTCAACACATTTGCAGACAAAAATTTAAATGTGGCTCAAATGATGGAATTTGTCTTTGATATGATAGAAAACATTGTAGAAAAAGGAGAAAATGCTTGTTACCCGCATTTTCTCCTTTTCCTACAATGTTTTCAAAAGGCTTCTTTCCAAGGGTTGTTAAAACTTGGGATTATTTGGTATTCAAAACTTTTTCTTTTTTCAATTTTCTTTTACATTCCTGGCTGGTTTCCAGTCTGTTAGGTTCCAGTCTTATTCCCTGTATACCCGAAAACTGAATTGTATGTCACAAAGAAAAACAGAAAACAACTTACTCTCTGTCTACTGTTAAACATTCTACGCCAGGAGCCAGTGCTATCACATTAGCTGTTCTTCTGTCTTCGCTGTAACAGGAAAAAAAAAAGGATATTTAATTACGTTGAATTTATCTATTTGCCTGGCTTTTTTTCTTTAAGTTGCCTTTCTAAACATCCAAGTGTCATCCATAGATCTGAATTGCTTTTTCAAACAAGTCTAAGACAACATGGTCAGCTTACCTTGGATCTGCACTCTTCAGAAATATTCTGATTAACCCTTTACCAAACGGCAAACTTTTAGACTTGTCCAAATTGAAAGCATTTCCAGATAACAAAATAAATGTGACTCGAAAATTGAATTTTTTTCTGGAAAGGTTAGAAAACATTGTGGGAAAAGGAGAAAATGCTGGTTAACAGCATTTTCTCCTTTTCCCACAATGTTTTCAAAAGGCTTTTTCTTCAGGGTCGTTAAAACCCGTGACTGTGTGGTAAAGAATTAAAAAAAACACCCTTGAAATGACAACATTCCTATCTTTTTCCTTAATTTAAAGCATCAATTTTGTTTACAACCATGGCAAAGACTGCTTTTGAAACAATTTTGGGAAACAGAGAAAATGCTGCTGGTCAGCATTTGTTCAAAGTTTCCGGTTACTGACAGAACAACTTACATTAACTTTTTACCAAACCGCAAAATTTTAGGACTGGTCCAAATTGAAAGCATTTCCAGACGACAAATTGAAAGTAGCTCAAATGATGATTTATCTCTTTGATAAGGTAGAAAACATTGTGGAAAAAGGAGAAAATGCTGGTAACCAGCATTTTCTCCTTTTCCAACAATGTTTTCAGAAGGCCTCTTTCTAAGTGTCGTTAAAACTTGGGATTGTGTGGTAAAGGGTCAATGAATTATCAGACATAGTTACAAAAACTGCTGTTTTTTTTAGCCCTTTACCAAACGACAAAATTTTAGTCTGGTTCAAATTGAAAGCATTTGCAGATGACAATATAAATGTAACCCAAAAATTGAAATTTGTTTTGGGAAGGTTTGAAAACATTGTGGGAAAAGGAGAAAATGCTGGTTACCTGCATTTTCTCCTTTTCCCACAATGTTTTCAAAAGCTTCCTTTTTCAGGGTCATTAAAAGTCAGGATTGTGTGGTAAAGAGTTAACTTTTTAGCAAACAACAAAATTTTAGCCTTGTTTTAACTGAAAGCACTTGCAGATGACAAACTAATTGTTATTAAAAACGAACAAAAAGTTGTATTTAAAAGGGTAGAAATCACTGTCAAAAAAGGAGTAAAATGCTGGTCACCAGCATGTCCTCCTTTTCCAACAATGTTTTCAAAATTCTTCTTCCTCAGGGTCTTTTAAAGTCGGGATTGTGTGGTAAAAGGCTACATTATTATGGCATAAAATGAAATCTACCTATAGTTTATACCCACACACAATTATTTACATTTGTTCAATATTGGGCCTTTAACCTTTTCCCAAACAAGCCCTGGTTTTCACATGTCTGCAGTACAAGTCTTTTGAAAACACTGTGGGAAAAGGAGAAATTGCTCGTAATGAGCAATTTCTCCTTTTCCCACAGTGTTTTCTATCCTTTTTCATAACTTTCTGCCATTTTCATCAAATTTAAAATTGTCGTCTGCAAACTCTTTCAATTTGGACCAGTCCAAAATCTGTCGTTTGGGAAAGGGTTAAATTAAATTGTATGCAAGGACAAGTCCAAGGTATTGTTGCCTGGTAACGGGTTCACTGGGTTTAAGAACGTTTGATCTCAAAAGTTAACTCTTTACCAAACGACAAAATTTTAGAGTTTTCCAAATTAACCCTTTACCACACAATCCCAACTTTTAACGACCTTGAGGAAGAAGCCTTTTGAAAACATTGTGGGAAAAGGAGAAAATGCTGGTAACCAGCATCTTCTCCTTTTCCCACAATGTTTTCTAACCTTTCAAATTTAAATTTCAATTTTTGAGTCAAATTTATTTAGTCGTCTGCAAAAGCTTTCAATTTGGACAAGTCTAAAATTTTGTTTCCAGCATTTTCTCCTTTTACCACAATATTTTCTATGGTCTTTCTGCTCATGATCATTAATAAAACTCAGGATTGTTTGGTAAAGGTTCAATAATGCTGGAATACATCATGGTTTCATATATCTTGGCTGAGAAAATCAAAGTTACAGTTTCATTTTTCTATTACTATGACAACAGTATGTCTATCAACTTAAAGAAAATCATTGGAAAACATAGATCTTGACTTTCCCCCTCGCATGAAATGTGGGCGACTTTTAAATACACTCTTTAACCCTTTACCGCACAATGCCGCCTTTTAACACCCCTGGGAAAGAAGCCTTTTGAAAACATTGTGGGAAAAGGAGAAAATGTTGGTTACCAACATTTTCTCCTTTTCCCACAATGTTTTCTGCCCTATCAAGAGAAAATTGCACCATTCGTGCCACATTGAAATTGTCATCTGCAAATGCTTTCAATTTCGACAAGGCTAAAATTTTGTCTTCTGGTAAAGGGTTAACCTTTTTCCAATGGACGAAATTTTAAACTTGTCAAAACTGAGAGAATTGCAAACAACACATTAATTATGGATGTAACTGATGGGGTCTGTCTTTGAATGGGTAGGAAACATTGTGGGAAAAGGAGAAAATACTGGTTACCAACAATGAAATGTGCCTCTGATAGAAAATATTGTTGCCTTTTATTGTATTTTGTTATGTTGCCATTAATTCATAAACATGCCTTTAACTTGAAGTTTTACTAATGGAAACAAAATATATTAAATATTGCATAAATTATGAACTTTGTCTTATGTCAGGTAGGAACACTGTGGGAAAAGGAGAACATGATTTTTTTTTTGAGAGAGATCAAAATGCCATCAAGTTATCCAAAGAAATTTTCACCAAATTCAAGTCTAACTAACTGACAAAATTTTAGTCTTGACAAATTGATTGCAGCAAAAATAGTAAGTTTTATCTTTAATTAATTGTGGCTCAAATTTGATTTGTCTTTAGAAAGGTAGAAAACAGTGTGCAAAAAGATGAAAATGCTGATTACAAGTGATTTCTCTTTTTTCCACAATGCTTTTTACAGCTGTTTTTCTCAGAGTCATTAAAACACAGGATTGACAGTGAAGACTAAAATATCAATCATCGTAAATTTAATTAATTCTTACTAAAAGCATTAATTTGAATGAAAAGATTTTTAAAAAAAACTATGCTGTAGGTGATATATGAAAGAATGTGTGTGTATATTTGAGCAATGCTCTGGCAAATGGGGACATAACTCTTTACCAAAGGACAAAATGTTAGAATAGTCTAAATTTAAAGCATTTGTAGATGACACATCAAATGTGGCTGAAATGATGAAATTTGTAAATGAAGTGAAGAAAACCTTGTGGGAAAGGGAGAAAATGCTGGCTACCAGCATTTTCTCCTTTTCCCACAATGTTTTCAAAAGGCTTCTCTGTCATTTTTTTTAAAGCCGTCAAAACATGGGATTGTGCGATAACTGCTTAACAGATTGAGAAGCCATCAAGGAATTGAAATAAGTCTTCCAACAGAGCATTATATAGCAGCCAATTTCAAAATAGGGCTTTTGATCAAATTTCCTCATAAATTAATTACATCTTGGCCAATTAGAATCCATAAACAATGTTCTCAGCAGCCATATCTTTCTGGATGCATCAACATTTGTTCAAGAGGACTGGCACACAGGTAATCCCATCCATCAGTTAACCTTTACAAAAACAATTCCTTGTTTTAACAACCCTGACAAAGATTGAGGCTTATTGCAAACGTTGTAGGAAAAGAAGACAATGCTGGTTACCTTGGATTTTCTTCTTTTCCCACAAAATTTACTAACATTTCAAAGACAAAAAAACACCTTTTGAGCTACAATTGATTTGTCATCTGCAATGGCTTTCCATTTGGAAGAAGGCAAAATTTTGTTGTCTGGTAAAGAGTTAAGCACTTGAACTTGCCTAAGTTGCTTTTGTAGTATTAGGTCAAGATAAGAATACACAAAATGTGGGTCTGCTCTTGGATCCACCCTGTCCCCTACTTTATTACATTCTGCTTTAAAGCTACCTTGAAATAGCAATATTTTGGCTGTTTTTCATTGCTAAGAGGGTCTTTTTTATTTCACTACTAACTCCAGAAATTACATGTTTTTTCCAAGCTCTAAAAAAAGATTTCCACTGCCATTTAAAACAACATTCATCATAGTTTGAAAATAGAGTAGCGGACAGCATAGATCAAGATCAGACTGCATGTTCTGTGCAGTCTGATCTTGATCTACGCTGTCCGCAAAATGTAGTCAAGTCGTCATTAGTAGTGAAAGAATTAATTCACCTCTCTAAGGGTTGACCAAATAGTGGTATTTGACTGAATTATTCCTGAACAATGGTTTTTGGCAAGAAAAAAATTTTAGACATACTGTAGGGCATCAATGAACAAAATTAGCCTATCCTCTGTCAGTATGTCAAATATAATTTAGTTCTAACTAACTGATTTTTGGTAAGAAGATTTTTAAAGAACAAACAATAACTCAATAAAGAAAGTAACTTATTCCCAAGGATGCAATTTTTAGTAAGACTCAAGAGGCCTGAAAGGGTGAAAAAAAAAATGGAGAATTTATAGCAAATAAAAGAAAGCCCAAAATTGGCCTTAAACAAGAAGAATTATGAAGAAACATTTTTCAGTTTTGTTGCCATAGCAACCAGAGATGACAATGAAACTTTTTTACTACAAATTTAAAGAAAAATGCTGAAGAAGACCAAGACAGAAGCTTTTATTTTAACTGAAGTTTCAATTTCTAGTTTCAGAGACACTATATAATTGTCAGAAATGTTAGTATTTGTACACACAGACTGACGCTATGACACAAGCTTGTTGGCCTTTGTACAGTGGAGCTAAAATCCATCCCGATAATCAGCTGGAACAAATAAATTATCCAGACAGATAGGCTGAAACAGAAGACAATCAGGTGGGACTGTGGTGTGATGGTGGAACATAGGACTGCCAATCTGGAGGTCATCAGTTCATCCTGTGCCAACATTTTTCTGAAGCACTATGTGTTTCCCACTCAACTAGACATGACCTGGGCCCGTATTCACCATCAATTCTTTGTTTTGTTTTGGATTTTGTTCTAGATTTAGAAAGTAACACAACTTCTGATTGGCTAAACCATTTGGTTTAACCAATACAAAGTTGTGTTCCTTTCAAATTTAGTAAAAACTGTTGAGTAGGAGACTACAATTGCTGCTTGGTTGATGTATGGGGACCCAGTGATAAGAAATCCTGAGGAAGCAATGTCTATATCAGTGCTTTGCTCAAAGCATGTAAAAGAATCAAGAGATCTTTTTGAAGGAGCGCCAGGGTCTTGTACCTCAACCTCCTTGTATCATTTTTTTCTCTCTAGACTCTTCCTCTCTAACAGTACATACTAATTATGCCAAGAACATGGAGAGACCTACATCCTAAAAATTCATCATCATACTGAAACAAATTAAAAATTAACTCGAAATTAACCCGATGCAATGATGGCAAATGAAAAGTTATTACAAAAATTTTATTATTATAACCCTTGAAAGAATAGGGAGGTTCATCTAGGAAAGGAGACGGTGCTGTAATGTCGGACACTGTGATGGGGTCAGCGGTTATATCACTGTGTGAGGAGGGGGAGGGGGGGAAAGTGACTTATGAATATTTCAGATGTCTATGCACTCATCTGTAAATTTGGGAAAATAGAAAATAATTACCTAATTCTACGATCATTAGTATACTGTCTGTACAATTCAAAGGCAGATGTTTTGAAACTGGCTTAGAAGACAAATGACATTCCCCTACAGACTAACCCAACTGTTTTGTTTCAACCCTGTACCTAATGTTCCTGTCTTTTAATGACAATGATGAGGCAGGCTTTTAAAAAACATTGCTTCAGAGAGAAAAATCATCAATTTAGTCACATTTGATATGCCGTCTGCATGGCTTACAGTTTGTTTGAGGCTAAAATTTTGCTGTCTGGAAAAAGAAAAACGATGGTACAGAGGATTTTTGCTCTATTCCCACTACTTGTATTTTCTTCTTGGCCCTTTCCCAAACAACAAATTTTGGACTGGTCCAAATTGAAAGAGTTTGCAGACGACAATTTTAAATTTTAATGAAAATGGCAGAAAGTTATCAAAGAGGGGAGAAAACACTGTGGGAAAAGGAGAAATTGCTCGTTATGAGCAATTTCTCCTTTTCCCACAGTGTTTTCAAAAGACTTGTACTGCAGACACGCGAAAACCAGGTCTTGTTTGGGAAAGGGTTGACTGTTTACCAAACAACAAAATTCTGGACTCACCCAACTTCAAAGCTGTTGCAGACGACAAAATAAATGTAGCTCAAATGATGATTCTTTTCTCTCATAGGGTACAAAACATTGTGGGAAAAGGAGAAAATGCTGGTTACCAGCATTTGTTCCTTTTCCCACGGTGTTTTCAAAGGCCTTCTTCATCAGGGTTGTTAAAACTCGAGATTATATAGTAAAGGGTTAAAGACCACAATTTCAATTTTTGAGCCATATTTTACATGTTTTCAGTAAGCTCTTCCGATATGGACAAATCTAAAATTTTGTCATCTGGTAAAGAATTAATGCTATTTTGTTGTAACCCTTAACCACACAATCCCGATTTTTAACGACCCTGAAAAAGAGGGCTTTTGAAAACATTGTGGAAAAAGGAGAAAATGCTGGTAACCAGCATTTTCTCCTTTTCCCACAAAGTTTTCTGCCCTATCAACAATAGAAATCATAATTTTAGCAACATTTGATTTGTCGTCTGCAAAATTTAATGCTTTCAATTTGGTTGTGTCCAAAATTTTGTCGTTTGGTAGAGTTAACTCTTTCCCAAACATGCCCTGGTTTTCACGTGTCTGCTGTACAAGTCTTTTGAAAACACTGTGGGAAAAGGAGAAATTGCTCGTAATGAGCAATTTCTCCTTTTCCCACAGTGTTTTCTACCCTTTCTGATAACTTTTTGCCATTTTCATCAAATTTAAAATTGTCGTCTGCAAACTCTTTCAGTTTGGACCAGTCGAAAATTTGTCGTCTGGGAAAGAGTTAAATGACTGCAGAAATCTGTCTCATCAATCCTCACTAACCTTTAACCACAGAATCCCAAGTTTTAATGACCCAGAGGAAGAAGGCTTGTGAAAACATTGTTGGAAAAGGAGAAAATTCTGGTACCCATCCTTCCACTATTTGAGTCACAGTTAATTTGGTGTCTGCAAATGCTTTCAATTTGGTCTAATCTAAAATTTTGTCAATAAAGAGTCAATGCTTTTTTGCTCTAAATTGAAAGTATTTGCAGAGGCCATATTAAATGTAGCTTGAATAATGGAATTTGTGTCTGAAAAAGTAGAAAACATTGAGGGATATGAGAATATACTGGTTACCAGCATTTTCTCCTTTTCCCCCAGTGTTTTCAAAAAGCTTCTTCCTCAGGGTTGATAAAACTTGGGACTGTGAGGTAAAAGCCTGCCTCTTTACTAGACTGACAATATTTTAGACATGTCCAATATGATAGCAGTTGCAGACGACAAATTGAATGTTGCTAAATGATGGGATCTGTATTGGAAAAAGTATAAATAATGTCAGTATAACAGCATTTTCTCCTTTTTCCACAATGTTTTCAAATCCCTCCGCCCTCAGGGTTGTTAAAACTTGGGATTTTTCGGTGGAGGGTAAAAGTCGCTTGCAAAATGGTGAGATATACCACATGTCTCAGTTCCTGGAATATTTACTATTTAATCTGTTACTTAGAAACACATTCCTTTCCAATAAACACTAGGAGAGTGTTTCACCCAATTCCAAATTCATGATAATTATCGTGCCCATCCATATTCTAAATTTGAAACTGAAACTGATTCATTCGACAAAAAGGCCTATTTTTATGCTACACATATTCAATGATGTTGCACAACGACAGAATCTACACAGTATTTCCGCTAGAGCGCGTATCTTGCGTTTTTGTTATTTCTTTTAGGGCACAATAGAATTGGCATTGTACATTTTTTCTGGCGCAACCAAAATATCAGTTCAACCAAAAGAACAATTTCGTACAAAACCGTGACTTTTAGCGAAACCAAGATGTAAAAGAATGTTTCATAAGCGAAGGTTGAAAATTTCGTCGGCCATGTTTATTTACATTAACAGTTTATGTCACGGCTCCCAGCGTCAATACCAGTCGTAACATTAAACAAGAGGGCCACGATGGCCCTGTATCGCTCCACTGGCTTATAAATATAAACCACGAAGAAAAGTCTTCACTATATAAGCCCTTATAAAACTTTGACCTCATGGCTACAGTCTGACTAAATGGGGAATATTGTATTAGAAGAATAACATGCCAAATGTAGGTGTTCTTGGCCTTATGGCTGGTAACAAGATGGTTTCTGAACTTTTCACTCCATAAACCCATGTAAAACTTGTGATCCCTGGTGCAGGGCCAAACTTGATCCTAGAGCTGTAACTTGGGCCCTCTTTGTAACTGTCCACTAAATAATGCTATAATTATATGCAAAATTTGGTAGCCTAAGCCTTACGGCTGTGTACACCAAGATTTAAAAGTTTTCCCTATGTAAGCCTATGTAAATCTTGTGAACCCCCCCCTCCAAGTATGAGGCCAAATTGACCCCAGGACTATACTTTGGACACTTTTGGTAGACTCCAACTAGATCAAGCTAAATGCCAAATTTGGTAGCTCTAGGCCTTATGGTTTCAGACAAGAAGGTATTTAAAGTTTTCTCTATATAAGCCTATGTATAAAACTTGTGACCCCTGGGGAAGAGCCAATTTTGACCCCAGGGCTATAATTTCAAGAAACATGATAGAGGTCTACTACATAAAGCTACATGCCAAATTTGGTAGCCCTATGCCTTATGGTTTCAGACAAGAAGATTTTTAAAGTTTTCTCTATATAAGCCTATGTAAAACTTGTGACCCCTGGGGAAGAGCCAATTTTGACCCCAGGGCTATAATTTGAAGAAACTTGATAGAGGTCTACTACATAAAGCTACATGCCAAATTTGGTAGCCCTATGCCTTATGGTTTCAGACAAGAAGATTTTTAAAGTTTTCTCTATATAAGCCTATGTAAAACTTGTGACCCCTGGGGAAGAGCCAATTTTGACCCCAGGGCTATAATTTGAAGAAACTTGATAAAGGTCTACTACATAAAGCTACATGCCAAATTTGGTAGCCCTATGCCTTATGGTTTCAGACAAGAAGATTTTTAAAGATTTCCAATATTTTTCAGTTTTGTTGCCATGGCAACCAGAGTTTTTGAAGGAATCAAATTCTTTCAAGAAATTCTGAAGAGGACCATGTCAGGATCATTTCTGTGAAGTTTCGTGAAAATCGGATGGGTAGTTTCAGAGAAGAAGATGTTTGAAATAAAAGTTAACGCACGGACGGACGGACTGACGGACGGACGGACGGACGGACGGACGACCGGACGCACGACGGACACCGGGCCATGACATAAGCCCGCTGGCCTTCGGCCAGTGGAGCTAAAAATGCTTCTGGTTTTCTAATTGGATAGAATACATTGTGGAAAAAGGAGAAATCGCACAATCTGTGCAATTTCTCCTTTTACCACACTGTTTTCTAAACCTTCCACTGTAGAGTTAGTGAAACCATGGGTTATAACAGTAACCCGTAATTTTCCTGTATGACCCTCAAAAGTTAGGATAGGGGGTCACAAATGACCCCCAAAAATTTGAAATTTGAACAAATTTGAAGCTGGCAGAAAACTGTCTACATGTGCAATAATAATAGTAATTCATTGAATACAGTTACATCAGTAGCTAAAACAAAGGTACACACTGCAGAAATAGAGAAGTTTTTAAATCCTCCTTCTTATGTTTCAACTCTTTGTCAGATGGCAAAATTTTAGACTCATCAAAATTGATGGCATTTGCACACAACAACTTTAATGTGGATCAAATGACTGAATTTGTCTGTGAAATGGTAGGAATACATTGTGGGTAAAGAAGAAAATGGTGGTTGCCAATATTTACTCAATTTCCTACACTATTTTCAAATGCCGCCTGTCTTGGTGTTGTTAAAATACAGGTTTGTTTGGAAAATAGTTTGCATGTATTTAGCACTTTTCTGCATTTGGCAATCTACATTTAACTCTTTACCGAACGAACAAATTTTAGACTGGTCCAAATTCAAACCATTTGCAGACGACAAAATAAATGTGACTGAAAAACTGAACTTTGTTTTAGAAAAAGGAAGAAAACATTGTGGGAAAAGGAGAAAATGCTGGTTACCAGCATTTTCTCCTTTTCCCACAATGTTTTCAAAATGCTTCTTTCATAGGGTTGTTAAAACACAGGATTGTGTGGTAAAGGGCTAAGTTACCATTTTATACAGTAGTGTTCAGTATTTATGGAATATTTTTTTTTTTTAGCACTTTCCTTGTGCTTGTACTGGCTTTGAGCAGCATGATATTACTTTCAGTATATACCTAAAACTTTCATCAACAAAATATTGTAACAATTGATAAATTTATTCAAAAACAGTGATAGTAATAAATCAAATAATAGTTTAGTGGGTAGTAACTTCACTTTTATGAATTGCAGATGAATACAATAGCGTAAAATTTGACCAATCAAATCACAATCCTGCGCAAGGTATACGTCATCATACCATATTTGGAACCTTTTTTGTTTCCAGAGATTTTATCAGTGTGCATGCATGTATTGCAGCTGTAAAATTTATTATGTAATAAAATCTATTACTGCCGCAGGCTGATGAAATACCTTGTTGCCTTGTCACTGGATAAGGAAAAAAATTCAAAGGGTCATTACTCCTGTTGTAATCAACAAATCAGAATGAAAATAGCAGATGCACAAGTTCCAATGGTAGGGAGACTTAACCCTTTCCCACACAGCAAGTTTTAGACTTCCAAATTCAAAATATCTGCAGACGACAAATTTGAAATTAGTATAAAGAAGCTCAAGCTCTCTGACAAGGTAGAAAACATTGTGGGAAAAAGAGAAAATGCTGGTTACCAGCATTTTCTACTTTTCCCACAATGTTTTCAAAAGGCTTCTCTCTTAGGGCATTAACTCAAGACACTGCAGTATAAAGAGCTAAAAGTAAAATTTAGGCTCAATTAGTTGGAAACTGTAGGTTGGAAAAAAATACACACACTTTATGTCTAAAATTCAACAGATAAACAGACAGATGGACAGCCTGATGCAAGAACAAAACATACACCCACAAAATTGTCTTGAAGGATTGGTTGACCCTGTTGCTGCAGGTGGCTACCAAAGACAGGTTTGATTGTAATTACCTGAGCAGTGATCTCTCTCCAAAATAGTCCCCTCTCTCCAATTTTCTGACTTCCTGTGGTGCATCATGACCTGCGATGGTCTGTGTGACCTGTACCTAGAGGTTGAAACAATAAACTGTATATATCATTTGTTTGTTTTGTTTGCTGTTTTAACTATTTACCACATGGCAATATTTTGGAATCAACCAAATTGAAAGCATGTGCAGACGACAAAATAAATGTTACTCAAACCATGATTTCTGTCTTTGTTAGGGTAGAAAACATTGTGGGAATAAGAGAAAATGCTGGTTACTGGTACCAGTATTTTCTCCTTTTCCCACAATCTATTAAAAAGCCTTCTCTTGGGCAGTTAAAACTTGAGATTGTGTGGTAAAGGGGTTAACTCTTCACCACACAATCCTGACCATACAAACGACTTTAACCCTTTACCAAACGACAAATTTTTAGACCTGTCCAAATTGAAAGCATTTGCAGACGACAAAATAAATGTAACTCAAAAATTGAAATTTGTTTTGGGAAGGTTAGAAAACATTGTGGGAAAAGGAGAAAATGCTGGTTACCAGCATTTTCTTCTTTTCCCACAATGTTTTCAAAAGGCTTCTTTCCGAGGGGCGTCAAAAGGCGTCATTGTGCGGTAAAGGGTTAAGGAAGAATCTTTAGCTTTCAAAAAGAATGTTTTCTACCCTTTCAAAGAAAAATTTCATCATTTGCGCAACATTTACCCCTTTAACAAACGACAAAATTTGAGACTGGTCCAAATTGAAAGCATTTGCAGACGACAAAATAAATGTTACCGAAAAATTGAAGTTTGTTTTCGGAAGGACTGGAAACATTGTGGGAAAAGGAGAAAATGCTGGTTACCAGCATTTTCTCCTTTTCCCACAATGTTTTCAAAAGGCCTCTTTTTCAGGGTCTTTAAAAGTCGGGATTGTGTGGTAAAGAGTTAATTTGGTGTTTGCAAATCCTTTCAATTTGGACAAGTCAAAAACCTTTTATGTGAGGAAAGTTAAGACAATTGCAACTGTTTGGTAAAGGGTTAACTCTTTACCAAACAACAAAATATTGGATTGGTCCAAATTGAAAGCATTTACCGACGACAATGCAAATGTAGCTAGAATTATGAAATTTGGCAGTGAAAGAGTAGAAAGCATTGTAGGAAAAGGAGAAAATGCTGGTTACCAGCATTTTTCTCCTTTTCCCACAATGTTTTCCCAAAGCCTTAAATTCTAACAGTCGTTAAAACTCGAGATTGTGTGGTAATGAGTTAACACTTTACCACACAATCCCGACTTTTAACGACCCTGTGAAAGTAGCCTTTTGAAAACATTGTGGGAAAAGGAGAAAATGCTGGTAACCAGCATTTTCTCCTTTTCCCACAATGTTTTCTACCCTTCCCAAAACAAATTTCAATTCTTTAGTCACATTTATTTTGTCGTCTGCAAATGCTTTCAATTTGGACAAGTCTGAAATTTTGTCATTTGGTAAAGAGTTAAACCATTTGGATTACCTTTGATTTTTATGCACAACTTCACCTCAATTCATTGTCCCTAGAAACTTTTCATTCAAATTATCCAGTATGTACTGTATATTTACATGATTTTGAATAGCTAATAACTTCAGAAACTTTATTTACTCTGCATAATTACATTACAATGGAATATTGTACATATTATTGACTGCAGATCTATTTACAACCAAATAAAGATTTTCACTGTCATGTCCCTACGTGGGTAACGACTTCAAATGACCTACTAAACTAGGGCACAGCTTAAAGGCACAACGGCAGTCAAAAGTAAACAATTGGGTAGTAAAATATTAATGAATTTAAATCATGGCATTTAAAAGCATAGAAATTATTGTGAAGATGACAATTTGTTACTGTATGAGTCGGTCCAAGTAAATAAAAGATAGAGCATCCTGGCATCTTTTAACCTAGTTTTATTCATTTTTCTTTCAGCAACTAGCACATGGACTGACTTTACAATAACAGATTGTCATCTTCACAATAATTCACATACTTTTAAATGGCATGATTTAAATTCAAATGCATTTTAACACCTGCATTGTTTATTTTTTGCAGCCATAGGGCCTTTAAAGTAACAAAAGCTGCCTAAGATAAACAAAGGGAGTGTTAAAATGCATTTAAATTTAAATAACTCCACGAGGGCTTGTGCGTGCGAAAAATATTCAAAACCAGCCAATCCAGAAATGGACCAGACAAAAAAAAAAGTTACAGACAGAAAGATAGACAAATGGACAGACCACAGGCCTTTGAAGCTACCATTAGTCATGTTACACAGAAATTTTCATTGGTTGATCATCAAATACTGTTACTAAAAAGAGCACCTTGGCACACTGCCTCTATATCATTTAACTACATACAATATAAAAGCAATGTAACAGTGTTCAGTGATTGACAAATGAAAATTTCAGTGTTCCGTGATAGACCAGTAGAGCCTCTAAATCCTATGGACAGACAGACAACTCTAATTAACTGTCTTTCCCAAAATTAATTTTGGGAGGGGGAACTATGCAATACGAGGACTTCTAGATGAGACTTACCTCCCCTTTTGTTATGATGAAGAAGGAATCCCCTGTGGCCCCTTCTCTGATAATGTAATCCCCTTCATGGAAGAAGTCCTGCAATTAAAGATAATGGGAATGAAATGGCACAATTGTCAGGGGAGACATCATTGTCTATGAGCTTGAGCTTTAACCCTTTACCACATAATCACAATCTTCAACAACCCTAAAGGAGCAGACTTTTGAAAACATTGAGGAAAAAGGAGAAAATGCTGGTAGCCAGCATTTTTCCCACAATACTTTTTACCCTGTCAAAGAACTTTGGTTCATTTTTATCACTTTCAAATTTGTCGTCTGCAGAGGCTTTCAATTTGGAAAAGTCTAGAATTTATCGTTCAGTCAAGAGTTAACTCTTTACTTGACAGCAAAATTTAACCACATCAATATTGAAAGCATTTGCAGACGACAAATAAAGTGTGGCACTATTATATGATTAATATTTGTTTCTGAAAATTTAGAGAACATTTTGGGACAAGCAGAAAATGCTGGTAACCAGCATTTCCTCCTTTGCCCACAATGTTTTCAAAAGCTTTCTGTCCAAGAAATGTTAAAAGTCAGGGACTGAGTGGTAAACCAGTTACAATTCTGCGTTTTAACTCTTTACCAAACGACCAAATTTTAGACTTATAAGTCCAAATTGAAAGCATTTGCAGACGACAAAAAAAATGTGATTGAAAAATTGAAATTTGTTTTGGGAAGGGTAGAAAACATTGTGGGAAAAGGAGAAAATGCTGATTACCAGCATTTTCTCCTTTTCCCACAATGTTTTCAAAAGGTTTCTTTCGCAGGGTCGTTAAAAGTAGCGATTGTGTGGTAAAGGGTTAATGATGCTGAGGAAGCACAAAGGCTTCTGAAAACAGAGGGAGAAGCAGAAAATTGTGGTTATCAGTATTTTCTCCTCTTCCCATGATGTTTCTACCTTTCCCAAGACAAATTTCAATTTTAAGGCACACTTTTTTGTTCGTCATCTGCAAAAGCTTTCAATTTGGGCGAGCCTAAAGTTTCATGATTTGGAAAAAGTTAATCCAATATCCATACAGCTTATCTTTTGAAATACTTTCAACTGGTCTGTTTGTTCCACTTATTAACTCTACCAGATTACAAAAATATTACCTTTTAACCAGATGACAAAAATTTAGACTTGTCCAAATTGAAAGCATTTGCAGACGACATTTTACATGTGGCTCAAATACTGGTATCTGCCTTTGATAGGGTGGATAACTTTATGGGAAAAGGATAACAAGAGGACCATGATGGTCCTATATCGCTCACCTGAGTAGTAAGCAGTAAAGGTCTACGATGAAGATAAATACCAAATATCAAAGTTCAAGGCCAAATTTTAGAGTTACAATTCTTTCACACTCCACTCTGTACTATTGCAACACACACAAAAGCCAGGTGTCAAGTCAATCTGACTGGAGATGACAAAGTTATGCTCCAGACAAATAACTATGTTAAAGAACTTTCTAATTCAAGGGCAAATAACTGCAGTCGTTCTGATCCGATTAGACCCATAATCGAACTCATCCGTGATCTTATGGTCATATATATTTTGACTAAGTTTGGTGCTGATTGGTTAATAATTGTAGATACTAGAGTGTAAACAAAGTCAAATATAGCAATTTTTCTAATTCAAGGGCAAATAACTCCACTTGTTCTGGTCTGATTAGACCCATAATTGAACTCATCCGAGATCTTATGGTCGTAAGTATTTTGACCAAGTTTGGTGCTGATTGGTTGATATTTGTAGATGCTAGAGTGTAAACAAAGTCAAATATAGCAATCTTTCTAATTCAAGGGCAAATAACTCCAGTTGTTCTGGTCCGATTAGACCCATAATCGAACTCATCCGAGATCTCAAAAATTTAAATTTGATTTTGGTTGTTTGGAAAACATTGTGGAAAAAGGAAAACATGCTGGTTACAAGTATTTCCTCTTTTTCCCATAATATTTTCAAGAGCCTTATTTCTAACAGGTGTTAAAACTTGGGATTGTGTGGTAAAGGGTTAAATAGAACAAGACTTTTAAAAGTTCATGCTGTATACCTTTATGTCCTGTTTTGACCCATGGGCATCATTTGAGCAAAATTGGTAGAAGTCCACAAGGAAATGCCACATACCAAATATCAAAGCTCTAGGCCTTCTAGTTTCAGACAAAGACATTTTTAAAGTTTGCTCTATATACAATTTTGCCCAAAATTGTGACCCCTGGAGTTAAAAGGTTAATTCAATTCTTTTAACAACTTTGGTAGAACTTCACACAAGGTATATATGCCTGTCAAGTTTCAACATGACTGGTTTAGGAGGAGAAGATGTTTAAAGGAATTGTGGAAAGACAGACACTGGACAACGACGAATCACAATACCTCACCCGGCACTTCATGCTCAGGTGAGCTAATAGGCCTAACCATTGTCTGTGGCTTGTGATAAACAACATAAAGATAAAGTTTCATAACATTTTGTCCTGTAGTTAAAGAGATATTAATCCATAATGAAAATATATGTGAAGCCCCCTTTTTCCATGACATGACATTTAATCAAAAAAGCTAAACTAATGATATTGGCGGACTATCATAAGGAACACATGTATGAAGTTTCACAAATTTTTGTCCAGGATTTTGAGTTGAAGATACATGTATATTGATCCTTAACAGAAATATACATGAAGCTCCTTTTTCCTATGAGACAGTATTTGATATCAAAAAGGAAAAAAAAAAAACCAATAAATATCAGCAGACATCATCAGGAACACCTGCATGAATTTCTATTAATTTTTGTCAAGGATTTTAGAAGATATCTGTCCTGAAAGATGGACAAACAGATGGTCATTGGTCCATGACGAAATTAAACATTTAGCCCCCTTTTTTCATGACATGATGTTTCATGAAATAAAAACAAATAACTATTGTATGTGGCTTGCAATAAACAATAAGAAGATGAAGTTTCATGACATTTTGTCCTGTAGTTAGAGATATTGGTCCACAATGAAAATATACGTCAAGCCCCCTTTTTCCATGACACAGCAATAACTGGTCCTATTAGACCTACAATCAAACTCATTCGAGATCTTATGGTCATATATATTTAGACCAAGTTTGGTGCTGATTGGTTATTATTTGTAGATGCTAGAGTGTAAACAAAGTCAAATATAGCAATTTTTCTAATTCAAGGGCAAATAACTCCATTTGTTCTGGTCCGATTACACCCATAATCGAACTCATCCCTGATCTTATGGTCATATACATTTTGACCAAGTTTGGTGCTGACTGGTTAATATTTGTAGATGCTAGAGTGTAAACAAAGTCAAACATAGCAATTTTTCTAATTCAAGGGCAAATAACTCCAGTCGTTCTGGTCCGATTACACCCATAATCGAACTCATCCGTGATCTTATGGTCATATACATTTTGACCAAGTTTGGTGCTGATTGGTTAATATTTGTAGATGCTAGAGTGTAAACAAAGTCAAACATAGCAATTTTTCTAATTCAAGGGCAAATAACTCCAGTCGTTCTGGTCCGATTACACCCATAATCGAACTCATCCCAGATCTTATGGTCATATACATTTTGACCAAGTTTGGTGCTGATTGGTTATTATTTGTAGATGCTAGAGTGTAAACAAAGTCAAATATAGCAATTTTTCTAATTCAAGGGCAAATAACTCCAGTTGTTCTGGTCCGATTACACCCATAATCGAACTCATCCGAGATCTTATGGTCATATACATTTTGACCAAGTTTGGTGCTGATTGGTTAATATTTGTAGATGCTAGACAAAAAAATGTGGACAGACGGATGATGGGCGGTCGACGAACGGACGGACGGACGGAAGGACGACGGACGCCGACGGACAGTGAGTGATCACAATAGCTCATCCTGAGCACTTTGTGCTCAGGTGAGCTAAAAAGCTGGTTACACAGGTTTCCAAAAGGTTTCTTTCTAAGGGTCGTTAAAACTAAGTATTGTTTAGTAAAGGGTTAAAACATTTTTTATGCAGTCTGATCTTGATCTAAGCTGACTGCAAAGGCAACAATACAGGTGCTTTAACCCTTTACCACACAATCCCAAGTTTTAACCACCCTGAGAAGGAAAAGCTTTTGAAAATATTAAGGGAACTGGAGAAAAATTAATGCTGATAACCAGCATTTTCTCCTTTTCCAACAATGTTTACAATCCTACTAAATGCAAATATCATCATTGATCCCCATTCAATTTGTGGTCTGAAAATGCTTTCAAATTGAAAAAGTCTTAAATTTTGTTGTTTGAAGAAGAGCTAAGGTTAATTTAACATCTGCAAACACTTTCAATTTTGAAAAGACCAAAATTTTTGTTGTCTGGTAAAAAGGCGGTTTATGGTTGCAGTATCTCATAAAGTACTAGACAGTGTAGATCTAAGATCAGACTACATATTCTGTATAATCTGATCTTGATCTACACCTTCTGTAATAGCACCTACAGTACAGCTTGGTATTCCTAAAGAAATTTAAAGCAAGAAATTTAATTTCGCAGTTTCTGTCCAAATGATTGATTGATGGTTTATTTTTTTTTTCTCAATCTTGGTTTTTATACACAATTTGCTTTCATCAAATCCAATATCCTTCGCATTCTCCTTGAAACTTTTGCAGAAGGAGTAAAAAACATGGAAGCAATGTGACGGATGAACTAATAGCTCATGATAAGCCATCAGAATATTTATTAGAGTGTTTCCTTAACCCTTTACCAAACGACACAATTTTAGACCGGCCCAAATTGAAAGCAGTTACAGATGACAAAATAAATGTGACTGAAAAATTGAATTTTGTTTTGGGAAGGGTAGAAAACATTGAGGGAAAAGGAGAAAATGCTGGTTACCAGCATTTTCTCCTTTTCCCTCAATGTTTTCAAAAGGCTTCTTTCTCAGGGTTGTTAAAAGTCGGGATTGTGTGGTAAAAAGTTAACTCTTTACCAAACGACAAAATTTTAGACTGGTCCAAATTCAAAAAATTTGCAGACGATAAAATAAAGGTGATTTAAAAATTAAAATTTAATTTGGGAAGGGTAAAAAACATTGTGGGAAAAGGAGAAAATGCCCAGTTACCAGCATTTTCTCTTTTCCCACAAAGTTTTCAAAAGACTTCTTTCTCAGGGTCCTTAAAAGTCGGGACTGTGTGGTAAAGAGTTATTCAAATCTCAACTATCCATTAACTCGTTACCAAACGACAAAATTTTAGACTGGTCCAAATTGAAAGCATTTGCAGACGACAAAATAAATGTGACTGAAAATTTTAAATCTGTTTCTGGAAGGGTGGAAAACATTGTGGGAAAAGGAGAAAATGCTGGTTACCGGTATTTTCTCCTTTTCCCACCTTTTCAAAAGGCTTCTTTCACAGGGTCGTTCAAAGTCAGGATTGTGTGGTAAAGGTTTAATTTATTTGATGACACTCATTGCCACAGGATTCTTTCCTCTTTCATTGCTGATCACTGTTTCCACAATAGTTTTGTTGGAAAGTAGCCAGTGGCTTTGGAAGTATAGTACTATACTTCCCAAGCCACTGGCTACTATACATATGCGAAATACTGGTAAAAGAAACTGCGGGAAAGAACAGATAGAACCAACAGTTTATCACTTAGAAGATTTACTTCAGTTTTAGTTACTATATTTGTACCAAATAACCATTTGGTTTAACCCTTTACCACACAATCCCGAGTTTTAACGACCCTGAGAAAGAGGCCTTTTGAAAAAATAATTGGAAAAGGAGAAAATGCTGGTAACCAGCATTTTCTCCTTTTCCCACAATGTTTTCTGTCCTTCTCAAAACAAATTTCAATTTTTGAGTCACATTTATTTTATTGTCTGCAAATTCTTTCAATTTGGACTAGTCTAAAATTTTGTTGTTTGCTAAAGAGTACATTACGTGACATATTGCTCAGCATAACAAATAACAATGTTTTCAAAAGCCAACTTCCACAGGGTGAAAATACAGAGGACTAAAAATTATTATCTGGTAAAGAGTCAGTCATTACGATCTACATGTATATTCTCTAGCAAAACACATTTTTCACAGGCAAAAAAGGCAACTTTCTCGGTCATGTAGCTGCTTTCTTTAAAAAGATTGTTGCAAATGGAGAAATTAATGGTAACCAGTGGTCTCTCCTTTTCCCACACTGTTTTCTTTCCTTCCAAAGAAAGAATCATGTCATTCGAGCAACATTTCACGACCAGTCTGCTTATGCTTTTTTATGGAACATTCTAAAATTTTGTCGTTTGGTAAAAGGTATTTTCTTCTTTTCCCACAATGTTTTCAAAAGGCCATCTTCCTCAGGGTTGTTGAGGTGGGATGCAAAGCACCCCAGCTCAGATTTACCATGTGGGAAGTTGAACCTAAAATCTGAATCTGGGGTACCTAACATCGCAAAATCATTACCTGGAAAAATAGTACTACTAAGAAAGCATTTAATTCACTTTGGCATCAGGGCATGACTGAAACGTTAACAAAAGGGCAACTTACATGACTTGGATGATAAATATGTAAACAAATACACCATCATCATTACACAATTTAAAAAAAAAAAGACTGTTAGAACAGACTACCATGAGGCATGAGTAGGTATACGCATTTATTTATCAGTTCCACCAAATAGTGCCAAGAAACATCAACAAGTGCCATGGAAAGCTTAGAGATATCATGAAAACTCTTGTGGTAATATCCGTCTAGATAACCCCCCACACACACACACACACACACAAAAAAAAAGATAAAATTTGTTAGTTCGCACTGAGATTTATCGGAGAGATACCTCTCAGCTCTTTAAATGTCTTCTTGCCTTTACTCTATTCTTTCTAGTAGCACTACATGCTTATTATTTGGCACAACAGTTAGATGTCAATTTGAGTCAGATGAAACACACCCCACCTCATCAGCGCTTTCACCGCTTTGATTGAAACTTGGGATTGTGCAGTAAAGGATAAAGTGTTTTTTCAAGTCCAAAAGAGTGGCCTAAAATTGATAAATCTGAGCACTCTACATGATTAACTGCTAAAATCTTGACAGTTCAATTCCATAGATTTGGTCCTGGCTATGTTTTGCTGATTGGGGGAAAGAAAAACAGGATTCTTAGATGGGCATGTAATGAGGTTTAAAAGTTCTGCAAGGTTTTCAGAGAAATTTTAAGAACTGATATGCTAAGTTTTCTTGCAAAGATGGATTTAAAACAATTTTTTGATATATTATTTTGTAAATATTCTTATCCTGTTTTGTTTCCGTTATTGCACAATATGGGATACCAGTAGCTGATCAGCCCTTTATCACATCATCACGACTTTTAAAGATCCTAAGGAAGGAGCCTATAGAAACATTTTGGGAAAAGGAGAAAATGCTGGTAACCAGCATTTTCTCCTTTTCCCAAAATGTTTTATACCCTTCCCAAATCAAATTTCAGTATGTGAGTCACATTTATTTTGTTGTCTGCAAATTTATGCTCTCAATTTGAACAAGTCTAAAACTTAATGGCTTAGTAAAGAGTAATTTTACAGAAAATTTTCACTATACTAATTCTGAGGAAAATATTCAGGATTCTCAATTTACATTTTCCTATATTTCTATGCTTAATTCGGTGAGCTGCAAACATTATAGCAAGTGGAGGAACTGCTTACTTTCAGTGATTATCTTCAGTTGACTCGATATCATCAGCTCTGAAAGATGACTCTATTCATCACTGTACCAAAGAGAAATTGCTCATAACAAGCAACTTATACTTTTACCTGATTTTTTCACCTGTATTGAATGTTGATAAATGCAAATAATCCCTAATTAACAAGTACCTTTTAACCCTTTACCACACAATCCCGACTTTTAACAACTCTAAAAAGGAAGCCTTTTGAAAACATTGTGGGAAAAGGAGAAAATGCTGGTAACCAGCATTTTCTCCTTTTCCCACAATGTTTTCTACCCGTCCCATAACAAATTTCAATTTTTAAGTCACATTTAATTAGTCGTCTGCAAATGCTTTCAATTTGGACTAGTTTAAAATTTTGTCATTTGGTAAAAAGTTAAGCTCTCCTACTATGTTGGTTTCAGTGAGCTTGTACAAGTCAAAGACTTTTCGGAATCATTTGATCTATTTGATGACAAATTAACAGATTTCTTTATAACATTTCAAACAACTAGAACTGTGGCAGGTGGATGAATACACCCACGTGGTGCCTTGTCACTAGTTGACTGACTGCCCCTTTCCAAACTCAAAATGTAAAATACCAAAGACCAAATGCTAAAACAAGAGGGCCATGATGGCCCTGGGTCGCTCACCTTAGTAGAGTGCCTTAAAGGTTTTTCTTTAATTTGACCATGTGACCTAGTTTTTGACCGCAGGTGACCCAATTTCAAACTCATATTTCATGAAGACAAACATTCTGACCAATTTTCAAGTCAACTGAGCAAAAACATGTGGACTCGAGTGCCCTAAGATATTTCTTTAATTTGACCTAGTGACCTAGATTATGACCCCAGGTGACCCAAATTTGAACTGGTCATTGACTATATCAAAAGAAACATTTTAAGCAATTTTCAAATCAAATGAATAATAAATGTGGCCTCTACAGTGCCCACTAGCTATTTCTTTAATTTGACCAAGTGACTTAGTTTATGACCCCAGTTGACCCAAATTCAGACTTATGTGAGATTTTACAAAGACAAACATTCTGACTAATTTTCAAGGCAATTAAGCAAAGAATGTGGCCTCTAGAGTGCCCACAAGGTATTTCTTTATTTTGACCTAGTGACCTAGTTTATGGTTCCAGGTGACTCAAATCCACACTCATCTGGTATTTCATCAAGACAAACATTCTGGCCAAATTTCAGGTCATTTGAACAATAAATGTGGCCTCAAGAGTGCAAACAAGGTATTTCTTTAATTTGACCCAGTGAACTAGTTTATGACCCAAGTTGACCCAAATTAATCTTATGTGAGACTTTATGAAGACAAACTTTCTAACTAATTTTCAAGGCAATTGAGCAAATAATGTGGCCTCGAGAGTGCCAACAAGGTATTTCTTTAATTTGACCTAGTGACCTAGTTTATGACCCAAGATGACCCAATTTTGAACTCAATGAACTTATTGCGCTTAGATGGGCAAACAAACTTAGAACAGAATCACTACATACCAAATATCAAAGCTCTACGCCTTCCAGTTTTAAAGAAGAATTTTAAAGTTTTCCTTCTTTGTTCCTATGTTCGAACTTGTGACCCCTGGGACTGGGCCAGTTTTGACCCCAGGGGCATCATATGAACAAACTTGGTAGAGGTCCACTAGGCAATGCTACATACCAAATATCAAAGCTCTACGCCTTCCAGTTTCAGAGAAGATGATTTTTAAAGTTTCCCCTCTTTGTTCCTATGCTCGAAATTGTGACCCCCGTGGCTGGGCCAGTTTTGACCCCAAGGGCATCATATGAATAAACTTGGTAGAGGTCCACTAGGAGATGCTTCATGCCAAAAATCAAAGCTCTATGCCTTCTAGTTTTACAGAAGAAGATTTTTAAAGTTTTCCTTCTTTGTTCCTATGTTGGAAATTGTGACCCCCGGGGTGGGGCCAGTTTTGACCCCAGGGGCATCATATGAACAAACTTGGTAGAGGTCCACTAGGAGATGCTTCATGCCAACTATCAAAGCTCTACGCCTTCAAGTTTCAGAGAAGAAGATTTCTAAAGTTTTCCTTCTTTGTTACTATGCTCAAACTTGTGACCCCCGGGGTGGGGCCAGTTTTGACCCCAGGGGCATCATATGAACAAACTTGGTAGAGGTCCACTAGGCAATGCTACATACCACATATCAAAGCTCTACGCCTTCCAGTTTCAGAGAAGATGATTTTTAAAGTTTCCCCTCTTTGTTCCTATGTTCAAACTTGTGACCCCCGTGGCTGGGCCAGTTTTGACCCCAAGGGCATTATATGAATAAACTTGGTAGAGGTCCACTAGGAGATGCTTCATGCCAAATATCAAAGCTCTATGCCTTCTAGTTTTACAGAAGAAGATTTTTAAAGTTTTCCTTCTTTGTTCCTATGTTGGAAATTGTGACCCCTGGGGCGGGGCCAGTTTTGACCCCAGGGGCATCATATGAACAAACTTGGTAGAGGTTCACTAGGAGATGCTTCATGCCAAATATCAAAGCTCTACGCCTTCAAGTTTCAGAGAAGAAGATTTTTAAAGTTTTCCTTCTTTGTTACTATGCTCAAACTTGTGACCCCCGGGGTGGGGCCAGTTTTGACCCCAGGGGCATCATATGAACAAACTTGGTAGAGGTCCACTAGGAGATGCTTCATGCCAAATATCAAAGCTCTATGCCTTCTAGTTTTACAGAAGAAGATTTTTAAAGTTTTCCTTCTTTGTTCCTATGTTCAAACTTGTGACCCCCGGGGCAGGGCCAGTTTTGACCCCAAGGGCATCATATGAACAAACTTGGTAGAGGTCCACTAGGAGATGCTTCATGCCAAATATCAAAGCTCTATGCCTTCTAGTTTTACAGAAGAAGATTTTTAAAGTTTTCTTTCTTTGTTCCTATGTTGAAAATTGTGACCCCCGGGGCGGGGCCAGTTTTGACCCCAGGGGCATCATATGAACAAACTTGGTAGAGGTCCACTAGGAGATGCTACATGCCAAATATCAAAGCTCTACGCCTTCAAGTTTTAGAGAAGAAGATTTTTAAAGTTTTCCTTCTTTGTTACTATGCTCAAACTTGTGACCCCTGGGGCGGGGCCAGTTTTGACCCCAGGGGCATCAAATGAACAAACTTGGTAGAGGTCCACTAGGAGATGCTACATACCAAATATCAAAGCTCTGCGCCTTCTAGTTTCAGAGAAGAAGATTTTCAAAGATTTTGCTTTTTTTTCCTTTTTGTTGCCATGGCAACCAGAGTTGTGGGTGGAATTCAATTCTTTGAACAATTTTGGTAGAGCTTCACCCAAGGAACATCCCTGCCAAGTTTCATCAAGATTGGCCCAGTGGTTCAGGAGAAGAAGATGTTTAAAGAAACTGTTGACGGACGCCGGACATAGGGCGATCACAATAGCTCACCTTTAGCACGTTGTGCTAAGGTGAGCTAAAAATACAAAAGACAAAGTTATGGATCTTGCACGCTGCACTTGTCCTCAGAATGTGATCTGTCTATATTTGCAGTTTCAAGTCAATAGCATGTAAAACATAGTAAAATATGCTCTGGGTAATAAAGTACCTACGTGCAATAACTCCAAAATACTGAAAACTGAGGAACAGAACAAGTGCACTACACTTGTCCTCAATGGGATCTATCTGTATGAAGTATGAAGTCAACAGCTTTGATACGTTAAAAGTTATTGGCCATACAAAAAAATGAAGAAAGTTACTCCAAAAATAATATAGAAAGGGTTATGGATCTTGTGTAGACTCAATGTGATCTATCTGTATCTAAAGTGTTATTTAGTCAAATGCCCAACATGTAAAATAACAAAGCGCAATAACTCCAAAAATAATGACGACAGACTTCTGGTTCTTGTGCACTGCACTTTTCCTGAATGTGATCTACCTGCATATAAAGTTTGAAGCCAACAGCCCTGATACTTTGAAAGTTATGCTCCAGACAAAAATCTAACATATGAAATAACCAAGGGCAATAACTCCAAAACTAATAATGAGGACAAGAGTTATAGTTCTTGCACTCTGCACTTGTCCTCAATGTGATCTATCAGCATATTATGCAGTTTGAAGTTGATAGCTCTTATACTTTGGAAGTTATGCTCCGGACAAAAATCCAACGTGTGAAATAACAAAGGGCAATAACTCCAAAACTAATAAGGATAAGAGTTATAGTTCTTGCACTCTGCATTTGTCCTCAATGTGATCTATCAGCATAAGAAGTTTGAAGTTGAAAGCCCTTATACTTTGGGAATTATATTCTGGACAAAAATCCAACATGTAAATTAACAACGGACGATAACTCTAGAACAAATGATGACAGAGTTATGGATCTTGTGCACTGCACTTCTCCTCAGTGTGATCTATCTGCATGTGAAGTTTGAAGTTGATAGTTTGTTTATTTTGTATGTTAGGCTTCGGACAAAAATCCATCATGTAAAATAACAAAGGGCAATAACTCCAAAAGTAATAACTCCAAAACTAATGATGAAAGAGTTATAGATCTTTTCCTCAATATAATCTATCTGCATATGAAGTCTTAAGTTGATGCTTTTATACTTTGGCAGTTATGCTCTGGACATAAATCCAACATATAAAATAAACAAGAGGGCCATGATGGCCCTGTATCGCTCCACTGGCTTATAAATATAAACCATGAAGAGAAGTCTTCACTATATAAGCCCTTATAAAACTTTGACCCCAGGGCTACAGTCAGACTAAATGGGAAATATGTGTATTAGAAAAATAACATGCCAAATTTGGGACTTCTTGGCCTTATGGCTAGTAACAAGACGGTTTCTGAACTTTTCACTCCATAAACCCATGTAAAACTTGTGACCCTTGGTGCAGGGCCAAACTTGATCCTAGGGCTGTAACTTGGGCCCTCTTTGTAGTTGTCCACTAGATAATGCTATAATTATGCAAAATTTGGTAGCCTAAGCCTTATGGCTATGTACACCAAGATTTTAAAGTTTTCCCTATGTAAGCCTATATATATCTTGTGAACCCCCCCCCCCCCCCCCCCGCCCAGCATGAGGCCAAATTGACCCCAGGACTATAATTTGGGCACTTTTGGTAGACCCCAACTAGATCAAGCTAAATGCAAAACTTGGTAGCTCTAGGCCTTATGGCTGGGTACAGGAAGATTTTTAAAGTTTTCTCTATATAAGCCTATGTAAAACTTGTGACCCCTGGGGCAGAGCCAATTTTGACCCCAGGGCTATAATTTCACGAAACATGATAGAGGTTTACTACATAAATCTACATGCCAAATTTGGTAGCCCTATGCCTTATGGTTTCAGACAAGAAGATTTTTAAAGTTTTCTCTATATAAGCCTATGTAAAACTTGTGACCCCTGGGGCAGAGCCAATTTTGACCCCAGGGCTATAATTTCATGAAACATGATAGAGGTTTACTACATAAAGCTACATGCCAAATTTGGTAGCCCTATGCCTTATGGTTTCAGACAAGAAGATTTTTAAAGTTTTCTCTATATAAGCCTATGTAAAACTTGTGACCCCTGGGGCAGAGCCAATTTTGACCCCAGGGCTATAATTTGAAGAAACTTGATAGAGGTCTACTACATAAAGCTACATGCCAAATTTGGTAGCCCTATACCTTATGGTTTCAGACAAGAAGATTTTTAAAGATTTCCAATATTTTTCAGTTTTGTTGCCATGGCAACCAGAGTTTTTGAAGGAATCAAATTCTTTCAAGAAATTCTGAAGAGGACCATGGCAGGATCATTTCTGTGAAGTTTCATGAAAATTGGATGGGTAGTTTCAGAGAAGAAGATGTTTGAAATAAAAGTTAACGCACGGACAGACGGACGGACGCACGGACAGACGCACGCACGCACGACGGACACCGGGCCATGACATAAGCCCGCTGGCCTTCGGCCAGTGGAGCTAAAAATGGCATAAAGTCCACAAGTAATGATGACAGAGTTATGGATCTTGTGCACTGCACTTCTCCTCAATGTGAACTATCTGCATATGAAGTCTGAAGGTGATAGCTTTTATACTTTCGAAGTTATGCTCCAGACAAGATTTTAGCGGAGGGATGGATGGACAAGGTGACCCCAGTATACCCGCACAAACTATCATTTGTTGGTGTTTAAAAATGGGGAAAAAAAAAAACGAAGAGAAACTTAAAGCTCTGTTAATTTTGAAAATATACTCCATGATTTTGTATTGTAAAAATGTGGCAATGCTTGCAGCATAATTATAAATGATTAACTTCCCCTGACCATGGACTTTCTCTATAATTCAACTGCTCCTAGAAAATTAACATCAAATAATCCTTTCCCAAATTAAAGCACCTTTTGATGCTTCTACAGGATAAAGCTTGGAAAATATTTGGAAAAAAACAAAGGGGAAAACTGCTTTAATAAACAATTCCTTCATTTGTCACAAGACTTTTTGCTTTGGTATTCTATAAAACAAGTTTCTTCACACAAGTCTTTATCTTTATTTCTTCAGAAGACTTCAATCTGGTTTAGGTAAACTACAGAAAATGGCAAGTAACAAAAAGGAGGTACCATATTTTTAGAGGAAAGGGAAACTTTTTCATTAGAGATGGGAAACACTTTGGAAAACGGGACAATTTCTAATACAAAGTACATGTGTGTGTAATTCCTTTACCTAACAATATCTTCAAAATTTGTGACCCACTGGAATAAAAAATCATATTTGTATGGTAATGTGTTCATGAAATGAACAGTGACATTTGTACGACAAGATGGAAGGAGAAATCAATATACGACGTGAGGAGGGAATCCGTAAAACAGGCAATATAACCAATAGTAATTAGGTTATGTGGTATGACCATTCCATACTAATTATTCCATATCATTGGATAAGAAAAAGGAGGAGGAGGAGCAGGCAGGCAATGACCTTCCTGTTTCCTATGTGTCCTAACACCAGCAAGAGGCCCATCAGGCCCTGAAAGGCTCTACTGGCAGTTAGGAATCAGTTTATTTTAATATGAAGGAAACTAGTTATAATTTGTAACATGAAATGTTAACCCTTATTCTGCTAAATAAGTGAAATGAAATTTTCAAACCGATAGTAAAAACTTGAATAATGCAATTTCAAATTTATTTTTCGGAAAAAAATATCTTCTTATCCGACAGTGTAGATCCAAGATCAGATTGCACATTCTGTGCTATCTGATCTTGATCTACACTGTCTGCAAAAGGTCAGTGAGTCGCACTTCACCTAAAGGTTATATATGATTCCATAGCATTAACCATTTAACCAAACAATCCCGTGTTTTTTAGACCCTGAGTAAAAAGGCTTCTGAAAACACCATTGGATATGGCAAAAATGCTAGCTACCACCATTTTCTCCTTTTTCCACAATGTTTTATACTCTTTCATAAATGACCATTATCATTTGAGGTGCTTTTAATATGCTGACTGCAAATGCTTACAATATGGAATAATCTAAAATACTATCAGCTAGTAAAGGTTTAATGTTAAGGGTACTAGTTATAATTAATCATATTTAATGTTAAATATTAATCTATATACCATTATTGATTGAAACACAGAAATCTATCTATCCTTCAATCATTTGTCTATTGTGTGTGTTATAGTTTCAGCTCGTTCAAAAAATACCCTGCACTTTTGAGAGCTTTCAAACCTTTCAGTGCTTTGATAATAATATTTCACCAGGTGTAATTCCATTCTAAAGATGCAGACTTGCACAACATATGCAATCAAATCTTGAATCTACACTGTTCATGATTTTATGCTATATTCTGGTACAAACGGCCTTGCACTTGTGATGTTTATGTTATCTGTCTTAATAGGATCCTGCAAAGTTTGGTGGTAAAGTGCAGGATTTGTGGTGCCAATGCTCAGCTGCAGTTCCTTGATTTTCCTTGAAAATTCTAAGTAAAAATGGGGCATAACTGTGTCAAAAGTACTTTGATGGTTCCTCTTTTGATAGCTAATAACTAGTCAGAGTTTGAAGTAAATGACTTCAATAATAAGAGATATTACAAAATGTCAAAGTTTTTGCATGACGATGATGCAGAAGACGACAGGGCTACGACAATGCCTTGACATTTTCTTCGAAAACAACCAAGCTAACAATGCTTGCAACTAGCACTGTATCCTTTTTCCACAATGTCTCCTGACATTTCAATAAAAAATTCCATCTTTAGGGCCATATTTGAAAATACTTTCAGTATAGAAAAGTCTAAAATTTTGTTGCCTAAGTATAGACACCCTGGGAGACATACCAGTACTGAAGCTCAACTTTTCTTGCAAATGCAATCCTATGGTTAAAATGAACTTTTTACCAAATGAAAAAGGTTTGGACTTGTCCATTTTGAAAGAATTTGCAGACGACAAATAAAATGTTTCTCAAATGTTGGAATCCGTAACTGAGAGGGTACAAAACAATATGGGAAAAGGGGCGAGCCTTCGGGGAAGATTGTGATATTTAGCTGTTTGCCCCAAATATTTCGATTTATTAGGCTAATGCAAAACTGGTAACCACTTCTTCAACACTCTGAGCAATACAAATTAATCCAATTTACTATAGGAACTTAGAAAGGTTTCAGTATATTAAACTGACCCATGTACCCAAAAGCAATCTATCAAACCAAGTAGAACTGATGATATCTGGCTACAGTCAATGAGAAAATAGATATCTACAGTGTTGATAAATTTAAGACATAAGTAGCAAAGCATTGTGGCAAATGTAGAAATGGTTCAAATGAGCACTTCCTTCATCTGCCAAAATGTTTTCAAAAGACATTCAAGAGAGATACAAGCAAAATGGCTGTATGAGGGAAAAAGCATGAACAAATTGCATTAATCTTCTCAAACTATACTGAATGGTTATTCAATTTTCTCTGTGCTGACCTGCAGGGCCCATCAATATCTGACCAATCGACTACTTATGTCCATCCATCAACGGACCTTGCCAATAAATCTGTCAGTAATTTTCAGACAAAAAACACTCATTCCTCATATTGCATTACTGTGAAAAAGGTAACTCTTGACCAAAAGCACAAAATGTTCGACAACTCTAAATTCAAAGTATTTGCAGATGACAAATTACATGAGATGAAAATAATGGGCTTTGTCTTATAATGTATAGAAAATTATGTTTGAGAAGAAAAAAAAGCTTGTTACCAGCATTTTCTCCTTTTTTTCAATAATATTTTTAATCTTGACCACATAACAAAAATGTACATTCTTGTCTAAATTGAAGGCACTAGCAGACAACCAGCATTTTCTCTTTTTTGCAAACAGTGCATTAACTTTATCAAGTGACAAAATTTTAGAGCTGCTCAACTTGAAAGTATCTCCAGATGATAAATAAAATGCTGCTCAAATGATTGAACTGGTCGTAAAAAGGTTAGAAAACACTGTGGGAAAAAGAGAAAATGCTGGTTACCAGCATTTTCTCCTTTTCCCGCTATGTTTTCAAACACTTTCTCTGTCAGGGTCCTTAAAACTCAGGGTTGTGTAATGAAAGGTTAAACCAGAATTTGACCCAAATTTTTTGAGGCTGAGACAGTTGATATTTTGTAAGGAAAAATCATAAGGACATGATTATTTACGCCTACTTCAAAGAAAAATGTTGAAAAAAAAATTGCCTCTGATGGGACTCGAACACACCTCCTAAACCACAGATGGCAACTCTAGCAACTGAGTTACAGAGGCAACTGATACAGTTGTGAGTTAAGAAAAAAAAAAAGCTATCCCTTGTTACCCAATAATGGCTATACTGTTTCTAATGCAATAGGAAATCTTCCAGTAAAACTTTAGTAATTTCGTGTATTTCTTACAAGTACTGTATGTCACCTAACTAATGTGCCACAGGGTGCCATGCAAAAAACTGACAGGGCGCTCTTATTTCATAGCCAATTTACCGAAATTTAAGGGCCGTCAGTTGGAGTCAGTAAAGTACTTTGATTCCGGTTTTAGTCAGTGCCTACTGCAATGCGATTTCCATTTTGAAAGACTCGCTGCATTAATACAGAATATCGATTTTACCACCGATCATGATTTATTTGGACATTAAATATCATTCATGATTAGTATGGGACACTGGTATTCGACACTTCACTTTCTTAAAGTTTTTCCAAGTTAGTTGACAAATTTTGTGTTACTGGAAGTTTATAATGTTATTTGAAGTGTATGTGTATTTGGATAGTCAGGCGTTAATGACATTGATTTGTAAAGTAATTCGGATTATGTCAATACTGTACCTGTAAGTTTATTTATAAAATATCCGTTACTAAAGAATTTTGTCATTCTGCATTTAAAAAGTTTTACATTTGGAAGTTTTTCACTCCAGACGTTGATTTTAAGGTAAGGTTGGGGTGTGTGTGGAGTTGTTCGGAGTCCTCTGGGGTAAGTACTACAGTGGTGGTGGGGGGGGTGTGCGCGCTACTATTAGGGAGGGAGCGTTAATTAGGGGAAATTTGGTATTTCAATCTCTATTTCAATTTAAAAGCATTCTTTGCACACTTATAAAAATTAGCAGTGTTTGCAAAGATTTTTGAAAAAAGTTGTACAATTGATCCGGATTATCCCATTAATGTAAATTTATATGTACAATTTGTGACTAATGGTATACCATTATCTGACAATAGTATGATATCCGAATAATGGTTCTTGGAACAAAAATTTATGGGTGAAAGTTAAAAGCCCCAATAACCAAATACCAGGCCACAAAATTTGACACTAGTCCATATTGAAAGCATTTATAGACAAATGTGACTTAACTGATGGGACAGGTGATATAACATTGTTGAACAAAAGGCCCATGGTGGCCCTGTATCACTCCACTTCCTTTTAAATGAATGTATAATGCCTTAGTATAATGTATAATGTATAATGCCCTTTAAATGAATGTATAATGCCTTAGTAATTGGTATTGACAGAGACATGAATTGTAAGAAGTTTGTATGGCAATAGACTTTCACAGAGAAAATGGCCAAGCTGCAAACACAAAAAGTCATATTTTTTTTCAATTGCAATGATGATGCCTATAAATATAAGCAGCTATAATCAGGTAGAAATTGTACAGCAAATCAGTATACTCTAAAAAAGAATGCTTTGACAAGAAGTTTTTTAAAACTTTGGTAGTAGAAAACCTGTTTTCCATGGCATGAATAGTAAAGTTCTGGAACTAAAAACTCAATGTATAAACCTCATTTAATATCAAATATTCAGCTCATCTGTGCATAACAATTAACATCAAAGTAAATCACTCTCACTGAAATATGAACATTTTCTATCCAAAAACTTGAATCCCAAGACAAATCATGTAATGACACAGATTGATTATCATGGGAGGTAAATGATAACAAATCAGAAATAATCATTTATCACAAATGAACATATTATTTTCCTTGATCAGTATTATAAGCTTAATTCATATTTACTTCCATGTTTTACAATGTAAAATGTGTGACCTCTGGGGTGGGGCCAATTTTGACCCCAGGTTATAATTGGGACAACATTCAAAGGGACCTGCTAGATGAATGGTTTGCCAAATTTCAAAGCCCTAGGTCATACAGGTCTATGTTGTATGGTTAGGTACTCAAAGATTTTTTAAGTTTTTCCTATAAAAAGCCCATGTAAAACTTGTGATCCCCTGGGGCTGTGCCAATTTTAACCAAAAGGCTATGATATGAAGTATTCTGGTAGCAGTCTACTAGTTAGAGCTACATACATATTTGTTAGCCCTTAAGACAAGAAGATTTTTGAAGATTTTCAACATTTTTCAGTTTTGTTCCCATGGCAACCAGACTTTTCACCTGAATCACCTGAATCTAATTCTTTGAAAAAATTCTGAAGAGAGCTATGCCAGAAACATTTCCATGAAGTTTCGTTACAATTGGATGATTAGTTTCAGAGAAGATGCTTGAAATAAAAGTTTACACACCCAGCACAGATGGATGGACACACACAAGATGCATGACAGAGAAAGGCCATGACATTTGGCCAGTGGAGCTAAAAACAAAAAAATACGGGCATCCTACTATGTTTCAACTGCCTTCTTCCTCAGGGTCATTCAAACACAGATGACTGGAATAGGATTACCGGTAGTCTAAAATAACTTATGTGAAAACATTTGTTTTAACTCTGCTGTTCATGATCGCAATGGTATCTGGCAGAGAGTGTAAAGCAAGATCATACTGTACATGCCTGCTGTCTGATCTTGCTCCACAGTCACTGCAGCTCTCTCAGTACTTTCGAACATGTACACTAAATCCAATGCAAATAAACTTGATGAAATCTATTTTTGTAATAATCAACAGTTTAAATTCTGCAGGATACGGGTTAAAAATATATGAGCCATGCTCTGGAAAAAGGGGGCTTAATGCATCTTTGTAATGCATGATACGAATTAAGTCATCGCATAACTAGGGATCCATAAAATCTATTATGTCTAACGACCAACAGTATCATAAAAGTAGAACATCCTGTCACTAGCAGAAAATTGACCAGTAGCGAAAAGTTTCGGCCCAGGACAGCCTGCACGGACTGCACAGGCTGACCTCAGGGGTCGATACTTTTTTTGCAGATGCATTAAGCCCCCTTTTCACAGAGCATGGCTCATATCTAAACCTTGTAATCTTATTGCTATTGGCACAAAAAGGCTCCAAATTTACATAAGATTAAAAGTTTTTTTGCTAAACATTTTTGTAAAATGATGGGTTTCCATGTCATTAACAAAAACCTATACTTTTCTAAATGTTAAAATAAATGCCTAGAGAGAATAAAACAGAGAGAAAAACACTGACAATTTCTTGGTTGTCTTTTTTAACTCTTTACCAAACGACAAAGTTTTACACTGGTCCAAATCAAAAGTTACTATGCAGAAGACAAATTAAGAAGTGACCAATGGTAAGATTTGTCTGTAATAGGATAGAAAACATTGTGGCAAAGAGATTTTTATAAATTCATACAATCACATTCCCCTTTGTTATTTTATTTGGAAGATATAACAATAATGAACTCTTTACCAGACTATGAAAATTCTAGACTGGCCCAAATTGAAAGAATTTGCAGACTACAAATCGAAAGCATTTGCAGACGAAAAATAAAATGTTGCTAAAATGGTGATTTCACTCTTAGACAGGGTAGAAAACATTGTGGGAAAAGGAGAAAATGCTGGTTACCAGCATTTTCTCCTTTTTCCACAATGTTTTCAAAAGCCTTCTTCCTTAGGGTCGGTAAAAGTCAGGATTGTGTGGTAAAGGATTAAAAAACACTGTGGAAAAAGGAGAAATTGCTGGTTACCATACCAAAGGTCAAATTCATACAACTGCTTTTCAATCTGTGACTTTATTTGGAGGATGGTAGCACTAATTAAAGCCTATCAACAGAAATCGCCGTGACCCATTTACAGGGAAATTGTGGTGGTTCGCCTTTGCTTCCCAAGAAGTACTCGCTAATGGATTAATGGTAATCTAATTTCTGTGATAAAATTACCCCTTTCCTCTGTCACCTCTCATATATATATTCATCCTTAGAGATACATTTAACTAGAAATGGACTCTTTCAGTCCGTAATAAGACCAAGATGTTGCGTTTTTTTTAAAAGCTAATTTTGGTTAGAGTATCTTGCAAAATATCACAACCTGTAGATTCACAATCCAAGATCAGATGGCATCATTCTGTGCAATCTGATCTTGATCGACACTATCCAGAAAAACAGCTATTTTTGTGGGTTGTTGTCCTAAGGGTTAAGTATGCACTGAACTGTAGAACATGAAAAGGTCTTCAGTGCAATTCTCCAAGATGTCAGCAAGGTCTATTAACTACCTAAGAAACCAAACAATCCAGTGTTTTAATGTTACAAGAAAAAGAAGGCTTTTGAAAACATTGTGGGAGAAGAGAAAATGCTGGTAACCAGCATTTTCTCCTTTTCCCACAAAGTTTTCTAACCTTTCAGAAACAAATCCAATCATTTGAGCAACACATGAACATTCAATTTGTCATCTGCACATGCTTTCAATCTGGAGCAGTCTAATAGATTGTCATGTGGTAAAGAGTTATGAGTTTAAACTAGGTATTGAAATGTGGAACCTAACCCTTTCCCAAATGACAAATTTTGGACTGGTCCAAAGTGAAAGAGTTTGCAGACTACATTATATGAAAATAAATGGGCAGAAAGTTCTCAAAAAGGGTAGAAAACACTGTGGGAAAAGGAGAAATTGCTCGTTACGAGCAATTTCTTGTTTTCCCACAGTGTTTTCAAAAGACTTGTACTGCAGACAGGTGAAAACCAGGGCTTGTTTGGGAAAGGGTTAAGCAGGTCTTCAGTGCAATTCAAGCAGACATCAGCTAGGTCTATTCCCTACCAAACAATCTGGTGATTTCATGACCCTGAAAAAGAGGACTTTTGAAAACATTGTTTTCCACAAGGTTTTAATCACTTTCAAAAACAGTTCTCCCCATTTTAGCTAAGCCTGGTGGCTCTGTAGTGGGCTCATAATCCAGCAGTTGCAGGTATGAATCCCAGCCAAGAACCATGTGACAGCATGGATACCAGTAGGTATAATGCCTAACATGATGTGACTGGAAAATTGTTGTTAACCTTTTACCATTTGTCACAACTTGGCTGATTTCGTATCTTCATCTAAGCCTGTCCATATCAAGGAGGTTTCCATTTTGAAATACTGTCAGTCACATGCTCTTAAACATAACAGCATCCATGAAATTATTTAAGCAATGACAAAAACAACCAATGAACAGTGTTGGCATTTTTTATTTTTTTCACTGCGTCCCATGGACGCAGTACCTATCAGAAAACTGAGTCCCATCTAGCTCTCATCGAGTCCCATTCTTCTGCCTGCTGTAAGGATTTTAGTGATGATTCTTTGGATTTTTTTTTTATTTCAACTGCACAGCGATGTCCGTTCGTAGAAGCGTGCCGAGTTAGCGTCATTCTTTGAAAGTCTGTGCATTCATCAGTAAACACGTTTCTCGCTCTGATATGTAGGCAAAACGTACATTTCATAACAATGTTGCTTTCTGATTTCGTTTCTTTTATTACTCATGGCTTAAATTCGGGCTCTTTCAGCCAGGATTCATGAAAAGAGCAATATATTTTTTCCTCTTCGCCAGGGTAGCCATATTGGACTGCAACAGTTGCGGCTGCTATGCGATGAAATCACAATAACTTGGATAAGAGGTTGCTATTCATGTAACTGGAGCTATTTTTAGAAGCCGGATTTCCAAAAAAAAAAAAGAAATATTTTGTTTTGTGGCTATCTTTTGCAAGCATGGAAACAGAAACAGTTTTCATGAAAACAACACTTATTTGTATCTTAAACAGCAGTTAAACAGTGCCGATTTTTCGTTTCGTCCTGTGGACGCAATGGCGACTTTTTCGTTTCGTCCCAAATCAATTCCATTGCGTAAAAAGACATGTTTACGGCATAAACGTGAACCCTGAATGAAGTTATTCATATCTATCAATCTGTCTATGAAAAATGCCAATGGAATAGATAAGCCACCTTAAAAATGATTTTACAGTTTGTCATGGAAATTCATCTAGAGAGATTTTAATAGAAAACAGTGACTCATGTTTTCTTTTTTTAAGTGGAGCCTAATACCATTTTTAGAAAAGAAAAGCTATCTATTCCCCACAAAGAAATGTGCCGTTTAGGTACATATCACCCATCTTAACCCTTTACCACACAATCCCAAGTTTTAACGACCCTGAGGAAAAGGCGTTTTAACCCTTTACCAAACAATCCCGGGTTTTCACGACCCTGGGAAAGAAGGCTTTTGAAAACATTGTGGGAAAAGGAGAAAATGCTGGTAACTTTTTTTCCTACTCTATCAGACAGCTAAATTAAGCTCATTTGTACCAAAGTTGAATTTGTTGTCTGCAAATGCTTTTAATTGGTCTAGTCTAAAATTTTGTCATTTTAAACATTGTGGGAAAAGGAAAAAATGCTGGAAACCAGCATTTTCTCCTTTTCCTACAATGTTTTCGACCCTATCAAAGACAAATTCCACCATTTGAGCCACATATAAATTGTTGTCTGAAAATGCTTTCGGTTTGGACAAGTCTAAATTTTTGTCGTGTGGTAAAGAGTTAATACAGCTATGGGACTTGATCAATGATCACCCAAGATTTGCCACGTGAACCTTTTACATAACGAAGACAGAAAAGATTCTCTGTCTTATAGATCTGACAAAAGATCATCCTGATTGCTGGCACAAAACCCAAGAGTGCAATATCTTTTTTTTCATCACTGCCTGTGGACTGAAACTGATTATTGTACTGTATTTCACATGCCTTATTGTGCAGTGTCTCTTAACCCTGTTCCAAACAATGATAAATTTTCACCACCCTTAGGAAAATGGCTTTTGAAAACATTTTGAGAAAAGGACAAAATGATGTTCACCAGCATTTTTTTCATACTGTTCCCTACATTTCTCTTTCCTATAAAGAACAAGTTCAGTCATTTGTGAAGCACAAAATTTTTCATTTGCACCTGCTTTGATTAACTCTTTACCAAACAACAAAATTTTAGACTGGTTCAAAATGAAAGCATTTGCAGATGACAAATCAAATGTGGCTCAAATATTGAAATTTGATTTGGGAAGGGTAGAAAACAGTGTGGGAAAAGGAGAAAATGCTGGTTACCAGGATTTTCTCCTTTTCCCACAATGTTTTCAAAAGGCAGTAGTTCAGTTGGTAGCGTACAGGACTTGAGAACACCCAGAAGGTCACTGGTTCGATCCCCGGCTTGGCCAATTTTCTTTCCGAGGATTGATGATGGTCACTGCGACAGGATTCATTTCTATCTCACCGCTGACCATTGTTTCAACGATGGTTATGTGGGAAAGCAGCCAGTGGCTTGGAAAGAATATTGTGCAAAGTACTGGTAAAAGAAACTCCAGGAAAGCACGGATAGGTGCACTGGCTGCTGCGATATAACTGAAATAATGTTGAAAACGGTGTTAAACCCCATACAATCAATCAATCAATCAATCTAAAAAGGCATTTACTTCAGGGTTGTTAAAAGTGAGGATTTTATGGTCAAGAGTAAAAGAAGTTCAAAGATACATCTATACTCATTTTGAGCCAGTTATCAACCCATTTCATCTTTATTTTATGAAACGATACTCATTCTTGTATCTTCATACCAAATGTTGCACTGGACAGTTGTAAAGTTACAGAGATTACGACCAACAGAAAATGTATTTCATTTTCTGTAGGCCATCCAAGAAATCACCGTTGTCATTTCCCCTGTTTTAAATCAAAGACAAATCCCTTGAGTTTTTTTATCCCTTAAACCATATATATGGGCAATTTAAGTATATTTACACAGCTGGCTGACTAAATTCTAAACCATTCTAAACACTATCAAGTTTCAACAGTATTTTTTCTCTCTGACTGTAAGGTTGTATCTTTAACAAGAGCGGCAAATTGTCGCAAGATACGCCCGTCTTACCCCAAGTTGTAAAGTTGGGGCATAATAATGATAAAGGGGAGGTATAGAAAAATAGTAGTGCAGAATATTTTTTTTACTGTTGATTGAAGATAATGGCAGTGTATTTGTGTTGACGGAACTCTTGTTTATTATTGTATTACTATTAACTCTTTACCACACAGCAAAAGTTTGGACTAGTCCAAACTGAAATCATTTGCAGTTGACAAACTAAATGTAACTCAAAAATTGAAATTTGGTTTGGAAAGGGTAGAAAACATTGTGGGAAAAGGAGAAAATGCTGGTGCATAAAAAATAAGCAATTTATATTTCATGTGCACTGCACTACCCCTTGATGAGATGTATCCAGCCCTAAAATTTCATAACCCGAGGTAGTATAGTTTGAGAGATGCATCATACAAAATTCAAGTTCGAAAAAAAAACAAGAAAGGGCAATAACTGAAAAATTAAGCAAGCAAGAGTTGAAATTTATATGCACAGCACTTCCCGTTGATGGAATGTATCCACGCATGAAATTTCATATCCTTAGCTAGTATAGTTCTGAAGAGATGCACTGGACAAAATTAAAGTTTCAAAATAAAGAAAGAGCAATAAGTCAAAAATTAAGCAAGAGTTATGGTTCATGTGCACTGCACTCCCAGTTGATGAGATCTATCTACGCATGAAATTTCATAGCCATAGGTAGTATAGTTTTGGAGATATGCTCGAGACAAAATTCAAGTATGAAAATAGTCAAAAATTAAGGAAGGAAGAGTTATGATTCCTGTGCACTGCACTCCCCCTTAATGAGATGTATGCAGGCATGAAATTTCATAACCCTAGGTAGTATAGTTTTGGAGATATTCACCGGAGAAAATGCAAGTATGAAAAAGAAGAAAGGGCAATAACTGAAAAATTGAGGAAGCAAGAGTTATGATTCCTGTGCACTGCACTCCCCCTTAATGAGATGTATGCAGACATGAAATTTCATAACCGTAGGTAGTATAGTATTGGAGATATTCACCGGACAAAATTCAAGTATGAAAAACAAGAAAGGGCAATAACTCAAAAATTAAGGAAGCAAGAATTATGATTCCTGTGCACTGCACTCCCCCTTGATGAGATCTATCCATGCATGAAATTTCATAACCGTAGGTAGTATAGTTTTGGAGATATGCTTCGGACAAAGAACTGGACGCCACCCGCCCGCCCGCCCGCCTGCCACGGGTGATCCCATAATACGTCCCGTCTTCGACGGGCGTATAATAAGTTATCCTCTTGTAAAAAGTTAAACCCTTAACTCTTTACCAAAGGACAGAATTTTAGATTGGTCCAAACTGAAAGCAATTGCAGACGACATATCAAATGTGATTCAAATACTGAATTTTATTTGGAAAGGGTAGAAAACATTATGGGAAAAGGAGAAAATGCTGGTTATCAGCATTTTCTCCTTTTGCCACAATGTTTTCAAAAGGTTTCTTTCTCAGGGTCGTTAAATCGTGATTGTGTGGTACAGAGCTAAACGAATAAACCCAGAATAAACCCAACAGACTTTTTCAGTTTAGAGATGAAACCCACAAAAAAAAGGCATATTCACAGCTCAAAATTTCCTTTGTTCAGAATGTCTGAACATGAAGTGGACAGTGTAGATCAAACTGTGAATGATCTGTGCAGTCTGATCTTGATCTACATTGGCCACAAACACATTTAAAATGTTGTGAGCAGAGGATTAAGGGTTAACCCTTTACCACACACTAAATTTTCAGACTAATATCAAGATTGAAAGCAGTTGAAAAATTCATTGTGACTCAAATAGTTGGATTTATCTTTGACGGGTTAGAAAACATTGGGGAATAGGAGAAAATGCTGGTTACTAGCACTTTCTCCTTTTCCCACAATGTTTTCATCAGTTTACTTTCTCTGGGATTTGTGTGGTAAAAGGTTAAGGAAGGAACAGTGTCTCCCAGAAGCAATTGGCATAATCAGAAGTTTTATGCTGATTGGTCCAGGCAGCTGTTATTCCCAGAGGTCTTTCATAATATTCCTTCTGTATCCATGGGTTATCATAACCCTTGTAGTGTTGGTCCCTGAACTAATTGCTTTTGCTAACAGTAATGTGTAGTCTGATCATGGATCTACATTTTCCACTTCTTTGCCAGACATTCTGACAAAACCCCTGTGAAAAATGCTCAAGAACAAGTGGTGAGTTCATGAACATTCAAGAACCTTTCTTGAACCTTAAGAACTGTTCTTGAACCAATAAAACAGTTCAAGAACTGAGGTTCTAGAACCCAAATGGTTCTTGAATACTGGTTCTAACAGCACGAAAGTGACAGGACATTAATTCTAGAACACCATCAGTTCTTGAACTGATCTGAAAGTTCATGAACTTTCAAGAACCTTTCTTGAACCTTTAGACCTGTTCTTGAACTAATAAAACAGTTCCTGAACTGAGGTTCTAGAACCCAAATGGTTCTTGAACATTGGTTCTAAATGCACAAAAGTGAAAGAACATTAATTCTAGAATACTACCAGTTCTTGAACTGATCTGAAAGTTCTTGAACAGTTGACCTAGAATACAAATGGTTCCAGAACATTGCTTTTAATACATTGACCAAATTCTACAAACCCTGGTTCTAGAACTGTACCAGTTCTTAAACGGTTAGAAATCTAGAATTTGGTAAACTTGTATGGTATTACCAGCATTTTCTCCTTTTCCAACAAGTTTTCTACACTTTTACAGACAATTGCCATCACTTCAACTGCATCTAATTTGTCATCTGCAAATGCTTTCAATTAGGACAATTCTGAAATTTTGTTGTTTGGTGCAGAGTTTAGCTCTCTAACAGAGTTTATCCTGTGCCAAAACACAAAATTTTAGGCTTGCCCATACTGAAAGAAGTATAAATAAAATGTAAATAGAATGATATGATTTGTGGATACCTGCATTTTTTTTCCCCACAATGTTTTCTGAAGCCTTCTTACGCAGGTTCATAAAGCAAAGGTTTTTTTGTTAAACTGTTAATCATTATGAATTCTTACCCTCAATAAAGCGCATTTTGACAAGTCTTGGTGTTAGAAAACATTGTGACAAATAGAAAAAATTCCTTAACTAGTAGACAGCTTAGTACTACAACAGATAGCATTGTAGAAAAAGGAAAAATTGCTGGTAACCACAATTTTTATCCTTTTTTCACACTGTCATCTATGCTTTGAAAGAGAAATTTCTTAGTTAAAGAGACCACAAATTAACATTTTACCAGATGAAAATTTTAGACTGGTACATGTTGAAAGCATTTGCAGACAACTTAGATGTTGTTCGAAAGACTGAGTTTGCCTTTGAAACCTTGAAAGGGCAGAAAACATAGTTGGAAAAGGAGCAAATGCTAGTTACTGATGTTCTTTCCTTTTCCAACAGTGTTTCCAAAAGCCCTCTTCTCCAGTCATTTTTAAAACTCTGGCTTGTGTGGTAAAGGTTTAAAGTGCAGATACAGAACCTTCAGTACTTTGATAATAAGGTGTATCAAGCCTAAGGGCTGCATGTCGTTAACATTTTTATCCAATGACAAAATTTTAGACTATTCCACCCTGAAAGCATTTGTAGACAACAAATGAATTGTGGTAATGATGATGTGATTTGCCTTTAACAATGATATCTACCATTTAAAGACAAATATCCTATCATTTAGGCCACATTAACTCTTTACCAAACAACAAAATTTTAGACCTGTCTAATTTGAAAGTATTTGCAGACGACAATTTCAATGTGGCTCAAATGATACGATTTTTCTCTGATAGGGTAGGAACATTGTGGGAAAAGGAGAAAATGCTGGTTACCAGCATTTTCTCCTTTATCCACAATGTTTTCAAAAGGCTTCTTCCTCATGGTCGTTGAAAGTCGGGATTGTGTGGTAAAGGGTTAATAAAATTGTTTGCAAATACTCGGAAAAATCTAGAATTTTGTCGTCTGTTTCACCCTTTACCATACAATCCTGAGTTTTAACAACCCTGAGAAAAAAGGCTTTTGAAAACATTATAGAAAAAGGAAAATGCTAGTAACCAGTGCTTTCTCCTGTTTCCACAATTGTCTAACCTTCTAGAAACAAATTCCAATTGTGAAGTCTCATTATTTTGTTGTCTGCCAGTGACTTCAATATGCACAAGTCTGAAATTTTGTCGTCTGGTGAAGAGTTAAGAGATCAAGTACAGATACAAAACCTTCAGCACTTTGATTATCTAGACCAAAGGCTTTTACCTCTTTACCAAACGACAAAATTTAAGACCAGTCCAAATTGAAAGCTTTTACAGACGATAAAATAAATGAGACTCAAAAAATGAAATTTGTGTTGAGACGGATAGAAAAACATTGTGGAAAAAGGAGAAAATGCTTGTTACCAGCATTTTCTCCTTTTCCCACACTGTTTTCGAAAGGCCTCTTTCTCAGGGTCGTTAAAACTTGGGATTGTGTGGTGAAGACTTAACCCTTCCAATGCTAAGCACAACTCACTGACTTTTTGCAGACAGTGTAGATCAAGATCAGACTGCACAGAGCATGCAGTCTGATCTTGGATCTACACTGTCCTAGAAGAAGATTTTTTTCTTCTAAAAGTAACTTTGAAATAGCATTATTTTGGTTTTAACTATCTGCTTGAAAGTTTCATTTAACCCGTTACCACCCAACCCCCACTAGTAACAACTCAAGGGAACAAGACTTTTGAAAACATGTGGGAAATGGAGAAAATGCTGGTAACCAGCATTTTCTCCTTTTCCCACAATGTTTTCCAACCTATCAAGAACTAATTTTGTCGTTTGGTCCACCACTAATTTGTCGTCTGCAAATGCTTTCAATATTCGGACCAGTCTAAAATTTTGTCGTTAAGTAAAGAGTTAACTTATTTGGCAGGATAAAGGTTAACTTTTTACCAGACAACAAAAGTTTTTGATTCCTTTATTTTGAAAGCGTCAGAAGACAACAAACAAATTGTGGCTAAGATGATGCAATTTACCTTTGAAAGGGTAGAAAACTTTGTTAGAAAATGAAAAAATGCTAGTGACCGGCATTTTTTATTCCGACAATATCTTCCTGATGGTGGTTAACTCTATACTGAACGACAATAATTCAGACCGGTCCATATTGAAAGCATCTGCAGACAACAAATCAAATGTGGCTCATAAAATTGAAATTTGTTTTGGGAAGGGTAGAAAACATTGTGGGAAAAGGAGAAAATGCTGGTTACCAGCATTTTCTCCTTTTTCCACAAATGTTTTCAAAAGGCTTCTTCCTCAGGGTCGTTAAAAGTCGGGATTGTGTGGTAAAGGGTTAAACAGGATTGTTTAGAAAAGGGTTTACTACAACAAAATTAATCATGGTGCGCAATCAAACAAAGTTTGCATGTACAAAATGTCTGTTTTGGTTAAACGGCTGAGTAATTAAAGAAAATTTATTACACAAAATGGGCTTACAACAATTTCTGCAAAGTCCACAGTTTTCAACTTTAATCCAATTTTACAGTTTGTAATCCAATAACAGTGACTGAAGACAACTGCTTGAATGAAAAGAGAAGAGAAACTCCTTTTGTCACTACATTTTTATTATTTTCCCTGTAACTGTCACTGAAGCAGCACAATCAGAGAAAAAGAAGTTCACCTGCACCTTGACTTTTGACACATGTGACCATAAAACAATAGGGCACCTATTTCTTGGGTCATGAGGAACACTTGCTTAAAGTTTCAGGGTCCTAGGTCAAACAGCTTCTGGGTTAGGGCACAGAAATGAAAAGATGAACAGATTGACAGACAGACAGATGGATGGACAGACAGACAGACATGGTGAAACCAGTATACCCCCCCTCTACTACCTAGGTGGGGGGGGGGGGGGTATAAAAATGAAAAATATCTTAGCATATCATCAATTTGGATGAGTTGAAAAATTGTGTATGTATAGGTTAGATGCATACGTTGTCTATGTGATAAAGAAAATGAGCTTTAGCCAGTGTTTATTTCACATAGAAATTCCCATGAGCTTTGTCTAACTGACTTAGACCATAATGTGTAATGATCAAGCATTGTCTAACTGACTTAGACTGTATGTAATGATTAAGCATTGTATATGAGATATTTATTCAGATCAAATACTGAGCACTGATTGGCTTATTTTACAGAACTGTGGTCTTAAAAGAAACAAGATCTACCTACCATAAATCATGGGTGTATCTATGAAAACACAACCACTACATGCAGGTGCCAAGGTTTGGCTTCAGCTGCCTTTTCAGTGACATTATTCCATGTCAAAAAAAGGGGCATAACTGTGTCAAAAATATTTTCAGGGTTACCTACCCTTCTGGATTGGGTTCCCTTCTGATACTTAAGCCTTTAGGCTGCTGATGCGCTTTTCCCAGTTTGGTTGATTTTGGTTATCTCTGCACAATGACAAACTTTAAAATTGCAAGACCATAGCCCGTAGCCCGTTGACAGGTCATGAAAGTATCTAAGTCTTTTGTTATTCATTCAGTTCACAATACATTGATAGGTTTCATTTTAACAAGCTTACTGCGGCGTTGAAGAAATTATACCATCTAATGTTGTCGGTGTCGATCCGCGTTGTTTCCCTGTTTTTATTATCAATATATGGGAAGTTATAACTCCGCTTCAGATCCCCGTCGTCATGACCTATTAACTTTTACAGTGCCAAATAAAACCATACAGAAGTGTTCATCCAATAAAACCATACAGAAATGGGACCCAAATAATTACAATGTCATGGTTGCTTTTGTCTACTGTCAATGTTTTCAGCAAAGTGGACAGTGTGGATCAAAGATCAGGCTGCACATTTTGTGCAGCCTGATCTTAATCTACACTGGCTGCAAAGGCAACTATTGTCATGAAAGGCACTTTAAGGGTTAAAATACAGCAAAATGAAAGACACGTTTCATTTTGTCTTTTCTCCATTAATTCTGGATAAAGGAAAATACTGAGTTGCATCAACTGTAACATTAACGCAATATCAAATATCTTGACAGAAGAGAAATATATTCAAGAACAAATCTCATTTTCGAGACCCTCCAAACCTCGGTCTGCTGCCTGAGTAAAATTAACACTTAGAGCGTGCAATAAACCCAACAGACAGACAGTTAGACAATCTAGTCTAGATTAACCCTTTCCCAAACAAGCCCTGGTTTTCACGTGTCTGCAGTACAAGTCTTTTGAAAACATTGTGGGAAAAGGAGAAATTGCTCGTAACAAGCAATTTCTCCTTTTCCCACAGTGTTTTCTAGCCTTTTGGAGAACTTTCTGTCATTTTCATCTGTCAATTTAAAATTGTTGTCTGCAAACTCTTTCAATTTGGACCAGTCTAAAATTCACCATTTGGGAAAGGGTTAACAAGACCCATATACCTAATTGCAGTATCAAGGCTACTCTTTCTGCAATGTCACAGCAAAGCACCCAGAGTAGATCAAATGTCAGACTGCGCATTTTGTTCATTGGCCATAAAGGCAACTATATAGAATCAAGTAAGACTCCCTGTGATTAACCCTTCACCACATGAATAAATTTTAGACTTACCCAGAATGAAATCTTTTGCAGAGGACAAAATAATTGTGACTCAAAAATAAAAATTGGCTTTTGGAAGGGGAGAAAACATGGCTGAAAAAGGAGAAAATGCTGGTTACCAACATCTTCTCCTTTTCCCACAATGTTCTTAAAAGGTTTCTTAGTCAGGGTCATTAAAACTTGGGACTGTGTGGTAAAGGATTAAAATTAATAAACTTAGATCCTATGAAAGACTCAGTTTAAATACACTGAAAGCCATTTTGGGAAGAATATCATATCAAAATCAACTTTGGACAGGAGGGGTCCAAGATCAGACTTCATGCTTTATGTAATCTGGGTACGTATTCACCAACCATTCTTAAGAACGTTCTTAGTCTTATTCTTCAAGATTTTCTACATTTGAAAGTAACACAACTTTTGATTGGCCAAACCAAATGGTTTGGCCAATCAGAAGTTGTGTTACTTTCAAATGTAGAAAATTTTGAAGAATACAGACCCTGATCTGCATTGATTCTGTCCAGAAAAGCAGTCCACTCTGCCTGAGGTAAGCAAAACTTTATTTCTTTACCACAGGTCAAAAAATTAGACTTGTCCAAGTTGAAAGCATTTGTAGACCAAATGACAGATAAAATGAAGTTAGGGTGATGGAATTAGTTTGAAAAGATAGGGAACTAGAAAATAATATGCAAAAAGGAGGAAACGCTGGTAAGTAGCATCACCCTTTGTGACTGTTGAAACCTATGTTAGCTGGTACAGAGTTAATCCTTTTTCAAACGTTCCTGCATTTTTTATGACCACTCAGAAGAAAGGTTTTTGAAAACATTGTGGGAAAAGGGGAAAATACTTTCTACCAGCATTTCTCCCATTTCCCTTAAAGTTTATACCCTTTCAAAGACACATCTTATAGCTTGAGTGACATATCTGAGTTGTCTTCGATATTCTTTCAATTTGGAAAAGCCTGAGAATTTCTCTGTGGTGGAGAGTTAATACTTCCACTGATAGACATTCAGTCTGAGTTTCCGTGATTAAAGACAGACAATGCTCTCTGAACCAATCCCAGAGTTCAACATTGTCTTAACTATTTACCAAAGGAAAAAATTCCAACAAAATTGCGGACTTGTCCATATCCGAAACATTTCCAGACAACAAATTAAAAATGTCACTCAACTACCGCAATTCAATTCTAAAACAGCAGAAAATATTGTGAGAAAATGAGAAAATACTGGTATCCTGTAGGTTCCTCTTTTTCTACAACATTTTCAAAAGTCTTCCCTCTTTTGGGTCATTTAATACTGGATTATTTGGTAAAGGGTTCAGTTTACATAAATCTGATTGTGCTTCTTTGACAGACAACTTCACAAGTGTAAAAAAAAAATAGAATTGTCTGTCTGATCTACAGAAAAGTAGAGCAACAGACATTCTTATTTCTACTATTCATTAGCTTTCTTAATATTTTTCTCCAACTTTACGACTGAAATTTTCACCATGATAAACAATGTTTCCTTCCACCACAATATTTTCACATGAGTTCACGTGTTAACTCTTTACCAAACATTATCCCGTGTTTTCACTCCCTAAGGAAAAAGCCTTTTAAAACCATTGTGGGAAAAGGAGAAAATGTATTAATGCTGGTAACCAGCATTTTCTCCTTTTCCCACAACATTTTCTACTGTCAAAACACCTTTAGTTCATTTGTACCACTTTAAAATTTGTTGTCTGCAGATGCTTTGAATTTCGAAGGGGTTAAAATTTGTTGTTTGGGAAAGGGTTAAACCTTTGCCACACAAAGTGACACAATCCCTATTTTAATGACCCCAGGGTAGAAAGCTTTTGAAAGTATTTTAGGAAAAGGAGAAAATGCTGGTAACCAACATTTTCTCCCTTTCCCTAAATTCTTTCTGCCCTTTCTATAAGCCAAATCATACTATTTGAAGCGTTTTTAACCCTTTATCAGATGACAAAATTTTAGCCTTGTCCAAATTGAAAGCAGTTACAGACGACAAATTAAATGTTATTTAAGACATGAAAGTTGTCATTCTATGGGTAGAAAACATTGTGGAAAAAGGAGAAAATGCTGGTAACCAGCATTTTCTCCTTTTCCCACAATGTTTTCAAAAGGCTTCTCCCTCAGGGTCATTAAAAGACAGGATTCCGTGAAGGGTTAAATAATTGTGGTCTGCAAATGCTTTCAGTGTAGATGGGTCCAACATTTTGCTATTTGGTAAAGAGTTGAACCTTTATCCATATTAATTTTACTTTACATCAACTCTAAATCAGAACGTCTAGGTTTGAATCTTTCACCTTTGCAATAAGACCACAGACGACCTGACTTGAGCAACGAAGCAAACCTCTCTACAAAATCTATGCAGCCACACTCAAAATTGTGAAAGAACAAAACACTACACTATCACACACAAAAATTATGAAATACCAAAACTGTCCATTACCACACATAAAATTGTATGGAAAAAAAACTTAACACTACCATACACAAAATAATGAAAGAACAAAACTCTCTACTGTCACACACAAAAATATTATAAATGAACAAAGTACACTGGCAGCCTGTTATCAATTATTCATATCAACAACAGGTAACAGCTAGCCTGGGTTCCAATCACATTTCTGCCTTAGCATTAGGTGTTACCTAGCCTTGGTTCCAATCTGATCATTTTTTCTCTTTTTATATTCAGATATTACTTTGTCAAAAATGATGTCATTTTTGACAGAGTAACATCCGAATATAAAAAAAGGAAAAAATGATCAGAATGGAACAAAGGCTAGGTAACACCTAATTCTAAGGTAGAAATGTGCCCCGTTTTGCTTGGAAATGTCATTAGGTGATTGGAAACTTGAAAATTTGATTGTGATATGCACAAAGATAGTTGTTACCAAAATATATTAAATTCTCCATAAACTGATCCTGGAAAGGATAATCTTTATAATTATGTCAGAAAAAAAAAAATATCCAAAGATAGTACTGCTCTGGTATTTTAAATTAGAAGTAAGCCATTCTGATAAATGCTGTCTGATTGGTGCATAGAACAACCAACTGCTGCCATCAATAGATCAGGTGTTGCCTGTTGTCCATTGGACACAAAACTATGATAGAAAAAATCCGGTTACACAAAGTTACAAAAGAAAGGAACTTACCACTTCTAACACATCAGCCAATTTGGACAGTTTTTCTGTTGGTAACGTTCGCAATAAAGGCACACTGGAATTATAATAAAAATATTTTGGTAATTTTCTCAAATCATGAATCATTTGACAAATGGAAAAAATTGTAATGCAAACTGCTTAACCCTTTACTGCACAATGACGCCTTTTGATGCCCCTGGGTAAGAAGCCTTTTGAAAACATTGTGGGAAAAGGAGAAAATGCTGGTAACCAGCATTTCTCCTTTTCCCACTTTGTTTTCTACCCTATCAGAGAAAAATTGCACCATTTGAACTACACTGACATTGTCGTCTGCAAATGCTTCCAATTTGGACAAGGCTAAAATTTTGTCGTCTGGTAATGGGTTTAGAGTTTCAGAATAACCAATTTTCTATATCCCAAGTACCAACAAGAGGGCTATGATGGCCCTGTATTGCTCCACTTTCTAGTAATTTGCCTCTGTCAAACATATAATTGGCATTAACAGTCATCAAATTGCTAAAAATCTGTATGCATTATCCACCAAAAATGTTAACTAGCACTTTCTCATTTTCCCAGAATGTTTTCCGAGCCACCAAAGGGAAGTCTCATCACTAGAACCACAATTCATTTGTCCTCTGCAAATTCTTTCAGTTTGGGTAGTCTGAAATTTTGTTGTCTGCATAAAGAGGCAAATGATCTGGATACTCCCATGTGGGTTTCCTATGACAGTTTTGTTGAGTACCCAGGGCAGTCCCTGTCATCATAAATCCATAGTAATGTGCTGAGTAAGGCTATATAGATAAGTCAAATGACAGTAACAGAATGTAATGCCAAAGACCCGTGTCTCACTGACAATACAGGGAACATGGAACATAGAATGTAAATTTGGGCTATTTTATGTCACTTTCAACATTATTTCTGATATCTTTCACAGTGAAAGACCCCTGATCGGCAACCATTTGTATCTTAACTCTTTACCAAACAACAAAATTTTAGACTGGTACAAATGCTAAGTACTTGCAGACGACAATTTGAATGTGCTTCACATGATGGGTTTTGTATCAGAAAGGATAGAAAAGTTTGTGGGAAAAGAAGGAAATGCTTGTTACCAAAATTTTCTCCCTTTCCCACCATGTTTTCAAAAACCTTATTCCTTAGGGTCGTTAAAACTCCGGACTGTGTGGTACAGGTTTAATCAACCATTAACTTTTTACCACACAATCCTGACTTTTAATGACCCTACAAAAGAAGGCTTCTGAAAACATTGTGGGAAAAGGAGAAAATGCTGGTAACCAGCATTTTCTCCTTTTCCCACAATGTTTTCTACCCTAACTAAGGCAGAAATCACAATGTTTTCAAAAGTCGGGATTGTGTGGTAAAGGGTTAAACAAACCTGGAAAGGAAAAGTTTTGAAAACATTGTAGAAAAAGGAGAAAATGCTGATAACCAGCATATTCTCCTTTTTCCCACAGTGTTTTTTACCCTTTCTGAGACAACTTCCTTCATTTGTATCACATTTTATTTGTATGGAAATGCTTTCAATATGGACAAGGCTAAAATTTTGTAGTGAGGTTGAGAGTTAACCATTTACCACGTAACGCCAACTTGTAACAACCCTGAGAAAGAAGGCCTTTAACCCTTTCCCAAATGACAAATTTTGGACTAGTCCAAATTGAAAGAGTTTGCAGACGACAATTTTAAATTTGATGAAAATGGCAGAAAGTTCTCAAATAGCGTAGAAAACACTGTGGGAAAAGGAGAAATTGCTCATTACGAGCAATTTCTCCTTTTCCCACAGTGTTTTCAAAAGACTTGTACAGCAGACACGTGAAAACCAGGGCTTGTTTGGGAAAGGGTTAAGAAAATTGTGGGGAAAGAAGAAAACGCCGGTCACCAGTATTTTCTCCTTTCCCCACAATACTTTCTACTGTATCAAAGGCAAATTTTATCATTTGGGTAGACTGCAAGTTGTCGTCTGCAGATACTCTCAATTTGGACCAGTCTAAAATTTTGGGATTTGGTATAGAGTCAAGTCTAGGAAATGTTTACAATAGAAAACCATTATCCCAGTGCTATAGAAATGTTTGACCTTCTTGAAGAATTTGGGGCTTTGAGGTCATAAAAAAAGGGTCATAAAAATTGCTATTGTGTAGAGTGTATCTTTAATTCTCCTAATGTACTTTTTATTCTTGAAAAGGAAAACTCATATTTATTAACCCTTTACCAAATAACGACATTTTGAACTGGTCCAAATTGAAAGCATTTGCAGAGGACAAATTCAGTGTTGCTAAACTAATCATTTCTATCTTTGATATAGTAGAAAACATTGCGGGATAAGGAGAAAATGCTGGTTACCAGCATTTTCTCCTTTTCCCGCAATGTTTTCAAAAGGCTCCTTTTTTCAGGTCTCTAAAATTCGTCATAGTGTGGTAAAGGCTGAACCCTTTCCTACATGGCAAATTTTGGGACTCTTTGAAATTGAAATCATCCAAGCACAACAAGTTCAATATTGTTACAAGCAAGCCGAAGTCCTCTGATAAGGTAGAAAAGATTGGGGGAAAAAGGGAAAATGCTGCTTACCTGCATTTTCTCCTTTTTCCACTATGTTTATAGAAAGCCCCCTTATTTAGAATCGTGAAAACATGGAATTGTGTGGTAAGGGGTTAACTTGTTAACTGTACAATAAGCAAGATATATATATATAAACCAAATTTCTCAATCATTTGTCTTACTATGTACCCACAGCTAATATGGAAAATAGTATGACAAAAGGACAATTTATCCATCATTCACCCTAGTGTTTTGGTGGCGCTCTCTGCTTATTCATTTTTGGGACTTTCAATCTGCTTTCTTAAATCTTTACCACACAATCCCGACTTTTAACGACCCTGAGAAAAACCATTTTAAACACATTGTGGTAACTATCATATCTCTTTTTCCACAATGTTTTCTATCCTGTCAGAGACAACTTCATTAATTGAGCCATATTTAAATTGTCGTCTTGATTAAATGCTTTCAATTTGGACAAGTCTAAAATTTTGCTGTCTGCTACGGAGTAATGATAGGCTTAACTTACGATTCTAAACTGTTCAAAGCAGTCTATCAAACCTGTTGAATTTTTCTTTTTAACAAGGCAAACAACATCTCTCCAACCTTTTACAAAACAATTCCATGTTTTTACAACCCAGGGCAAGAAGCCAGTACCAAGTTATTTTTCTGCCTTTTCCATAATGGCTTTCTACACTTTCCAAGACAAACCAACCATTCTACCCGGCTTATTTATCCTCTGCAAAAATTTCATGCTTTCAGTTTCAGCAAGCCCAAAAGTTCATCGTCTGGTTCAGGCTTAATTTGCATTTATAACTGGTATTCTATCAGGATGTGTTTTAACCCTTTACCACACAATCATGACAATAAATGACCCTGGGGAAGAAGGCTTTTGAAAACATTGTGAGAAAAGGAGAAAATGATGGTAACCAGCATTTTCTCTTTTTCCCACAATGTTTCTACCCTATGACAGAGAGCTTGCACATTGTGGGTTACATCTAATTTGTAGTCTGTAAATTCTTTCATTTTGGACAAGCGTAAAATTTTGTCGTTTGGTAGAGAGTTAAAGCAGCTGAAAATTTGTTTTTAGGTTATGAATTAAATTGTAATCAGGGAAAAAACATTAATATTCAATTTACAAAATATGTAACAGTAAATATGTATTTAATTGCACTCACTTCAAAAATATCCTTTGAATTCATTCTGTAAAAAAGGCGTCAAATGCAGAGAAAATTAGATTTTAACATTAACCCTTTATCATACAAACCTATGTTTGCAAGACACTGGAAAGGAAGGCTTTTTGAAAACATTGTGGGAAAACGGGAAAATGCCGGTAACCAGCATTTTCTCCTTTTCCCAAAATGTTTTTTCATCCCGTCACATACAAATCTAATAATTTGAGCCATGTCTAATTTGTCTTTTGCAAAATCCTTTTAATTTGGACTCCAAAATTTTGTTTGTGGTAAAGAGTTAACTCTTTGCCAAATGACAAAATTTTGGACTCAACAGAACTGAAAGCATTTGCAGACGACAAGTTAAGTATAGCTCAAAAGATGACTTCTGTCTTTGATAGAGTAGAAAACATTGTGTTTTCAAAAGCTTTCTTGTTCAGGGTCGTTAAAACTCAAGATTGTTTGGTAGTGAGTTAAAGGGAAAAATTATAGAATTGATTGAAAGTGGGAGTTGTAAATTTATTGGTTTGCAATCTTTTCATTTTGACTTGAATATTTATTTTCATGATATAGTCAAATGTGTTCATTGCAGAAAATATGCACAAGATTCTAGAGAAAGAATATTTCACTAGCTATCCACAATAAATTCATGATACTTCCTTTTAACCCTTTACCAGAAAATCCTGAGTTTTAATGACACTAGGGAGAGGGCTTTTAAAAACATCGTGAAAAAAGGAAGAAATTGCGGGGAACCAGCATTTTCTCATTTTCCCACAATGTAATCCACACTTCTTAAATCAAATTTCAATTCTTAAATTTTACCTGTTTTGTCATCTGGAAATAATTCAAATTTAATCAAGTCTCAAATTTTGCTGTTTGGTAATGAGTTAAAGACAAATCCCCTTATTTGAGCATTGATTTTATTTGTCGTCTGCAAATGCCTTCAATCTGGATAGATCCAAGTTTTGCCATATGGTAACAAATATTTATTTTCATTTATTTCATGATTTAATTAAACTTGCTCACTGCAAAAATTAAGCACATTAGAGGGAGCTTTTCACTAGCTATCCCAAATGAATTCACAATACATCTTCAAAATCATATACTTAACTCTTTACCAAACGACAAAAATGTAGACTTGTCCAAATTGAAAGCATTTGCAGATGACAACTTAAATGTTGTACAAATGATGGAATTTGTCTTATATAGGTTAGAAAACACTGGTTACCACCATTTTCTCCTTTTCCCACAATGTTTTCAAAAGGCTTCTTCCTCAGGGTGGTTAAAAATCGGAATTGTGTGGTAAAGGGTTAAATCTTTACTGAACAACTCTGCGTCTTAACAACAGAATGTAATATAGTACACTTGCTGATTTTAAAAGCATTTGCAGACATATTAAAGGTGTCTCAAACAATGTAAATCACTGTTAACTCTTTACCAAACGACAAAATTTTAGACTGGTCCAAGTTGAAAGCATTTGCAGACGACAAAATAAATGTAACTGAAAAACTGAAATTTGTTTGGGAAGGTTAGAAAACATTGTGGGAAAAGGAGAAAATGCTGGTTACCAGCATTTTCTCCTTTTCCCACAATGTTTTCAAAAGGCTTCTTCTTCAGGGTCGTTAAAACCCTTGATTGTGTGGTAAAGGGTTAAAGAGGCAGAAAGCATTGTGGTGTCTGCATTAACTGTTTACCAGACAACAAAATTTAGACTTGTCCATGTTGAAAGCATTGGCAGAAGACATAATAAATGTGAATCAATTGAGAAGGTTTGTCTTTAACCCTTTCCCAAACGATAAATTTTAGACTGGTCCAAATTGAAAGAGCTTGCAGACGACAATTGCATTACGAGCAATTTCTCTTTTTCTTTTCCCACAGTGTTTTCATAAGACTTGTACTGCAGACACATGAAAACCAGGGCTTGTTTGGAAAAGGGTTAAAGAGAGACTACATTGTGCAAAAAAGGAGAAAATGCCGGTCAGCAGCATTTCCTCCTTTTCACACAGTGTTTTCTCTTAGGCCTTTTTCTGCATCGTTGTTAAAAAATTGTTTGGTAAAGGGTTAACTGTTTACTTGGCAAGAAAGTTTAAGACTCGTCCATATTGAAAGCATTAATTTTGTAGATGGTAAATTAGAGATAGCTAAAATGATGGAACTGTTTTTGAAATCATAGAAAAAATTTTGGAATACGAAGGAGCACCATTTCCTCCCTTTTCCCTGTCATGTTTTCAAAAAAGTCCGGGGGTGTTTAATAAAGGGTTAATTTTTCCTGCCAAAGAGGGCATACATGTACTTTTGGTCAGAAAAAAAAATTGGATGGATTAAACAAACAGACGGCCGGACATACAGACATCTCTCTATATACAGCAAAAAGACTGCTTTTGATAGCAACGGGGAAAAATGGATAAAAACAATTAACATGAAACATCGCGTTGGTAGCAGTAACAAACTTGTCCTTTATTTAAAGACAAAATTTTAGTCTAGTCAAATTTTAGTCTTGTCAAAATTGACAGCATTTGCCTATGACATACATACATACATACATACATGGACGGACGTACGCACGCATGCAAGTGTGCATGCGCGTGCATGTGTGTCTGAGCCATGCTCTGTGAAAAGGGGGCTTAATGCATTTGCGAAAACGTATCGACCCAGGTCAGCCTGCGCACTCCGCACAGGCTGACCTGGGCTGAAATTTTTAGCTATTGGTTAATTTTCCATGTGTCAAAGGACCATTCTACCTCATGGTTCAGTCGGTAATTTAAAAAAGTCACTATTATGGCTTCTTAATTATGTGATGACTTGCTTGGTATCATGCATCACAGAGATGCATTAAGCCCCCTTTTACCAGAGTGCAGCTCATACTTAAGATGTCTCATAAGTGACTTGATTTGACTTTGGACGAGTAGAAAGCATTTTCTCCTTTTCCCACAATGTTTTAAAAAACCTAATTTTCACTGGAGTTATTTCACAAGGGATTATTTAGTGATGGGCTAATATCTAATTCACATTTTACCTTCGGAGAAATCTGATGTTTTCTTCTTGTCTCTGAATTCCCGTTTTCATCATAATGGCCTGGAATATTCGTCTGTCTAGCACCCATACTTTTACATCAGTTAACGCTGAAAATAAATTGAAAAAAAAAATCTTTCGGTCAACCTGTAATTCAGAATTCCTTTAGCTGCAAAACATTTTTGTGCCCTGAACTCAGAACTCTTACTTTCTAGGTTCCCTCTGTTTGAATGCTGTTTGATACCCCTTTCAATATTATTTCAGTCATACATTCAGCACACCTATTCATGCTTTCCAGGAGTGACTTATAAATACCAGTCCTTTGCAGGACAACATTTTCAAGCCACTGGCTGCTTTCCCACATCAACATTGTCAAAACATGTTCAGTGGTGAGAGAAGAATGAATCCTGTTGCAATGACTATCACTAGTCCTGCAAAAGAGTTTGGCTGATCTGGTTTCAAACTCATGGCCACTGGAAAAGACAACCTAGGGTCATGCTTACCAAACTTGAGTCTGTGTTCATCTGAGTTTGTACTCAACTATAAATTTCATGAATGCTTCAGATAGTGAGAAAACTTAACCCTTTACCAGACGACAAAATTTTAGCCTTGTCCAAATTGAGAGCATTTGCAGATGACAATTTCCATGTGGCTCAAATGGTGCAATTTTTCTTTGATAGGGTAGAAAACATTGTGGGAAAAGGAGAAAATGCTGGTTACCAGCATTTTCTCCTTTTCCCACAGTGTTTTCAAAAGGCTTCTTCCCCAGGGGCGTCAAAAGGCGGCATTGTGGGGTAAAGGGTTAAACAAGAGCACCACATGTGGGTGCCAACGCTCGGCAACTGTTGCTTGATTTTCAGTGAAAATTCCAAGTCCAAAAAGGGGCATAACTTTGTTTTAAAGATATTTTGATGGTTACTTGCCCTTCTTGTACGTGTTCTCCTTTTGATATTTAACAGCTTGTCCAAGTCTGACATACACGTCTTCAGTAATAACAGAGATATTCTAAATTGCCAAAGCATGTGCATGACCATGCGGACAATGACGCCGACGCAGATCATGACGACGACGATGCCAGGGCTAGGACAGTAACTCTACATTTCTTCGAAAATAGCCGAGCTAAAATTTTGTCATTAGGGCTACATTTAATTTGTTGTCTGCAAATGCTTTCAATTTGGACCAGTCTAAAATTTTGTTGTATGGTAAAGGGTTAATATAACTTTGAACATGCTCATCTGTGATGACAAGGAGAGAATTCTCAGTTAGTACATAAGACCAAAAAGCTGTAATATCAGCAGGATCTGCATTCACAAACCATTCTTGAGAACATTCTTAGTGTTATTCTCCAAGATTTTCTAAATTTGAAAGTAACACATCTTCTGATTGGCTAAACCATTTGGTTTAGCAAATGGTTTAGCCAATCAGGAGTTGTGTTACTTTTAAATTTATAAAATTCTAGAGTATAAGAGTAAGAACATTCTTGACAATGGTTGGTGAATATGGACCCAGGGATGTTTTTACCTCACAAAATATTAGTATTGATTCAAGATCAGACTAAACTTTCTAAAAGTTCTGATCTTGATCAACACTATTTACAAAGGCTACCATAGTAGTGATACAGGCCTTTGGTAAGTTAATCTAAATAAGATTGATTGATTGAATGGTGTTTTACATTGCTTTCAGTATTATTTCAGTCATATCACAACAATATCTCACATATTCACATAATTATGTCCTTGATTTCACTATGCTGGGGCTCTGAAGTGTCTTACCCAAGAAGACTCCCACTAAAACTCAGTGCTTCCAGTGAGGCTCAGACCTGGTTTCTCCAGGTTATGATGAGTCCAACACTTTACCACTAAGCCATGCAAGACCTTTAATCTGAATAAGAGACAGGAAGGAAAAATACATGCAGGGTCATTTTTTGTACAAAAGTTTCTGTGACAAACAAACAACTATTTGACAATTTTATGTTTTTTTAAATGAAAATATAATCCAGAAAATACGTTGCAAAACCATCAAAGTGTTATAAATCTGTTCTGCAGTTCTTGGATAATCAAATTAGCTTGCTTTCTTTCATGAGAAAAATACCAAAAATCAGATTTGCGAACATAATTTGAAATTCAGCAGATTCCGAAGGTTGAAATTATTCAAATAACTTGACATCAGCCTTCCGTAATTCAAATTTAATTCAAGGGGGTATGAATGTTTGCCATGTGATGGAAAATGGTACATAGATCTCATCTGATTGTTCACAAACAAGGCCACAGAGAGGTCTTTTCATTTGATTTTTTTCCAGAAGACAAAATTTAGGACTCATCCATATTGAAAGCATTTGCAGATGACAAAATAAATCTGGCTGGAATGACAGGGTTTTACCTTGAAAAGTTAGAAAACATTGTTGGAAAAGGAGAAAATGCTGGTTACCCGCATTTTCTCCTTTTCCAACAATGTTTTCATGAACCTCCTTCCTCAGGGTTGTTAAATCATGGGACTGATTTGTGAGGAATTAAGTCATAACTTCCTGAAATAAATGTACGGCATACATTTTGAAAATGTCCTTTTAAAATAAATATGTGTGAAAAAATTGTAGCAACAAGAACACTGCATGCGGGGGCCATCACTCGGCTGCAAGTGCTCGATTTTCAATAAAAATTTGAAAAAAAGTTGAAAATGGGTCATAAATGTATTAAAAATATTTTGATGGTTATGCGCTTGTATTGTTTAAGTTTCCCTTTTAATAGTTGATAACTAGGCCGAGTTCGAGGTAAACGTGTTCAGTAATGACAGAGATATTACAAAATGTCAAAATTTTTGCAAGATGCAGACGACGAAGCAGATGATGCGAAGGCTATGACATGATAACACATCATTTTCTTCGAAAACAGCCAAGCTAAAAATGTTACAAGATGTTCTAACGAAAAAATCTAAACAAGGAAATATTTGGATAGAGCAATCACTAAATCTTACAATTGATTGCTCCTTTTTCAATCTTAGAATGTTTTCAAAAGCAGTGAACTCTTTACCAGATGACAAATTTCTAGCCTTGTCCAAATTGGAAGGATTTGCAGACGACATTTCAAATGTTACTCAAAAAATATAATTTGTCTTTCGTTGGGTAGGAAACATTGTGGGAAAAGGAGAAAATGCAGGTCACCAGCATTTTCTCCTTTTTTCCCCACAATGTTTTTAAAAGCCTTCATTCTCAGGGTTGTCAAAAGTTGGGATTGTACAGTAAAAGGTTAATTACAAAAGCATCACAAGCAGTGTATGTAAATAATGACCAAACAACAGACAGGATGATGATAATGATGATGATGATGATGATGATGATAGCAGCAATCAACAAAGACGTATAGTAATGAAGCCACCTGAGTCTTACTTCCTACCTTTTACGGAGGCTGTTCGTGTACAGTTATACAAGATAGCCAACTCTCCGAAAGCTCTACCAGCAGCCATTTTTCCCAAGGCATTGTTGTCTTTGAGAACTTCAAACTCCCCCTCTGCAAAACAGACGATGAGAAATTCAAAGATTCTGCAATACAAATTGTTTATACATGTATTATGATATCATAAATTATGAGCCAAAATTCATAGATTCTGCAATATAAATTGTTTATATTATGAAAACATAAATTATGAGCCAAAATTCATAGATTCTGCAATATAAATTGTTTATATCATGATATCATAAATTATGAGCCATGTTCTGGCAAAATGGGGTTTAATGCATCTCCGTAATGCATTATACAAACCAAGTCATAACATAATCATGGATCTAGAAAATCCATCTTGTTTTAACCCTTTCCCAAATGACAAATTTTGGACTGGTCCAAACTGAAAGAGTTTGCAGACGACAATTTTAAATTTGATGAAAATGGCAGAAAGTTATCAAAAAGGGTAGAAAATACTGTGGGAAAAGGAGAAATTGCTCGTTATGAGCAATTTCTCCTTTTCCCACAGTGTTTTCAAAAGACTTGTACTGCAGACACGTGAAAACCAGGGCTTGTTTGGGAAAGGGTTGACAACCAACTGAATCATTATGTATGACAGTCCTTCGGCATGTAAAAAAAAATTTAAGACAGCAAAAAAAAGGTTTGGCCCATGTCAGCCTGTGCTGACTGCCCAGGCTGACATGGTTGATACTTCCTGCACATGCATTAACCCTTTACCTCACAATGCCATCTTTTAACAACATTGGGAAATGAGCCTTTTTGAAAACATTGTGGGAAAAGGAGAAAATGCTGGAGACCAGCATTTTCTCCTTTTCCCACAATGTTTTTTTTCTACCCTATCAAAGAAAAATTGCAACACTAAAATTGTCTGTAAATGCTTTCAATTTGGACAAGGTTAAAATTCGGTTGTCTGGTAAAGGGTTAAGCCCAGTTTTTACAGTGCATGGCTCATATGTATTATCATAATTATATCCCTGTATCAAACAATCGCCAGTTTAATAACCTGCAAGAAGAAGGCTTTTAAAAATATTGTCGGGAAAGGAGAAAAATGCTGGTTACCAGCAAATGCTGGTTACCAGCATTTTCTCCTCCCACAATGCTTTCTCCAAAGCCATCTTTCTTAGTCATAGAAACTCAAGATTTGTGGTACAGGGTAAAACAAACACTGAATTTCATGGGATATTTAGAGGTTCCTAATTTTTTGTCAAACTTTCTGTTTAACCCTTTCCAAAACAAGCCCTGGTTTTCACGTGTCTGCAGTACAAGTCTTTTGAAAACACTGTGGGAAAAGGAGAAATTGCTCGTAATGAGCAATTTCTCCTTTTTCCACAGTGTTTTCTACCCTTTTTGAGAATTTTCTGCCATTTTCATAAAATTGAAAATTGACGTCTGCAAACTCTTTCAATTTGGACCGGTCCAAAATTTGTCGTTTGGAAAAGGGTTAAAAGTACTGTAATTTCTACATCCTGCTTTGCATCACAACAGGTGATCAAGATTATGCGGAAGTCATTTTCACATGCTATGGAAATGAAATCAAATCTTTCCAAATGTTTTTTTCTAGATTTACTTTGAAAGATGGTATGGATTTTTTTTTTCAATCATTTATTATTTGATCTTGCAGCTTTGTGAAATGAAAAGTTTTTAGATGGGATATTCTCTTCCTTATTCTATTACCTGATGACAAAAATTTAAACTTGTCCCATTAAAAAGCATGGGCAAAGAACAAAAATAACTTGGGCTCACATGATGAGATTTGCCTTTGAAAGGGTAGAAAACATTGTGGGAAAAGGAGAAAATGCTTTTTCATTTTCTCTTTTTACCAAAATGTTTTCATATACCTTTTTCCTCAGGGTCATTAAAACTTCAAATTGTTTGGTATTGGGTTACCCATTACCAAACGACAAAACTTTTAGACTAGTCCAAATTCAAAGCATTTGCAGACAACAAAATAAATATGACTCAAAAAATAAAAATGGCTTTGAGAAGGATAGAAAACAATGTGGGAAAAAGAGAAAATGCTGGTTACCAGCATTTTCTCCTTTTCCTTCAATGTTTTTAAAAGTTTTCTTTCTCAAGGTCGTTAAAAGTCGGGATTGTGTGGTAAAGAGTTAACTCTTTACCAAACTTGTCCAGATTCAAAGCATTTGCAGACGACAAAATAAATGTGACCCTAAAATTAAAATTTGTTTTCGAAAGGTTTCTCTCCCAGAGTCGTTAAAACCCAGAATTGTATGGTAAAGGGTTAAGATAATTACACCATGGAGATTCCTGCTTCTAGATACAGCATAAAATAAACAATTGGACAGCGAAAGTTCAGTTAACTCTTAATCCTTTATCAGATAACAAAATTTTAGCCATGTCCAAACTGAAAGCATTTGCAGACGGCAATTTCATTGTGGTTCAAATGGTGCAATTTTCTCTTGATAGGGTAGAAAACATTGTGTGAAAAGGAACAAATGCTGGTTACCAGCGTTTTCTCCTTTTCCCACAATGTTTTCAAAAGGCATCTTTCCCAGGGGCGTTAAAAGGCGGCATTGTGCAGTAAAGGGTTAACCACACAATCCTGAGTTTTAATGACCCTAAAGAAGAACGCTTTTGAAAACATTGTAGGAAAAGGAGAAAATACTGGTACCCAGTATTTTTCCTTTTTCCACAATGTTTTATGCCCCTTCACAGACAAATCTTGTCATTTGAGCCACATTTCAGCCGTTGTCTGCGAGTGCTTTGAATTTGGATAACTCCAAAAATTTTGCCGTTTGGTAAAGAGTTAATAGGTAAGAAAAAATGCAAAATCAAAAAAAAAAAAGCTGTTTCTAGATGGTAATTACCATTTTCTCCTTTTCCCATGATAACTTTTTACATTTACATAAAATAAAGAAATTTGATCATTTGAGTGATATTTAAGTTTTACTCTGTAATTGCTTTCAGTAATTTGACATCTGGTAAAGCCTTCATAGAATTAATGGTTGTATCCTGTTTCATACTTCTCTTAATCAGTTTTACAGTTTTTCCTTTTTGTTTCATTAAAAATACATCTATACTCATTTACAGCTTAGTTTTAACCCATCTCATCTTTATTCTATCAAACTATAATCATTCTCTTATCTTCATGCCAAATTTTTACCCTGACGGTTGTAAGGTTGCACAGATTCCAACAGACAGAAAATGCATTTCATTTTCTGGAGGCCTTCAAAGGAATCACTGTTGTCTTTTCCGGTTTTAATTGAAGATAAATCCCCTGAGTCTCTTTTTCCCTTATACCATTATATATTGGTAATTTATCTATGCTTCCACAGCTGACAAAATTCTGAGCCATTCTACACACTATCAAGTTTTAACAGTGTTTTTTGTTTCTCTGGCGGCTAGGATGTATCTTTAAGAAAATCTAGAATATGTCAAGCAGATGTATTGGGTTTTACTCAAATAAGGAAATCATTGTCTCTATAATAAGCCCTTAGGCTTTTAATTAAATAAAACCAGATTTTTCCCCCAAACGTTTGATAAAATATAATTTGATAATTTGATGGTTATTTTCCCCAAACATTGATAAAATATAATTTGATAATTTGATGGTTGTTTTTTGGCCAGAAAATCTCACAAAGTATTGGTACAAGGGGATGCAAAGATTAAACTGCATTTTCTGAATAGTGTGATCTTGATCAACACTGTCTGCAATAGCAGCAAATGTTGTGCTTAAGCCTTTCCCAAACAAGCCCTCGTTTTCACGTGCCTGCAGTACAAGTCTTTTGAAAACACTGTGGGAAAAGGAGAAATTGCTCGTAACGAGCAATTTCTCCTTTTCCCACAGTGTTTTCTACCCTTTTTGAGACGTTTCTGCCACTTTCATCAAATTTAAAATTGTCGTCTGCAAACTCTTTCAATTTGGACCAGTCCAAAATTTGTCATTTGGGAAAGGGTTAAAGATTTCCGGCTAGAAGTGAAAACTCATAGTTTATGATCAAACTCTTTACCACATAGCAAAACTCTGGGCTCTTCCGTATTGAAGGAAATTACAGACAACTATTCAAATGGTTTTCAAATGATAATATTTGTCCTTGAATAGGTAGAAAACATTGTGGGAAAAGGAGGAAATGCTGTTTAACAGCATTTTCTCCTTTTTTCCAAAATGTTTTCGAAAGGCTTTTTCCTCAAGGTCATTAAAAATCAGGTCTATGTGATAAAAGGTAATAGAGTTTGCTTGTCGAAGAAATATTACTATATTGGAAAGTGTAGCTCCAACATCAGACTGTATGCAGTCTGATCTTGATCTACACTGTCTGCACAAGTCACACTTGGCATCCTTAGTGTTAACCTCTTCCACACAATCCAGAGTTTTAACAACCCTGAGCATAAAGGCTCAGGACAACTGTTAAACATTGTGAGAAAATAAGAAAATGCTGTCAACCAGCATTTCCTCCTTTTCCCACAACAGTTTCTAACCTTCTAGAGAGAATTTCATCATTTTAGACACATCAATACCTTGACATCTGCAAATGCTCACATTTTGGGCAAATCCAAAATTTTGACTGTGTTTACCAAAAAATAAATTTCCCAAACAGTTATGACTAGAACAAATTGAAAGCATCAGCAGGTGACAGATTGCTTGTTACCAGCATCTTCTTGTTTTCCAACGATGTTTTCAAAAGCCTAATCCTTCTTTGGTGTAATCAAAACCCAGGATTGTGTGGTAAAAGGTTAACCCTTTACCAAACAATTCCAGGTTTTTATGTGACGACCCTGAGGAGGAAAGCCTTTGAAAACAATGTAACAAACAGATTCTCCTTTTCCTACAATGTTTTCTTCTCCACCAGGGAACTTAAGCTGATTTATACCAATTTCAAATTAAATTTTGTTGTCTGTAAATGCTTTGGAACTGTCGAAAATTTGTCGTTTGGGAAAGCGTGAAAGGACTAACAGAGCATTGTCTGCCAGTCTTGCACAGTGTATATAAGATAAAGACAGGATACATTTATATACAATATGAGCCATGTTCTGTGAAAAGGGGGCTTAATGCATCTGCAAAAAGTATCGACCTATGTCAGCCTGTGCAGTCCGTGCAGGCTGACATGGGCCGAAACTTTTCGCTGTCTTTAAATTTTCTGCATGTCAAGCGATAATTCTATGCCATGATTCAGTCGGTTGTTAGACAAAATGGATTGTACAGATCCATCATTAACCCTTTACCACACGATCCCGAGTTTTAACGACCCTGAGAAAGAAGCCTTTTGAAAACATTGTGGGAAAAGGAGAAAATGCTGGCAACCAGCATTTTCTCCTTTTCCCACAATGTTTTCTCTATTTTCTAAGGCAAGTTTCATCATTTTATCGGAACTATTTTGTCGTCTGCAGATGCTTTCAATTCGGTCAAGTCAAAAATGTTGTCGTTTGGTAAAGAGTTCAGTGATGTATTGTTTTGAATTATGCAAAACGGAGATGCATTAACCCTTTAACACACAACCAAATTTTAGACCTGTCCAAATTGAAAGCATTTGCAGACGACAATTTCACTGTGGCTGAAATAGTGCAATTTTTTTTTTTTGATAGGGTAGAAAACATTGTGTGAAAAGGAGAAAATGCTGGTTACCAGCATTTTCTCCTTTTCCCACAATGTTTTCAAAAGGCTTCTTTCCCAGGGGCGTCAAAAGGCGGCATTGTGCGGTAAAGGGTTAAGCCCTCTTTTGCCAGAGCATGGCTTGTATAAATCTGGACCACTATTATAAAATCCAGGGCCACTGATTTTATTCCCTTCCGCTTTATGACCCTAATCTCCATTTTTTATTGAGGAACATTTTGTCAGTTCCATTCTGTGCTTCAGACCCACATCTTTCATTGAAGAACATTTCGTCAGTTCAATTTTGTATTTCAGACCAAGGCAATATTTATATTTTTTCTTTTGTGTTACTTTTGTGGCCTTAGTAGGCGTCTAATTCCTTTTCTGTATGCAGAACACTTTGAAGCAGTTACTGGATATTTATGCCAAGCCCCGTAGCTCAGTCGGTAGTGCACAGGACTTGAGAACAGGAAGTTGCTGGTTCAATCCCTGGCTTGGCCAATTTCTTTCCCAAGGATTGATGATAGGCATTGCGACAGGATTCATTCCTCTTTCACTGCTGATCATTGTTTTGGCGATGGTTATGTGGGAAAACAGCCAGTGGCTTGGAAAAACAAGAGGGCCATGATGGCCCTGTATCGCTCCACTGGCTTATAAATATAAACCACGAAGAAAAGTCTTCACTATATAAGCCCTTATAAAACTTTGACCTCATGGCTACAGTCTGACTAAATGGGGAATATTGTATTAGAAGAATAACATGCCAAATGTGGGAGTTCTTGGCCTTATGGCTGGTAACAAGATGGTTTCTGAACTTTTCACTCCATAAACCCATGTAAAACTTGTGATCCCTGGTGCAGGGCCAAACTTGATCCTAGAGCTGTAACTTGGGCCCTCTTTGTAACTGTCCACTAAATAATGCTATAATTATATGCAAAATTTGGTAGCCTAAGCCTTATGGCTGTGTACACCAAGATTTAAAAGTTTTCCCTATGTAAGCCTATGTAAATCTTGTGAACCCCCCCCTCCAAGTATGAGGCCAAATTGACCCCAGGACTATACTTTGGACACTTTTGGTAGACTCCAACTAGATCAAGCTAAATGCCAAATTTGGTAGCTCTAGGCCTTATGGTTTCAGACAAGAAGATATTTAAAGTTTTCTCTATATAAGCCTATGTATAAAACTTGTGACCCCTGGGGAAGAGCCAATTTTGACCCCAGGGCTATAATTTCAAGAAACATGATAGAGGTCTACTACATAAAGCTACATGCCAAATTTGGTAGCCCTATGCCTTATGGTTTCAGACAAGAAGATTTTTAAAGTTTTCTCTATATAAGCCTATGTAAAACTTGTGACCCCTGGGGAAGAGCCAATTTTGACCCCAGGGCTATAATTTGAAGAAACTTGATAGAGGTCTACTACATAAAGCTACATGCCAAATTTGGTAGCCCTATGCCTTATGGTTTCAGACAAGAAGATTTTTAAAGTTTTCTCTATATAAGCCTATGTAAAACTTGTGACCCCTGGGGCAGAGCAAATTTTGACCCCAGGGCTATAATTTGAAGAAACTTGATAAAGGTCTACTACATAAAGCTACATGCCAAATTTGGTAGCCCTATGCCTTATGGTTTCAGACAAGAAGATTTTTAAAGATTTCCAATATTTTTCAGTTTTGTTGCCATGGCAACCAGAGTTTTTGAAGGAATCAAATTCTTTCAAGAAATTCTGAAGAGGACCATGTCAGGATCATTTCTGTGAAGTTTCGTGAAAATCGGATGGGTAGTTTCAGAGAAGAAGATGTTTGAAATAAAAGTTAACGCACGGACGGACGGACTGACGGACGGACGGACGGACGGACGACCGGACGGACGAACGCACGACGGACACCGGGCCATGACATAAGCCCGCTGGCCTTCGGCCAGTGGAGCTAAAAACTGTGCAGAGTACTGGTAAAAAGAAACTCCAGGAAAGCATTGATAGGTGCACTGGCCGCCACAATGTAACTGAAATAATGTTGAAAACGGTGTTAAACACCATACAATCAATCAATCAACTGGATATTTACCCTTTACCACACAATCCCGACTTTTTAACGACCCTGGGGAAGAAGCCTTTTGAAAACATTGTGGGAAAAGGAGAAAATGCTGGTAACCAGCATTTTCTCCTTTTCCCACAATGTTTTCTACCTTTCCCAAAACAAATTTCAGTTTTTGAGTCACATTTACTTTGTCTTCTGCAAATGCTTTCAATTTGGAAACGTCCAAAATGTTGTCGTTTGGTAAAGAGTTATGGTAAATAATCTGCACAGGCTGGGGGGGATCAAACCATAACCTCTCTGTCTGCGATCAAACACCATGCCCATATAAAAGCTTAGTTCTGTCTGTATTCAAATGTCATAGTCGTTTATGTTTAAGAAATAAAATCTAACTTGGGGCTCCAGATAAGAGGGAGTGATGGTATTCTAAATCCATTTTTTCTTTTCCAAACCCCATGTTGTGGGTACTCATTAGAATCGTCTCAATGAGACGATTCAAATGAATACCCATAACATAGGGTTCAGAGGAGAATAGTAATTTTCTTCAATTTTGAAATCAAAATCACTCCCTCTACCTGGAACTCTGTAACTCATCTATCTTTGTAAATTTATCAAGGAAGCACCGACTCTTAAAAATAGTATCTTAAAAAACATCCTGTGAACTGTTACTTTATTATCATTCTTGTTCATCCTCTCTCGATTATTTATTTTCCTGTCAAAAGATCCAATTCCAAAACAGATTTCAAACTTTATCTGAAACCTCTATTTATTGCCTTTTATTTTTGTTCTATGGTTTTTTTTTCAGATTTGTGTTTTTTTCAGATTCTTGTATATTACACCACTAAAATCCCCCTATGTACAGTATATGTGTTATGACAATGTATAATTTATATACATCATAAACTAAATGTCAGTTCAGTTCTGTTCTATAGTAAGGCAGTTACAGGCACAAACTCATATTACACCTGGCTATAACTCTTTACGTACAAGAGTTGAAAAGCAACGATTCTGATGCAGCTATGCTGAAAGCATTTGCAGCTGTAAAATATACTGTTCACATAATGCTGGTCACCAGCATTTCTCCGCTTTCCAATATGTTTTCAAAGATAATTTTTTCTCTGGGTGACTAAGACACATGACTGTTAGGTACACAGACAAATCATATATTTATCAATGAAACATACCTGCTGCAACATAAAGGTGCTGACCCGCATCGCCTTCCCGTATGATATAATGAGACTGTTTGATTTGTTTTTCATACATACATTCCACCACTTCACGTATCTGTGTTGAATCCAGCTTCTTCAAAAAGTCATTGTCCAATATTGCATCTTTGATTAGTTGTTTTGATCTGGAAAAATAAATAAAAACACCACAATTATTTATTGAGCAGACCCCCAGATAAAAGGGAGTGAAAGTATTCTAAATCCATCATTTCTCTTCCAAACCCTATGTTGCGGGTACTCATTAGAATCGTCTCGATGAGACGATTCCAATGAGTGCCCATGACATAGGGTTTAGTGGAGAGTGATTAATATTTTCAATTTTGAAATAAAAATCACTCCCTCTATCTGGAGCTCTGTACTGAGCATAGGAATGTTATAATTTGGTAAAATGTTGAGGTGTAGATACAATTTTTTATTCATTTCATGTCAATATTATTATTTATTTGGTTGAATTGTTGAATGGGCAAGTGTCCTAAAATTATCAAAAAAAGGTTCATTCTACTGTATGGAACAGTTTGAAGGAAAGACAAAATCTCAATAGTAGACAAAACATTGTGGGATATTAAGCAATTGCTTTTACCACACAATCATGAGTTTTAACAACCCTGAGGAAACGCCTTTTGAAAACATTGTGGGAAAGGAGAAAATGCTGGTGTTATTTAACCTATCAAAGACAAATTTCATCATTTGAGCCACATTTGAATTGTCATCTGCTAATCTACAAAGGCTTTCAACATGTTCAAACAGTTCTGTTGCTCGGTAAAGACTACACAAGCAGTTGCTCCTTTTTCCACAATGTTTTCCTACAATGTTATTAGAGCCAACTGAAGAAGTTTCAAAAAGTGTTATTTGTTTAGTTACTGCATTCTGGCTAGCCATCGGAAATCCTGAATTTGAACAGAGTATGAGACAGAATTGAGTGCCTCTATCAACAAAACACCTCCTATCCCCAAAGGAAATAGAGATGACAATTTCCCTCAATTGTCAAGTTGGCTTTTAATTAGGCAGACAAATGGTTAAATTAACCGCTAACCTGACTCAATAAGACCAGGAAGTTATTGTACATGACCCAAATATTAAATTCCAGCCTTCAATATGGCTCATTTCCTGTCAGAGATCACAGTTATAGCAGCAGCCACATGCATAATACCAGTCAAATGGGTAAATTAAGAGCTAACCAGTCCAAGTAAGGACAGGAAGTTATCGAGAGTGACCCAAATATTAGATTCTAAGCCTTCAATATTGCTCATTTCCTGTCAGGGACCACAGTAACATTGCCAACTACAGGTAACTGTATTTACACTTGTAAACTTTACCAGACAACAAAACTTAGACCTATCCACATTTAATTTTGTTTACAGATGACATACATGTATAAAGCATGACTACAATTATGAATATGTATCTGAAAGGATGGAAAACATGTTTGCTGATTACGAGACAAGTATTTTCTACTTTTAAAACAATGTTTTTAAAACCTTAATGCCTCAGGGTTGTTCAACAACAGAACTGTTTTGTAAAGGGTTCAGAAACACAATATCAATGGATAAATTAACCGCTAACCAGTCTAAATAAGGGCAGGAAGTTGTTGTACTCTGACACGGTATTATATTCCAGCTTTCAGCATGGCCCATTTCTCGTTGAAGACCACAATTAGCACTTTACCATTTGAAAAAATTTTAAACTTCCCAGCTGAACTGTGAAAGCAACTGCAGCTAACAAATAGATTATTGACAGACTACCAAGTTAAATAAACTGTTAACCAGTCTAAACAAGGACAGGAATTTGTTGTACTCTGATCCACTACGATATTCCAGCTTTTTCGTTTCTCATTTCTTATTGAATACAAAAGTGAATGGTATCAACTGACAAATTCATCTTGCTGATAAAGGCTTCAAAGAACATTGTGGGCAAAGAACACAAATTAGTTACCATCATTTTCTGCTTTTCAAAAAATGTTTTCTATCCAATCAAAGACAAATTCCATCATTTAAGCCACATCTTAAAGATCGTCAACGAATGCTTTCAAAATAAACAAATCTCTGATGCAGTTGTCTGGTAAAGAGTTAACCCTTTACCAAACGATCCCGACTTTTGATGACCCTGAGGAAAAAGCCTTTTGAAAACATTGTGGGAAAAGGAGAAAATGCTAGTAACCAGCATTTTCTCCTTTTCCCACAATGTTTTCTTCCCTATCATAGGCAAATTCCATCATTTTTACTACGATGAAATTGTCGTCTGCAAATGCTTTCAATTTGGACAAGTCTACATTTTTGTTGTGTGGTAAAGAGTTAAAAATATTTTAGACTTGTCCAAACTTAAAACATTTACAGACAACAAAATGAATATAACTCATTTGTGGAGACGTCTATAAAAAAGTTGGAAACTTAGTGAGAAATGGAGAAAATGCTGGTCATCAGCATTTTCTCCTTTTCTCAAGATTTTCAAAAAATCCTCTCTGAGAGGGCGGTAAAAATACATGACTGTTTGGTAGAGGGGTAAGGAACATAATAACAGTTAACTCTTTACCAAACGACAAAATTTTAGACTGGTCCAGATTGAAAGCATTTGCAGACGACAAAATGAAGGTGACTCAAAAATTAAAATTTGATTTGGGAAGGGTGGAAAACATTGTGGGAAAAGGAGAAAATGTTGGTTACTAGCATTTTCTCCTTTTCCCACAATGTTTTCAAGAGTTTTCTTTCTCAGGGTGGTTAAAAGTAGGGATTGTGTGGTAAACACTTAACTCTTTACCAAATTTGTCCAGATTCAAAGCATTTGCTACGGTGGCACAAAAGTGACATGGAAGATATATTTTATACTACGTGCGCACGTAATAGTTATTACGTGCGCACGTATTAGTTAATACGTGCGCACGTATTAGTTAATACGTGCGCACGTATTAGCTACTGCGTGTGCACGTAATAACTAATACGTGCGCACGTAATACTATTGCGTGCGCACGTATTAGCTAATACGTGCGCACGTATTAACTAATACGTGCGCACGCAATAGTATTACGTTCGCACGCAGTAGCTAATACGTGCGCACGTATTAACTAATACGTGCGCACGTAATAATCGACCAATCAGTTTATAAGGAACAGAAGCCATATTGTTGCGAGGGAAGGGCAAAATTACATTGGTCCAACACGGCAACAGATGTGCATACATCTGACACCCAAGTAAAAAATCGAGTAGAGCTATTACTTCTTAAATCGTTTAGGCATACTGCGATTATTTTAAGTATCTGTACCCTGGTACGGTACAGTAACTATTAATACTCTAGCCTACGGTCCATCGAATTACCCCAAACCACCCCAAAACACCCCAAAACATCCCAAACCACCCCGAAACACCTTTTATATGATATAAAATTATTAATACAGTAAGGGTTGGTTGAATTGTTGGGTAAGGATCACTTTTAACAAAAAATATCTATATTACGTCCTGTCACGTTAGCCTAAGGATAAAAGGACTACATGCATTACATGCGCTAGAGACTTTTTGGCCCCACTGAGATCTGGGACCATAATGTCTGACTCTCTGAAAAAGTTCGTTCATGCCTCCAAACTATATGTAATCAGAATGGCAAACATTGTGGACCCGGATCCGACTGCCCCTTGAAAGAGCAGTCTGATCTGGGTCCATTATGTTTGGTCATGTCTGACTGTCTGAAAAAGTTCGTTCATGCCTCTATATGTAGTTAGAATGGCAAGCATTGTGGACCCAGATCCGACTGCCCCTTGAAGGAGCAGTCTGATCTGGGTACATTATGTTTGGTCATGTCTGACTGTCTGAAAAAGTTCGTTCATGCCTCCAACCTATATGTAGTCAGAATGGCAAACATTGTGGAACCAGATCCGACTGCCCCTTGAAGGAGCAGTCTAATCTAGGTACATTATGTTTGGTCATGTCTGATTGTCTGAAAATGTTCGTTCATGCCTCCAACCTATATGTAGTCACAATGGCAAGCATTGTGGACCCAGATCCGACTGCCCCTTGAAGGAGCAGTCTAATCTGGCTACATTATGTTTGGTCATGTCTGTCTGTCTGAAAAAGTTCGTTCATGCCTCCAAACTATATGTAGTCATGCTGTCAGAATGGCAAACTTTGTGGACCCAGATCCGACTGCCCCTTAAAGGAGCAGTCTAATCTGGGTACATTATGTTTGCTAATGTCTGACTGTCTGAAAAAGTTCGTTCATACCTCCAAACTATATGTAGTCATGCTGTCAGAAAGGGAAACTTTGTGGACCCAGATCATGCGCGGATCCAGATATCTTTCTCAGGGGGGGTCCCACCGCAAACGCACTCTTCTTATTATATGATACTTTGATTTCGGATTTCAGTGGATGTAAGTCAACGTTTCCAGTTCTAACCATGAGGAGGTCTCCACATTTAGAACCGTTTATTTTTTATATTCATGAATGTATTTTACATAAATGCTGTGCAATATCAAACCAGTACCATTTCACGAATCCGATAACCACATTTTTCCAAAATTCCAGGGGGGGTCCGGACCCCCGGTCCCCCCCTCTGGATCCGCCCATGAAGATCCAACTGCCCCTTGAAGGAGCAGTCTGATCTGGGTCCATAATGTTTGGTCATGTCTGACTGCCTGAAAAAGTTCGTTCGTGCCTCCAAACTATATGTAGTCAGAATGGCAACAGATACCGTAATTTATATAAGTTTTAGGGAAGTTAGATATATGCAAACATTGTGCAGCCAGATCATCAGACTGCTACTAAAGTAACAGTCTGATTGGGGTCCACGGTGTTAGGCATTCAAACTACATCTTTTGAACCATAGATATTTCAGTTTAAGGAAAATTAATTATTGTGTATGCCATTTTCAATTTGATTTATACTGTTCCTGCATCTTAAACCGTTGTAAAATGATATCACTTTAAACGCCTTTTTTGTTTTCTTGAGGTGTTTTGGGTAGTTTTCGGTGACAAAACTCCTTGTATAGCTCATCAGTCTTTCGTACCCTACAAATCATTCCACCCCCAACCCCACCACAGTATTAATTTTATATGATAAAAGGTGGTTTGGGGTGTTTTGGGGTGGTTTGGGGTGTTTTGGGGTGGTTTGGGGTAATTCGATGTACCGTAGGCTAGAGTATTAATAGTTACTGTACCATACCAAGGTACAGATACTTAAAATAATCGCAGTATGCCTAAACGATTTAAGAAGTAATAGCTCTACTCGATTTTTTACTTGGGTGTCAGATGTATGCACATCTGTTGCCGTGTTGGACCAATGTAATTTTGCCCTTCCCTCGCAACAATATGGCTTCTGTTCCTTATAAACTGATTGGTCGATTATTACGTGCGCACGTATTAGTTAATACGTGCGCACGTATTAGCTACTGCGTGCGAACGTAATACTATTGCGTGCGCACGTATTAGTTAATACGTGCACACGTATTAGCTAATACGTGCGCACGCAATAGTATTACGTGCGCACGTATTAGCTAATACGTGCGCACGTATTAGCTAATACGTGCGCACGCAATAGTATTACGTGCGCACGTATTAGTTATTACGTGCGCACGCAGTAGCTAGTACGTGCGCACGCAGTAGCTAATACGTGCGCACGTATTAACTAATACGTGCGCACGTAATAACTATTACGTGCGCACGTAGTATAAAATATATCTTCCATGTCACTTTTGTGCCACCGTAATTTGCAGATGACAAAATAAATATGACTCTAAAATTGAAATTTGTTTTCGAAAGGGTAGAAAACATTATGGGAAAAGAAGAAAATGCTGGTGACCAGCATTTTCTCCTTTTCTCACAATGTTTTCAAAGGGCTTTTTCTGTAGGGTCGTTAAAACCTGGGATTGTGAGGTAAAGGATTAATCATTATTCAATTACCATTAAATTTCTCTACAAGACTGCCTGACAACAGTTCCAAACAAGGAGACTCATTAATCCATTGTAACCACACAATACCGAGTTTTAGCCATTTGCCAAACGATCCTGTGTTTTAACAACACTGAAAGAAGCCTTTTGAAAACACTGAGGGGAAAGGAGAAAGTACTAGTAACCAGCATTTTCCCCTTTTCCCACAATTTTTTCTATCAAAGAGAAATCTCACCATTTGAGCAAGAATTAATATGTCGTCTGCAAATCCTTACAATTTGGTCCAGCCAAAAATGTGTCATTTGGTGATTGGCCAAGGACCCTGAGGGATAAAGCTTTTGAGAATTTTACTTTTCAAAGACAAACCTCAACATTTGAGCCACATTTGACATGTCATCTGCAAAATGCTCTCACCATAAATGCGCCTAGAATTTTGTTGTGTGGTCGAGTTGACTCATAAACTACTGAGATTAACCCTTAAAGTGCCTTTCACGACTATAGTTGCCTTTGCGGCCAGTGTAGATCAAGATCAGGCTGCACAAAATGTGCAGCCTGATCTTTGATCTACACTGTCCGCTTTGCTGAGACACTAGACATAAAAAGTGGTTTTATTCTAGACTGAAAATGTCCATTGGGTTTATTCGGCGCTTTCAGGGCTAATTAGTAGCAAACAGAATCCTGTATTCACCAACCATTCTTAACCCCTTACCAAACGACAAAATTTCAGACTGGTCCAAATTCAAAGCATTTGCAGACGACAAATGTGACTGAAAAATTGAAATTTGTTTTGGGAAGGGTAGAAAACATTGTGGGAAAGGGGTTACCAGGATTTTCTCCTTTTCCCACAATGTTTTCAAAAGTTTTCTTTCTCAGGGTGGTTAAAAGTCGGGATTGTGTGGTAAGGAGTTAAAGATACATCCTTACAGCCTGAAATAAAAACAACTGGAAAGTGGGTAGAATGTATCAGAATTTGGTCAGCTGTGTAAACATAGATAAATTACCAATATATATATATAGGGTGTAAGGGATAGAGAAACTCAAGGGAGGGATTTGTCTTCATTTTAAACCAGAAATGACAAAAGTAATTTCTTTAAAGGCCGCCAAAAACTGAACTGCATTTTCCATCCGTTCTTAATCCATGCAGCCTTGTAGCTGTCAGTGGCAACATTTTGCAAGAAGTTACAAGAATGATTATAGTTGCATAAAATAGAGATGCACATGTAATGGGTTAAAATCTGGCTGAAAACCAGTACATTTGTATCTTTAAAAGCATTTTTAGTCTAATTCTAGATTTAGAAAGTCACACAACTTCTGATTGGCTAAACCATTTGGTTTGGCCAATCAGAAGTTATGTTACTTTTAAATTTAGAAAATTCTTGAGATTAAGACTAGGAATGTTCTTATGAATGGTTGGTGAATACGATTCCTGGTTGAAAACATCCTTGTAAATTAGATATTATCAACATGAATTGACATTTAACTCTTTGCCACTACAAACGTTTGGACGCAACCAAATTGAAAGGATTTGCAGACGACAAATTACATGAAGCTCAAATGATGATTTCTGTCTTTGCTAGGGTAGAAAACATTGTGGGAAAAGGAGGAAAATGCTGGTAGTGGGCATTTTCTCCTTTTCCCACAATAAAAGCTAATCTCTTTCAAGGTTGTTAAAAGTCAAGATTGTGTGGTAAAAGGTTAAAAAAACTTTAAAATTGAGTCAGAAGAGAATCTGTAAATTTCAGAGGACAACCAACTGATGGTGTATGTCTAATGATACATGTGTCCATGTTTGGTTGTAATTTATCATCCTATCTCTTGTTTCTCTATCTGTCATCACTTACGTAAATATTTATTGACCTTAGGTCATTTCATAGAGACGGGGAAGACAAAAGTGAGGCATAAATGTCTTGGCCTCCAGAACTAAGGTCTTGTAGTCTTACACGATATCAAATTTTCCGTGTGTAACTCGAAGCAATACAAGCCCCGGGAAAGTCCAGCTATAAACCTACAACCTTTCCGGAACAAAGTATCAAACAAAGTATCGCATTTGTTGGCAATTTTATTAGATAAAAGCAATGAATTCAGATGAATACTGGTACATTGTGTGATCACTTCTTTTTTTCCTATTTACTCTTTACCAAACGGCAATATTTTAGACTGGTCAAAGAGAAAACATCAGCAGACAACAAAATAAATGTGACTCAAAAATTGCTTTTCTTTTTGATTGGGTAGAAAACATTGTGGGAAAAGGAGAAAATGCTGGTTACCAGCATTTTCTCCTTTTCCCACAATGTTTTCAAAGGCCTTCTTGGTCAGGGTCAATAAAATACAGAATTGTGTGGCAAAGGTTTAACCCTTACAGTGCCTTTCACCACAATAGTTGTCATTACAGCCAGTGTAGATCAAGATCAGGCTGCACAAAACATGCAGCCTGATCTTTGATCTGCACTGTCTGCTTTGCTGAAACATTGCAGACATAAGCAACCATGCACCTGCAATGATTTGGGTTGTATTTCTAGAATGAAAATGTCTGACAGGTTTATCCGGCACTCTAAGGGTTAATAATGGTCTAGAGTTATGGCCCTTGCCGCTCCCCCATCTACAGATGGTGACTTTAACTTATCACACAGGTACAAGTCAAAAATGTAGGAATGTCATTGTATGGTACATTATCATTATACCATCCCCTCATCAGACGACAAAATTTTTAGATTAATCCAAATTGGTAACATTTGCAGACAACAAATTGAGTGTAGTTCAAAAGATGATTTCTGTCTTTGAGTTGATATAAAACATTCATAGGAAAAGGAGAAACTGATAGAAACCAGTATTTTCTCCTATTCCCACCATGTTTTCAAATGCCTTTTTCATACTATCTCCTCATCAGACAACAAAATTTAAGATTTGTTGAAATTGATAGTAATTTAGCAAACAAAATAATAAATATGGCTAAAAATGATGAGATCTGTCTTACAAAGAGTCAAGAAATTTTGTGGGAAAATAAGTATATGCTGGTAACCAGCATTTTCTCTAATTCCCATCATTTTATTTAAGGTTTATTTAAGGCTTACTTTGTCCAATCCTTCCATCATAATGACAAAATTTTAGACTTGTCCAAAATGAAAGTATTTGCATATATAGCTAAAATGATAAGGACTGTCTCTAAAAGTGGACAAAAAATGTGGGAAAAGGAGAAAATACTGATTTTCACCATTTTCTCCTTTTTCCACAATGTTTTGAAAGCCTTGTTTCCTCCAAGTTAATAAAATCTGGGGTTTATCTTATCGCAAAGGTATGTGTCATAAATGAAGGGATGTCATTATGAAAAAAATTATCTACGATTTGATACACAGATTGAGGACAAGTTTGACTGATAACCTGTAAACATCTCTTGGACTCAACCAAAATCAAATGAGCAGTGCTCTGGCAAAAGGGGACTTAATGCATCTCCGTGCTGCATTATACCAGGCCAGTCATCCCAGTATCATGGATACATAAAATCCACAGTGTATAACAATCGATCGAATCACGAAGTATAATGCTCCTTGAATGTTCCGCAGAAAATTGACCACAAGCAAAGTGTTTCGGCCCATGTCATGCAGCCTGTGCGAACTCACTGTGCAGGTTGAACTAGGTCAACAACTTTTTGCAGATACATTAAGTCCCTTTTCACAGAGCATGGCTCAATTCAATGATTTAAAAAAAAAAAGTTTGGACAATGGCCATGTGGAATTTTATTCATGTTCTTTGCAACAGGGGTTAACAAGCAGAAGAGAAGGCATACAATGCTTTCACCTTCCGAGCACCGAATAAATCAACTCACATTTTTGGTCCAGCAATAAGATCCGAGTAAGCTACAAATAACTGAACCATGTTCTGGTAAAAGAGGGCTTAACTCTTTACCAAACGACAAAATTTTGGACTGGCTGAAATTGAAAGCATTTGCAGACAAGAAAATAAAAGTGACTTTAAAATTGAAATTTGTTTTGGAAAGCGAAGAAAACATTGTGGGAAAAGGAGAAAATGCTGGTTACCAGCATTTTCTTCTTTTGGCACAATGTTTTCAAAAGGCTCCTTTCTCAGGGTTATTAAACCCGGGATTGTGTGGTAAAGGGTGTATACATCTCTGTGTTGCTTGATACCAAGCAAGCCATCAAGTAATTATGGATCCATAAAATCCATCTTGTTTAACTCTTTCCCAAACGACAAATTTTGGACTGGTCCAAATTGAAAGAGTTTGCAGACGACAATTTTAAATTTGATGAAAATGGCAGAAAGTTCTCAAAAAGGGTAGAAAACACTGTGGGAAAAGGAGAAATTGCTCGTTACGAGCAATTTCTCCTTTTCCCACAGTGTTTTCAAAAGACTTGTACTGCAGACACATGAAAACCAAGGCTTGTCTGGGAAAGGGTTAATAATTGACTGGGTTATGAGGAACACTCGTCCATTGACATGTAGAAAATTGACCAATACCAAAAATGTTTTGGCCCAGGTCAGCCTGCGTGGACTTAGAGCAGGCTGACCTGGTTTGATACTTTTTGTAGATGTATTAACCCTTTACCACATAATCCTGAGTTCTAAGGAAGCGGAAGAAGCTTTTTCAAAACACTGTGGGAAAAAGGAGAAAATGCTGGTAACCAGCATTTTCTCCTTTTCCCACAATGTTTTCTACCCTGTTAAAGCCGAATTCTATCATTTGAGTTACACTGAAATTGCTGTCTGCAAGAGCTTTCAATTTGGACAAATCTACATTTGTGTCATGTGGGTTAAGCCCCCTTTTCAGAGCATAGCTCACTTGCAATTTCATTTTTGCTCTTGCCCAAAATATTGAAGTAAAGCCTACAGTTATGATCAAATATCAGACTACATGTTTTGTACCTTCTTATCTGGATCTTCACTGACCCCATAGACAACTTAAGTTGTTAAAGGTTGCTGGAGGCATCAATATTCAGTATGGCAGCCAACTTAATTGTCAATATTTCCGTAATAAAAATTTTATGAGACATATTCAATTTGAAAAATATTCTCTGAGAAATAAACAGACAGTCCCAGTTGTGCTAATTTGTTTCTACTCCCTGAAAACAGACCATTTCAATGATCGTCAATTTTTTTTGGCTGATGGAGAAGTCCATTTTATTTAGAAAGAGACTTTCCGTTTAACCCTTTATCAAATAATCCCGACTTTTAACAACCCTGAGAAGGAAGCCTTTTGAAAACATTGTGGGAAAAGGAGAAAATGCTTGTAACCAGCATTTTCTCCTTTTCCCACGATGTTTTCAACCCTTCCCAGTACAAATTTCAATTTCTGAGTCATATTTAATTTGTCATCTGGAAATGCTTTCAATTTGAGGTAACCTAAAATTTTGTTGTTTGGTAACGAGTTAAGCTCCGCTATTTTCAACCAAATCCAAAGTTATTGTCAAAGCCCTATTGCCAATATTAAGCCTTGTCTGCGTTGGCGTCATCATGATTATCACGCAAAAACTTTAATATTTTCTTATATCTCTCTCATTACTGAAGATATTTACTTCAAACTTGCTTTTAAGTTCTTCACCATTACTCCCTGAAATGCCGAATAAACCAAACAGACATTTCCAGTCTACTAATATGATTCAAATAACTGCAATTTCAAGGTTGCTTTAACCCTTTACCAAACAACAATGATGTAGACTGGTCGAAATTGAAAACAGTTGCAGACAACAACTTAAAGGTGGCTCAAATGACGAAATTTGTTCTTGATAGGGTAGAAAACATTTGTGGGAAAAGGAGAAAATGCCAGCATTTTCTCCTTTTCCCACAATGTTTTCAAAAGGCCTCTTCCCCAGGGTCGTTAAAAGTTTGAATTGTGTGGTACAGGGTTAAACGGTGTCCCGAATGTGTCAGGAAAGTGGACGCTGTAGATCAAAGATCAGATTGCAGTCTGGTCTTGATCTATGCTGGCTGCACAGGCAACTTTAATTCTGAAAGGCACTTTAACCCTTTACCAAACGACAAACTTTTAGACTGGTCCAAATTGAAAGCATTTGCAGACGACAAATTAAAGGTAGCCCAAATGATGAAATCTGCCCTTGATAGATTAGAAAACATTGTGGGAAAAGGAGAAAATGCTGGTTACCAGCATTTTCTCCTTTTCCCACAATGTTTTCAAAGGCCTTAATCTTCGTCAGGGTCGTTTAAAGTCGGAATTGGGTGGTAAAGAGTTAAGGGTTAAAAGGGGAGGGATTCCATACAATAAAGGTAGGTAACCCAGAAATATTTTTGACACAGTTATGCCCCATTTTCAACACAAATATTTTCAATGAAAAAACGGACTGTAGCCAAGGTTTGGCATCTGCATGGGATACTCGTTTAACTCCATACTAGACGACAAAATTCTAGACTAAATGAAAGTAATCAATTGCAGACAGCACATCAAATTTGAGTCACATGACAGGACTTGCCTCCAAAGGTAGAAAATATTGCTGGAAAAGGAGAAAACACAAATTTTAGACTTGTCAGACTTTACATGTATTTACAGAAGACAAATTCAACGTGGCATAAAAGATACAATTTCCCTCTGAAAGGGTACAAAACAAAATAAAAAGTATTCCACCCATGTCTCTTTACCAAACGACAAAATTGAAAGTGTTTGCAGATGACAAATATTAAATGTGACTGAAAAAATAAAATTTGTTTTGGGAAGGATAGAAAACATTGTGGGAACAGGAGACAATGCTGGTTACCAGCATTTTCTTCTTTTCCTACAATGTTTTCAAAGGGATTTTTTCTTAGGTTCGATAAAAGTCGGGATTGAATGAATGTAATGGTATTTAACGCCATTTTCAACATTATTTCAGTTATGTTGCGGCGGCCAGTGCACCTATCCATGCTTTCCTGGAATTTCTTTTACCAGTACTCCACACAATATTCTTTCCAAGCCATTGGCTGCTTTCCCACACAGCCATTGTCAAAACAATGGTCAGCGGTGGGAGAGGAATGAATCCTGTTGCAATGACTATCATCAATCCTCGGAAAAAAATTGGCCAAGCCGGGGATCAAACCAGCGACCTCCTGTTCTCCAGTCCAGTATGCGACCGACTGAGCTAAAGGGGCTCGGCGTCAAAAGTCGGGATTGTGTGGTAAAGTGTTAAACAAAAAATTCCTAGGGAAAATGTTTGGAAAGCACTGTGTTGACCCCTTTCCAAACAAACTCCCTTTAATTTCATGAACCTGCAGGAAGAGGATTTTGTAAACATTGTGGTAAAGGAGACAACGCTGGTAACCCGAGTAGTTTCAAAGATTAATTTCCATCATTTGATCATCCTTAGATACTGAATTGTTTACCAAACAATCCTGTGTTTAACTCTTTACCAAACGACAAAATTTTAGACTGGTCCAAATTGAAAGCAGTTGCAGATGACAAAATGAATGTGATTGAAAAATTGAAATTTGTTTTGGGAAAGGGTAGAAAACATTGTGGGAAAAGTCAAAAATGCTGGTCACCAGTATTTTCTCCTTTTCCCACAATGTTTTCAAAAGGCTTCTCTCTCAGGGTCGTTTAAAGTCGGGACTATGTGGTAAAGAGTTAAATGACCCCAAGTCATTATGAAGCCTTTTGAAAACATTGTGAGAAAAGGAGAAAATGCTGGCAGCCAGCATTTTTTCCTTTTCGCACTATGTTATCTACCCTATTAAAGCCAAGCTCCATCATTTGCATTACATTTAAATTATTGTCTGCAATTGCTTTCAATTTCTACTATTGTAAAATTTTGTCTTTTGGTACGGAGTTAATTTGTCGTCTGCAAAATTACTACTTTCAACATAAACAAGTCCAAAATTTTGTGTTTGGTATAGAGTTACAAAGACAAAGCCAGGACTGTGAGGTATCTTACAATATTCGTTTTATTTGATTGTCTGATATTTCTCTTTACCAGACAACAAAATTTCAGACTTGTTGAGTCTGGAAACAGCTGCAGACAACAGTTACTATCCTTTCAGTGGCAAACCTCATTATTTGAGCAATATTTTATTTGTCGTCTGCAAATACTTTCAGTTTGGACAAGTCTACAATTTGGTCATCTGTTAATCCTTCACCACTTGACAGAGTTTTAGACCTGTCCAAGCCCAAAGCATTTGCAGACAAATAATTAAGTGTTGCTCAATTGTGGCAGTTGTCTTTCATAAGGAAGAAAACATTGTGGGAAAAGGAGAAAATGCTGGTTACCAGCATTTTCTCCTTTTCCCACAATGTTTTCACAAGCCTCATCTTTCTCAAAGTCGTTAAAAGCTGGGATTGTGTGGAAAAGGTTTAACTCTTTACCAAACGACAAATTTTGGACTGGTCCAAATTGAAAGAGTTTGCAGACGACAATTTTAAATTTGATGAAAATGGCAGAAAGTTATCAAAAAGGGTAGAAAACACTATGGGAAAAGGACAAATTGCTCGTTACGAGCGATTTCTCCTTTTCCCACAGTGTTTTCAAAAGACTTGTACTGCAGACACGTGAAAACCAGGGCTTGTTTGGGAAAGGGTTAAAGAAAAAAGCAAATATTTTGTCAGTAGGAAATACTCACATCTCAAAGTTTATTTCATTCCAAACTTCTTACAAAATATTGGACAGTGTAGATACAAGAGCAGACTGCACATTCTGTGCAGTCTGGTCTGATCTTGGACTGACATTGCCAGCAAGATCAGACTCATTGCCCCCATGCATCTGGTTCCCTAAGAAGAAAATTGTTCCTATATTTATATCAAGTTGCCAACAAAACCTTGAATAATTTGTAACATCTTCGCAATCAATATCGTCTGCTGAACAAAATGAATTATTCCAGCACAAAAAACACATTTCTTCCGACTCTAATACTTCAAACTATGACAAGCTTGAGTACTGTTATTAGTTCCTCAATTTTTGTCAGTTCTTAAATTTAACCCTTTACCACACAGTCTTAACTTTTGACCATCCTAAGGGAAGACAGCTGTGGAAAACATTGACGGAAAAGAAGAAAATGCTGGTAACAAGTATTTCCTCCTTTTCTCACAATGGTTTCAACCCTTTGTAACAAAGAGAGAAATCCGCATTTAACCCTTTACCACACAATCCTGACTTTTAACGACCCTGAAGAAAAGGCCTTTTGAAAACATTGTGGGAAAAGGAGGACCAGCATTTTCTCCTTTTCCCACAATGGTTTCTACCAGATCAAAGAAAAATTGCACCATTTGAGCCACGTTGAAATTGTCGTCTGCAAATGCTTTCAATTTGGACAAGTCTGAAATTTTGTCGTTTGGTAAAGGGTTACGAAGCATTTGTCGGCTGCAAATGTTTTAAATTTTGACAAGTCTAAAATTTTGATGCTTGGTAAAAAGATGAGGACTTTGCATCCCATAACCTTTTATATAACAATCCCAAGTTTTAATCACCCTCAATAAAAAGACTTTTAAAAACATCATGTTAAAAGGACAAAATGCTGGTAACCAGGATTTCCTCCCTAAACACTAATGTTTTCTATTCCTTCAAATTTTACGATTTTGAACTACATTTAATTTTTTGTCTGCAATGTCTTCAAATTTGTAGTTGGGTAAAGAATTATTAACCCTTTATCAAACAATCCTAGGTTTTGAAAACCCTGAAGAAGATTGGGCTTTTGAAAACATTTTGAGAAAAGGAGAAAATGCTGGTAACCAGCATTTTCTCCATTTCCCACAATGTTTTCTACCCTAAGGCAAATTTAGACATTTGAGCCATACTTAACCCCTTACCACACAATCCGACTTTTAACAATCTCGAGAAAGAAGCCTTTTGAAAACATTGTGGGAAAAGGAGAAAATGCTGGTAACCAGCATTTTCTCCTTTTCCCACAGTGTTTTCTACCCTTCCAAAAACTGATTTTAATTCTTGAGTCACATTTATTTTGTAGTCTGCAAATACTTTCAATTTGGACCAGTCTAAAATTTTGTCATGTGGTAAAGAGTTAATATGTAAATCTGCGAATGCTTACAAATTGGATATGTCTAATACTCTGGCGTCTGGTAGAGTTTAGTTCTTAGTTTAGTTGTTTTTTTTTTTGTCCAGTGGAGCTAAAAATTTATCTGCCTCCAAAGTGTCAACCTTTGTATCACCCATTTGTTGTTCCTATCTATACATCTATTAACCCTTTCCCAAATGACAAATTTTAGCCTCTTCCAAATTGAAAGCATCTGCAGACGACAAATTTGAAAGTGGTACAACTGAACTTAAGGTTTTTTGACAGGGTAGAAAACATTGTGGGAAAAGGAGAAAATGCTGGTTACCAGCATTTTCTCCTTTTCCCACAATGTTTTCAAAAGGCCTCTTCCCTAGGGACGTGAAAACATGGGATTGTTTGGTAAAGGGTTAAATTGATGATAAATTACTGCAGATCATAAAAGTAGGGACTTTTCCATTCCAGTATAGGAATGTATGAAAAATACCAACAAAATGACCGGGGGGGGGGGGTCATCAGGCAATACAGCTGGTCACCTTGTCTCATATGCATGGGGTCCTGGATGGCTCAGTGTACTAAAGTGTAACACTTGCAACCTTGTGGCTCAAGCTTTAACCCTTTCCCAAACAAGCCCTGGTTTTCACGTGTCTGCAGTACAAGTCTCTTGAAAACACTGTGGGAAAAGGAGAAATTGCTCGTAACGAGCAATTTCTCCTTTTCCCACAGTGTTTTCTACCCTTTTTGAGAACTTTCTGCCACTTCCATCAAATTTAAAATTGTCGTCAGCAAACTCTTTCAATTTGGCCTAGTCCAAAATTTGTTGTTTGGGAAAGGGTTAAGCCTCATTCTGCAGGAACCTTTTTTTCTTGGGGAGTGTCCCAGGGCAAGACATGTCAGAGCCCATCATGGTTCTAGTGAAGCCTGCAGGACATACATGAATATGATAAGCACCTTGATATCAGACACACACCCACCCACCCCCCCATAAGGGGGGGGGGGTGATAGTATTCTAAATCCATTATTTCTCTTCCAAACCCTATGTTGTGGGTACTTGTTAGAATCGTCTCGATGAGACAATTCTAATGAGTACCCATAACATAGGGTTTAGTGGAGAGTGATTAATATTTTCAATTTTCAAAATCACTGCCCCTGTCTTGAGCTCTGTTGATATGACTGAAATAATGTTGAAGGTGGTGTAAAACATTATTCAGTCATTCTTATATATTAAGAGAGTGAGTCAAGTTTGTCTAATATAAGAGCATCAGTCAGCAGCAGTTGCTTGATTATCAGTAAACAGTCGAAGTTGTAAAAGGGGCATAACTGTGTCAAAAATTCTTTGAAGGTTCTAATGTCTTGTTGAATAGGTTTCCCTTTTATAGTTAACAACTTGTCCTAGTTTGAAGTAAATATCTTCAGCGGTAACAGAGATATGACATGTCAAAGTTTTAACACAACAATGCAGATGATGATGACACAGACGCCAGACAACAATGATGCCAGGGCTATGATTGATTGATTGATTGTATGGTGTTTAACGCCATTTTCAATATTATTTTGGTTATATCGCGGCGGCCAGTGCACCTATCCATGCTTTCGTGGAGTTTCTTTTACCAGTACTCCACATAATATTCTTTCCAACCCACTGGCTGCTTTCCCACATGGTCAGCGGTGAGAGAGGAATGAATCCTGTCCCAATGACTATCATCAATCCTCGGAAAGAAATTGGCCAAGCTGGGGATCGAACCAGCAACCTCCTGTTCTCAAGTCCTGTATGCTACCGACTCAGCTACGGGGGCTTGGCCTAGGGCTATGACAGTTCTTCAAAAAAAGCCGAGTTAAAAATGTGCCTGTGGTGCAGACTGATTCTAAAATCCTGGTTAGGCCCTAAAATGTGTGCGGCCACAGAATTAAAGTGACTGAGGGCATGTAAGTGGGAAAAAAAATGGAGTTGTCATGTTATTGGAGGGCAACCCAAATCACTTTAATTCCCTCGTAAAAATGGGATTACAAGTTCACCTGGATGTTGGACAATGTTGAGATGTTGACGATTTCTCATTCATAACACTTAGATGACTCTTAACCCAGTACTAAATAATCCTGTGCTTTAACGACTCTGAGGAAAAGGACTTTTGAAAACATTTCGGGAAAAGGAGAAGGTTTCTCCTTTGTGATAATTGAATTGTAGATTTGTGGTACTCGTAGAGCTAACAATAAATCTAAGCTCTTTACCAGACAACAAAATCTTAAATCTGTTTAAATTGAAACCATCCACATTAGCAGACGATGTTTAAAATTTAGCAAAATTGATAAGATTAATCACTGAAAGGGTAGTTATCAATAAGGGATAAAGACATATTCTGGTTACTGTCATATTCTCCTTTTGTAACAATGTTTACGAAAGCTTATTTTCCAAGGGTAGTAAATCACCAGCTTCTTTTGTACAGGGTTTAAATTTAAAAGTATCTCAAGTAAACTTACGGTAACACTTTATCAAATGCAAAAAATTGAAAGCATTTGCACACAACCGATTAATCTTGACTTAAGTCGTAAAATTTGTCTCTGAGAGGGTAGACAACATTGTGGGAAATTTAGGAGAAAATGCTGGTCACCAGCATCTTCTCCTTTCCCTACAATGTTTTCAAAAACTGTATTCCCTAGGGTGGTTAAAACTCAGGATTGTGTTGTAAACAGTTGAATTCCATGTTGGGTGAAACTACAGACATACCAGCATTTTCAAACATCGCTAAAGTCCTTACCTTTAACTCATTACCACACAATCCCAACTTTCAATGACCCTGAAAGAGAAGGCTTTTGAAAACATTGTGGGAAAAGGAGAAAATGCTGGTAACCAGCATTTTCTCCTTTTCCCACTATGTTTTCTTTTCTATCAAAGAAAAATTTTGTCATTTGGGCCACGTTCAAAATGTCGTCTGCAAATGCTTTCAATTTGGATCAGTCTAAAATTTTGTTGTTTGGCAAAGTGTTAAAATTGGCATCATCTGCAAACATGGAAAAACATGTTCCTATAGCACCACTGACAATTCTTAACCCTTTACCACACAATCCCGAGTTTTAACGACCCTGAAAAAGAAGCCTTTTGAAAACATTTTAGGAAAAGGAGAAAATGCCGGTAACCAGCATTTGCTCCTTTTCCCATAATATTTTCTACCCTATCATAGATATATTCTATCATTTGGCCCACATTAAATTGTCGTCTGCAAATGCTTTCAATTTGGACAAGTCTAAATTTTTGTCGTTTGATAGAGTTAAGTTCTTTACCAAACGACAAAATTTTGCACTCGACCAAATTGAAAGCATTTGCAGTATGGGAAAAGAAGACAATGCTGGCTACCAGCATTTTCTTCTTTTCCCAAAATGTTTTCAAAAGCCTTCCTTCAGAGGGCCGTTAAAACTCGGGACAGGGTGGAAAAGAGACACTGTTTTCCTGAGGCTTAAAATCTATAATTCCACACTTCATTATGTAAATATTGGAGAGTGTGTTCCAATTACTTTTTGTAACCAGACGGAATTTTTGTTTGGATCTGTACAATCATAGCCCATAAATTTTGCAGACTGCTCACCATACAATTCTGACTTTTAACAAGCTTGAGAAAGAAAGCCTTCGAAAACATTCTGGGAAAAGGAGAAAATGCTGCTTACCAGCATTTTCTCCTTTTCCCATAATGTTTTTCACTGTTCCCAACACAAATTTCAATTTTTGAGTCATATGGGTATTTATTTTTGTTGCTGCAAATATTTTTAATTGGACCGGTCTAAAATTTATTCATTTGGTAAAGAGTTAAAATGAGGCTCAGTTGATCAAATTTCTCTATGAATAGGTAGAGAATATAATTGGAAAAGGAGTCAATTTCTTTTAACCAGTATTTTCTCGTTTTCCCTCAATCCTTTCAAAAGCATTTTTCCCCGGTAATTTTTAAAAATACAAAATTCTTTTGTAAATTCTTTCATAAAATTAGGAATAAAATAAATTTCCTTCTGCTTCATAAATTTTGGACTTGCAAATGCAAACAAATAAGAAAATTCTGTAGTAGAATTAAGAAATAATCTTCTTTCTATCATTGTTTGTTGTTCAATAAACTACGGTTGCGAGTTATGAGGCACAATAAAATGAACCATGAGGGCAACAGAAAGAAGATTATTTCAATTCTAAAATGACCAACACTTGATCAAAAGGAAACAAGTTGAAAACCAGAGAAAATTTTGTCTCCATCCAACATAACATTTTGCCATGTGTAAACGTCACATTCTTGATGTGATCATACATCATTCATGATGTCATTACATGTATAGCAGATACATAATAAATAGTATAAAAACATTTTAAATAAACGGTTCTTCATGTTAATTCATGGTTAATTATTTCATTTTCTCCCTGTCAAGTGACAAAGAAGAATGAATTTAGATGTACATCATGTTAATAATCATAAATTGACATGTGACTTTCATTGATGAAATATCTGAGGATAGAGACATGGAACAGCCATGCATGACCTACTTTATACAAAAATGATGTCAATTTTCCGTGCATCCATTGCATTGAAAGTGAGCAATATGCAGTGTTTCAGCAAGAACTACTTAAGTAGGGAACAAATGTCTCATAATAAAAGTCGGGATTGTGTGGTAAAGGGTTAAAGTGCTTTTCACAACTTAAGTTGCTTTTGGGGCAAAGGTAGATCAAACTCAGCCTGCACAAAGTCTGATCTGCCAAGGTTGGTTTTGCTGTTGTCCATAATCCTATTACGTCATCCATTTGCACTTGGCCTGTCCGTTTATGGCCATCGGAACCCCTGTTCCATATATACGAATTGACAATGCAATTTGTCTTTTGAAACTGGATCATGAACAGCAAACTAGTCAGATGAAACAGAACATAGTTCATTGCTAACGGCTGATATCATATATCATAGCTATAGAAAACAAAAACGAAAACACAGATGATAGTGAAGGGTAATTGTATCATAAGGAATAGAAATGGCTATGGCTCACTATAATTTAGCATGCGAATTAGAATTTTAAAAGTGAGGATGACTTTCCATGTTACTTAAGACAGAACAGAGCCCAATTTGCCATCATTCTAGTATGTGTTGAAGCTGAAAGTACTAGAAGATCGACCGCAAGAGAGTCAATGAGTGGAAAACATCAACTTAATTTTCATTTCTGTTTGAAATATTGCTCAGTCGTCTGTGGTGTTGATATAGAACACTGCATGTAGTGAACTTTTCTGTCGCAAACAGACTGTCGCATTGACGGACAACGCAGTCAGATACATGTAAAAATTCATATTGGAAATAATGTGATCGGATCTTGTGTCCGAAAACCACACTGTCACAAACGGATAATGCAGTCGGATGACAGAAACATAGAAAACCAGCCTAAAATGCAAGCATTATCTAAAACACATTATAGACAAGAGTATTGTTTTCCCGTATAACACAGTCATCTACTGTGTGTAGGTTTTTCCGTATCACATGTGTAATCTGTGTAGAACATCATCAAGTTCACCGACTACTACTATGTATTCATGTCATCAATCCGCAAAAAGTGTGGCCCTCTGGTCTTTTTCTTTTGTTATTCAATTCATTTTGTAGCATTTTTTCGCAGTTATAAAAGGTATATAATAACAAGGAACATTACAACAGTCTACATTTTTGTGTGGTCAGATCAGGGTCCGTATTCACCATCCACTCTTACTATCATTCTTTGTCTTTTTCTCCAAGATTTTCCATATGTGAAAGTAACACAGCTTCTGATTGGCTAAACCATTTGGTTTAGCCAATCAGAAGTTGTGTTACATTCACATTTAGAAAATTCTGGAGACTAAGAACGTTCTTAACTTAATAAGAACGGTTGGTGAATACAGACCCAGGTCTCGTTGCATGTGTAAAGAGGTTCGCATCAGATTCAGCCTGTAGCCTTAAATTATCTGATAAGCCCCTTTCCACACATCAAATTTAACTTGATCTGGCTACACAGAAATAAAAAAATGTATTGTTCCATTTACATGTATATCAGACTTACTTAAAGAAAGCAAAATGACAGAATAGAAAAATATTTAATGAGTAGATTTTTTAAGTTTTTCACAACCCTGAGGATGAATAATGTTAAAAACATTGTTGAAAAAAGAGAAACTGCTGATAACCACAATGCTTTCTACCCTATCATAGACAAAACCCACAACTTGAATCTCACTTAATTTGTCATTTGTAAAGGCTTTTAATTTGGACAAGTCCAAAATTTTGTAATTTGGTAGACTATAAATATAAGGACTATATGAGGACTTGCACAAGTGCATGTATGCTGCAGAAGTGTGAGACTGAGACAGAAATAACTTTTGATTTAACTTTTCACAAGAATATAAAATTACAGACTTGTCCAAATTGAAAGCATTAGCAGACAAGTTAAGTAAAATAATCATAGGACTTGTTTTTGGAAATGCAGGTTAGGTTACCAGTATCTTCTTCTATGTTTTCACAGGCCTCCATTCTCAGGGTCGTAAAAACATTGAATTAAATGGTAAAGAGCTAAGTCCAGCATGGCCGAGGCAAACCAACCATGTTTAATCCTTTACCAAACAACAAAATTTTAGACAGGTCCAAATTGAAAGCATTGCAGACGACAATTTAAATGTAATTCAAATGAAGAATTTTGCATTTGACATGGTAGAAAACATTGTGGGAAAAGGAGAAAATGCTGGTTACCAGCATTTTCTCCTTTTCCCACAATGTTTTCAAAGGTTTCTTCCCCAGGGTCATTAGAAGTCGGGATTGTGTGGTAAAGAGTTAACCCTTTACCAAACAACTACAAATTCCAACGACCAAGAGAAAAAGTCTTTGGGAAACATTTTATGGGAAAAGGCGAACATGCTGGTTGCTGCCATTTTCTCCTTCTCCCAATGTGTTTTGATCTAATTGTTTCAACCACATCTAATGTGTAGTTCATGAATACTTTCAGTTTGGGCAAGTCTAAAATGTTGTTATCTGGTAGAGGCTTAACCCTTTCCCAAACAAGCCCTGGTTTTCGCGTGTCTGCAGTACAAGTCTTTTGAAAAACACTGTGGGAAAAGGAGAAATTGCTCGTAACGAGCAATTTCTCCTTTTCCCACAGTGTTTTCTACCCTTTTTGAGAATCTTCTGCCATTTTCATCAAATCTAAAATTGTCGTCTGCAAGCTCTTCAATTTGGACCAGTCTAAAATTTTGTCGTCCGGTAGAGGCTTAAAATATAGGAAACACTGTGTCCCTTGTGTATAGGGATATGGCTAAATCTGGCTTAAAATAGAAACTGTACCGAATCAAATTACCTACACTAATGATTTTTTCCCCTTCACTGTGGAGAGTATCAATTATTTTCTCACTTTATTGCCCAGAAATAGATATCTGAACTTTAAATATTAACTAATTTAACCTCAATTATTGAAATAAATAGCATATTGAACTTTTGTAAACTAATAATGGCAAAATATGCTGGATTATCTCAGGTGTGACTGCAAACAAAATATACTGTAGGTATCAAATTAATCTACATATTTATAAGAATCTATCAATTTCATCAATATAACTTTCATACTTATTTCTCTCAGCTACAATTCCCTCAAATAACAAAATGTATTCTCCCCTTTACCACGCAGTCCTGAGTTTTAACTATCCTGATAAGAAGGCCTTTGAAAACTTTGTGGGAAAAGAAGAAAATGATGGTAACCAGCATTTTCTCCTTTTTCCACAACGTCTTCTACCCTTTCAAAGATGAATTCGATGATTTCAGTAACATTTACGTTGTTACCTGTAAATGCTTTTCATTTGGATCAGTCTAAAATTTTGTCGTGTGGTAAAGAGTTAAAGTGGGCTATTCAGTTTTCTATAATCTTACCATGCTTTAAAAATGTACATCATTGAATTAAAAGTATAAAGTCAATTGTTGGAAAACTATCAATAAAGAAGAAAAGACAAACTGTATGAAAACTACATTTTTCAGAGGTAAATTCTGCAATAGCCTTGCATGTTCACCTTAAATTCTTCTTTGAGAATAAACCTAACAGTAGTGTTTAGTCTGGAAATGAGACCCGAATAAGTGCAATTTCAAGACAGCAATTGTCAGCAAAGTGGACAGTCTGGATCAAAAATCAGCTAGCTTGTATTGGAGTTTAATGCCATTTTAACAGCTTAGGTCACATCATGGCGGCCAGTGCACCTACACATTGGTTTCCTGCTTTTCTCATACCAGTGCCAACACAACTTCTTTCCAAGCCACTGACTACTTTTTCATATGCAGCAGAGGTATAGGTGAGAGATGAAAAATCGCTGGAAAGAAATTTTGCCTCAACTGGGTAACAAACTTGCAACCAGAAGGTCACTAGTCAGACCTTCATAAGGCTGATGAATGCTGTGGGTGCTGGCAATTGATCGATTGATCAATTGACCAACCAACCCATCAATCAATCAATAAATCAATCAAATCAAATCAAACCAACCAACCAATGCTGTTTTCAAAGCCATCTGTTAACCAATTAGCTTTAGGAGGTATCTACTTAACGTGGGAATTGGTGGAAATAAATTAATCACCTTAGGAGGAACATCTGTCTCAATGTTTCAGGAAATACTCAGAGAAAAACCTCAATAGCCATTTCACCTGTCACCCAGATTGACCAATAAAATTTGTATCCATAGGGGATCATTGAGTAATTATTTCATCTAAATGAGGGAGCAGTTATTTTTCTTGTTAACCCTTTAGTTTCAATGACACCTTGGAAGAAAGTTTTTGCAAACAATGTGGGAAAAGGAGAAAATGCTGGTAACCAGCATTTTCTTCTTTTCCTACAATGTTTTCTACCTCCTCAAGGTTAAATACTATCATTTGAGCCATATTAAATTTTGATTTGTCATCTGAAAGCACTTTCGATTTGTAGTTTTAAATTATGTATGTTGGTAATGATTTGTAATTGAAAATGTGGAAAACACTGTGGGAAAAAAAGAGAAAATACTGGTTACCAGCATTTTTTCCTTATCCCACAATGTTTCAAAAGCCTTTTTCTAAACTGTCCACAAAAGCACTTTGAGTCACTCTTACTACATGTAGCTTCATCTGCTCCTGAACCCTTTTCCAAGCAATTTTGAGTTTTAACAACCCTAAAGAAGACAACTTTTGAAAACATTGTGGAAAAAGGAGAAAATAATCTTAACCCTTATCCTGCTAAATAAAAGAAAATTTCACATCGATAGCATAAGCCCAAAACTTTCCTGTTTCAAAGGGATTTTTGAAAGAAAGATATCTCCTTATTGGACAGCGTAGATCAAAGATCAGACTGCACGTTCTGTGCAGTCTGATCTCGATCTATGCTGTCCGCAAAAGGTCAGTGAGTCAGGATAAGCAGCCTAAGGGTTAACCAGGATTTTCTCCTTATCCCACAATATTTTCTACCTCTACAAAACCACATTTCAATTCTTTAGTCACATTTATCTTGTAGTCTACAAAATGCTTCAATTTGGACAAATCTAAAATTCCGTCATTCAATAAAGGGTCTATAACAGAAAGTATACATGTAACAATTTCTGACTACCTATATCATTTACTTGGTCAACATCACAGTCAATAGAGCACAGGCCTTGTGAATAGGGGGTCCCTGGTTTGAATCCCCAGTTTGGCCATTTTTTTTCCAAGGATTGATGAAAGTCATTGCGACAGGATTCATTCCTCTCTCACCGCTGATCATTGTTCTAAAAATGGTTATGTGGGAAAGCAGCCAGTCGAGTCCCTGTAATCAAGTCCCACTTAGCAGCCTAAAGATGAATCATTTAAAATTCAAGCTGCAATATTCATTCCTCATTTGCCACACATGGTTCGACTTAGTCAAAGTAGGAAAGCAGCCAATGGCTTCAATAGAATGCTGCATTTAGTACTGGTTACCAGCGTTTTCTCCTTTTCCCACAATGTTTTCAAAAGGCTTCTTTCTCAGGGTTGTAAAAACTCAGGATTACGTGGAAAAGGGTTAAACTGCTGGATAACATGGATTGGGGCACTTGCTATTGTGACTTCATTTATAATGACAGTGACCCTTTATCAAACATCCCCATGATTTTGACGACCTTAACCCTTTCCCAGACGATAAATTTTAGACTGGTCCAATTTCAAAGAGTTTGCAGACGACAATTTTAGATTTGATGAAAATGACAGACAGGTCTCCAAAAGGGTAGAAAACACTGTGGGAAAAGGAGAAATTGCTCGTTACGAGCAATTTCTCCTTTTCCCACAGTGTTTTCAAAAGACTTGTACTGCAGACACGTGAAAACCAGGGCTAATGTTTGGAAAGGGTTAAGGATGAAGGTTTTAGAACAATGTTGTTCCTAAGTAACTGGCATTGTCTCCTTTTCCTACCAGGTTTTCAACCCTTTGCAAGCCATTTTTGATCAGTTGAGTCACATTTAACTCTCTACAAAATGATAGAATAAAAAACTTGACAGCATATGCAGACGACAAATGTGGGTCGAGTAATAATGTCTTTCTACCGGTATTTTCTTCTTTTACCAAATTCATTGTTTTGAAAACTTTTTCTTCAGGGTTGCTATAACATAGATTTGTTTGATAAAGGCTTAATTTGTCATGAATATGCTTTTAACCTGAACAGTTCCAAATTTTTGTCATTTGGTATTGAGTTCAACACCTATAGAAAAACATCAACATGTGCTGCCAGTGTACATGGTTCAGCCTAGCAAACATACAGGTGAATGGTCAAACAGCAGTATCCAATGATTAATATTGGCCATCAGAAAGCAGAGTAGAGAAACTGCAGTCAACTAATTACATGCTCATAGTAATTTGTGTCAGCTATACCTACAAACCAATGTGGTATTTTTGTATAATTAGCACCATTAGCCCATAGTTAATGATGGCCAACAAACAATACCCATCATACCGACTCTGCACGCTATTATCGTCACTGGCCTTAGCCAGGGTCCATACTCACCAACCATTCTTAAGAACGTTCTTCGTCTTTTTCTTCAAAATTTTCTAAATTTGAAAGTAATACAACTTCTGATTGGCTAAACCATTTGATTTAGCCAATCAGAAGTTGCGGTACTTTCAAATTTAGAAAATTCTTGAAGAGTAGGACTGAAAATGTTCTAAAGAATGGTTGGTGAATACAGATCCAGATGCTGTTTCCAATGACACAGTGCACAGTATGCAAGGTGGGTATCAAAAACAATTGGAACAAGTCTAAGATGCCATCGGTCAGTCTAGATAATAAATGTTTTCTCATCATTAAGTCTCTGGTTACCAGAGAACAAAGTAATGGCATTTACAGACAAAAACTTCTTCAGTGTGGTCAAAAACCCTACATGGCTAGGTTATGGGTTATGCTAGTGTAGCACATGGTCATCAACAAATTTTTGTTTTGTAGCAGAAGAGCCTCTTCTGCAGTTCATGTATATAAAAACTCTACCAAATGACAAAATTTTAGATTTGTCCATATTGAAAGCATCTGAAGATGCAGTATTCAATACAGCTTTGTTTGTAAGGGGGCCCATTGGGACCATAGACATAATGAGATGAGGGGCCATTTTGGAAAACTAGGGGACACACATGAAAAATGATATTTCATTACCAAAATGTTAACCTTTTTATTTAACAAGAGCATTTTCATTCATGTATCTGCAACACTGTAGAAATTATCACTGATATTGACACAACCTCGTTTCCACCATTAATTTAACCCATAGAAAAATGGCGAAATATGTCCGTCAATAGGAGACTTTCAAAAATTCTGACGTCCCATCACATACGTATTTGACTTTCTTGTCAATCACTCAAACTACAGTTTATAAGTTTTAACCCATTACCAAACAATCCCTAGTTTTACCGACCCTTAGAAAGAGGTCTTTTGAAAACATTGTGGGAAAAGGAGAAAATGCTGGTAACCAGCATTTTCTCCTTTTCCCACAATGTTTTCTGATCCCTCCCAAAATAATTTCAATTTTTGGGTCAGATTTATTTTGTCGTCTGCAAACACTTTCCATTTGGACCAGTCTAAAATTTTGTGGTTTGGTAAAGAGTTAACTTTCTTGTCATAAACTAACGAACTTTTAAACCAATCATTCGGAAGCCATTTTGACTGAAACTTGAGTTTTTGTGTGGCTTTATTACCATCACTTGATATAGGGATAGATACTGTCCTGTTTCTGCTTTCCGAAGTAGTACTTTCAACGCTTCCAAAATACTCGGAAATTCAGAATTCATTTAAGTGCCACATCTGAATCTGCAAATCCTTTCAGTTTGGACAAGTCAAAAATTTTGTCATTTTCTGGCATTCCTTATGGCATTATGCATTTTATAAAGCCTTAATTTCATGGTAAATCTATGTAAGGATCCCAATTCAGGGATTTTAGAGTTAACCCAAAAAGCGGGATTTAATTACAGCTAAACCCTGAAATGGCAATGTAATTCAAGGTAAGAGAGAAAAAGATGATTTATCCAGAACTATATATCTGTAACACCCTGTAGAGTGGTTTGATCTTGATGTACACTGTCTGTGACAGCAACAAAAGCTGCACACTTTGAATGTGATTTAAATTTTAAAACTCACCTCTCAACAGAGTAGTGAAAAGTTTTTTTTCTTCTATTTACATGGTAGTAGTGGACAGTTATCTGCCTATCTATCGTGTACAAATTGCATCAGATTATCATTATGTCAACACTGAACATCCCTCCATCCATCCTGTAGATAATACTGCTCCACTTCAACATAAATATTTAATTCAACTAATAGCTCTTTACCAGATAAATTTTTCTTTTTAGATTTGTTTACACTGGAGGTTGATCTAATAGCAGACGACATGTCAATGTGGTTGATTTAGTAGGATTTGTCTTTGAAAAGGTAGAAAACATTATTGGAAAAGGAGAAGATGCTAGAAATCAGCTGTAAGGTAGAAAACATCACTGGAAAAGGAGAAGATGCTGGAAATCAGCTGTTTCCTTTTCCTTAACCCTTTACCACACAATCCCGACTTTTAACGACCCTGAGAAAGAGACCTTTTAAAAACACTGTGGGAAAAGGAGAAAATGCTGGTAACCAGCATTTTCTCCTTTTCCCACAATGTTTTCTTACCTATCAATGACAAATTTCATCATTTGCACCATCTTTAATGTGTTGTCTGCAAATTCTTTCAATTTGGACCAGTCTAAAATTTTGTTGTTTGGTAAACAGTTAAATACAAAAAAATTCATCCTCAGCATTGTAAATTGATTGTATGGTGTTTAACGCCGTTTTCAACATTATTTCAGTTATATCACAGTGGACAGTGCACCTATCCATGCTTTCCTGGAGTTTCTTTTACCAGTACTCCGCACAATACTCTTTCCAAGCCACTGGCTGCTTTCCCACATAACCATCATCGAAACAATGGTCAGCGGTGAGAGAGGAATGAATCTTGTCGCGATGACTATCATCAATCCTTGTAAAGAGATTGGCCAAGCCGGAAATCGAACCAGCGACCTCCTGTTCTCAAGTCCTGTACACTACCGACTGAACTACGAGGGCTTGGCTCAGCGTTGTAAAAACCTTGGATTAACTCTTTACCAAACAACATAATTTAAGACTTGTCCAACTTCAAAGCATTTGCAGACAACAAAATAAACCCGGTGCAAAAATTATTTCTTAATTTGGAAACGGTAGAAAACATTGTGGGAAAAGGAGAAAATGCTGGTTACCAGCATTTTCTTCTTTTCCCACAACATTTTCAAAAGGTTTCTTCCTCAGGGTCGTTGAAGGTCGGGATTGTGTGGTAAGGGGTTAATTGTCACTTTGGTAATGGGCTAGTCTAAATTTAAGACAGAAAATATTTTTAGCCCAACCTGTGACTTTTTAATAATTTTTCTGTGAAATTTCTACCTAGGAAAGTCACTTTGAACAGAAAAATAATTAGGGATTGGTTTATTTATTTATGAAGGCCCTTGATTAACGATGCCTGTTGGTAGAGATAGAAAATTTTATTTCTAAACAGGATGTTTCACCATTATTCCTTTTCTTAATCAGTTTACATTCAAAGCTTGATATTTTATCCTTTACTGCAAAACAAAATTTTGGTCTCATCCATTTTCGAAACATTCACATATGGAAAAACACAACATGGCTCAAACAATGTGATTTGTATGTAAAAAGATAGAAAATACATGCTTAAACTATTTACCAAACGACAAAATTTTGGACCCTAGCAAAGTGAAAGCATTTATAGACGACAAATTAAATGCTGCCAAAATGACAATTTCTCTCTTTGGCAGGGTAGAAAGCATTGTGGGAAAAGGAGAAAATGCTGCTTACCAACATTTTCTCCTTTTCCCACAATGTTTTCAAAAGCTGTCTTCCTAAGGGGCTGCTAATTTTGGTTGGGGTTGTATGGTAGAGAGTGATTTCTGTACCAAACAAAATAAAAATTTCAGATTTTTTGAATTGAAATAGTTCGAAATAAAAAAATGTTACTTTTAACAAGAAATTTGTCTTTTAAATGATAAAAAACATTGTGGGAAAGTGAAAAATTGTAGGTTACCAGCATTTTCTCCTTTACTCACAATGTTTTCAAAAACCTTCTTCTTTAGTGTCATAAATACTTGGGATTGTTTGGTAAAGGGTTAACTCAGGTGTGAACATCATTTCAGTCAAAGATTTATCACAGCAGCCAGTGTACCTATCAATGCCTTCCTGGAATCTCTTCAATCAAACTTGCACACAACATTCTTTCCAAGCCACTGGTCACTTTCCATAATAATATATACACTGTTGAAACAATGTTCAGCATGAGAGAAGAATGAATGATGTCGCAATTATTATCAACAATCCTCAGAAAAAGTACCAATGAGTTTGAAACAACTCAAAACTCCTAGGCAGCAAGCCCTTCTTAATAATGACTGAGCCGAGCCCCCGATAGCTCAGTCGGTAGCGTACTGGACTTGAGAACAGGAGGTCGCTGGTTCAATCCCCAGCTCGGCCAATTTCTTTCCGAGGATTGATGATAGTCATTGCGACAGGATTCATTCCTCTCTCACCGCTGACTATTGTTTCGACAATGGTTATGTGGGAAAGCAGTCAGTGGCTTGGAAAGAATATTGTGCATAGTACTGGTAAAAGAAACTCCAGGAAAGCACGGATAGGTGCACTGGTTGCCGCAATACAACTGAAATAATGTTGAAAACGGCATTAAACACCATACAATCAATCAATTAGAAACTAAGTCCCAGTATATTATTTATCAGACCGCACATATGGCAATATGACCAATCAGGCAACAGTAATTTGAAACTATATATTGAAAATGCGGTTGTCATGGCTGTATCTTATCTATATGTACAATAGGTGTCTATTATGGCTCATGTGGTCTGGGTAGGATAGACAACTGTCTATCTGACTTTGACCATGTGCAATGCCAAAGCGATATATATGCAATATATACAGACCAAATACTAAGCGCTGATCGGCTATTTTATCACAGCCGTGGTCTTAAGTCGGATAGAAAATCTTACATGGTAGCATACCAAACATATTCACTTGCTAATGCTAGCGTATGATTTTGCGGTATACAACTGCACTAATTTTTTATCCTAAACTGAAGGCTAGAGATATACAGACAGGGTTCATAAATAAGGATACTATGCCTATCAAAGATACATGTATGCTTCGTCTAATCCAGATACATGTATGCTTCGTCTAATCCAGATACATGTATGCTTTGTCTAATCCAGATACATGTATGCTTCGTCTAATCCAGATACATGTATGCTTCGTCTAATCCAGATAATGCAATGACTATTGCATTATTTGAGAGATTTTGCATTTCTCTATACACAACACATTACTTAATAGTCAGATAAAAATGTCCTTGCACTGGCTGATACATGTATTAACCCTTTACCACACAATCCAGACTTTTAACGCCCCTGGGAAGGAAGCCTTTTGAAAACATTGTGGGAAAAGGAGAAAATGCTGGTAACCAGCATTTTCTCCTTTTCCCGCAATGTTTTTTACCCTATCAACATCAATTTCCATCATTCGAGTAATATTTAAATTAAAAAAAAAAAAACATTTAAATTGTCGTCTGCAGTTGCTTTCAATTTGTACAAGCCTACCTTTTTGTCGTTTGGTAAAGAGTTAACCTTTACTTGACAAATCTGTTGTGATAATCCTGAGACAGAAGACTTGTCTAATCCTAAAGGAATAGCAGACAACAAACTGTGTTTCAAAAGATGGTATCCACTTTTTAAAGGGTTGAAAACAGCATTTTCTCTTCTTCCCATTGTGTTTTCAAAAGCATCCTCTTTTGGGTCGCTGAAACATGGAATTGTTTGATTAAGGGTAAAAGAGTTTGATTCATAAACAGGAAACCCTGATTTGGTCTCTGCTGGGGGTACAAGTCACATGGGACTTTCCTTGGACAAGGGATTCCGGAGTTGAAGCCTAGTGCTGGTGAAACCAAGGAAATGTGTGATCAGTAAGTGAGCTGTCCATCTATATAACTGACCAAGCTGGTCGCTGGTTCGATCCCCGGCTTGGCTAATTTCTTTCTGAGGATTGATGATAGTCATTGTGACAGAATTCATTCCTCTCTCACCGCTGACCATTGTTTTGACGATGGTTATGTGGGAAAGCAGCCAGTGGCTTGGAAAGAATATTGTGCGGAGTACTGGTAAAAGAAAATCCAGGAAATCATGGATAGGTGCACTGGCCGCTGCGATATAACTGAAATAATGTTAAAAACAGCGTTAAACACTATTCAATCAATCAATCAATCTATATAACTGAACTACTGTTAAAAGAGTTATACAAACAAACAAATACTGGTATTGACCTTACACCATCCAAAACAAACAGGTACTGCATTAACTCTTTACCACACAATCCTGTGTTTTAACGATCCTGAAGAAGAAATCTTTTGAAAACATGTGGAAATAGTAGGAAGTGCTGGTTCAAAGCATTTTCTCTTTTTCCCACAATGGTTTCTACTCTATCAAAGACAGAAGTCATCATTTGGCTCAACTGATGAAATCCGACTTTAAGAGGGTAGAAAACATTGTAGGAAAAGGAGCATTTTCTCCTTTCTCCACAATGTTTTCAAAGGCTTCTCTCACAGGTCATAAAAACTTGGAATTGTGCAGTAAAAGGGTTAACTTTCCAAACGACAAAATTTTAGACCAGTCCAAATTGAAAGCATTTGCAGACGACAAAATAAATGTGACTCAGAAATTGAAATCTGTATTAGGAAGAGTAGAAAACATTATGGGAAAAGGAGAAAATGCTGGTTACCAGCATTTTCTCCTTTTTCCACAATGTTTTCAAAAGCTTTCCTGCTCAGTGTCATTAAAAGTTGGGATTGTGTGGTTAAGAATTAAGGTCAAATTTTGTTGTAAGGTTGTGGACTGATAAAGCTACCTGTGGTATCTTTGACCTCATTTCTGATTAACTCTATACCACACAATCCTGAGTTTTAATGACTGTGAAGAAGAAACCTTTTGAAAACATTGTGGGAAAAGGAGAAAATGCTGATAAACAGCATTTTCTCCTTTTCCCACAATGTTTTCTAGCCTTTCGAAGACAAATTCCAGCATTTGAGCCACATTCATATTTTGATCAGCAAATGCTTTCAATTTGGACAGTTTGACATTTTTCTCATGAGATAAAGAGTTAACCCTTTACCAAACAATCTTTTTGGTACCAAGAGGAAGAGGCTTTTCATTCACTTCGGGCCACACGATTGCTTCCTCTTTTCCCATTATCTTTCCTAACCCTTGAAATGTCTTGATAAAAATATCAGATATAATAGATAATCATACCACAATGATTTTATATAACAAACCTAGCTATTTCAGTAATGGCCTTTCTCTGAAAAGTTACACTATTTTTTACCAGAAAATAAAAAAAAAATTTAACCCCATAAATACTGAAAGTATTTGCAAACAATGAGAGAAATGTTGCTTAGATGATAGGATTTGACTTTAAAAGGGTCAGAAAACATTCAGGTAAAAGGAGAAGATGCTTGTTTTCTCATTTACAACGGACGCTTTTAGGGCCTTTTTCGTCAGGATCGTAAAGTACAGGCTTGTTTGGTAAAGAGTTGTTCTAATCCTTTGTCACACAGTCCCAAGCTTTAATGACCCTGAGAATGACAGCTTTTGAAAACATTGTGGGAAAGAGGAGAAAATGCTGCCAACCTGCACCTTTTTCTTATTCCCACAATGTTTTCCAACCTTTCAAAGATAAGTCCAATCATTTTTTTCATCACACCAAACTTATTGTCTGCAAATGCTTTCAATTTGGACAAATCTAAAGTTTTATTATGTGGTATAGAGTCAAAGATCTGTGCTAGATAGATTTTTGAACGAGCAATCAATAAAATCATCAATAAATTACTATCTTTTTTGTCAAGGGTTGAAGTGAAAAGCGGAATAGATACAGTTTAAATCAAGTTTTAAAATGTCGTCTGCAACTTCGACTTCCTGTTCGAGCCATTAACCAATCTACAATGAAAATTTCCGATGTTTTGCCATGACACAAACACCTTTTCTAATTTTAATAACAAGCCTCTAACATGCTATATTTTTCGTTTACATTATCGTTTCATGTGAGAAAATAGCCTGGTAAATTTCAAACATCTGAAATTTTTACCATGCACTACTTCGTTGCTATGGTAATGCTTTTACTGAAACCAAATTTCATGGTCGAATTTGCACATATAATCATCAAAATAAATAGTGGGTCAAAGAATACATTGCGAAAAAATACCATTTTCTCACCTGAAATCCTTGTCAAAACGTTTGATCTCAATCTGTCCTTCTGCATGTGATAGGGGACTTTCGCCCGACACCCCCTGCTTCTTGGCCCTTTCGTGGCCCTGCGTCCCCGGAACATCCTCTTGTATAGTGGCAAGAATATCCGGTTTACCATCTTTATGCACTTTTAATTGTAACACAGACTTTAACTTATGAACCTCTTCCTTTAATCGCGACACATCAGCGATCTTTTCCTCGATAATTTTCGCCTTTTCGTACAGTTCTTGTTCGTACTGCTGTATTTTAGCATCTTTATGTTTTAACTCTCTCCTCAACTCCGGTATAATTTGTTTAATTTTGACTAAATCCAAGGTTTCTCCATCAATAATTATTTTTGTGGCGCTGGCCCCGTTTCCCATGGTCGGGGAGGAGGGCGCTGGGTAAGGCGATTGTACGCCCCGACTGGGACTCGATGAGATATTATTACTCGCGCTTTGAGTAGGATGACTTCTCGCTTTAACGCCAAGCAATGGACGGTTAACGTTCTGATAAGGCGGGCTATTTGGGGGAGGCATAGTTCACTCGAGTTATACGTCACGACAAATCCGATAGCCGATTGGACAATTAGGAAGCTGCGCTTCGATGGAATATTTCTGTTGCTAGGCAACCTGGTGAGCGTCTATTAGCATGGATTGTATGAACGAAAACATTAGTTATTGGGAGTTTATTGTCATTTTGTTTCTGAGTGTATCATCGATATTTTCTTGTAAAAATGGGCTGTCGTCTGCTGTGCACCTGTAACGAGAAACAATTAGACCTTTGATCATGTAGTTACCATAGAAACGGTATATTTTCCACACCAAGCGACAACATTTTTTAAATTTATCGACATTGACAACATTTGAAGGCGACAAATTCACTGTTGTTAAACCCTAAGAGAGCCGGATAAACCCAAATAGGCATTACAGTCAAGAACTATGACTCAAATAACTGCAATCTAATGGTTGCTTTTACCTTGCAGTGTTTCAGATAAGTGGACATTGAAGATCAAAGATCAGACTGCACGTTTTGTGCAGTCTGATCTTGATGTTCATCGTCCGCTAAGGCGACTATATACCGTGCAGTGTTTCAGCTGAGCGGACAATGAAGATCAAAGATCAGAGTGCACATTCTGTGCAGCCTGATCTTTGATCTTCATTGTCCGCTAAGGCAACTATAGATGTGAAAGGCGTTTCAAAGGTTAAATGAAGTGGTTGGTTCGAAAATATAGTGGGAAAACGAGAAAATGCTTGTTACCGGCATTTTCTCCATTTCCAACAATGTTTTCAAAAGCCTTCATTTCAAGGGTCATTAGACCTCGTGATTATTTGTTAAAGACTTAAACATTAAATGATCTATATGATTTACCACTTTAAGTTTTTCAGTTTCTTGGGAATGACGGACAGAGATGGAAATAATGCCCTGCTGGTTACATTTGTCACGGGTGCCGGACGATTGATTTGATTTCGATTTTTCGTAAGATTTTTCGGGCATCGTAGCTGAGCGTGGACCAAGGTTCTTGGTCTAAAATGTCCATCTGAAAGCGTGTTGTCCGCACGAACATCACACGGCCTCCGTACGGTGCCCGTGTGTGGATCGTGTGATGCTATCAGGACGTGACTACGGGCTACGGGCTTGAAGTTTTTAAAATTTTTCATTGTGTGGAGTTACATAAAATGGTAGAGGCCACGACGCCCGTGAATCCGTACGTTAATCGTGCGACCAAGGCATGGAGGCCGCACGGAAAGAGGTATATGTACCAGTCTGGTACCCCGCCGTACTACAAGAGTACGTCGGGCAAAGCGCAATAATGGCGGCCCCCGTTGGTAATATGCAGAGGAGACGGGATACTGTTATTTCACATGATCAATTTGGATCATAGGCTGAATTCAAAACAGATCGCTTGCAATAAAGTCATGGCACTGAGTTTTTCCACATGTCGTTCTTATTTAGCGAGAAAAACTACATATCAGAAATGCTTTAAGTATCCGAAATGTCAAAAGACCTATATAACGTCCGAAAACAGGGCTACTTTGAAAATGATTCATAGTCGAATTTATATTTACTAATTGGATCACATGAAACTGGGGAAAATGGGGAAGCATGTCGGCGTACGCTTGAGGACACATAGGAGGCCGCCATTATTGCGCTTTGCCTGACCCAATAACGTAGTGGTAGGGGCAGGTAATCCAGACTATATATGTACTGGTATCGTATGGGCGCAGTAAGTCCACCGCAGTCTAAATTGTAGGTATAACCCTGGACTTTACTCAGCGAAGCAAACAACCCTAGACAGAAAGTTTTCGTTTTACGACCAAAAGGAAAAAAAGTTTCGAAAGCACTGTTGGAAAAAAAGGCAGAAAAATGCCGGGTCACTAAAATTTTCCATCTTTCCAACTATGACTTTTAACCATTTCAAAAACAAATTCTATCATTCGAGTTGGATTTAATCTATCGCTTTCGATGGGAACAAGTCTATAATTATAGTCGTCTGGTACAGAAATCCTGCGTTCGCAACCATAATGAATAACAGGTAGAACATTTCATCCTTCCGGATTTGAAATCTGATCTTCCTGAGTCCTCCCTATAATCAATTAAATTGACCCTTAGCTTCTTTAGGTAACATGAGGCGTTTTTGCAAACAGTGTAGATCAGGATCAGGCGTGCAGTTTGGTCTTGAATTTGGGCTGTTGATACGTCGAGATTTTTCCCGCAGAAAGAAAATTGAAACGTCTTTAATTGGGTCTTTTAAATTGGCATGGAATTTTCGTTTCATTAATTCAGCGGTTTAACCCTTCATAAAACGACAGAATTTAAAGTTTGTCTAAATTCTACGTATTTGCAGACGACAAATTCAAAGGTACTCAAACCATGGAATTTTGTATTTGTACGAGGGAAAACATTGTGGGAAAAGGAGAAAATGCTGGTAACCAGCATTTTCTCCTTTTCCAACAATGTTTTCAATAGCCTTTTCTGTCAGGGTCGTTGAAACTCGAGTTCGTCTGGTAAAGGCTTAAGGGATCGAAAGTTCCTCATTAGGAAATAAATTCGTTTTTAAATTTAAAGGCCCAATAGCAGCCAGAAGTCAACAAAGTGGGTGTTAAAATGCATTTTAATTTAAAGCATACCATTTCAAATATGGAAACATATTTAAAACATACCATTTCAAATATGGAAATTATCGTGAAAATGACAATCTGTTATTGACGGTCGGTCAAAGTATTAGTTGTTGGTTGAAAAAATCTATTCCAGGCGGCTGTTGACTTATGCACTCATTCTTTGATTATTTTGTTTCTTATTATTGTTTGGCCAATTTTGCCTTGCATTTCGTTTTCGTTGCAAGGTTTCCAAACTCGATTTGCATTTCGTTCCTATTGTTGTCTCGTTTCATCCTTTTTCTTTTGTACGTTTTGGTTTGATCATTGTGCACCCGCATTCTGACATAAGTTAGAGGCTTTTGCATTTTCGTCTTTTTCAGGTTGGAACTTGGTTGTACATTGGCTCCTTTTAGGCTGTAGACCTCTTACTGTTGATCTCTTTTTCATTTCTCCTGTGTTTATTGTGTTTTTGTTGTTACAATACTCGCCGATTTGGCGGAAAAACAATAAAGTAATAATAATAGTTTAGATTTGGTGTTAAAGGGGCTGTTTAGTTTTAATGCCGTAAATCAGAATTTCTTGCAAATTAACGACATGTACACCTAGATATGATCCATGCTCTGTGAAATGGGGTCTTAATGCATCTGCGAAAAGTATCGGCCCAGGTCAGCCTGCGCAGACCGCGCAGGCTGATCTGGACCGAAACTTTTCGCTATCGGGCGATTGTCTGTATGCCAAAGGACCAGTCTACTTCATGATTAACTCAAATGTTGAAAAAAGTGGCTATTAGGGATCCATAATTAGGTGATGGCTTCATTGGTATCATGCACTATGTATTAAGCCCCCTTTAGCCAGAGCATGGTTCATATATTTTTCTTTCCAAATGTATTGCTTGTACGGCAACATTTAACCCTTTCCCAAACAAGCCCTGGTTTTCACGTGTCTGCAGTACAAGTCTTTCGAAAACAATGTGGGAAAAGGAGAAATTGCTCGTAACGAGCAACTTCTCCTTTTCCCACAATGTTTTCTACCCTTTTTGAGACCTTTCTGCCATTTTTATCAAATTTAAAATTGTCGCCGGCAAACTCTTTCAATTTGGACCAGTCCAAAATTTGTCGTTTGGGAAAGGGTTAATAAAAGGAGCAACTTTGGCATTTAATTAACAGCATGGTCGTTTTGCAATAGGTATCCCTGTCTATTTTTATCACACCAGATATGACGTCATCATAATAATTTAAATACAAATCCTCGTAATTGCAGCGTGTTATTGATCATGAGATATTCCCAACCAGCGCAAAATCTAAAGAGGCTACGTAGCCCATTAAGGAAATACCACTTAACTCTTTACCACACAATCCCGACTTTTAACGACCCTAAAAAGGAAGCCTTTTGGAAACATTGTGGGAAAAGGAGAAAATGCTGGTGACCAGCATTTTCTCCTTTTCCCACAATGTTTTCTACCAATTCCATAACAAATTTATATTTTTGTCACATTTAATTTGTCCTCTGCAAATGCTTTCAGTTTGGACTAGTCTAAAATTTTGTCGTTTGGTAAAGAGTTAAAGGCATTTTTTTTTTTTTACTTCTGTCCAGTCATGTGTGATATATCTAATATGTCGTCTACAAATGTTTTTAAAATGGTCCAGTCTAAAATTGCGTTGACTGGTATAGGGATGTTGTAATACATGAAAAAGAATTTGCAATTTAATGTTAACATCGTCTTTCACCTATTCACCAGACGACAAAATTTCAAACTTGTCCACATTGAAAGAATTTGCAGACGACTAATTAACCGTTACTAATTGAGATTTGTCTTGAAAAATATATATAAAACATTGTTAACATAGGAGTAAATGCTGGTTACCAGCATTTTCTCAACAAAGTTTTCAACAGCCTTCTCCCGGGTTAACTCCTTCCAAAAAAAAAACAAGTTTGAACGATCTGGCAAAATTGTGGGAAAAGGAAAAAAAAATACTGGTAACCAGCATTATCTCCTTTTCCAAAAATGTTATCTACTCTTTCAAAGAAAAACCCCATCACCGTAGCCACATGTAATTTGTCGCCTGCAAATGCTTCGAATTTGGACTAGTCTTAAATTTTGTCGCCTGGTAAAGCCTTAACCAGGGATCATATACATGTATAATATATAAGATCCCTACCTTAACCCTTTACCAGACGACAAATTTTGGACTGGTCCAAATTCAAAGAGTTTGCAGACGACAATTTTAAATTTGATGAAAATGGCAGAAAATTATCAATAAGGGGAGAAAACACTGTGGGAAAAGGAGAAATTGCTCGTCACGAGCAATTTCTCCTTTTCCCACAGTGTTTTCTAAAGACTTGTACTGCAGACACGTGAAAACCAGGGCTTGTTTGGGAAAGGGTTAACCAGGGATCATATATACACATATAAGATCCCTGCCTTAACCAAGCCCAATCGAGATTCAATACGACAATCGATCATTGCCGCCCATTTGTCAATAATTCGTACTATAGAAAGAAGATCGTTTGTAAATAAACAACGGTTAAGTAGATATTTACTTTTGTTTTACACTTGTCATAGATTGATGATATCACTTTCCCCCCAATAAAACTACACACATACAGCCGCATATTGATGCCCCACGGCTGTTGTACGTTGTACATATTTGACCCCTGTCTTTCAATTTAACCCAACACTACACAGGTCTAAGATTGATTGATTGATTGTATGGTGTTTAACGCCGTTTTCAACATTATTTCAGTTATATCACGACGGCCAGTGCACCTATCCATGCTTTCCTGGAGTTTCTTTCACCAGTACTCCGCATAATATTCTTTCCAAGCCGCTGGCTGCTTTCCCACATAACCATCGTCGAAACAATGATCAGTGGTGAGAGAGGAATGAATCCTGTCGCGATGACTATCATCAATCCTCGGAAAGAAATTGGCCAAGCCGGGGATCGAACCAGCGACTTCCTGTTCTCAAGTCCTGTACGCTACCGACTGAGCTACGGGGCTTGGCTCACACAGGTCTTAGACAACAAAAACAACAAAAACCCGCACAAAAGAATTATATAAAACACAAAGATGTGAAGAAAAGCAAATGAGCCATACTCTGTGAAAAGGGGGTTTCATGCATCTGCAAAAAGTATCGACTCAGGTCAGCCTGCACAGTCCGCGTAGGCTGACCTAAGTCGAAACTTTTTGCTTTCGGTAAATTTTCTGCATGTCTAAGGAACAGTCTACAACATGATTCAGTTGGCTGTTTGACAAACGGACTTTACGGATACATAATTAGGTGATGAATTGGAGAATCAATAAAGGAGATGCAATAAGCGCCTTTTTGTCAAAGCATTGCCCATATATATATATTTTCAGTGGTATGGAAAACATTGTGAGAAAAGGAGCAACTGCTTGTTACAAGCACATGCTCCTTTTCCCAAAATATTTTCCAAAGCTATCGACTTAAGGGACGTAAAAGCCGTACTTGTACAGTGATAGGATAAATGTTTAGTCACCAGCATTTTCTCCTCCTTTTACTACAATGTTTTCAAAAGTTTTCTCCCTCCTTCAGGATCGAACAAATGCTGGATTGTTGTAGAAAATGTTAAGGCTGTCCGCCAGACTGTCTGCCCAGCCGTCCGTTCCAGCCCACACAACCTTTCCTTTAATCAATTGCTTTGCTTCCTAGCCGTCCCTCAGCCTGATATTTTTATTATCATAAAAACAAAATTTGACAAAAAATCTGAACCATGATTGTTGTTGAACCGAACCGCTGAAAACTCGAAAAAAAAAAGAAGAAAAAGGATTGGAAGCTATTTAAAAAAAAAAAGATTACAGTCAATAAGTAGATCAAATATGTGGTCTGATTAAAGAGCAGAACAAAAAAAAACCTTTTTTTTTTAATCTCAAGAGTTCTTTATTGTTACTGCCAGGATCTTTGCAAACGGCAAAATAGAAGCGCTTCAGATTCTTTGGTCATGACAAGTCCAAGGGACATAATTCCAGTGATAAACCTTTACTATAGGTCATAGTCGGTTACTTCCCTTTACACCGCCCCCCCCCCCCTTTTACTCTTTGGGATCATTTCAACTATTTAACCCTTTACCGCACAATCCAAAAATTAAACGACCCCGAACAACAATGTGTTTAAAACATTGTGGGAAAAGGAGAAAATATTGGTAACTAGCATTTTCTCCTTTTCCCTCCATGTTTTCTATCCTATCAAAGATAGATGTCATCATGTCCTGTCATGTTAGCTACATCTAATTTGTCGTCTGCAAATGCTTTCAAATTTCACGCGTCTAAAATTTTGTTGTCTGGCAGAGTTAACACGTGGGACTTTTTTTTTTTTACGAAATAATGGTTCGATCCACGCTGGTTTCATTGGTCACGGTGGGAAGTCGGGGGCCTAGCTGCCTGTACGCAAAAACGCAGATGCAAAGAAAAGACAAATTTGTCATAAAACGTCACCAGAGATCACCAAATGGCTTCTTAAATTAAAACTTTTCTAGGGGAAGACCCTGCAGACTCTCCTGGGAAATTCTCCTTCCCTCTCTCGACCCTTTGCGCCCCGGTTAACTCTTCACCGCACGACAAAATTTTAGAATGGTCAAAATTGTAAGCAATTGCAGACGACAAACTAAATGTTACAGAAATTAGGAAATTTTTCTTCGAAATGATAAAAAAACATTGTAGGAAAAGGAGAAAATGCTGGTCACCAGCATTTTCTCCTTTTCCCACACTGTTTTTCAAAAATTCCTCTCCTTGGGGTCGTTAAAATAGGGACTGTGAGTAGTATAGGAGGGTAGACCTCGGACAAAATCCGTTTTGTCCGAGGTCTACCCTCCCTGAGTGCCATTTTGTCCGAGGTCTACCCTCCCTGAGTGCCATTTTGTCCGAGGTCTACCCTCCCGGGGAGACAAAAGACCGGTCAAAATATCAAACCGGAAGTAGATGTCCGCTTTTTCTGCCCCCCCTCCTCACACCACTGCAAAAATGTAAAAACAAAAAGAGGAAACCGGAAGTGGAATTCCTAGCAAAGAATGGTGTGTCACCATGTTTTGTTCGGGTTGATCCTGCGTTTTGATTGGTCGAGACGTTTTCCAACCAAAAATTTGAATTGAAAACGTATGACACCACAGACTGACTCGGGGAAAAAGAAGGTGTGCCACCATCTTCACTCGCTTTGGTCTTTCTCTATCACCGTGTTGGACTTAGTCTTTTTTCGTCTTTTTGTTCGTTTCGAACTTTCTCTATCACCGTCGGACTTAGTCTTTTTTCCCGTCTTTTGTTCGTTTCGAACTTTCTCTATAACCGTCGGACTTAGTCTTTTTTCCCCGTCTTTTGTTCGCCTCAATCTTTCTCTATCAATGTTGGACTTAGTCTTTTTTCCACGATATGGGTTATACTCCCTTCTCATAGTGGTTCAGGCAGAGACCCTCGTTGAACTTAGTCTTTTTTCCACGATATGGACTATATTCTCTACTTACGCTGGGTCAGGCAGAGAGTATCGTTGGACTTAGTCTTTTTCCGTCTTTATTCGCCTCAATCTTTCTCTATCACCGTGTTGGATTTAGGCTTTTTCTCTGTCATCGTTGGACTTAGTCTTTTTTCTCCGTTTTTGTTCGTCTTAACCTTTCTCTATCAACGTTGGACTTAGTCTTTTTTCCACGATATGGGTTATTTCCCCTCCTCAGCTTGGTTATAGCATAACCTTACCATACAAACATTTTTTTCCCCGTCTTTTGTTCGCCTCAATTTTTCTCTATCAATGTTGGACTTAGTCTTTTTTCCACGATATGGGTTATACTCCCTTCTCATAGTGGTTCAGGCAGAGACCCTCGTTGAACTTAGTCTTTTTTCCACGATATGGACTATATTCTCTACTTACGCTGGGTCAGGCAGAGAGTATCGTTGGACTTAGTCTTTTTCCGTCTTTATTCGCCTCAATCTTTCTCTATCACCGTGTTGGATTTAGGCTTTTTCTCTGTCATCGTTGGACTTAGTCTTTTTTCTCCGTTTTTGTTCGTCTTAACCTTTCTCTATCAACGTTGGACTTAGTCTTTTTTCCACGATATGGGTTATTTCCCCTCCTCAGCTTGGTTATAGCATAACCTTACCATACAAACATCGTGTTGGGCTTAACCTTTTTTGAGTTAATTTGAATTGAAGTATATCGTTTGGAATCTAACTCTTGGAATGGTACTCAGTCGTAAAATTGACAAGTCTCGAAGATAGGATTTTCTGGAATGAATGTTAGCTCTGAAAAGAGCTGTTTTTTACCATTCTCTGGATTGGAATTAAATTAATCATCCGAGCAAGTTAATTCCAAAAATCAGAGATAGATAGAGGATTCTAAACCTTCTCATCATCAACTCATTGGTTGGCTGATATCACAGACTCCCCAAAGATTGGATCATCAATTGGTATAACCCAAAGATCGGGGTAGAAATTAGGTGCTGGGTTCTGGGTATAGGGGTTACCCCCTTGTCTTACAGAGAACTCAGCCGATGTCTTTGTCTTTTGACGTTTTCTCTTCTCCTCGTTCCTTTGACTTTTACCAAATAGTCCACAGCAGAATCTGAACAAACCCATCGTGGAAATGAAATGGTATATAGAGAAATTTGGTGGTTTTATAGCTTGGTGGAGGGATTGACCTACTTTTCGTCTTGGAATTAAGAGTACGAACGTGGGCGAGACCATGTAGATAGAACATAACGTACTGTAAAAATTCATTCACATAGAATGTTATGATCTATCTACATTTTTTTCCAAGACTGATATTTTGTGGAGGGATTATCTTTGTGGAAAAAAGAATGAAAAAAACACCATTTAAACAGTATAACTTTTATTTGAACAGAACTGAACAATGAACTGAGCAATGAACATATTTACAACAAACACATAGATAAAAGAACTATTATACATTTATATACTATTTGTGGGGAAAAAGTCTCTGAGCTTTATTGAATAGAATTCCATACTGCTGATTGAACCATAACACTACATCTCGATCGTTTCGTCGATGTTCCGTTGAGAGGAATTTCTGTTGAAGATATTTCTGTATGTTGTATCCTCTGGCAGCAGCATCCAATACGAAGATACAGTAAAATCCGCAAACTTTCCCCTGTGGACTCTGAAGAGTTTGTCGATTGTATCTCCACGAATAAGAATTATTGTCTAAAAAGTTAATGATTTCTGGCTCAAGTGGTGGTAGTCCGTAGGGATCAAAGTATAGTACATTGCCATTATTGTTGAATATCACGGCTACCCAGTGTTCTCCTGGACCGGTTGATTTCTCTGTGTTCACAATGTAGGCTTTCACATGATCGGGTTTTTGTCGAGGTAACTGATCTTTTGCACAGACTTTTGCCTGTAGATTTTTTATCCATGTCCCGTGATCCAATATGTATTGAATTTCAGAAGTATACATTTTTTCTAATCACTTTCTTCCCAGGATTGTTTTACTTTGTCACACCAGTATTGTAACCACGACTCCGTGAATTCAGATAAAATGTTTTGTTTTATATTTCGCCATAATCTGTAGGCTTCCACATAGTCACTTTCATCGAGTTTCATTTCTATGAGTTCAGGATACCATTTTTCCATGATTTCGTATGGATTTAATTCCATCATGGCTTTTTCTATGAACATATCTGTATGTTCTTGTCTATCCTTGAATAAACACAGTTCATGCTGTGTTTGACTGGGATGATCCACTTGACATCCGTAACACTGGTTGGTAACTTCACTGACAATAAGATTTTTTAATTTTTCAGTCATATGTTTTTCGAAGCTATTATGAATGTCATTTTTCCGAGTAGAGATGCACTTCGACACGGAATATTTCACTTTTTCTGCTTCTTCTCTAAGTGTTATAGCAAATCTGAGTCCCAACATTGTTTTTGGTTCTTTAGTCCTGTAGATAGTCCTGAAAAGGACTGTTTTTCAATAGTTCTGAAAAGAACTATCGTTTTCGATATTATATTCCTTAGTCCTGAAAAGGATTGTTTTTGTGAAAGCTATCTTTTGATCAGAGAGTTTCTGTTGATTTTTCCAGGATTAATAATCTGTGATAACTTCTCTCAAACTGTTGATTTCAATCTGATTGTCAAATTCAGCAAAGACAATAACATTGATAGCTGCTGCCAGAGCTTGAGCAAACTGAAGTTCAATTCGAAGATTTCCAGTTTTTATAGGATGAAGTTGTCCTTCTTCACTACCTTGATCCGCTGTCAAATCGTATCCCCACAAACAGTATCCACCAGCATAGTCTTCTTTACCAATATTAAATGATTTATTGAGTGCTAAAGATGAGTTAGCCTGATACAATGATAGAAAAGATTTCAAATACAATCCTACTTCAAAGTTAGGTTCAAAGGGTCTGTTATGAATACTGTGACCATTACATGATACATCAATTTTTGACAGATTAAAATGATGAAAGAAAAATGGATTTCTACCATAATCCCCATTATAATCAGTATTTGCTACCATTGCAATGAAAATGCGTTTTGGAAGTTGTCCTTGAAACAAATGATCTTCAACTTTAGACTGAAGACCTGTAGAAATGGTAAAAGTTTTTACTTCAACCCTACGAATAGGGATTTTCATGTTTTGCTGAGCAATAACATGATTTAGATCATTTGCAACAACAGGCAACAATTCGACATTTCGCACATGAAGACTGACTGTTTCCAGTACAATTTTTGAAGCTGGTGCACCACCGCCTCCTGTGAGACAAAAGTTCACCGAAGATCTGTTTAATCTAAGTCTGATTTCGATACCATTAGGTAAATATTTTTCTTGTTGAAATAGATCAAGATGCAAGCGTCCAAAAAGTTCGGCAGTTCTGCTTTGTGCAATTTCACCCATTCTTTCTTTTAACCCTGCATTTTCTCCATCATGGTTGAGTGCATTGAAATGGGCAGTGGTGTCTTCGATCCAAAGATCACCAGCTTTCAAATGTGTAGTCTTGCTGTCAGAATTATATGACATAAGATTTTCAATATATGCTCTATATGGATAGGTATCTGAATTGCTGGTGATTAGTTTATTATTTAGATACAAATCGACACTACTAAACAAGCTGTGCAGGAAGTTGTTTACAGGGGCCACATTTGCATTGGCAAGTAAATTGCCACCGTCAGCTTGAACGACTTTGTATTTGACATACAAATACGATTGTGACAAATCTGTCCAATGTTCAGTTTGAGGTGGTATGATGAATTCTATTGGTGCATTGTTTGCCAAAGACGATATTGGAAAATGTTCAATCCATTGACTTTCTTGCATCGTTGTCATTGTAGGTGGTACAGAAAGAACATCGAGTTCTGACTTGCTGCATTCACAGGACCCGCTTTGCATCATTTTTATATAATTTAAGTAGATGAATTCAATATATGAATCAATTATATTAATCAAATATATCAAGAGGTCGTCTGTCTCTTTGTCTTATGATCTTACCACTGTGAAGGCGGTAGGGGGAATGACGTGGTTTTCGTGATTTTCTTTTATTTATCCCTGGTATTACCTTTTCTGCTAGATCATGAATGGCTTGTTTTCCCCGTGAAATTACAACTTTTTTGGGGTTTTCACCACGTAAAAAGATATCTTCTACTACACCTATTCCTTGTTTGATTCCTTCTTTTTTCACGGCATTAAAACCAGATTTAATCAACGGTTTAAGCAATGGAGTCACTACTTTAATTGCCGATTTAAATAGCGAACCTAACCCATAGCCATACTGATGTTTTACACCACGATAAACTGGTAGCATTTTTAAATGATTTTCAATGATTGTCAATGATTGTCAGTTGAACGTTGTCTGAAATGTAACTTCACTATTGTCTTACCAGTAATGAAATGAACCGGTATACCTAAATCCCCTGTTATTTGAATGTGAATATGATCGAAATCGGATTTCGAAACGGGAATATAATGCGGTATTGTAATTTCATGATTGACATGTTGAGAACCACAACCATTTTCAACCAAATCGGATGTTTTGAAAGGCAGAACACGAAGTATTGGAGCAAGTGTATCACCCACTATAGTGTGTTCAGCAATATCTGAATAAATATACAGATGATTGTAGCCAGCATCAATGTTTGGATTGTATTTAAAGTATTTGAAAATATTTTTACCCTGAAAAATTGTATCATGTTTGAATTCTGGTGATCCACCCAGTTTTAAAAACAGGGATGGATGTAATTTGAGTCCTGATTTTATAATATTATCAAATGTAATTTTCGGACGTTTGGTTGAAGGTGAATAAGCGATGTGCAAACCCGACGAATTCTTACGAAGAGCAGGACCTATAGCGGTTTGAATCACATCATTGATCGTGTCTATAAGATGAGCAGGTGTAGTGTAATTCCCGGATGGAAAGTTAAATCGAATTCCCCATTTTATTATATCACCTCCACTATTTTGTCTTAATATATTTATTTTCATATTATCTCCTTTTCTGTCTATCTGTGATATTAATTTGACTAAGTCCTTATCCGTTGTTATAAGATCGAACTGTGCTTCTTCTTCACTTATGTTTAAGAACTGAGAGGGAGTAATAAGTTGAACTAATGCGACTTCCCAAGTTTCCTTGTCAATATGAACTGTCTTTGGTAAATGAACCTTAAAACAGCATTGGCTGTTGTTCGGATAAAAGTCCATGGAACTATCGCTGGGTAGAGTTAGATAAAACGAATTCATTTTTTACTATCAATCCACCCTGACTGCTTTTGTTCTGATCTGCTGAATTTTAACCCTGGTGATGGAAGAATATATCCAAGAGAGCTGCTTAACAGGATCAGCCACAATTCACGATCTTGACTTTGAATACTTAAATGTACTATTGACGTCGCAATAATTGCATAAATGACTAAAACCTGTGAAATATAGGTAAACTGATTCTTTGGGACACGATTTCCACAGCAATTGTAGTTCTTACTGATACTACTACTACTACCGCTATCGAAATTCTCTATTCCGAACTTTTCTTCTATTCCAGACTTTTCTGTTCCACACTCGATGTTTGACTGTGGATTCATTATGAATGTACTGACTTTTTATAACTTTTTTCTTAAGTTATAAGATTTTTTATAAGAAAAGATGTTTTCAAAACACTAAAATAGGATTACACCAAATAGCATTACACCAAATAGGATTACACCAAATAGGATTCTGGTATCCAACTTTGAAATTTTTTTGGATAGCCTTTCCAACTGACTTTTATTTCTTTGATTAATTTTTTACCCTTACGTCTTGTACGTCTATCAAGAACTGAGTCAATCTCATAAATATCATCATCTTTTATTAATTGAAGTTCATATTCATAATAAGTTCCTAAAATCTGTTCTCCCAGTAGATCTTTTACTTTATAGGTAATAGGTGAAAATGTTTTGTTGACATGGCTGATTTCAAATATTTCTTGCGTCCAATTCGGTAAATAGCCCTTATCAAATGTACGTTTTGTTTTATTGATTCGAACATGATCTCCAATTTTGAATTTCGGCTTTTTCATCATTACATTTGTTGGTAATTGAGAATACAGATTTCTTGAAATCTCTGCCTCATTGGATTTTGTTACCATTACAGGAGATGTTTTTATACTTCTGTGAAAAGTATGGTTGTAATTCTTAACTAAAGAATTCAATACGTCAATGTAACGCCTTGTTTTCTTATACGTAAAGTATTTCCACATTCTCGTTTTCAAAGTTCGTTGAAATCTTTCAACAATACTTGCTTTTGTCTCTGGGTTTTCAGTGGTGAAAAAATGAATCTGATTCTTTTTCAAGTAGTCTTGAAACGATTTGTTTTTAAATTCCGAACCTTTGTCTGTTTGAAGCGCTAAAGGTTTTCGTTTTGATTTCTGAACGATAGATTGAAATGCTTTGATTAAAGTTTTACCCGTTTTGTCTTGAATAGGGATAACCCATGAAAATCTCGAAAACACATCAATCACACAAAGTAAATATTTCTTGTTATCATTTTGTTTTGCTAAATGTTGCATGTTAGCCAAATCAGCTTGCCATTGATAATCTATACCACCTACAATAGTTTTTCGTCTTTTGAAACGACGACGAATCGGTTTGTGTAAGGTGTAGGTGGATTCACCCTGTAACCATTCTTGAACATCTTTGTATCTTATTCCTTTCAAAACAGATTTCGCAGCGTGATACAATTGCTTTACTCCACTAAATGCTACAGTACTTTTAGGATCATAAAACAACTTTCTTAACACGTAATCAAGTTTTGACTTTACCATGCCTCCCATGACTGAGGTGTTTTACGGCTCGGAGTCTTTTTTATAGACTTTGGGGGAGTTAGCAGTTCTTTAACATAGAATTGCTTCAATCGTTCTCTTTCTTCAGGTTTCATGTATGGAGATTTTTCTTTTATTCTTTTCATACTTCTTTTTATAGGAGTTATCTTAGTACTTTTTCGTACGCTTTTTGGTGTGTGAAATAAGTAATCGGAATCTCCATAGGATTCTGCATGGGAATCTTCATCTTCGCTCAATGATTTACTCGGTGATTTATCATGGACTTTTTGTATCCATTTCCATCTGTTCAAATTACCAATAACTTCTTGAGGTATATTACTTTCATGTAATGCCTTTGAAAATGTTTTCCATCCTCTGGGCTCAATGCCTTTTCTTTGACGTATCGCATCATTGACAAGATCAATAATATTGGAACCATGGATGCGTGTACCTTTATATGACACCACCCCATACCCGTCCCAAGTTAAATTATTGTTGTCTTTTATCATACTCAAAAGTAACTCAGCTTTTCTTTTCATGGTTTTTGGTACACTTTGCAAAATTCGATCATACAAGGCAACAGATTGCAGGCCAACAGATGCTGATTCCTGTGCACCATCATCGGTTTTTGGAGGAAAATTGATCGAAGTTGGTTTTGTTTTCTGAAGCGAATTTTGTAACTTAATCAAAGTTTCGCCATATCTTTGAGCCTTTTCTGTTTCTGACAGGTCGGTACTTTGTAAAATTTGACTCATATCTTGCCGAAGATGTGATGCATCTGCAACTTGTGGATTAGGTGGTAAACGAGGTTTTTGAGCTTGTTCGGCTTTCCATCGTTTCATGTTTTCTAAGACCTGGTAAGGTACGATAACCATTTTTCTAACAGACATGATTTTTTATTTATAAGATTTTTTATCTACAAGATTTTTATCTATAAGATTTTTTTTCATTGAAAATGATTTCATCTACAAGATTTTTATCTACAAGGCTTTTAGAGCTCCTCCTATTCCTCCGATAACAGCTTTTCCTAACAAAGGTAATAATGCAGGTGCAAGCAATGAAAGAAATCCACCTTTTTGATTTAAAATTTGTTTTTTATCTTTTACAGAGACTGATTTTGAAGCTAAACGTCTGAGATGTTGTCGGCTTGAATACAACTTCTTCTTCTGATCTGGTGATAAATGTACATTGCCTTTTAAAACATTATGACAGCATTCCGATATACACCTTATCGCTTCTGAGGGTGAATCTTTGACAAGCTTTTTACGTATTTTTGGTGTAGCCTGTATCATGGCCATAACCATTGAACCGTGTTTTTTTATCAGAGGTCTTTTCTTCATGTTGACTTTATCACTATTTCACATCAAATGAAAATAAAAGTTCCATGTCACTATCATTTATACCTGATGTTTTATCATACTGTCTTTTTACAAAAGAAAACTACGAATCGGAATCAGTGAGTTCTTCATCCTCGCTTTCTTCTACATCTGACCCTCTGTCGGGCAGAGGAATGGTTCTTCCACCACCAAGATGAATCAGACGCTTGTCATAGTCAACACGATATTTTCCTGTGTCAAGGTTATATTGGATTATATCCCCAAACAGTCGATCTTCTGCCTTTCTACCTTTTTTATATTTAGCTAATGTATTTGGAGACCATGAGGTGGATGGAATGGATTGAAACTTCAATTTTTTCCCTGGTTCTATAAATTGTGAATACTTTGTTCTGAGTTTTTGCATTCTTTCACTTAATAGTTCCTTTCTGGATTTCGGATAGCGTTGATGTTCTGAAATGCTGCTTCCTACAGGCCTTCGCATAGTAACAAATCTTTCATCAATCATAGGCGGTGGGGTGGTAGTTCTTGCATCAATTATAGGTGGTGAGGTGGTGGTTCTTGCATGCGTTTTCGGGGGCTTTCTCTTCTTTGGAGATTTTTTCTTCTTTGGAGACTTTTTCTTCCTTGGAGATTTTTTCTTCTTTGGAGATTTCCTCTTTCGCGGAGCACGTTTTCGAGGTTGCCTTTCACCCCCAAATTTCCTAACGGTTTTAGTTCCATCCCATCTCAGTAAACTTCTGATAATAACACCACCTAGAAATCCACCACCTCCAGGTTTTAAAATAATTCTACGTTTAATTTCCTCATCAATATTCGGATCTGCTAACTGCTCGATATCTGCTCTATGTTTTGTCATATACGTGGTGGTTTGTTTTGGTAATTTGATTTTATCTTCAATGATGTTTTGTGCTGCCAACGTAAACCATTTTAAAATTTCTTTTAATCCTGCTTTCAACACAGATTCTCTTTCATATCTATTGGTTTGTTGACTTAAATTTCGCAAAGCAGCTAAAATTGAAGTTGGTGTGGTTGGTAAAGCCATGTTTACTCACTGTCGCCTATTGATAGAATGACAATATAAATTAAAATGAAGTCATTTTTATTTTAAAAAAACATTGTAACGATTAAGCAGGGGAATAAACGGTTGGACCTCTTTCGTCTTCTTCATAACGATGAAATATATCTGTTCGCAGTCTTAATTCTTTATTTGTTCGTGAATGGAAATCGATGACAAGATATCCATGATCCATCGATGTAGCATCTTCATAAGCAGACAGTAAATGTGGGGCTTGCATTTGGTGAGCTAGTGTTTTAATCTGATTTTTATCTCGCTCATTTCGAAATAAAATCATGTATCTTGAATTAAGACTGATGGTTCGACTCGATTTCGATTGTTGAAACATATTTTGTGTGATATAAATCACGGTTGCATTACGGTGATGTCCTTTTCTTGTAAACCAAAGTTTAATTTTTTCCTCATCTTTTTCACCCAGCATATCATCAAAGACGATTAAATGCGGTATAGATACATCGCTGACAAGTTCGTTTTCATCGTCAGGAATCCCTTCCACGAATTTTATTAATTCAAACTGTGAATTGAATTTCTCCTGCATAAGATTGTAAGCATACTGCCATTCTTTGTAACACCAGACAACTCTTTCAGGAACGATATTGAACAAATCTTCTCGATAGTCAATTAATTTATGAACAAAGACTGTCTTTCCACAACCACTCGGACCTGTGATGAAAATATTAGAAGGATGTTGAAATAAAATAGCTTGTACATCCACCTCCATGATTTCTTTACTTTTCTCTTTAAGGCTTAATAATAAAATGACAACATAAATAACGATGGAAGCATTTTTATTCAATCATTTCTTCAAAAAAGATCAGTCTTGGAAATTGTAGATAGATTATAACATTCTATGTGAATGAATTTTTACAGTACGTTATGTTCTATCTACATACTCAGTCCTCGTTCGTGTTCTTAATTCAAAGACAAAAACAGCCCAAACCCTCCACTAAGCTATAAAAATCCAGTGAACTTTTCCTATAATCATTCATCGCTCGTTTTCTCGAGTAGTGTAAATAAATTATAAAGTATACCAAGACGAGAGAAATCAAATATGGAGCAGCTATTTTTTCAATTTTTAAAAAATCTTGCAGAGAGAAAAACTTTTTTATCGATAGAAAAAATTTTTCAAATAAAAAATCTTGCAGAGAAAAAATTTTCAAAAAATCTTACAGAGAAAATTTTACCGATAGAAAAAATTTTTAAGCTTAAAAATTTTTATCATAGAAAAATTTCGGATAAAAATTTTTACAGTTTAAAAAAGTCTTGCAGATTAAAAACTAGGGACGAATAAAACTAGGGACGAATAAAATCTAAGATTGGGTAAGTCTAAACGAACTGATTTCCGGGAAATGTTGGGAAAAAACCCACACTCAGATCATATAGTTAGGCAATGTCTAAAGATCATATTGCTAGGAGCCAAAGAAAAGACTAAGTCCAACGGTGGTAGAGAAAGATAGACGAACAAAGACGGAAAAAAGCCTAAATCCAACGATGATCTCTGGCTGAACCAAACTGAGGAGGGGAAAATAACCCATATCGTAGTGAAAAAGACTAAGTCCAACGGTAATAGAGAAAGGTTAAGACGAACAAAGACGGAGAAAAAAGCCTAAGTCCAACGATGATCTCTGGCTGAACCAAACTGAGGAGGGGAAATAACCCATATCGTGGTGAAAAAAGACTAAGTCCAACAATGTTGTCTGGTTGAACCAGTGTGAGGAGGTGAAAATAACCCATATCGTGGAAAAAAAGACTAAGTCTATCGATGTTGTCTGGCTGAACCAACGTGAGGAGGTGAAATAACCCATATCGTGGTGAAAAAGACTAAGTCCAACGGTAATAGAGAAAGGTTAAGACGAACAAAGACGGAGAAAAAAGACTAAGTCCAACGATAGTCTCTGTCTGACCCAGCGTAAGTAGGGAATATAGTCCATATCGTGGAAAAAAGACTAAGTTCAACGGTGATCGAGAAAGTCTGAGGCAAACGAAGACGGAGAAAAAAGACTAAGTCCAACAGTAATAGAGAAAGATTGAGGCGGACAAAGTCGGAAAAAGGACTAAGTCCAACAATGACAGAGAAAAAAGCCTAAGTCAAACGATAGTGTCTACCTGAACCATATCATTACGACCCGTGCGCACGTGTGTAGATGCATTAAGACCCCTTTTCACAGACCATGGTTAAAAAAAGGATCCCTGCCGCGTCAAAGATAGTGAACATCTATCTCCGATGAAGAAAAAAAGACTAAGTCCAACGATAGTCTCTGCCGAACCATATCATTATGATCGGTGCGCGTGCGCAGATACATTAAGACCCCTTTTTCACAGACCATGGTTAAAAAAGGATCCCTGCCGCGTTAAAGATGGTGAACATCTATCTCCGATGAAGAAAAAAGACTAAGTCCAACGATAGTCTCTGCCGAACCATATCATTACGAGCGGTGCGCGCGTGCGCGCAGATGCATTAAGACCCCTTTTCACAGAGATAGTTAAAAAGGGGCTCTGACCGTGGCATGGGGGGGCAGAAAAAGCGGACATCTACTTCCGGTTTGATATTTTGACCGGTCTTTTGTCTCCCCGGGAGGGTAGACCTCGGACAAAATGGCACTCAGGGAGGGTAGACCTCGGACAAAATGGCACTCAGGGAGGGTAGACCTCGGACAAAACGGATTTTGTCCGAGGTCTACCCTCCTATACTACTACTGTGTGGTGAAGGGTTATTATCTTTGGTATTACTTTTGCGTACACTCTATTTTGGACTAGCTACGCCCCTGAAAGTGTCTTTGGGTAAGGAATGCCAGGGCTCCTGTCGATTACTGGTGAAACCCACGACGTATAATGAATAATTAAGCTATTGCTGGTCTATAACAGACATTCTGTATGGAGTATCGTAAAACTCTATTCAAACAAAGTGTTTTTTTTTAACCATTAACTCTTAACCACACGATAACAATATAGACTTGTCCAAATTGAAAGCATTTGCAGACGAAAATTTAAATTCGGCTCAAATGATGGAACTTGTCTGTGATAGGGTATGAAACACGGTGGGGAAATGGAGAAAATACTGGTTACCAGAATTTTCTCCTCTTCCCTCAATGTATTAAACATATTTATTATACATCGATTGAGAAACAAATTCTTGCAACTTATACTAATCTCTCTCGATTCTGCTTCCTGGAAACTACACCAGTACTCGCGCCGATTGTGTGGGCCAATTAACAGTCCTACAGTTGACACCCGCTCACGGGAATCGAAGTCAGGACCATTTGGTTACGAGTCCGACGCTCTATCTCACGACCACGGACACCTTACAATGTATTGTATGGGCTTCTTTCCCAGGGTTGTTAAAACTTGGGGGTTGTGTGGTTAGGAATTAACCAATGAAACTTGTCGTTTTGACGAGCGATATAGATCAAGATCAGATTCTATATTCATTGCATTATGACATTGATAACTCCTTCCGCGCTCTGTGTCCGTCTGCTCTGTATATCCGTCTGTCTGCTCCATCAGTCCACTCGTCTGCTCTGTCCGTCCGTGCGTCTGTCCGTCATTCTGTCTGTCTGTCTGTCTTCGTTACTGTGCAGAAGAAAATGCTTATGTATATTGTGTATGCGTAAACCGCATTATGGAAAACCTAAAAAAACTAGGGCAGTCGTTTTGATATATGTGAAATGCGCTCTGGGGCACAGAGAACATTGAGGAAGTATGAATATAAAGCGTATGTATATTAATGTCCAATCTTGTGGTCTAACGACTACAGAGTGGTCAGTTGGTTATTAATGTCCAATCTTGTGGTCTTACGACTACAGAGTGGTCAGTTGGTTATTAATGTCCAATCTTGTGGTCTAACGACTACAGAGTGGTCAGTTGGTTATGAATGTCCAATCTTGTGGTCTAACGACTACAGAGTGGTCAGTTGGTTATTAATGTCCAATCTTGTGGTCTTACGACTACAGAGTGGTCAGCTGGTTATTAATGTCCAATCTTGTGGTCTAACGACTACAGAGTGGTCAATTGGTTATTAATGTCCAATCTTGTGGTCTGACGACTACAGAGTGGTCAGTTGCTTATTAATGTCCAATCCTGTTGTCTAAGGACTACAGAGTGGTCAGCTGGTTATTAATGTCCAATCTTGTGGTCTTACGACTACAGAGCGGTCAACTGGTTATTAATGTCCAATCTTGTGGTCTAACTACTACAGAGTGGTCAACTGGTTATTAATGTCCAATCTTGTGGTCTAGCGACTACAGAGTGGTCAATTGATTATTAATGTCCAATCTTGTGGTCTAACGACGACAGAGTGGTCAATTGGTTATTAATGTCCAATCTTGTGGTCTAGCAACGTCAGAGTGGTCAATTGGTTATTTAATGTCCAATCTTGTGGTCTTACGACTACAGAGTGGTCAGTTGGTTATTTATGTCCAATCTTGTGGTCTAGCGACTACAGAGTGGTCAACTGGTTATTAACGTCCAATCTTGTGGTCTAACGACTACAGAGTGGTCAACTGGTTATTAATGTCGAATCTTGTGGTCTATCGACAACAGAGTGGTCAACGGGTAATGTCCAATCTTGTGGTCTAGCGACTACAGAGTGGTCAATTGGTTATTAATGTCTAGTCTTGTGGTCTAACGACTACAGAGTGGTCAGTTGGTTATTAATGTCCAATCTTGTGGTCTGACGACTACAGAGTGGTCAATTGATTATTAACCCTTTCCCAAACGATGAATTTTAGACTGGTCCAAATTGAAAGAGTTTGCAGACGACAATTTTAAATTTGATGAAAATGACAGAAAGTTCTCCAAAAGGGTAGAAAACACTGTGGGAAAAGGAGAAATTGCTCGTTACGAGCAATTTCTCCTTTTCCCACAGTGTTTTCAAAAGACTTGTACTGAAGTCACGTGAAAACCGGGGCTTGTTTGAGAAAGGGTTAATGTCCAATCTTGTGGTCCAACGACTACAGAGTGGTCAATTAGTTATGATGATAGCCTCGTAGTAGTGCATACCGGTTTGAAACCCGGACTGGTCAATGAAATGTGACGATGAGGCTGGTTAGAGATACTGAAAGACTGAAACTAAAAATGTGAGAATGGAAGACCGGCACAGAGACTGTGGGAATGGGACCCTGACACTGAATTTAGGAGACTAGAAAACTGATACCGAGGTCAGAAAATTGACACTGAGGTCGAGGGCATTGAAAACTAACACTGAGGTTAGAAGACTGGAAATGATTGATTGATTGTATGGTGTTTAACGCCGTTTTCAATATTACTTCAATCATATCACGGCGGCCAGTGCACCTATCCATGCTTTCCTGGAGTTTCTTTTACCAGTACTCCGCACAATATTCTTTCCAAGCCACTGGCTGCTTTCCCACATAACCATCGTCGAAACAATGGTCAGCGGTGAGAGAGGAATGAATCCTGTCGGATGACTATCATCAAACCTCGGAAAGAAATTGGCCAAGCCACGGTTCGAACCAGCGACCTCCTGTTCTCAAGTCCTGTACGCTACCGACTGAGCTACTGGAGCTTGGCTAGAAGACTTGAAAACTGAGACTGAGGTTGACAGCATGGAAAACTGACACCGAGGTAATGAGACTGAAAACACTGACACAGAGGTTAAGAGCCTGGCAAACTGACCCTAGGGTTCGAAAACTGACAATGAATTTTTAAGACTGGAAAACTTACACCGAGGTTGTGACACTGTAAAACTAAAAATGAGGTATAGACACGGACATGATACTGACACTGATGTTTTGAGACTGAAACACTTACACAGAGACTAACAGCTGGAAATTAAGGTTTTTAGACTGGAACAGTGACACAGATGTAGATGTACTGAGACTGGAACACTGCCACTGAGGCTATAAGACTGAGAGACTGACGATAACACTGAGAGACTGAGAAACTGGCACACTGACACTATGATTCAGAAGCTGACATCAAGACTGTGAGTCTGTAAAAGTGACAATGAGGTTGTGAGACTGTGAGACTGAGATTGGGAGAAGTGAATTCTGTGCAGTCTGATCTTGATCTACACTGTCCGCAAAAAGTATCATTTATTGTACATCGTGCTTAATGAGGGGTAAATAAATATGGTCAACATTTTCTTTAACTTGTTACGTCATTTTTTTTTTTCGTTTGAATAGAACAAGCCTTCTTCAGCAAATACAATGTTAAGCATTGATTATTTTAGTAAATAATAATAATAATAAAGAGCCATGCTCTGTGAAAGGGGATTTAATGCATCTGCAAAAAGTATTGCCTCAGGTCCGCGCAGGCTGACCTGTGCCTGCTTTTGGTAATTTTTTTACATGTCCGAGGACCATTCTATCTCAGGATTCAGCCGTTTGTTAGGTAAAATGGATTTATTGGATCCAATAACAATGTAATGACTTTCTTGGTATAATGCATGGCGGAGATGCACTGAGCCCTTTTCTGCCAGAGCATGGCTCATATATTTTTCGATTGCAAATTGAACGTACGTGCATGTTGTACCCAGAGAGAACATGCATACATGCTTTGTTCGTTGTATTTTCCATTCTTAACCCATATCTTGCTGAATAAAAGAAATGAAACTTTCAAGCCGATAGTATCACCCAAAAAACTTTCCTGTTCCAAAGGGATTTTTGGAGGGAAGATATCTCCTCATCGGACAGTGCAGATCAAAGATCAGACTGCACGTTCTGTGCAGTCTGATCTTGATCTACGCTGTCCGCAAAAGGTCAGTGAGTCGCGATAAGCAGCCTAGGGGTTAACATTATATCAGCCACATCGCGGTGGCCAGTGCTCCTATCTATGCTTTCCTGGAGTTTCTAGTACAGTACTTTGCGCGATATTCTTCACAAGTCACTGGCTTCTTTCCCATATAAGCGCCGTGAAGAGAATATTCAGTGGTGAGAGAGGAATCCTGTCGCAATAAATATCATCAATCCTCTTGGCAGCGGCTGGGTTTCAAATTAACGACCCTTTGATTACAAGCAAAGAAAGAAAGAACGAAAGAACGAAAGAAAGAAAGAAAAAAAAAAAAAAAAAAAAAAAGAAAGAAAGGAAGGGACGGAGGGGAGGAGGCAGGCAGGGATGGAAGGAAGGGACACCTTAGTATTGTTAAACAGTGGTTAGTAATAGCAAAAAAAAAGATTATTCGTAATATAGTTGTCAGTTTTAAGCAAACTATAACTCAAATATCAAACTAATAATACTCACAAAAGCCAAATTATAGCCCTAACTATCCTTGTATTAAAGATGAATATCACTATATGATAATATGCAAAACACGCGTCTAACGTTGTGTGTAAGGACAAAGATATAAATAGAGAATATAGCCCCAAGTCGCTTTGTCTTCTGTCATTTTTGACGTTTGATATAGATGTATTTTTGACTAAACCTGTCCTGAAATTAACATAGCATAAAATGTGATAGATATGGAGAGAAAATTTTCTCGTTGTAAATGAAGGTTATAAAATTATTAACCCTTTGCTAACCGGTGCTTACTCTATCGTTTGACCATACAATCGCGTGTTCTAACAACTCTGACGGACAAGACTTGAAAACATCGTGGTGAAAAGGAGAAAATGCTGGTAACCAGCATTTTCTACTTTTCCCACGATGTTTTATACACGTTCAAAGACAACATATATCTTTCTTCTCTTTGACCCTAGCTAAACAATACCAAGTTCTAACGACCCACAGAAAAAGGCTTTTGAAAATAACTTGGAAAAAAGAGAAAATGCAGGTTAATTTCACTAACACTAACAGCCACTAAAGATTAAAGGTCAATTAGCTGCCAAATGTAAAAAAATTATGGAATCAAAATGCAGACAAATTAATTTATACCATTTAAAATTTATGGACACTATTAAGCTCTGATTATGTATGTCGTGTTACAGTTGAGTGCGTCAAAGTCCCATTGCTGGCAGAATAATGTATTGTAAAACTAAAACAAAAATTTGGCAACTTATGTGCTAGTTTTAACCACACATTTCTCTGCCAGCAACTTGACAGATCGTACTGCAACACATTGTACGACCCATAATACATTCGGCATACCTCGGGTGTTACGGAATCGCCCGAGTTGTGACGAGTGACCCATAATACTCTCCATACTTTTAACCCTTAAAGCGCCTTTCACGACTATAGTTGTGTTCGCGGCCAGTGTAGATCAAGATCAGGCTGCACAAAACGTGCAGCCTGATCTTTGATCTACACTGTCCGCTTTGTTGAATCACTGTAGACAAAAGAAACCAGGAAATTGCAATTATTTGGGTCGTATTTCTAGGATGAAAATGTCAGATAGGTTTATTCGGCGCTCTAAGGGTTAAATGGCATGAATTAAATTTGTCTGCAATTTGACCCCCAGATTATTTATTTTTGGGGCTATTGGGCCTCAAAAATACATCCTTACAGCCTGAGAGAATGGCTCAGAATTTGGTCAGGTGTGTAGATATGAATAAATTACCAATAAAAATGGTGTAAGGGATAGAGAAACTCAAGGTATTTGTACTCATTTAAAACCGGAAACGACAACAGTGATTTCTTTGAAGGCTCTCAATAAATGAAATGTATTCTATCCGTCGTTATCTATCAAACCTTGCAGCTGTCAGGGGCAAGCAACATTTGGCATGAAGATACAAAAATGATTATAGTTTCATAAAATAAAGATGAAATGAGTTAAAAACTGGCTGAAACGAATATACATGTATCTTTAAAATTTATATTATGGAGAAAAAGAGACTGTACACCATTCCCTGTCTGATCTACAATCTTGTAACCCGATATCGCATATTAAAGTCTTGTTAACCGTCTGGTAAAATAAAAATATAACAATTTTCACTGCTGGAACTCTAAAACAGACCATTATGTTCGATGGTTTGATGGATTGCTTAGTGTAACGTTACAATCAGCAACTATGTAAAATTTCACCAAGCATGCATTACTTGCATTTTCCTTTGAAGAGCAGTGCACAGCATTCTTTCAAAGCCAGGGTCTATTTTCTGTTATTCACATCGTGTCGAACTTGAAGTAATAAGCAATACGTTACACCATAGCATGTGAATCGAGATCGTTGTTGTCCCGAAGAATGAATTAACTCAGTTACTTCAAAATAAGAATAGGTAACCTCGAAGTGTATTAGATACAGCATATGTAGCAGAGTAGCGTCCCTTCTACAACAAAAGATTAATTAACGTTTGTAGGAATTAACTGATTGACTGAATGGTGTTTTTAACTGATTGACTGGATGGAGTTTTACGCCGCATTTAACATTATTTCATAACCACGGTGATAGCTCACGCATCTATGTATATCCTGGGTCTCAACAGTACTAGGTCGAGGCTCTGAACAGTCTTGCCTAAGGACACTAGAACCACGAGCATCCCAGGGCTTCCAGTGAGGCTAGAACCTGGGACCTCCAGGTTACCACTGAGCCATGCAGGTGTGCTGGTACATTGAGAACCGAGGATGAACGCGGGGCGAAAGTCTAAATGCGTATCATCGCAATTACAAGGCTGTTGTAAAACGAATGCCTTTCAAAATATTGAACGGTGTAGTCTGATCTTTGTTATACGAAATACCAAAAAAACCCCACAATTTTTAAACATTTCTCGAGCAGTCCCAAATTAAAAAGACCCTGTGATAGAAGGCTTTGAAAAACATTGTAGGAAAAGGAGAAAATACTTTCTCCTTTTCTCAATATGTTTTTTTACCATTTCAAATAAATAAATGAATGAATAAATAAATAAATAAATAAATAAATAAATAAATGAACGAACGAACGAACGAACGAAGAAAGAAAGAAAGAATAAAAAATGCTGATAGTGCTTTTATATCTGAAATAACAAACGAAGAAATGAAAGAACGAACAACAGAGAGGAAAAATTGAAGAAAGGAAAGAAATAAAGAAAGAAGAAAAGAATGAAGAGAGAAAACATACATAATGCCGACAATACTTCAATATCTAAAAGAGAAGACCAGGAAAACAATGATTAACATACAGCACAGTAAACAATATGGGAGCATACAAATACAGGATCAAACAATGTTCAGAAAGCACAGCATTATTTCTACCGTAATTAACAACATGAGAAGCTAAAGAAGTTTCACAAGACATGGAAATCAATCAACAATCTATCACGATAAAACCCCATTACACAGAGCAGAGAAACATTTACGATGGCGCCACCGGAAATGTTTTATGACAGCACTCTTTCTCTGCTAGAGCCCTTCCGGTCTAGAAATCTCCCTCTTTCGTACACAGCTTGTTTCGTACGTGGAATGCTGGTTAACATTGATCCATATAAATTGATCATTCGATACGTGAATCGTATCCTACTGGGACTGGAATAAAACAGTTTAGTTACAATTTGCTGATCTTTAATTTTTTTTTATTTGAAGACAGAAATGTAGAAAAAAAATCAATAGCAATATCTTGCTTTTTTTTCGGCAAACCCGCCGATATCCAGAGAAGAAAATGCCAAGGAATGTTCGTATTGACGCAGTTATGTGAAACCATCCAACTGATGTAGTTGTTTTAACTCTTTCATTGCCATTGTCGCCTTGGACATCTTTTGCGGATGGCGTAGATCAAGATCAGCACAAAATGTGCAGTCTGATCTTTGAGCAACACCATCCGGTAACTGATACTCTTCGACCAAAGTTGGCTTCAAAAGCAACGATGATATACTTTTAGACCTTGAGAAATGCCGTATCCTTTTATTTGGCAGCGAAAGAGTTAATAAACCCACCAGAGAAACACTCATCAGTGGACAATTCTGTACCATAAACAATGCTTTACTCACAAACTATACAAGGGCAAGATATAAGAAGGGGTACCTAAAGTGATGGAAGTGTAGTTTCAAAAAGACAAGAAGGAAAGTACCGTTCTTGTGATTCATTAGCTGTGCAGCATACGACTTCGAAAACAACCTTAAAACACCCAGGTATAATTATCATGATTAAAGATTTGGATTTTTTTTTTTGAAACATGAATATTTGAGAAAGCATTGTGCCAGTATTTGATACAAAATATGAGCCGTGCTCTGGGCAAAGGGGTTTTAATGCATCTCCGTGATGCGTTGTATTAACCCTTTCCCAAACAAGCCCTGGTTTTCACGTGTCTGCAGTACAAGTCTTTTGAAAACACTGTGGGAAAAGGAGAAATTGCTCGTAACGAGCAATTTCTCCTTTTCCCACAGTGTTTTCTATCCTTTTTGAGACCTTTCTGCCATTTTCATCAAATTTAAAATTGTCGTCTGCAAACGCTTTCAATTTGGACCAGTCTAAAATTTGTCGTTTGGGAAAGGTCACATAATTATGGATCCATAAAAAACACTTTGTCTAACAACCGACTGGACCATGAGACAGCATGGTCCTTGGACATGCAGAAAATTACTAATAGTAGAAAATTTCGACTCATGTCTGGACTGCCATACTTTTTGCAAACGCACTTAACCGCCTTTTCACAAAGCATTACTCATAGATAAAAATAGACCTGGCCACGAAATGAGACATGAAGACAAAAATCTACCAATCAGTGCTTACATGATTTTTTTCGATTTCTTGGGCCAGTGATTAAAACGTAATTGCAAAATTCAGGAAAAGGCCATCGACTATGTTTAGATTAAATGTAAACATGAAAACATGGGCATGTTATACTGAAATAACACCAACAGGGCGTAAACCAAAGAAGAAAACAAACATATAGAAAAACAAGTCCAACAGAAAACCACATGATAACCCCGCATAAAGAAACTAAATAGAAACATTATTGAATTAATTGTTGTCAATATCATAAGAGACATTTAAACCCATGAGACCGGTCGTTTATGTCAATACAAAACGCTTGGCAGGAAGAATTCCGTCTACTATCTTGAGAGAGATATCAGGAATTTTGGCCGCTTATAGATAAATTTCAAAACTAGGTCCAATTTCTAGCCGAATGAAACATTCTCGTATACGGAAAAGTCCGAAACGTCCAGTTTTGTTGCACATTATTATTTGTTCCGCCTATAGATACAAATGAGCAGCACTCTCGGAAAAGGGAATTTAATGCATCTTCGTTACACACTATACCAAGCAAGACGTCGCATGATATGATTGGTCGCATAATCTCAAAACTGGTTGAGTGAATCATACGGTAGAATGATCCTTTGAAACGCAGAACAGTTACAAATAGCGAAAAGTTTCGGCCCAGGTCAGCCTGATACTTATCGCAGATGCATCAAACCTCGTTTTCACGCAGCATGACTCAAATGTATTTGATCCTTGCTCTGTGAAAAGGGGGCTTAATGCATCTGCGAAAAGTATCGACCCAGGTCAGCCTGCGCAGTCCGCGCAGGCTGACCTGGGCCGAAACTTTTCGCTACCGGTCAATTTTCTGTATGTTCAAGGGGCAGTCTAGCCCATGATTCAGTCAGTTGGTAAAAGAAGTGGCTATTATGTCTCCATAGTTATGTGATGGCTTGCTTGGTAAAATGCATCACAGAGATGAATTAAGCCCCCTTTTGCCAGAGCATGGCTCATTTGTTTGGCTGGATAAAACGGGGTTAAAGAAGCTTTCCAAACTATATCAATCATATAACAGTCCATTTATTCATTCCTGTCATCAATAAGTTGGGACTCAGCGATCTTGAACATCACTTTTGGGTAGAAAGTTGGTATCTTGAAAGAAAAAGAAATATATAATTTCTTTCGGCTTGGATTCGCACCCACGACCCGCCAAGCCATCACTCAACAACTGTAATAACTAAACTGTCAGGGCAACTGTTTCTCTGCCTGTTCAAAATGAGGCATGTTACATGTTTTCGGTAAAAAAAGTGGTTTTCTTTTTTGCATTTGTAAAATGTATCGACCCTGGTTAACCTGCGCAGTCTGCGCAGGTTGACCTGGGTTGAAAATACTTGCTCTTGGTAAATTTTTTGCATGTCCAAGGACCAGTCTACCTCATGATCCAGCAGGCTTCTAGACCAAATAGATTTTATGGATCCATACCTATGTGATGACTTGCTTGATATACTGCATCATGCAGATGCATCTAACCCCCTTTCGCCAGAGCGTGGCTCATATGTACTCATCACTTGCCCACCCGGGTAGCTCAGTGGTTAGCGTATCTGACTCGTGACCTGGTGGTTGCGAGTTCGATACCCGGTTGAGGCAAACTTTCTTTCGGGCGATTTTCTGCCTCTCACATCTGATGTATGTGAGCAAAAAGTAGTCAGTGGCTTTTGAAAGAAAGTTGTGTCAATACTGGTGTGAGAAAGCCAGGAAACACATGGGTGCGTCACTGACCGCCATGATATGACCTGAGCTGTTAAATTGGCGTTAAACTCCAATACAAAACAAACAAAACAATGTACTCATCACTTGTTCCGCGATAACGGCTGTTGTGTAATAAACGGGATAGGGAAAAAAAATCAGGAAAAAAAAAACTTGATGAGTCCTCGTGTTGCCTACATTTATTTGGGCCATGCTCTGGCAAAAGGGGGTTTAATGCATCTCCGTGATGCATTAAATCTCAGCTTGCAGTCTGAACGGCGGCCATCTTACTAAAGCTAAGTTCATGCCCAATCAGAAGACTTGCTATTTAACCACACGACAAAAATGTGGATTGTCCAGGTTGAGAGCGTTTGCAGACAACGATTTAAATGTGCCTCGAAAGATAGAATTAGTCCTTGACAGAGTAGAAAACATTGTAGGAAAAGGAGAAAATGCTGGTTACCAGCATTTTCTCCTTTTCCTACAATGTTTTCTATTGTTTCATAGACAAATCCCACCGCTTGAGCCATATCTAATTTGTTATCTGTAAATGATTTTGACTTAGATGAATCAAAAATTTTGTTCATCGGTAAAGAGTTAATCCTTTACCACATGACAAAATTTTACAATTGTCCAAATTGAAAGCATTTTGCAGACGACAATTTAGATATGGCTCACATGGTGAGATTAAGTTTGTCTGTAAAAGGACAGAAAACATTGTGGGAAAAGGAAAAAATGTTGGTTACCAGCATTTTCTCCTTTTCCGACAACGTTTTCAAAAGGCATCTTTCTCAGGGTCGTTAAAACTCGGGATTCTTTGGTAAAGGTTAATAAAATTTAAATGCTCTTGCACCCTGTACCGTGGTACCAATTCGCGTATCATGGAAAAAAGCTTACAAAGATGTAAAATGTGGCCTGGGTCCGTGTTTACCAACAATTCTGAAGAAAATTCTTGATCTAATTATGGATTGTGGAATTAACACAACTTCTGATTGTTCAAACCATTTTGTGTAGCCACTCAGACGGTGTGTTACATTCAAATGTAGAAATTTATTGAGAATAAGACTAAGAATGCTCTTAGGAATCGTTGGTCAATACGGACCCTGATATCGTTCTGCCTTGTAATACGAGTCATCAAAATTTCATGATACCATCGAAGCCCTATTACCACGAATCGAAATCCTGTTTATATCATGATTATTCGAAGCCAAACATTGCAAGAGGATGGTAATATCTTGATTTACTTCCATCTCACGACCAACAGTCGCATCTGTTGTACTGGTCAACAAGTCATCCGGCCAAAAATGCTAATATTCGCCGACAGTGTCGCGCTTCATGCAGAGTATTTCATTGACCAACTCATTGTTTTGTGTTTATTTATCGCCATCAACGGAAGTCAATACCAGCGACGCCCTCGCATAGCTGCTAGACATTTCATGTCTTGGGCAATAGTTCAAGAAACAGGACTAAACCTATCCAAGCACACTTGGTTTTCTTACAGTGCTCGGTGTATAGCACGGTCAAAAAGGGCCTAATTTTAAAGTCTCATCACGCAAAATAAATTATAATTTAAGTTGGTAATCGGACCCACACCATCAAGAATCCTGAGATTACAAGTCCAGTGCTCCACTACTTTAGGTAATCCGGCTGACGATGTATATCTTATGACCTATTCATTCATGTATACATGAATCTATAGATGGGCCACGCTCTGGCCAAAAGGGGGCTTAATAGATCTCTATTACACACTGTATCAATCAACCCATCATATAATTATGGATCCACAATAGCCATTCATTTCAACAACCGACTAAATCATGAGGTAGACTGATCCATTGACATACAGAAAATTGATCAATAGCGAAAAGTTTCGGCCCAGGTCAGCCTGCGCGGACCTGGGTCGATATTTTTCGCAGATGCATTGCGCCCCCTTTCCACAGAGCATGGCTCAGATATATTCATTCATACATATATACTGATAACTGAGCGTCGCTCTGGCAAAAGAAGATTTATACTGTCTTCAAGAAGCATTATAAAGCAAGGTGTCGCAAAAAGCAAGGTGTCGCGTAACATGCATCCATTTTGTATTAACCGGCTAAATCCACTCGTCACAACTCGGCCGATTCCGTACCTACATCTAACCTCGTCCGTATAAAGGCGGCTTCCATTTTGAACTACCAATCACACGATCTTAACCATGGCGGCGCCCCTGCAAATCGCTTAGCAACGAAATGAACAACTACGATGAAGTTACTCACATCTATCGATCATTCGGCATACCTCCGGTGGTCCGGTGATCAAATCCCTCGGCTGTATCACGTAGCTTGATATGCACCTTCACGGTACATTTCGCACATCTCCGGAAGCACACCGCTTTACCGTTATTGAAATTGTAACCCCCCGGTCTCACAGACCCCGATTTAATCCCGATTTTGAAAATTTCAAAATCGGCGCGAAATCGGCTAGCTTCGGGAGAGTCGTAGTGCCTCCTGACTCAAATCGGCATCAATTCGGGATCAAAAATAAATCGGGACAAAAATTTCAACATGCGCAAATTTTTCTCCCGATTTCGAAAATCGTGCCGAAATCGGCGCACCTCGGTGTACCTCGTACTAAGTCGTCGTTGTTCGTAGTAAGCAAATCGGCGTTATTCGGCGACAGAATCGGTCCTATTTCGGCGTACCTACCTCGGCGATGAACCCCGAATAACGCCGATGCACTACGAGTAACTCCCGATTCTCGCCGATGAACTACGACGAGATACGCGACTAGCATCCCGAGCTACACCGACCTACACCGAATAACTACGAACTGCTAGGATATCATCCCGTACTACTACGAAGTACCCCGAATTCCGAGGAGTATAAAAAGGCGAATCAACTTTGAAAACAATTCATTCAGTTCCAAACCTTTGAACGAGACGCTTCCCTATACTTCGATACAATGGGACCAAAAAGGGGGCGTTCGAAGAAAAAGCAGTCAGCTACAACAGATATGCCTCCTCCATCGAGCACCCAAGCTCCACCATTAAGCACAGAGAACCAACCTGACCCTGATGTTATGCCGGATCAGCCAGTTGTCCTGCAAAATGAGTTTGAGGATGACGTCGACTCTGTTCAGCTGGAGCATTTTCCCTTTCCTTAAGTTGAATATAGAGGTAACACAAGATTGCAATTATAACGTCGTCTGTTGTTGTTGGCATGTTGTCACACTAATATCCATATGATAACTGATTTTTTTTGCTGTTAAATCACGGAATTTATATACCCAGTGTACGAAATCGGGGCATAATCCTGAAAAAAGATTTGAAACTCGTAGTCGATCCGGATCTGTCGGCGTATGTCGCAGTAAATCTTTGTGCATCGTAGTCCATCGTAGTAAGAAATCGGGACAGTCGGTCTAGATCGTACTGTTTCGTAGTAACTCGGCTCCTAAACTCGGGATACTTCGGAACAAAATCGGGGCAAAAGCGTAGTAAATCGTATCGCATCGTAGTTTTTCGCAGCCCGTCGGGAACACACCGCATGTATGTCTAAAAATACGCCCCGTCCAAGGATGATCGGAGAAAAACGGCTCGAATTCGTGGTAAATCGGAGAAAATGCACTCTCCCGAAGCACTACGATTATTTTGGAAATCGGGGTCTGTGAGACCGGGGGGTTAGGCTCCTCTTTAGAAAGAACACATGAGTAAATTTTCTATCGTTATCTTTCTAAGGAGTATTTCAGTCGGCAAACAGTTTGTACATTTAATTTTTAGCGTAGTTTATCGATTCCGTTAGGAGCTTTCAACGATAGAAGTGAATAACTTCACAGTGGTTGTTCATGTCGTCGCTAAGCGACCCACAGGGGCGCCGCCATGTGTAAGATCATGTGATTGGTAGTTCAAAATGGAAGCCTCCTTTATACAGACGAGGTTAGATGTTGGTACGGAATCGGCCGAGTTGTGACGAGTGATCTATCGATCTGTCGATGAAAGCTCCCAACGGAATTGATAAACCACGCTAAAAACTGAATGTACAAACTGTTTGGCGACTGAAATATTCTTAGAAAGATAGGTATAGAAAATAGACTCGTGTTTTCTTTTTTAGGAGGAGCCTTACAATTTCAACAACGGTAAAACGGTGTGCTTCCGGAGACGTGCGAAATGTACCGTGTAGGTGCATATCAAGCTACCTGATACAGCCGAGGGATTTGATCACCGGATCACCCGAGGTATGCCGAATGCGACTAAATCCTGATGTAGAATGGTCCTTTGATATGCAAAAAAATATACCAATATAGCAGAGAGTTTAGACTCGGGTCAGCCTGAGTCGATACCTCTCGCAGCTGAATTGGACCACCTTTTTATAGGTTATGGCTCTAATATTCTTAGCTTTCTATCGGTTAAACTGATTTGCATTTTATTAGCTACGCACAAAGGGAAGTAGGAGAGTATACCACATACCAACAGGCTGCTATCAGAGAGAAAACGTGTTTCCACCAAACATGCTCGTGGGGGCGTTATAATGACAAGAGCAGACGACAATTTTCAGAATCAGAGACGCTGTAGGTAATTTAATTGTCTGAGGAATTAGGTCCGTCTCCAAGTAAATCAAGTTGTATCAATAACTCATTTGTTATTTCTGGTGTCGTGTACGGATGTGGAATGTACTTCCTGGTTAGGACCTTTCAATCTTGGCGATGAATGGAGTAATTTGATTGGCTTGTTAGGGCTACAGGCGTATAGTCAGGGTGGAACTTGGAAGCTCGGACCCAATCATCAATTTTGTATGGATGCCGTTTAGACATGGGAAGGAAACTTCAAAATCGGAGCCAATGGCTTTGATATGACAATGCTGTGTTGGCCTCCCAGCTCCGAAAGACAAGTTAAGAAACTGGTAAGATTGTCATTCTTTGTACTTATGTGTTATGTCTTTGAAATTCGAAAATCAAGGCAGGATGTGATGCAATACTCTGGTCTTTCAACGTTTTTTATACACTAGTTGTAAAATGTGTAGAATACTGTCTGAATCATTTGTGCTGTGGGTTGACCGTAGCCGAAATGTTACGTCAAGGACCTAATTTCAGGCTGATACTGCCATTAAATTAGCTAATTAGGGAGAGATTTACTGTCCTAAAAGCGTTGACTATTGTATTGAACTTTTCCATTTGCTGCTGGCAAAGAATTGAAAAGAAAAAAACACAAAACTGAAATATAAAGGCTCCGATTATGTGGACCGACTCTGAATATGTCAGTCGGCACCGTTAGATGAGGGCTTCCACATAAAAGTTTTGTTGTCGGTAACTTACTTAAGACATGGGCTCTGTTTTCCCGTTAATGGCCTTCACTTCAAAAGTTTGAAAAAAGTTACTAAAGTTTAGGAAAAACCTTATTCTGCTTATCAGTTTTCGCTTTTAGGACTGCAAAACTCTCCCCAATTCCACATATGGGAAACGTCCCCAGAAGATTGTTAGTTATGTTGCAGGATACGGGATTAAACCCATCCTGAGCTTCGCCTAGTTCTTTAACCCTTTCCCAAACAAGCCCTGGTGTTCACGTGTCTGCAGTACAAGTCTTTTGAAAACACCGAAACGAGCAATTTCTCCTTTTACCACAGTGTTTTCTACCCTTTTTGAGAACTTTCTGCCATTTTCATCAAATTTAAAATTGTCGTCTGCAAACTCTTTCAGTTAGGACCAGTCCAAAATTTGTCGTTTGGGAAAGCGTTAATATGCTCAATGTATAGCACCAACACAGAGGATCTACGTTTGATTTGAAGTGTAAGTTTAGATGGCCAACCGCGCGGATCGAACCCACACCCTAAAGTGGCCCGAGAACTGATGTTTACAAGTCTAATACTTTACCACCCGAGCTAAAGGGGCTGGCCTCCTCTGACCTGTATATGCAACTGCATAATGTAAAAAAATCGGAGAGGTAGAGATTTAGTGGTTTATGTCTAAATTGTCATGTATAACAGAATAAAGATTTATAACAGAGAGAAGTATTTTCTGTGTGGCAGTATTTGGCAACTGTGGGGTTTTGAATCTAGGTCAGTCTTGATGCCTGTGGACTAGCTTCGCTAGTCAAATCAAAGCGCTGACGCACTGAAGGCAGCGGGTTTGTGCCAGCTACAGATCTTATTACATTCTTTGCACAGGTTTCCTTTATACTTGACTTGAAGTAAAAAGGTGCCTTAATCGATCTGCAAACAGTATAGACTTAGGTCAGCCTGTGCAGGCAGTCAGTCTGTGCAGTCTTCACAGGCTGACCTGGGCTGAAACTTTTCGCCTTTGGTCCATTTTCTGTACATCGAAGGGTCGGTCTATGGATCAATAATTATTTATGTCTTGCTTGGTATAATCCACCACGAGGATGCAAGAAGCCCCCTTTTGCCAAAGCACAACTCATTTGTTTGTGGCTAAAATAAAGATAAAATCTAGTACATGAGCACAGGCAGAAAACAAGACTTGAATAAATGATATTAATCCTTTCCAAAACAATCCCAAGTTTTTATGACCCTGTGGAAGAGGCCTTTAAAGATATTTGTGGAAATGGAGAAAGTGCTTCTAACCAATGTTTTCTATTATATCAATCCGTAACATTTATGAAATTCTTGAAAGGTATCTTAAAGTACTGAAAACCAGTCTTAGTATAATTTTGAGGTTTTACACCTCAAAATCCTTGTAGGCCAAATAATGTGCTTTATAAAAGTTTTGCCGATCCCTATTAAGGAGTTTGTAGCTCAAAGACTTGAAGTTGGTACCGCTGGTTTAAATTTCCAGCATGGTCTTCTTTCTGATCCACTTATCATTTATGCCATGTTGTTATTCAGTGCATGACCTTAAGGAAATAGCCAAGAAACGCATGCATAGGTACACTGGCAGCTGTTATGACCCAAGCTGTTTAAATTTCATTAACTGCTAATAAATTATACTGAAAGAAGCCATTTGCAGACAAAAATTGAAACATGGCTCAAAAACAGTGTACATCTTTGATAGGGTAGAAAACATTGTTGGAAAAGGAGAAAATGCTGCTTACCAGCATTTTCTCCCATTCCTACAATGTTTGTAAAAAGTTATGTTCTAAGGGTCGTTAAAACTTGAGATTGTGTTGTACAAGTAAATGCATAATATAATTTGCAGTTATAACTACTTTTAACTCTTTACCACTCAATGCCGACTTCTAACAACCTTGAGAAAAAAGCCTTGTGAAAACAGTCTGGGAAAGGAGAAAATGCTGGGAACCAGCATTTTCTCTATTATCCACAATGTTTTCTATCCTATAAAATAAAACTTGTACCATTTGAGCCACAATGAAATTGTCGTCTGCAAATGCTTTCAGTTTGAACACAGCTGAAATTTTGCCGTCTGCCAAAGGCTTAATGGGTGACTTTTCGTGTAACATCGCCTGTCATAGCCGAATCCGCACGACTTTGGCGATAAAAGGCGATGTTACACGAATCCCATTACGATGACCTATGCTCAAAATTCATCATGCAAACAAACACCGACAAGAAAAAGTCGATGCAAAGAATCAAAGTCGCCGCAAATTTTTTTATTTAATGCTTCAAGAAAGCCAGGGCAAATAAGTAAATGTCAGTTTTCATCAGCAGATTTTTTAACACATTATGAAATTGATGTGACTGTGAATCTATATCAAAAGTTGTCTTCTGTTACAGTATCTAATACCCTCGCATAGCGCTCTCTGAACTCTTTTCCAAACGAAAAATATCAGACTCTTCCAAATTCAAAGAGTTGACAGACGACAATTTAAAAAGCTGCAAAAATGGTAGAAAATTCGCTAGTAGTGGGGGGAAAAGTATTTGTTAAAGGAGAAATTGCTTATAATGAGTAATTTCTCCTTATCCAACATGTTTTTCCAAAAGAATTTGACAGCGCACGTGATAACCCGCGTTTGTTTGGGAAAGTGTTGAAAACAGGGCCAAGTTACTAAAATGTTGCTGTCCTAGGATAGTATGATTCAAGAGAACGTAAGTTTGCAAGGCATGCTTTCAATTTAAACAAGTCTAAAACTATACTGTTTGGTGAACGCTGTTAATAAAGAATATTGGTTTTGCATTGCGATTTATGAACAACACAGCGAAAAACTGGTCTCTCTCCAGATTTTTTCCAACAAAGTACATTGTAAATTTATCTAGAACTTGGTGAGAAATAAACAAAAGGGTTCTAAACAATCTTTGTTTTAAAAACTACACTTAGAAAGAAGTAACCAATAATGGTTAGATACAATCATAACCATCATACTCGTTCTTCGGCGGAATTTAACACAATTTCAGCAATGTACAATTTTAGCGGTGGTCATTCAACAAAAAACACAAATAGTAGGAAAAACTAGGTACTAAATAATCAAAATGATAATTAAACCTGTGTACGAAATGACGAAAGTGGATACGAAATGACCAACTGGATACGAAATGACCAAAATAGAAAGTATAGGTAGGTACGAAATGACCAAAATCGTATCTACGAAATGACCTAGGTACGAAATTAACTAGGTACGAAATGACTGGAAACCTGTACAGCCTTGACCAATGGAAACAAGGCATTTATTTGGATGAGTCCATTTCTCGCGAATAGCGAAAATAAAAGTAATACTTGGGCGGATTTTTTGATGTCGTAAGTATTAACAGAGCAAAAATAGTATCGTATTGTATATACTTCGTAGTTTAAGAATGAATTAAAAAGCCAGTTTAAGGCGAAGTAGAAAGATTCCTTGTTAACCTTAACACCCCTATAAAAAAGAAATTCCCATTGTCCATTTCCTAACTCGAAAAACTATTAAAAATATAGTCGCGCGCTTCTGCGCGGCGACTAATAAAAACTTTTGCTCTGAAAATATTTCCTTTTGCACTTTTTCGGTCTATGTAGATACCGACGCCCTCTTTCCGTTTCTATTCTACAGTAACATTACGGATGAACTCGTAAGGTGTAAGGCAGTTTTGAAAGGGTGTCGTCTGCGCGAGTAGCGCGTATTTATACATGATGGTTTGTGTATTCATGGAGGAACTATTTAGTCAAGTGTAGGAATCAAGTTTTGTTTACCTCGCGTATCCAGGAAAAAGCTGCCGGATGCAAGAATTCTCGACCTAGATAAATATCGTAAGCATTGAAAATCAGTAACTCATATCTGGGGACTATGACAGCGGGTTTCACCCGCTGCCAAAAATGAAACATGAGGCGTTTTGTCATTTTAGAGAATAACGTCATTCACACTGATAATTCTTTACCGAACAATTTCATTTTTTTAACAACCATGGAGAAGAGGACCTTTTAAAACACTGATGCAAACACTCCTTTCCCCTTTTCCCACAGCATTTTCCATTCTTTCAAAGACAAATATCATTATTTGTGCCACTTTGATTTTGTCCTTTGCAGATGCTTTCAATATGGACATGTTTATAATTTTGTTAAATAGACGTCTTCATTCGGAGTGCGTCACGATACTTTAAACCTGCTCAGGCCCCTGAAAACGTAATGGGGAAAGGGAGAAATTGCTTGATGCAAGCATTTTCCCATTTTTTCCCCAACAGTGTTAAGAAGAAACTTTTACGCCATTCTCTGGCAAAAAGGGGTTTAATCATTATTCACCTTCGTGATTCACTTTATCAAGCACTTTGTGAAAAGGGGGCATAATGCATCTGCGAAAAGTATCGACCCAGGTCAGCCTGCGCAGTCCGCGCAGGCTGACCTGGGCCGAAACTTTTCGCTAGTAGTCAATTTTCTGTATGCCCACGGACCAGTCTACCTCATGATTCAGTCGGTTGTTGGAAAAAAAAGCAGCTATTGTGGATTCATAATAATGCGATGGCTTGCTTGGTATCATTCAACACGGAGATCCATTAGGCCCCCTTTTGCCAGAGTATGGCTCAAATTTATTTCACCTAACAACTGACTAAAGCATAAGGTAGACGACCAATGTCGGCCTGCACGGACAACACAGGCGGAAATGGGTCGATACTCTTTGTAGATGCATTAAGTCCCCTTTTCACAGAGCATGGCTCATTTCAAATGTCAAAAGGATTACAGGTAAGAAATTGCATTCCGATGCCCACTTGTTATTGTTAAGTTTCTGGCCCTGTTAATGTGTATGTTTCTTTTCCGTTCGTTTATTCGTTTGCTATTTAAGACTCAAATCGATCCGTCGTTTTTAAGATCCCACGGATCCTCACTTTTTTCCACAATGTTATTCTTTTTGTTGTTGTTGTTGTATTTATCAAACACGGCTAGTCAGTGGTAATTGACTGAAAGAAAGAAAAACAGAAAAGAAAAGTGAATGAATGAATGAATGAATGAACGAACGAACGAATGAATGAATGAATGAATGATATGCTTGGCGAAGTATTCTGTCTTAAAAGGGATGAAAATCAAATAAAAAGAAAAGAAAATGTAAAAATGAGGAAAATGTTAGGCATATTTATTTAGCTGTTGTGTTTATGGTGAAAACAGTTAGGACCCCCGGGCTATATCGACGAGCTCATCGATACGGGTACTAAGAGCTTAACGTTTTTATTCTATTTATAGTCATGGGATGAAATGCTTCTACGCTGCATTATTTAAAACAGAATTTGAAAAACTGCTTAGTTTTGAGGACAGATGGGAATTATTTTACTTATTCTATCTGATCCTTTGTCTTATATCGTTTTGCTCCAAAGAATTGTGAAAGCCTGTAACAAAGAGACAGATTTATCATTTGTAAAAATCTACTGAGGAGTCGATGAACCCCTGTCAAAATCTCTATCAACAAAGCTGTCCCAGAGTTTTATAAATGGTAAATAAAACCTGCATTCTCCATGTACAATTAAGCCTTATTCAAGGCAAAAAGTTGAGCCCTCAAAAAGGATGCTCCTTCACAATGTCCCCCAAGTCCTGTCCTTTCCCACTCGAGAGGGGAGAGAGAGAGAGAGGGGAGGAGAGAGAGAGAGAGGGGAGGAGAGAGAGAGAGAGAGGGGAGGAGAGAGAGGGGAGGAGAGAGAGAGAGAGAGGGGAGGAGAGAGAGAGGGGAGGAGAGAGAGAGAGAGAGAGGGAGAGAGGGGAGGAGAGAGCGAGCCCCCCCCCCCCCCACACACACACATGCAAGTCCATACGGAATTAAGAGTATTCCCGAGCTCGCTGAACTTACCACACGAGACAAAACTCCAGACTTGTCCAAACTGAAAGCATTTGCAGATATCAAATTAACAAATTTTGTACAGTTCAAACGATATGATTTATCTTTTTAAGGGTAGAAAACAGTCTGGGAAAAGGGTATTAATGAGAAAACAGAACTTATGTCTTAGGCTGATAAGCGCGACTTACTGACCATTTGCGGACGGTGTAGATCAAGATCAGACTGCACAGAACGTGCAGTCTGATCTTTGATCTACATTGTCCGTCAAGGAGATTTTTTTCCCAAGAAATGAGTTCGAAATAACATTAATCGGGGTTCTTAGTATCGGTTTGAAAATTTCATTTAACTTATTTAGAAGGACAAGGGTTAAGTAAGTTCTCGACAAGTAAATGTTTGACGGGAAGCCCTCATCTATCGGTGCCGACTAACATATTCAGAGCCGGTCCCCATAGTCGGAGCCTTTGTTTATTTATGTCAGTTTTGTGTTATTTATTTTCAATTCTTTACCAGGAGCGAATGGAAAAGTTCAAGACAATTATTTACACTTACAGGACAGCAAAACCTTCTGTAATTAGCTAATTTAATGGCAATATCAGCCTGAAATTAGGTCCTTGACGTAACATTTCGGCTACGGCCAAACCCACGGCACAAATGATTCAGACAATACTGTGCACGTGCTACAACTTTCTGAAGTGTAGCAAAAACGTTTAAAGACCAGAGCACTGCATCACATTCTCCTTTTTTCGAATTTCAAAGACATGAGAATACATCAGTACAGAGAATGACAAGCTTACCTGTTTCTTCCATTGTTTTGAGCCGATATTTTCGGAACCGGAAGACCAACACAACATTTTCTTATCAGAGCCATTGGCTCCGATTACGACGTTTCCTACCCTTGTTAGTGGGGGGAAAACGGCGAAAGAAACAAAAGAAGAATTAGGAAGAAAACTTGGATATATTCATTCGGGCATTTAGAAATGAACTGTGTAGGAAGTCGCGAACTATTGCCACGTGTTGTTTGGTTTTCAATAAGCTCAAACTTCTAAAGCTATTGGTACCATCTAAACGGACTGACCCCTTACAATATACCGAACCCCGGTAGCTCAGTAGGTAGCGTACAGGACTTGAGAACAAGGGGGGGGGGGGGGGTGTCGCTGGTTCGATCCCCGGTTCGGCCAATTTCTTTCCGAGGGATGACAATCGTCATTTCGACAAGATTTATTCCTCTCACCGCTGACCATTGTTTCGACGATGGTTATGTGGTAATGCAACCAGTGGCTTGGAAAGAATAATGTGCGAAGCACTGGTAAAAGAAACATGGATAGGTGCACTGGCCGCCGCGATATAAATGAAATAATGTTGGAAACGGCGTTAAACACCACGAAATAAATACAATCAAAACTCTTGGCTCTCAAACCAAATATCACCATGACTAGCTACAACCGAATTAATTAAACTACATTCCCTTTGGGGGGAAAAAAAAAAAACCTTCTCCGTCCCCTTACAAGTGAAGACTTCAGTCCCCTTATGTGAACTCCCGCTTGTATCATCGGCCTACCTCCTCGGTATAAGCTTCGTTTTTGCTACATTCCTGTGTACTACTCATGGGGCAACGTTATTTTGGAACAGTACTTCTGTTAAGAAGTCGGAGTTCAGCTTAATTTTCTAATGCATTGCTAGTGTTTCTCTAACTCATTAATTCATGAAATCATCGACAACCGTCAACTATCTCCTTTCAGACAAAGTTTATAACCCTTTCCGCGGCATAGGTGAAAACATAGACTTTTCCGAAAGGGCAGAGATCAAGATCAGACTGCACAGTGGGTGCACTCTGGTCTTAGATCTATACCATCCGCTTTTATAGTCCAGTCTATATGATATAAAGTGTTCTTCGTTTCAGTGAGTCGAATTTTCAGCTGCTGAAAGTGGGTGTAGGATAATTGAGCCATGCTCTGTGAGAAGGGGGCTTAATGAATCTGCACAAAGTGTCGACCCAGGTCAGCCTGCGCACTCCGCGCAGGCTGACCTGGGTCGATACTTTTTGATAGTGGTCAATTTTATGCATGCCAAAGGACCATTCTGCTTCATGATTCAATCAGTTGTTAGAAGAAAAAAAAGGGGATTTTATGGACCAATGATTATGTAATGCCTTGCTTGATATAATGCATCACGGAAATGCGTTAAGCCCCCTTTTGCGGAAGCGCGGCCCTGAAAGGGTTAAATGCTCTCCTTCCCAAGGTTGTAAAACATGACATCATTAGGTAAATGGTTTAAAATAACAGTCAGGCAGAAGTGTTTTTTTTTTTAAACTCCTGGGACCTGGCTTATCACAACAATCAAGCAAAAAGGGATGCTTATCTTTCTATGATGCTAATCATCTATACTCGTTTTCAGCCAGTTTTTAACCCATGTGATTTTATATTACATTATGAAACTATATTCATTCTTGTATCTTCACACCAAATTTTGTCCCTGACGACTGCAAGGTTGCACAGATTACGACCGTTAGAAAATGCATTTCATTTTTTGGCAGCATTCAAAGAAATCAATGTTATCGTTACTGGTTTAAAATGAGGCCAAATCTCTCGACCTTCTCTATCCGTTACATCATATATATTGGTAACTTATCCATGTCTACACAACAGACCAAATTTAAAGCCATCCTACACACTTTCGAGTTTTAACGGTTTTTTTTTTCTCTTTGGCTATAGAGATGTATCTTTAAGTACTCGATCTAAAGAGAATGCTTGAATACAGCTTGTGTTATTATTTACACAATTATCTCCCTTGCAGGAACGCAAAGGAGACGGCAACATGCTTGGGTATATCCGAACAGCCCAAATAGCTCAGACGGTAGGTCACGTGACTTCGAGCCCCACGACTTGCCATCTAAAATTACTAATCGTCTTTCGGATGAGACGTTAAACCGAGGTCCCGTGTGATGGTGCTACATAACGAGCACGTTAACCCTTTCCCAAACGACAAATTTTGGACTGGTCCAAATTGAAAGAGTTTGCAGACGACAATTTTAAATTTGATGAAAATGGCAGAAAGTTCTCAAAAAGGGTAGAAAACACTGTGGGAAAAGGAGAAATTGCTCGTTACGAGCAATTTCTCCTTTTCCCACAGTGTTTTCAATAGACTTGTACTGCAGACACGTGAAAACCAGGGCCTGTTTGGGAAAGGGTTAAAGAAGCAGGCGTAACTAAGGATGGGTTTCGTCCTGTATCTTGCACTATCTCCTGTAACAAAACTAACAGTCGGGGGGGGGGGGCGTCGCCCATATCGGCAACCGGTAGCGGTTAAATAAAATAAACACAAATTCAATTCAATTCAATTCAATTCACGAGACTTGTAAACATCCAGTTCCACTTGTAAACATCCATAAACATCCAAGTTTATTTGTAAACATCCAAGTTTACTTGTAAAACTTCCAAGTCTCGGGCCAGTTTAAGGTGTGGGTTCCATCCCTACGACGATTTGCAATTTAAAATTACTAACAATATGGTCTTTCGGAAGAGAGGCTAAACCTTCCCCAGCCCCTCCCCGTGTGACAGTGCTATACACCGAGCAGGTTAAAGAACCAAGCGTGCTTAGATTGGTCTTCATCCTGTATCTTGCACTAAACCCCATAACATGACAGCCTTCAGAGGATGTCGCTCATATGGGCAACCTCTGAGCATCCTCTGCAGATGCTTTCAATATGGACATGTCTGTAATTTTGTTAAATAGAGGTCTTCATTTGGAGTGCATCAAGATTCTTTAACCTGCTAAGACCCATAAAAACGTAATGGGGAAAGGGAGAAATTGCTTGATGCGAGCAGTTTCCCATTTTTTCCCCAACAGTGTTAAGAACAAACTTTTACGCCATTCTCTGGCAAAAAGGGGTTTAATCATTATTCATCTTCGTGATTCACTTTACCAAGCAATGCTCTGTGAAAAGGGGGCATAATGCATCTGCGAAAAGTATCGACCCAGGTCAGCCTGTGCAGTCCGCGCAGGCTGACCTAGGCCGAAACTTTTCGCTATTGGTCAATTTTCTGTATGCCCACGGACCAGTCTACACCATGATTCAGTCGGTTGTTGGAAAAAAAAAAAAAACAGCCATTGTGGATCCATGATAATGCGATGGCTTGCTTGGTATCATGCAGCACGGAGATCCATTAGGCTCCCTTTTGCCAGAGTATGGCTCAAATTTATACTCGAGGATAAATAAACGGTAAGTCAATCAATCATGTACAACAACTTGTCGGTTTACCTCAGTCTTGTTGTCGGCCCCAGCAAGGCGTCTTCACTATTATCTGATTTGGTTGCGACATGCCGGTCGTCACAGGCAGGCCTGCACATAGTATGGGTTAAAATTGTTGAAATTGTCCCATTTGTTCCCATGCGAAAAGACAACTGTACTGAACATGGGGCGTCCAGCTACTACCGGTCTTTTATGAGTGAGCAGGATTTATTTTCTTGACCTCCTGTTTCTTCGAATTTGGGCTCCCCTTGGAATGTTTCCCTTCATTTATTACCCCTTAGGCTAGTAAGCGCGACTCACTGACCTTTTGCGGACAGCGTAGATCACGATCAGACTGCATAGAACATGCAGTCTGATCTTGGATCTACACTGTCCGATAAGGAGATATCTTTCCTCCAAAAATACCTTTGAAACAGGAAAACTTGGGCTTATCCTATTGGTTTGACCATTTACCACACAATCACGACTCTGACTCTTAACGACCCTGTATAAGAAGCCTTTTGAAAACATTGTAGGAAAAGGAGAAAATGCTGGTAACCAGCATTTTCTCTTTTTCCCACAAGGTTTTCTACCCTTTCCAAAACAAATTTAAACTATTCAGTCATATTTATTTTGTCGTCTGCCAATGCTTTCAATTTGGACCACTATAAAATTTTGTCGTTTGGTAAAGAGTTAAAAGTGTCATTTCTTTTGTATAGTAGGATAAAGTTGAATTTGCAGGGGGTCAAATCACCATAATTTGAGAAAGTCCAGGGAAAACCCTGCGTGAGAATACATCTGCATTGATTTTGGAAAACGGATATATAAAAGGTGAACAAAGAGGCAGCAAGTTGGTTATTACTTCGAGAGTTCTTCAGAGAAAACACAATCAATGGCGTAATTGAATGGAATCATTTTAACTCTTTACCAGAAGACACAATTAAAGACTTTGCCAAATTGGAAGCATTTGCAGACGACAAGTTAAAGATGGTTAAAATAAAAGGGATTTGTTTTTAACAGGAAAGAAAACACTGGGGAAAAAGGAGAAAATGCTGGTTAGCAGCATTTTCTCCTTTTCCTGCAGTGTTTTGAAAAAAACTTTGTTCTCAAGGTCAACAAAACTCAGAATTGTCTCATTACAGGGTAAAACTACAAATTCGACCATTGAACTCTTCACATCATTATTGTCACCATTTTGGTGCTTGTTTAAATACTGTACTCGTATTTGTTAATTAAATGGGCTTTTTTAGTTTTTTATGCAGCGAATTAATGTTTAAGTAATGTTTTGGTTGGCGCAGCCACTCGTGAAAATATTACCGTATTGTGTTCAAAAGATGAAACAAATTTCTACCTTTTACCGAAAAAAAAAAAAAATATATATATATATATATATTCTATTTATATCTTGCTTCTAACTCCTTTTTTGTTGGACTTGCGAAGTGCAAGGGAGCTCTCGGTATTTCCGTGATGTGAGTTTATCAATAGGTAAATTCACTGGTCGAAACGGTGAAATTATCAAACCATAACCCACCATTTTTCCCGATAAACTACCGAAAACCATGAAATAAAGTAACAGATTCTATCAATAGTTTTATGCCATCATAAACAATAATCACAAAGTCAATTCTCGGCTATAAAGTTACTTTGTATATTGCAGATAAAAACCAAATTATCTGGAATTGGCTTTCCAGACGAATCGAAATGTCGTCTGTGTTTAATGGCGCGTTTTTTTTCTTCACGTCAAACTTCAGACAAGTTGTACAACACGACCTGTATAGTTCATTAAATAAATCCGGTGTTTTGCACGAAGTATTCGTGCTCTCTCTCTCTCTCTTTTTCTCTCTGTCTCTCATACATGTGCAGCGCTCAAATTTACTATTATTATTATTTTGTCAACCGGTTCAAGTGATTTGGCGTGAGCTTATAAGCTACAAATCACGGCACATTTGAGGGTGTGGGTTCGATTCCTAAAGCTGGCCGTTAAAAAAAAACCTACTAATAGATTTATTCTGACGAGACGTTATACCTCGGTCCCTGTGTGACGGTACTATACACCGAGAACGGTAAAGAACTAGACGTAACTTAGAATCTTGTACTATCTACGTAACATTACTACCAGTCTTCTGGGAGTGACGCCCATATGGTCAATGGAGGGCGTCGATAAATATGCAAAAGATAATAAGTTCAATTTTTGAAAATTTTACACATTTTTTTTTAGTACATAGGTATGCTTACATTAACTGTGGTTCCAAAGGATCAAATGTTTCAGTGGTTGTTATACGGATTAAAAAAAAAGTAGCAATTTACAGGAACAAAACATGACATGGGAGAAAAAAGACGAGTATTAGTGGAAAAAATGTCGACTTCCGGTCTAACCAATTAAAGAAAAATTACATTTAAAAAAAACACACACACATACAAAAATCTCCCGTAAATAATAACGATAATCAAGTCTGTAATAATAAAGATAATATAATGATAATAAAATAAATGATTAAATAAATTACTACTACTACTACTACTACTACTAATTATGATGATGATAAAAAGAATTTACTCACGATTTAAACTTATGTCACTGAGCTGTGTTCTATATCTGAAACAGAGTATGAAAAAATATAAGTTCAAGTTTCGCTCGACTGGTTCTCTACCGTAGCACATTAGTACCACCGATAAGTGAGTACTTCATGCTAAAAAAAAAAAGGTTTCGTGTCAGTTTCGAGTTTTCTCGCCACACGGTAGACCATTCATGAAAACACTGTGGCGAAAGTTGATTTGCCCGTCGTTCTCGTTTCGTTACAATGTATCACAAGTATTTTGTATATTAAATCTTGATTCATGTTAATAATACATTTTTTACAGGGATGTTTTTAAGAATGTCCGTGTCACATCAGTTTTTTCGGGGAGGTTTTAGATGTGTTAATAACATCCCCTTAGTACAAAACTAAAACTAAATAATGCTGAAGAAATCTGTCTAAAATGGAAAAACATGGGAGCAACTGTGGCGTAGAGGTGGTAGGGTATCAAGTAAAAGAACCTTACTATAAAAGATTGCTCTGCATGCGTAATTTCCCCGCTTGATCACAATTGTTTTAAGTCGTCTTTTGCAGATGTTACAAAATTTGTCTTCGTCAGAGAGGAGGTTCAATGGAATAAAGTTTATACATTCATGGCCTGATTGTTACACCGTCATTAATCGCATATACTCTAAATTTCAGAGTCTTTATAGGAAAGCATAGTGAATATCGTTTATATTTGAGGCTTGACATGTCTTATGAAAAAAAAAGAAGGCAATAGTGGCAATCAGAATTATTGCTACAAACTGTTTTCGGAGAGCAAATCTCATTTCCGAACGTATGTGCAAAGACTATTAAGGAAAACATCACCCAGACAGAAAATTACCAAGAGTGCAAATTGCCATCCGAAAAAAAAATCATTAGAAAAAAATCCTTCGACGCTTTAAAGAAAAAGAAATGCTGAAAATACAGGAAAATGTGCCTCACATTATTCTAGCATTACAGTAAATATATTCAAAGAAATGTGGATAAGACAAAAGCTAATATGTAAGGGGTCTGTTGTACGTGGGGAGGGGGGTGGGGCAATTTTCCGACTGGCAGTTTTCTTAGGGGCCAAAAGTCCTTGGGAGTATTTTCCTTGGGAAGGGGGAACGGGAGGATTCTGATAACCTACCGGTCTACAGAACGATCTAGATCTATTTACGGTAAAGGAAAGCTTCTGCCTCCATAATTAATTATGGTACATGTATATAGGTTCATCGGATTTTATCGAAAAGTGTATCATTCAGTTTGAAACGGGTCGATGACTTGAGAAACTACTTATCATTTAGATGCAAATTAAAGTTTAAAGTAACTTTTTTCTTTTTTAAATAATCCGTATTCAGAAATAAATCTTTTGAATTTCTTGATCCCCACTGGACTTTAATTAACTGACCTGTTCAGGCAAGAATAATAACGAATTCCCCCCCCTCCTTTAACCCGATTTATCTAGGTTATAGAGGGCGTGTTTGTAGAAAAAATAACACGTGACTGCGATATCAACCAATGTATCTCTCACAGCAAAGATCAGAATCTGTATTCACCAACTTTTTTCAAGAAGGTTCTTAGTCTTATTCTCCAAGATTTTCTAAATTTTGAAAGTAACACAACTTTTGATTTGCTAAACCAAATGGTTTAGCCAATCAGAAGTTGTGTTACTTTCAAATTTAGAAAATTTTGGAGTATAAGTCGTAAGAAGGATTGGTGCATACGGGCGCAGACCAAATGAAGGAAATTAATCTATTCTACGCGATGGGCGAAAACAGAGGCTTTTGCAGACGACAGAGATCCAAGATCACACTGCACAGAACGTGCAGTCTGATCTTGGATCTACTAGTATATCATCCGCTTGTTTAGTCAAGCCTATACGAGAAAACTCTTCCTGGTCCTTGGACATGCAGAAAATTGACCATTATCGAAAAGTTTCGACTGCGCCGGCGGACCCGGGTCGATACTTTTTGCTGATGCATTAAGTCCCCTTTTTCACAGAGCATGGCTTGTTATATTTTTGGCGCTAAAAGAGTTAAGTTATCAACATTCTCCACATTGACTTTATGACTGCCCGATAAAAATTGCTTAGTCTACAAGTTATATTATCAAACCAGTGGAGAGGAAAAAGACATTCAGTCAATGTGAAAATCAGCTAAAGTGGACAAAATTAACCCTTTCCCAAGCAAGCCCTGGTTTTCACGTGTCTGCAGTACAAGTCTTTTGAAAACACTGTGGGAAAAGGAGAAATTGCTCGTAACGAGCAATTTCTCCTTTTCCCACAGTGTTTTCTACCCTTTTTGAGACCTTTCTGCCATTTTCATCAAATTTAAAATTGTCGTCTGCAAACTCTTTCAATTTTGACCAGTCCAAAATTTGTCGTTTGGGAAAGGGTTAAGTTATCAAATCTGTTCCACTACCGGCTGGATATAAGAGAGTCCTTAGGTATGGATTTATGATTGCCAGTTAAAAAGTGATTACTAGAAAGTTTATACATTCAAACCAGTCAGCAGAAAAGAAAAAAGAGATAAGATCTCCTTTTCTGATATTGTTTTTCATAAAAATGTCTTCGATAACCACATAGGTAACTCATTACCACATAGATACTCGTCCATAACTAATTACTATCTACATGTAGATACACACCTATAACTCATTACCTCATAGATACACGTCTATAACTCTTTACCACACAGATACACGTCTATAACTCTTTACCACACAGATACACGTCCTTAACTCTTTACCACAGAGATACACCTGTATAACTCATTACCTTACAGATACACGTCTTTAACTCTTTACTACAGAGATACACATCTATAACTCATTACCTCAAAGATACACGTCTGTAACTCTTTACCACACAGATACACGTCTATAACTCTTTACCACACAGATACACGTCTTTCACTTATGACCACAAACATACATGCCTATAACTTATTACAACATCAGTACACGTCTATAACTTATTACCTTAAAGATACATGTCTTTCACTCACTTCCACATGAAAACATGTCTTTAACTCATAAACACATAAATACATGCATATAACCATTACCACATAGATACACGTCTATAACTTATTACCTAAAAGATACATGTCTTTCACTCACTTCCACATGAAAACATGTCTTTAACTCATACACACATAAATACATGCATATAACCATTACCACATAGATACACGTCTATAACTAATTACCACATCGATACATGTTTATAACCTGTTACTACAGAGATACACTTCTATAACTCATTACCACAGGAACACACGTCTCTAATTAATTTGGGGGTCCTGCGTGGCTCGGTGGTAAAGTGTGGGACTCGTAATCTGGAGGCCCCGGGTTCGAGCCCCATCTGATCCGCTGGGCTTTTCGTGGGTGTGTCCTTGGGCAAGACACTTCAGAGCCCTAGCCTAGTACTGGTAAAACCCAGGAAATACATGAATATGTGACCTGTCGCCGTGATATGACTGAAATAATGTTGAAAGCGGCGTAAAACACCATTCAATCAATCAATCTCTAACTAATTTGCACATACGCGCCTATAACTCATTTTCATATAGATACACGTATATAACTAATTACCACACAGATACATGTCTGTAACTTAGTACCACATAGCCGAGCCCCGTAGCTCAGTCGGTAGCGTACAGGACTTGAGAACAGGAGGTCGCTGGTTCGATCCCCGGCTCGGCCAATTTCTTTCTGAGGATTGATGATAGTCATTGCGACAGGATTCATTCCTCTCCCACCGTTGACTATTGTTTTGACAATGGCTATGTGGAAAAGCAGCCAGTGGCTTGGAAAGAATATTGTGCGGAGTAGTGGTAAAAGAAATTCCAGGAAAGCATGGATTGGTGCACTGGCCGCCGCGATATAACTGAAATAATGTTGAAAACGGCGTTAAACACCATATAATCAATCAATCAATCAATAGTACCACATAGATACATGTCTATAACTCATCACCATATATGTACATGTACACGCCTTTAACTCATTACAACATAGATATATGTCTATATCTAATTACCACATAGATGAACGTCTTTAACTCATTACCACAAAGTTACAATTCCGTAACTAATTACAACATAGATACATGCCTATAACTTTTAACCAAACATGTACAAGAACACGTCCTTAATTTATTGCAACATAGACACACGTCTTAAACTAGATTACCACGTAGATACACGCCTATAACTCATTACCACCTAGATTCACTTCTATGGCTTATTGCAACAGATATACATGTCTAAAATTTATAACCACATAGATACATGTCCAGAACAAGTTACCGCACAGATACACGTCTTTAACTTACATGTATCACAACACAAGGAAAAGGTTCTACGTCCCAGCAGAGGAAAGCTTATGCAAACATTATGGGAAAACAAGCAATTATTTTTTTTTTCACCGATTGATAACCGTATTTCCAACAATGTGGGACATAGACAGAAATATTTAAGCCATGCTCTGCTCTGTGAAAAAGGAGCTCAATGCATCTGTTAAAAAAAGTATTGACTCATGTCAGCGCTAAACTCTTCCTTTTTGTCAATTTCCTGTATGTCCAAGCATTATGTCAACTCATGATTCACTTGGTAGTTGGGGAAAAAAATGTACAATATATAATGGATCACGGAAATGCATTAGACCCCCTTCTCACAGAGTGGGGATCGGAATAATACGACATTATAACTATTTCTCTTTTTCATCTGTCAGCTTTCTATGATACTGTAACACATCAACGATCAAACGCCTGAGAAAGTGCCGATATTTCATCTCAAAAAATAATATGTAGGTCATGAAAAAAAATAGGCAATTACGTCGAAACGAGAGCAGCCTTCAGATATTTTCTCGCTCGCTTCTCAACAGCTTTTGTTAACCCTTAAGCTGATAAGCGCGACTCACTGACCTTTAGCGGACAGTGTAGATCAAGATCAGACTGCACAGAACGTGCAGTCTGATCTTGGATCTACACTGTCCGATAAGGAGATATTTTTCTAGAAAATAAAAAATAGGTTTGAAATAACATTATTCGAGTTTTTACTATCCACTGGAAGTTTCACGTAACTAATTTAGCGGGATAAGGGTTAAGAAATCGGGAATTTAGACGTAATGTTCAGTGCATCACCATAAGCAAGAGAGATCTGGGTCCGTATTCACCAACCATTCTTAAGAATATTCTTGGACTTATTCTCAATTTTCTGAGTAACACAACTTCTGATTGGCTAAACCAAACGGTTTAGCCGATCAATTTGGTTTAGCCAATCAGAAGTTGCGTTACTTTCTAACTCTAGAATAAGACTAAGAATGGAATTAAGAATGGTTGGTGAATACGGACCCCTGATCAAACCATTCCTACAAGCATTTTAGTATAGCTTTTAATATAGAAAGAAATACGGATTTTGAATAGCTAGACCATTTGGTGTAGCCAGTCAGCAATCGCGTTCCTGTGAAATTTAGAAAAAAATAATGCGAGTCGGACCAAGAATGCATTTTAGAATGACTGGTTAATGGCCCAGTCGCGGCCAAAAGTGAACAAAGTGAGTGTTAAAATGCATTTGAATTCAGATCATACCATTTAAAAGTATGCACATTGTTGTGAAGATTACAATCTGTTATTGTACAGTCGGTCAAACTACGGTATTAGTCGCTGGCAAAAAAAAAAGTAAACAAAAGATGGAGCGACCTGGTAACTTTTAACTTACTTTTAAACTTCATTTTTTCTACCAGCGACAAACACTTGGACCGACCGTATAATGACAGATTGTCATCTTCATAGTGATTTCCATACTTTTAACCCTTTCCCAAACGACAAAATTTGGAATGGTCCAAATTGAAAAAGTTTGCAGACGACAATTTTAAATTTGATGAAAATGGTAGAAAGTCCTCAATAAGGGTCGAAAAGGGAAAAGGAGAAATTGCTCGTTACAAGCAATTTCTCGTTTTCCCAATGTGTTTTCAAAAGACTTGTGCTGCAGACACGTGAAAACCAGGGCTTGTTTGGGAAAGGGTTAAATGGTAGAATTAAATGCATTTTAACACCCCCATTGTTTACTTTTGGCTGCTATTGGGGCTTTAATACGGGCCCTGGTTTATTGTAATGAAAATGTGAGTTAAAGCTGCCTAACTCTTTCAGCGAATATGGGCTAAAACAGCGGATTTTGTGGACAGTATAGCTGAAGATCAGACTGCACATACTGTGCAGTCTGATCTTCAATCTAGTCCGCTTGTTTAGTCAAGATAAAATGTGAAGTATTCCGATTTTTTTTAAAAACCATATTTTCTCTTTTACTCAGCATGTTTTCGCTGCAATGTCAGCTTTTGAATTCATTGTTAGAAAAGGAGCAGCAATTACTGCTTGTTTCTCCCATTTTTTCCTCGATATAATTACGGACATTTTTGTCGTTTAATCTTCTAAAAAAGTTAACCCTTATCCTGCTAAAAAGTGATACGAAACTTTTAAGAAGATAGTAAAAACCATCATTTTGTTATTTCAAATATATTTTTTGGGGGAAAGATATCTCCTTATCGGAGAGTGTAGATCCAAGATCAGACTGCGACTGCAGGCTGATCTTGATCCACATTGTCAGCAAAAAGGGCCTTGAGTCGCGTTTGGCAGCCTAAAGGTTAAATGAAACTTTCATGCAGATAGTAAAAAGCCGAATGTTGCTATTTCTGACTTATACTTTGGACAAAAATATCTACTGATCGGATAGTGTAGATCCAAGATCAGACTGCACGTTCTGTGCAGTCTGATCTTGATATACAATGTCCGCAATAGGTCACGACGTCGTGCTTAGCAGCCCAAGGGTTAATGTATTGTTTATATAACATTTTGATTGGTTTAATGTCAACAACAATCTGACTTGACGCATGCGCAGTGTCGATCTAATTTTCTCTTCGTGCAACATGAAATTCGAGTCATTAACCCTTTTCCAAACTCCTCCAAATTGAGAGCAAATGTACACGTTAGATTAAATGCGACTCCAATAGTGGAATTCATCCTCGAAAGGGCAGAAGAAATTGCTGGAAAAGGAGAAGAATTTTCTTACTAGCATTTTCTCCTTTTCTTACCATAACTTTCTCTCTCGAGATCGTAAACGTGGGACTGTTTGGCAAAGAATTAACCCTTATCCGCTAAAAAAGCGAAATGAAATGTTTAAGCCGATAGTATAAAGCAAGATTTTTCTATTCCATAGGTATTTTTTGGGGGACAGATATCTCTCTATCGGACAGTGTAGATTGAAGATCAGACTGTACGTTCTGTGCAGTCTGATCTTGACCTACACTGTCCGCAAAAGGTCGTTGAGTCGCGCTTAGCAGCCTAAGGTTTAACATTCTTCTTTTATCCTCAAGGAAAAAGCTTCAAAGCAATTTAACCCTTATGGTACTATAAACATAAAATAGTCATTTTTCCATATGTGAAAACAAAACCTCAATGATTGCAGTTTCAATCAACTTTTAGTCAGAAAATGTCTCACCAATGCGGCCAGTGCAGATCAAAGATCAGACTGCACGTTTTGTGCAGTCTGATCTTGATCTACACTGGCCGCAAAAGGCGCTTTTTGTTGTGAAAGGGCGTTTAAGGGCGTAATTCTTCTAAATTAAATTACGAATTCCGGAGTTCTAACCTTCTTACATAATCATCATTGATCTGAATTTTACTCCAGGGCGCTCCCCTAACCATGTTTTGCTGACGATATAAACGTCGGATTTGTTTGTTTGCATTTTATGTTTGTTTGGTTAGCCATTGCACCTATCGAGGTTTTCCAGGCCTTTTAACACCGAGACTATGCTCAGCACTCGTTCCTTGCCGACAGCAAATCGAATCGAATCGGAGAGAGAGAGAGCGAGAGAGAGAGAGGGAGAGAGAGACACACACACACACACACACACACACAGAGACAGAGACAGCTAGGCAAACAAACAGACAGAGACACAGATAGAGAGACCGACAGACAGACAGACAGACAGACAGACAAAATATAACCTAGCCCAAATAAACAAACAAGAAAAAAAAACAACCCTTTTTAAAAAAATATGCATTGATTGCAATTTAAACAAATATACAAACAATAATAAAAAAAAACTTGATTCAAAACAACGTGCATCGATTGCAATTTAAACAAATACACAAACAATAATAAAAAAAAACCCTTGATTTAAAACAACATACATTGATTGCAATTTCTCCAAACCTTTCAAATAAGGGCGTTAGAGCAAAAAAAAAATGATTTAAGACGGGTCTGTCATCCCCAATACGCCAGAAGACAAAATAATAGATCTATCAGAAATGATCCGTCTGAAATGATATGGAATAATGATGGACGGTTTTTTCCCCATATTTTTTTCCCTGGTGCCAATTTACCACAGAAGGGATTAACAAAGAAAAAAACATTATAGGAAAACAAACCATTGCTCTTATTGAGTAATGGCTTGATTTTTCACAATGTTCTTTTTTACTATCTTATATGTACATTGATAGTTTTCTAAAACAAAACAGAATAATTAAGTATTTTTCCCTTTCAAAAACAACCTCGTGTTTCAACTTGCATGAGAAAGAAGGCTTTTGAAAACATTGCGCGAAACGGAGAAAATGCTGGTAACCAGCATTTTTTCCGTTTCGCACAATGTTTTCTACCCTTTTAAAGGCATATCACATCATTAAGCCCCAGTTGAACTGTCATCTGCAAGTACATTCGATTTGGTCAAGTGTAAAAACAAATGTTCGTGTGGAAAAGGTTTTTTTTTTTCTCCCCCCCCCCCCCCCCACACACACAAATGTTGAAAACAGATAACCCTTTGGCTGCTAAGCGCGACTCGGTGCGCTTTTGCAGACAATGTAGATCAATATCAGACTGCACAAAACATGCAGTCTGATCCTTGATCTACACTGTACGATACGGTATTTTCTTTCCGGTGAAATCAACTTTGACATCACAATATTGGGGTTTTTACTACTGAATGGAAGTTTTCGTTTCATTTATTTAGCAGTTTTAAGATACATCCTTACAGCCAGTGAGAGAGACAAAAAAAAAGTTAAAACTTGATAGTGTGAAGAATGGCTCAGAATTTAGTCAGTTGTGCAAACATAGATCATTTACCAATATATATGATGTAAGAGATAGAGAAACTCAAAGAATTTGTCCTTATTTACAACCGGAAACGACCACAGTGATTTCTTTGAAAGCTGCCAAAAAAAATGCAATCCATTTTCTATCCGTCGTAACCTTTGCAACCTTGCAACCGTCAGGGCCAACACTTGGCATGAAGATACAAGAATGATTACAGTTTCATAAAATTAAGATGAAATGGGTTAACAAGAGGGCCATGATGGCCCTGTATCGCTCCACTGGCTTATAAATATAAGCCATAAATACTAAACATTTCAATTCTGAGCCAAATGATTTCAAAATGAAGACTTACAAAGTTTTCTCTGTAAAAGCCCATGTGAAAGTTGAGACCTGCAAGGCAAAGCCATTTTTGATTCCAGAGCTATAGTTACTTGAACCCTGGTAGAGGTCCACAAGATAAAGCCACATACCAAAATAATACAAGTCTATGCTGTATGGTTATAAATAAGGTGATTTTCAAGTTTTGTCCATATGAAGCCTCTGTAAAACAATAAGACCCCTGATGCAAGGCTAATTTAAAAAAAAAAAAAAAAAAATCAAAACAGGAAGATTTCTTAAGTTGTCACTACGTAAGCCCATGTAAACTTGTGACCCCTGCGGTGGGGCCAATTTTGACCCCAGGGCTAAAATTTTGGCCCGCTTGGTAGAGGCCCAATAGATATAGCAACATGCAAAATTTGGTAGCTCTAGGCCTTATGGCTAGGTACAAGAAGATTTTTTAAAGTTTTCCCTATATAAGCCTATGTAAAACTTGTGACCCCTGGGGCAGAGCCAATTTTGACCCCAGGGCTATAATTTGAAGAAACTTGATAGAGGTCTACTACATAAAGCTACATGCCAAATTTGGTAGCCCTATGCCTTATGGTTTCAGACAAGAAGATTTTTAAAGATTTCTAATATTTTTCAGTTTTGTTGCCATGGCAACCAGAGTTTTTGAAGGAATCAAATTCTTTCAAGAAATTCTGAAGAGGACCATGGCAGGATCATTTCTGTGAAGTTTCATGAAAATTGGATGGGTAGTTTCAGAGAAGAAGATGTTTGAAATAAAAGTTAACGCACGGACGGACGGACGCACGGACGGATGGACGCACGGACACCGGGCCATGACATAAGCCCGCTGGCCTTCGGCCAGTGGAGCTAAAAACTGACTGAAAACCAGTATAGATGTATCTTTAAGAGTTAAAGTGGAATCTTTCTGTAGATGGGGAATGGGAGCGCTCTGTGTTTATGACAGAGACTGTTCAATCGATAAAGAAAATCTCACTCATCTTTATTCGGTCATAAACCTACTTGTTTCCCTCTCGTCCTCTTTAATACTATAGTCCGTTACATAAATTGTAAGGGGTTGATTGACTGGTTGATTGGACGGTGTTTTACTCCACTTTCAACATAATTTCAGTCATATCTCGGCGACAGCTCGCAACTTCATTTATGTCCTAGGTTTGACCATACTGGCCTAGAGCTATGAACTGTCTTGCACAAGGACACTCCCGCTAAAACCCCAATGCTTCCAGTAAGGCTCGAACCCGGGGCCTCTAGGTTACGAGTCATACTTTATCACTGAGACACGTAGGAGGCCTGCATGGAGCTGAATTACCATATCTTCAATTAGCCACTATCTTTGCTGGCAGCGCTGATGAACTGAGGTGTCATTGAGTAAGTAATGGCAGTGACAAAGCCTAGCACGAGCCATTTCTTTGAATTGCCTTTACGCCACTTTTAACAGTAATTCAATCACATCTAAGCGCTGCACACTTATATATGAGCCATGCCCTGTGAAAGGGGGCTTTTGCATCTGCAAAGAGTATCGACCAGGATCAGCCTGCGCAGACTAGACTTTATGGATCCATGATCATGTGATGACTTGCTTGGCATCATGCATCACAGAAATACATCGTACCCATTTTGCCAAAGCATGGCTCATATTTATTTCCTTGACCCGTATTCGTCAACCATTCTGCCTGGCCGTGTAGCTTAGTGGTTAGCGTATCTGACTCTTGACCTGGTGGTTGCAGGTTCGATACCCGGTTGTGGCAAACTTTATTTCCGGCGATTTTTCGCGTCTCACCTATGAAGCATGTGAAAAAAAAGTAGTCGGTGACTTGGAAAAAAAGTTGTGTCAGTACTGGTGTGAGGAAGCAAGGAAACAAATACGTAGGTGCACTATGACCTAAGCTGTTAAACGGCGTTAAATACACATACCAGCCGTTCTAAATTGCATTCTAAGACTAATTCTATAATTAAAAAGTAACAGAACTTCTGACTGAATAATCCATTTTGGTTTAGCCTTTCAGAAATTGCGTGACTTCGAAATTTCGAAAATTCTTGAAAAATAAGACTAAAATTTAATTCATAATTGTTTTTTGTTGGTGAATACGGCCCCTAGGTTTCACAGCCACCAGGCTGAGATTCTGCAATGTCTTGCCGAGGTACACTTCCACGTGACTAGCGGCGGATACGTGACTTAAACCATGCTTTTCCGTTTATAAATGAAATGCCACTTTCAAAAATAAGAACTGTTAAAGGAAACCCAGACATTTGTCACTTTAGAACATAGTCCATTAAGGTAAAAATATAAAATGGGGCAAAATCGGGGCAAAACCTCTTGGGGACGAAGTTCATTAATTGTATGCAGCTTGCATTGCAATGAGTCACGTGGCTTAATACTCCAGTTACCCAAATTCTTTACTGCAACCCCACCCGTGCATTAGTGGACTGTTTAGGAAGAAAAATCTCAGACTGATATATTCGCCAACCATAATAAATTGCATTCTACGTCAAATTATCAAGATTTTTCGAAACCATTTTCTAGATTTACGCAATTTGATGATTGGGTAAGGTAAATAATTTGGCAAATCAGAAACGGTCTTACTTTTCCTGAGGTGGTATTCACCAATCGTTTCAAATTGAATACTTAGTCTAATTATCAAGAATTTTCGAAATTTCAAAGTAACGCAATTTCTTATTGGCGACACCGAATTGATGAGCCAATCAGAAAACGTGTTACTTTTCAAGTTTAGAATAAGACTAAGAATTTCTTGATATCGATATAATACGAACTCTTCTGAATATACGGGAAACAAATGCCAAAAAAACTGAGCTATAGATATGAGCCATGCTCTGGCAAAAGGGGGGCTTAATGCATCTCCGTTATGCATCATACCCAGTAAGTCATAAAATGATTAGGAATCCGTTAAATTCATTTTGTCTAACAACCAACGTGTATCATAGGGCAGAATGGTCCTTGAACATGCAGAAAATTGACCAATAGCGAAAAGTTTCGGCCCAGGTCAGCCTGCGCGCACTGCGCAGGCTGACCTGGGTCGATACTTTTCGCAGATGCATTAAGCCCCCTTTTCACAGAGCACGGCTATGTGTGGTCCTTGTCTTTCACACACAATTTTCTTCTATTTCCTTTCAATTTCAACGAGTCTACGTGTCATATATGAGTTGATGACTTACAATTTAACATTCATAATAGTGATACTGAGCACGTGCTTTCCTTGTAATAAAAATCCACTATCATTCCATCCTACGGAGGCCCGGGAGTACCATTGAGGGCATTTATGGCACCGTATTTATCGCGTTAACGACACTATATTGCAAATATCGTAAAAGGTCGTTGTTATTGAACCCTTTTACCTAACATCCCCGTGCTTTTGCGATTTCGAAGAAGGGGATATTGAAAACATTGTGGGGAATGGAAGAAATGCTGGTGAGGGGCATTTTCTCCTTTTCCCACAATGTTTTCTATCCTTAGAAAAATAAATCATGTAATTTGAACCGTAATAACTATGTAGTCTGTAAAAATTTAACGCTTTTCATGTGAATTGGTATAATGTTTCGTCTGGTAAAGCGTTAACTCAGTTTCAAAAATATCGCGGTCTTGATCATTGCGTCAATTTAACGTTTCCCGTCCTCCTTAGCTAAGTGGTAAAGTGTGGGACTCCTAATCTGGAGGCCCTGCGTTCGAGCCTACCTGGAAGCACTGAGGCATGACATTTCTGAACCCCAGCCAAGAGCCGGTGAAACCCAGGACATACATGAATATGTATGAGCTGTCACAGTCATATGACTGCAATAATATTGAAAGCGGAGTAAGACACTGTCTAATGAAAATAATAAAAAAGAAAGAAACCCGTACCGAGTACTTTCTCCGACTCAAACAATTTCTCTTCACATTTCGTCAGTAACATCTGTTTTTGTCATATGAATAATGCTCTGTGAGGAGGGGTTAAATGCATCTGCAAAAAGTATCGACCCATATCAGCCTGCGCAGTCCGCGCAGGCTGACATGGGTCGTAACTTTTCGCTATTTTAAAATTTTCTGTATTCCCAAGGACCATTCTACCTCACTTTTCAGTCAGTTGTATATATGGCACAGTATCACTTAGAAATATTTCCACTTGATTACGGCCAGTGTTTACGAGACAATAAAATACTTCTTCAGTGACAGTAATGACTTCAACTTGTTTAATATAATGATCTATTTTGAGCCGTGCCCTGTGAAAAGGGGACTTAATGCATTTGCGAAAAGTATCGACCCAGGTCAGCCTGCGCAGGCTGACCTGGGCCGAAACTTTTCGCTATAGGTCAAGTTTCTGTATGTCCAATGACAGGCTACCTCATGATTCAGACGGTTGTTAAAAAAGTGGCTTTTACGTGTACATAAATATATGATGGCTTGATGGGTACAATGCATTACGGAGATGCTTTAAGCCCCTTTTACCAGAGCATGGCTCATGTTTTCGTACCGGTAAAGATGCTATGTAATAACTAGTGCGTTTGCCGTTTTAATCATAATAATTGACCTGCTATAAAAAACATTCACCAACCATTTCGATAGTCATTAACTTTAAAGGATCGTTGTGATATAAAAGCTATACCAACGAAAGCGACATTTTAACTGTACTAAGGAAGTATTTCTCTTAAGCAAACACCTTTTGGATGTCCCTTTGGTGCTTGCTTAATATAAGTTGAACTGTACACCAATGTAATCTTAAAGGTCCCTCACAAAGGAATGGACAAAAAAGGTTTCGGTATGGCTGGCAATCTGAAGCCTGCTCTCTGTGAGAGAGTGGTGTGAGGCTAAACCACCGGCCTCTTATATTTGCGGTTCCGGGTTCGAATCTCGTGATGAGTAGGATCAACCTTTGGAACTGGGCACATCACTGCACAAGTACTGGTTAAAAGTTGTAGGCCTTGTTTCGAAATCGATGTTAAATGATACGCTAGCTTGCTTTAGGCACAGTGCCTGACATATTATCGGACAGTTCAGATTCAAGATCGGACCGCACGTTCTGTGCTGAACCTGAAAGCGCTGAAAGTCGTGTTAAATACCATTGGAGTAAATGACATTTGCTGGCACTGCTATAAAAAAATGTATATTAAATGAATAGGCTTCGCATACATTGCTTTATTATCCCCAACGGAGATAAAAATATGCCTAAAATTGAATGGAAGCATGGGTCAGCAGAATAACCTTTTTTTTTCACGTCTGTCATTTTGTCGTCTTAAAATTTACGTCATCTGAGTTAAAACTGTTCAAAGCCGCAAAATATTTTTTTTTTTCACAGGCCCTTGGATCGTAATGGGGAAAAAATATCAAGATATTGGCTACTTCAAGAGATGTTGTCAACAAAAACGCATTGAGAACTTAATGAGATTTACACGTACTTTTAAGCACATTTGTAACGACCCTTGATAACTCGGTACATTTTGAGTGATCCTCATTTCCTTTGGTTCTGGAAATCATTGAAATATAACAAGACCAACTTGCAACTACATTAGAAACGACCCTTGACAACTTGGTACATTTTGTGTGACCCTCATTTCCTCTCGTTCTCGAAAGCAATGAAATATAACAGGACCATCTATTATTGTCCCAACAGAGTTTTTGACCTGTAGAGTACAGAATCAATGAAATCGACATCTATCTGTCAAAATAACAGACCAAAATATTGCGATTTGAATGTTTTACGAGTAAGAATATTTCACCAAATATCGGACCGTGTAGATCAAGATCAGACTGCACGTTGTGTGCAGTCTGATCTTGATCAACACGGTCCACAAGAGAACCTATACTTGTATTCAGAAAGCTAAGTGTTAATTCTGTTTAATATTTACGGTAAGATGGTGTTATTATGACGTCGAAGTCACAAGGGAACACGATGCAATGCTGTATTCTTTGCTACTCTTTGTTATATAATTTTTCCGCCGATTGATTCTATATCAAGCGACGAAATTTTAGACTTGTTGAAATTGAAGGTATTGGCAGACTAACGATTAGATATGGTTCACATGATGGAATGTGCCCTTGATTGGAAAGGATAGACAATACTATGATTGTGACAAGCGTTCTCTCTCTTTCCCATAATGTTTTCGAAAGCCTTTCTCCAAGACCTCTTTAAAATTCGGAATTGTTTGAGAAAGGGTTAAATTGCCGAGCCCTCTTTGCTAAGTACTGCTGGGCCGAGCTTAATCCTGTTCATTGAGAGTTGGAATACCCGAGGTCGGCCAAACTTCTCTCCGAGAAATGACAAAAGTCGTTGCTACAGGACCATCTTCGCAAGCCAAGGATACTAAGGTAGTACCCTTGGCCGCTCGCCTCTTTAAAAATCGAAACTCCCGCTACGCCATTTCATTGGATGCGATCAAAACCCATCGCGTCCAATCAAACCGTCCGTAACAAGAAATCTTCCGCGAAACAGAAAACAATAATGGCTTCGCCCGTTAAAAACGAAAGTTGTCGTGTTTGTGACGAAACTTTGCCAAGAAATAGAAGACGATCGATATTTAATGAGTTTTTTATAGTTCATGATCAATTATGTGAAATATTAGGACGGGTTCCACAGCCAAATGATTGCGAATCATCGTATGTCTGATTAATTTCAGAAAATTGTGATGAATCCGAAAGCGCAGACATATTTGATGCATAGCCTAACAAATTTTATTACGAGCATTTTGATTGGTCAGAAATAACATCAGCAAAGGTTAGGCAACTCGTGATATTCGATAGGTGGCGCAGCGGGAGTTTCGATTTTTAAAGAGGCGAGCGGCCAAAGGTACATAACGAACAAAGTGGAGTTAGTATCCTTGGCTTGCGAAGATGCTACAGGACTGAATCATCTCTCATCATTTTCACGACGTTCTGACTTTATCAGTGTGGAAGAGGAAGTCAGTGGCTTGGAAAGAGCGATTGACAAAGAGAAACTCTAACAAAGCATGGATAGCTGTTCTTTCCGCCGTGATGTTAATATCATAATGTTGAATACAGGGTTCAACACCAAACAAATATACGAAGAAAGCAAATATAGAGCTTGTACCTGCAAAAAGCATTTTTGGGACCACTTTTGAATTATTGAAGCATAATTTCAAAATTTCATAATTGTACAAGGAAATTTGGAAATTCCACTGCAATCGCTTTTGAAAAAAATTGTGGCAACAGCTAAAAATTGCCCAAAGTATCAAATTTTCCTTATATCGCAATGTTTTCAGAGTGCAGTCATCGTTTAACCCTTTACCACACAATCCCGACTTTTAACGACCCTGTGAAAGAAGCCTTTTGAAAACATTGTGGGGAAAAGGAGAAAATGCTGGTAACCAGCATTTTCTCCTTTTCCCACAATGTTTTCTACCGTTGCCAAGACAAATTTCAATTTTTCAGTCACATTTATTTTGTCGTCTGCAAATGCTTTCAATTTGGACCAGTCTAAAATTTTGTCGTTTGGTAAAGAGTTAACCCTTTACCATGTTGATTATCACTGTTTCACAAGGGAATTTGACTGTGATCACTTTTGAAATTGTAGCAAAAGTTAAGATTGCCCCAATTAGCAATGATTCCTTTTACCACAGTACTTTCAGAGTGCATTCATAGTTAAAATTTTGATTATGTTAATAATCACTATTTTACAAGGATGTATGGAATGGGGCAAATTTACTGCAAGAAGAAAATTATTGAATTCTATTGGATATTTAACCCTTTACCACACAATCCCGAGTTTTGACGATCCTGAGGAAGCAGCCTTTTGAAAACATTGTGGGAAAAGGAAAAAATGCAGGTAACCAGCATTTTCTTCTTTTCCGTCAATGTTTTCTATCCTGATACAATTTTAATCAATTATGCAAGATTTAGTTTCTCGTCTGCAAGTGCTTTGAATATGAACCAGTCTAAAATTTTGTCGTTTGCTTAAGCATTAACCCTTAAGCTGCTAAGCGCGATTCACTGACCTTTTTCGGATAGTGTAGATCAAGATCAGACTGCACAGAACGTGCAGTCTGATCTTGGATCTACACTGTCCGACAAGGAGATATTTTTTCTCCAGAAAATAAGTTTGAAATTGCATTATTTATGTTTTTACAATCGACTCGAAGGCATTTACCACACAATCCCGAGTTTTTACGACCCTGTAGAAGAAGCCTTTAGAAAACACTGTGGGAAAAGGAGAAAATGCTGGTAACCAGCATTTTCTCCTTTTCCCACAATGTTTTCTACCCTTTCAAAAACAAATATCATGCTTTGAGTAGCATTTAATTTGTCGTCTGCAAATGCTTTCAAATTGGACCAGTCTAAAAATTTGTCGTTTGGTAAAGACTTAACAATTAGCCGGTTCGTTTGGGCCAACGGTAGAGCTGCCAGAATTGGAGGAGATATTCCGGTGCGTTCGATTGGGCGTCTTCCGCTTTTAGAAGCTCTGCCGTCTCTTCCACTCGATATTTGGAAGAGCCGGCAGAGATTCGAAACAAAATGGCCGAAGCGGCCAACGAAACGTGAGTTGAAGAATGGTCTCTTTTCATTTGACATTTGTTTTTTTGTTGTCATGTGCAAATATTCGTGTTTTTACTTGCTGAAAAGATTGCTCTTGCTCAGTATCCAATTTACGGTGGTAAATATACGGTAAATACTGATTAATTCCTCCACATGTCTTGATTCGCCCTCAGAATTTTTAGGAGCCAAATGTCTTGGGTTCGAAACGTTCTAATATCTCTCGAATTGGTATAAAAAGTATATATATTTTTATCACTTATTCGACTTACACTGATGAATACAAAGCTGCTATTTTGGGGATTGTTCAAGGCCTGTTTAGACAGAACAAACTAGCGTCATTCTCATCAAATAGCCACTCTTCTATAAACAACAGCAGTTTGTTGTAAAAAGCCGCCATGTTGAATGATTCTAAATTCGTTCGATTGGCTTTCTATTCTAATCGCTTCTGTGAATAGCATTCTCTTCTTAGCAGAGCCCAAACGAACCGGCTATAATTCAGCAGGACATGGGTAAAGTTAAGATAGATTCTCGTTACCTTGAAGTCTCGTGTTTTATGAATATGCAGACAGATCGTTATCTCTCTCTCTCTCTCTCTCTCCCTCTCTCTGTCTTTTTTTTTTGTCTCCCCTCTCTCTCTCTCTCAGTCTCTCCCTCTCTGTCTCTTGTCTCTCTATCTCTTTCTGTCGCTCTCTGTCTTTCTCTCTGTGTCTCTCGCCTTCCTTCTCTCCCTCTCCATGTCTCTCTCTTTCTCTCCGTCTCTCTCTCTCGTCGTTTCTCTCTCGCTGTTTCTGTCTGTCTGCCTGTCTGTCTGTCTGTCTGTCTGTTTCTCTCCGTCTCTCTCTCTCGCCGTTTCTCTCTCGCTGTTTCTGTCTGTCTGCCTGCCTGCCTGCCTGCTTGCCTGCCTGCCTGCCTGTCTGTCTGTCTGTCTGTCTCCAGATACTTCATTTTATCCCCTATATCGCTATTTTCACCGACTACATGTTGTTTTACGGCCCAGCTTCCCGACACTAACTTTGGATGTGACAAAAGTTGGGAAAAAAAAAAAAGTTGAAAGCATTTGCAAGCGAAAAAGTGAATCTGGCCAAAATGATTGAATTTGTTTCTCGTATGCTAGAAAACATTGTGGGGAAAGGAGAAAATGCTGGTTATCAGCATTTTCTCCTTTTCACACAATGTTTTCAACAGCCCATTTCCTCTGGGTCGTTAACTCTTTACCACACAATCCCGAGTTTTAGCAACCCTGGGTGAAGAGCTTTTTGAAAACATTGTGGGAAAAGTAGAAAATGCTGGTAACCAGCATTTTCTTCTTTTCCCACAATGTTTTCTAACCTTTCATACGAAAAAATCCAGTCAATTGAGAAACATTTTATTTGTCGTCTGCAAATGCTTTCATTTTGCATGCGTTTTGAATTTTGTCGTTTGGTAAAGGGTTAAACACGGAACTGCGTAATAAAGGTTTAAACAATACAACGTCTACTTCCGGTGTTTCTGATGTCGTAAAATGAGTGAATGAACGAAACTTTCAGTCAATCATCATATTACGTGACCTTGCATTAATTCAAAGGCCGAATCGATAATGTTTATATTGGTCAGCGTACAACTTCAAACTTGTAGAAATGAAGTTTGGTTGCCCAGCGAAACAGTGTAGATCAAGATTCTACTACAAAGTATGTGTATAGTTAAAGGCCCAATAGTTGCCAAAAAGACAATCTGCGTATTAAAATGCATTTAAAGTTAAATCATACCATTCAAAAGTATGGAAAATATTGTGAAGATGACAATCTGTTATTTCATGCTTTTCGGTAGTTTATCGAGAAATAATGGTGGATTATGGTTTGTTATTTCATGGTTACGACCAGTGAAAATACCGATTTCATACTTACTAACTCTTCAACAGCAGTTCCCGCGAACTAGTCCTGCAGCGCTTGCTTTCAAATGGAGGGAAATATGACGTAATTTACGCTATATTTCTCGCGCTTTACGTAATATTGTAATGCGTTGTAAAGCGAGGGGGGTACGCCACGGGAAATTACCGAAAAAAACTGCTTTGGATTTTGATGAAGTTCCAACAAAATAGGGGTTAGAAGCATGAAATAAATAGACTTTTTTTTTTTTTGGTGAAAGGTCGAAATTTTTTCATCTCGTGAACATCATCGTTTATATTTTCACTCGTGGCTTCGCCACTCGTGAAAATATTACCGATAATGTCCACTCGATGAAATAAATTTCGATCTTCCACCGAAAAAAACAAATATCCTCTATTTATTGAGTGGTGAGTCAAAGTATTAGTAGCTGGCATGAAAATGAATTTTAAAATTAGTTCACAGAACAGATATCTTATTAGACGAGTATAACTCTTCCTCGATAAACCTTTCATTAACGGTTAATAATATTGTTTGTTTTTTTGGGAATACATGTTTAAAACCACGAAACATGATGAGATAAAATAAACATTATCAAGCTAGGTTTATGAACTGTCTCCTCACGGTACGTGATTTCAAACCTGTTATCCCAAACATAAACAATAATATAAACTGATAATGAAACGTTTATCGAGTGAGAGCTATACAAGTGTACATAGTCAAAATTGCATGATGTTAATCTACATGTAGTTTGAAATTAATTTCTTTATCAGCGACGAACACTTGGACCGACCATACAATAACAGATTGTTATCTTCTCAATAGTTTCCATACTTTTAAATTTTACTTGATATGATTTAAATTTAAGTGCATTTTAACACCTGCTTTGTTTACTGTTGGCAGCTATTGTTACTCTAAGAAATACTGTTCCAGCGTTCGAATTCCACTTCTTAATTTTCGGGTTGAGTGTGTTTGTTTTTTTAGGGGTGGGGGCTTAAAATGCAGTATCTATTTTTTGCCAGTCAAAACAATGAAAATGCTAGAATTTCAAGCCTTAGTATATACTACCACTTCAGACAGTGTAGACCCATAGTCAGACTGCACGTTTTGATGTTATCTGATCTCTGGTCGTCATTTATGCTGTCTTCGATCTCCCACAAAACTGCTCCTAGCGTTTAACTGTCCTTAATTTGGACCAGGTTATTTAGGACTGACAATCATTCCGTTTCGGGGACGGTGGAGGGAAGGGGATTTACACATCATCTATTGATTTATCCGTTTTTGACAGGCAAAAAGACAGTTTTTCATGGAAATTCTAGCGGCTGTAAATTGCTTAGAAATAGATGGATTTGCATTCGTAATCTACACGTACAGGGGAATAGTTGGGGCGAACACTGCAACATAACTTGTCATTTTGTTATATATTTAGAATGATGTATATTTCAACGTTGTCGTTGTATATTTCCTCTCAAATTAGATGTCAGACTCACTCAATAACTCTCAGACATTTTTTCGTCTTTCTTCAGAATAATTTTAAAACCATTTTTAATGGTTTTTAAAAATGTCTTTAACGAGTAATTTCTGCTTTTCCTACATTGTTTTCATGTGTTTCATGCATTAAACCTTTATTTATATTTACGTTTGCTGCAAACTGTGTCAGTTGAGGCCCAATTAAGTTTTATACCTTAAAAAAAAAAAAAAAAAAGCACGGGCCATGCTCTGTGAAAAGGGGGATTAATGCATCTGCGAAAAGTATCGACCCAGGTCAGTCCGCGCAGGCTGTCCTGGGCCGATACTTTTTGCTTTTGGTCAATTTTCTGTATGTCAAAGGACCAGTGGACCTTATGATCCAGGAAGTTGTTACAAATACAAAACGGATTTTACAGATGTATAATACCGTGATGACTTGCTTGGTATCATGTATCACGGAGATGCATTCAGCCCCCATTTCACAGAGCACTGCTCACATATTTTAACACTTAAGCTGCTGAATAAATGAAACGCAAACTTCTACTCAATACTAAAAGCCGAGACATTGCGGTTTCAATGTTGATTTCACCGGAAAGAAAATACAGTATCAGACAGTGTAGATCAAAGATCAGACTGCACGTTCTGTGCAGTCTGATCTTGATCTACACTGTCCGCAAAAGGTCAGTGGGTCGCGATTAGCAGCTTAAGGGTTAATTGACTCTGGGAAAGCAGACTTGACAAAAACATCCTGAAAGAAGGAGATAATGCTGGTTAGATCTACCTGCATTTTCTACTCTTCCCACAGTATTTTTAACCCTTTCAATGAGAGATTCTATCACTTAAGCCACATTAAATATTTTTGCCTGCAAATGCTTTTAAAATTGATCTTTCTACAATTTCATCGTCTGTACCTACAGAGTTAACCCTTAACCCTTTACCACACAATCCCGCGTTTCAACGACCCTGAGGAAAAAGCCTTTTGAAAACATTGTGGGAAAAGGAGAAAATGCTGATAACCAGCATTTTCTCCTTTTCCCACAATGTTTTCTACTTTTCCCAAAACAAATTTCAATTTTTGAGTAACAATTATTTTGTCGTCTGCTAAAGCTTTCAATTTGGACAGGTCTAAAATTTTGTCGTTTGGTAAAGAGTTAAGCTGATAAGCGCGACTCAGACCTTTTGCGGACAGTGTACATCAAGATGAGAATACACAGAACGTGCAGTCTGATCTTGGATCTACACTGTCCAATAAGGAGATATCTGTCCCCCATAAAATTCGCTTGAAATAGCAAAATTTGGCTTTTTTACTATCACCTTGAAAGTTTCAGTCCGCTTATTTAGCAGGAAAAGGGTTAAGTTTTGCGCGTGTGTCTCCTCTCCTTTCTATTTGCTCTATTTCAATCCCTTTTGCGCGTCTTTTTTTCTGTCCGTCCGTGTGTTTGAAACCCCACGTTAAAAAGGTAGGACCTTAGCATATCCGTGGCTCGTATTCACCAACCATTCATGAGAATGTTCTTAGTCTTATTCTCCAGGATTTTCTAAATTTGAGAGTAAAACAACTTCTGATTGGCGAAACCAAATGGTTTAGCCAATCATAAGTGGTGTTACATTCAAATTTAGAAAATTTTGGAGAAATAAGACGAAGAACGTTCCTAAGAATGGTCGGTGAATACGGACCCCTGTCCTCGCCATGTTAGCGATGAAAGCTAGCTAAAGAAAGGGTTATAACCGTTTTTAAATCTATCGAATTCTTACAAATAAATCATCATAATCATCATAATCATCATCTTCGTCGTCGACGTCATCAGTCTGACCATTGTTGTTGATGTTATTATTGTGATTGTTGAAAATGAGCTGTTGCAAAAACTCTCGAAAAAAGTGACTTTCATGGTAAAAAATATGGAGGGATACCAGGAGAGTAGTGTTTCAAATCAATTAACAAAATTAATTTGCTCTAATGAAATGTTTATCCGTCTAACTTTTAAATCCTGGTTTGATATATTATACATTGAATTAGAACGAATGTTAGCTACATAATATACAAAACGAAAAACATTGTGGCAAAGCGCTTTTAGAAAACAACATGAAAATAGGAGAACGCCGCTTTCTACGCATCTTCGCAAGCCAAGGATACTAAGGTAGTACCCTTGGCCGCTCGCCTCTTTAAAAATCGAAACTCCCGCTACGCCATTTCATTGGATGCGATCAAAACCCATCGCGTCCAATCAAACCATCCGTAACAAGAAATCTTCCGCGAAACAGAAAACAATAATGGCGACGCCCGTCAAAAACGAAAGTTGTCGTGTTTGTGACGAAAATTTGCCAAAAAAGAGTAGACGATCGATATTTAATGAGTTTTTTATAGTTCATGCTCAATTATGTGAAATATTAGGACGGGTTCCACAGCCAAATGATTGCGAATCATCGTATGTCTGATTAATTTCAGAAAATTGTGATGAATCCGAAAGCGCAGCCATATTTGATGCATAGCCTACAAATTTTGTTACGAGCATTTTGATTGGTCAGAAATAACATCAGCAAAGGTTACGCAACTCGTGATATTCGATAGGTGGCGCAGCGGGAGTTTCGATTTTTAAAGAGGCGAGCGGCCAAGGGTACGTAACGAACAAAGTGGCGTTAGTATCCTTGGCTTGCGAAGATGCTTTCTCCGCTGTATCAGCCATTTCACGCCGACAGCCAATAGTTAAACTTTATACTAGTGGACGAAATTTAAGACGTTTCAGAATTAAAAGTATTTGCAAACGACAAATTAAAAGCGATTTAAAAACTGAATTTTTGTGCTTGGATGAGTAGAAAACACTGTGAGGAAAAGGAGAAAATGCTGGCATCTCTCTTTCCACGATGTTTTCAAAGACCTTCTTCTGAAGGAACGTTAAAACGCGACAATGGTAAATCTTAACTCTATCCCAGACAAGCCCTGGTTTTCACGTGTCTGCAGTACAAGTCTTTTGAAAACACTGTGGGAAAAGGAGAAATTGCTCGTAACGAGCAATTTCTCCTTTTCCCGCAGTGTTTTCTACCCTTTTGGAGAACTTTCTGTCATTTTCATCACATTTAAAATTGTCGTCTGCAAACTCTTTGAATTTGGACCAGTCTAAAATTTGTCATTTGGTACAGGGTTAAGGCGCACTGCATGCAGAAAAAGGTTTATAAAAACACGAGGTTGCTTGGTAAAGTTATAAGAATAAACGAAAAAAAAACCTCCCTGAAAATCCAGGAGACAGCAAAGTAAACTAGAAATTTTGCAAGACAAATAAAATATTCACCAGACAATGAAAGGTCATTAAGCTATATTTATACTCGTATTCAGCCAGTTTTTAAACCATTTCATCTTTATTTTATGGAAATAATAATCTTTCTAATATCTTCATGCCAAATGTTGCCCCTGAGGGCTGCAAGGTTGCACAGATTACGACGGATAGAAAATTCATTTCATTTTCTGGAGGCCTTCAAAGAAATCACTGTTGTCGTTTCCGGTTTGGTTTTAAACGAGGACAAATCCCTTGAGTTTCTCTATTCCTTACACCATATATATTGGTAATATATCTATGTATATACAGCTGGCTAAATTCTGAACCATTCTACAGTCTATCAAGTTGTAACATCGTAATTTCTCTCTGGCTGTTTGAATATATCTTTAAAACAAGGGTTGTTTTGCAAAGGAAGCTATATGAAGAAAAGAAAAAAATTCTGACAACCCAGCAGACGACAAAACACACTATAAATTTTGCAAGACAATTAAAACGTTTTACAAGTACCAGACAATCACAGAAAAGCTTTTGAAAGCATTGTGGGAGAAGGAGAAAATGCTGGTAACCAGTATTTTCTCCTTTTCCCACAACGTTTTCTACCCTTTCCAGGACAAATTTCCATTTTTGAGTCACGTTTATTTTGTTGTCTGCAGATGCTTTCATTTTGGACCAGTCTTTCATTTTGGAGCAGTCGTCTGTTGAACTGTCCTCGAGGAAGAAAGACTTTTGCTTTGTTTGTCTTCCATTTTCTTACACTGTTTCCTAACCTTTCAAAATTTCTCACACTGTTTTCTAACCTTTCAAAATTAATGTACCGTTTACTAGACAATCAAATGTCTAACTGTCCGCGACGAAGAAAGTCTTCTGATTTATTTCTCCTTCATTTTCTCACACTGTTTTCTAAACTTCCAAAATTAAAAGTACATCTTTTGGACCAAATTTAACTTTAAGCAAACAATCCCGAGCTTCAATAACCGTGAGAATTCAGCTTTTGAAAACATTCCGGGAAAAGGAGAAAAATGCTGGTAACCAGAATTTTCTCCCTTTCGCACGATATTTTCAACTCTTTCCAAGACAAATCCTATCATTTTAGCCACGCCAAATTTGTTGTCTGCAAATACTTTGAATATGGACGAACCTAAAATTTTGTTGTTTGGCACAGCGTTGATGTCGTCTGCAAATGAATGCTTTAACCCTTTACGACACAATCCTGAGTTTTAACGACCCTGAGAAAAAAAAAAAAACTTTTGAAAACACCGTGGGAAAAGAAGAAAATGCTGGCTACCAGCATTTTTTTTCTTTTCCCACAATGTTTTCAACCCTTTCATAGACAAATCTATCTTTCAAGCCATATTCAATTTGTCGTCTGCAAATGCTTTCAGTTTGGACAAGTCTAAAAGTTTGTCGTTTGGAAAAGAGTAAAACACGAGAAAATATAAACCTGTGTCGTCTGGAACAGAATTAATCGGCGTTTTTATCACCTTTTGATCCTTAGCCAAGCAGTCCAGAATTTTCACGACCTTGAGGAAGAGAGCTTTTGAAAACAATGTAGAAAAAACAGAAAATACCGGTAACCAACATTTTCTGCTTTTCCAAAGATGTTTTCCATCCTTTTGAAGACAATTCCCAGTAGTTGTGCCATATTTAATTTGTCGTCTGCAAATTCTTTCAATTGGGGGAGAGTCTAAAATTTTGTCGACTGGTAAATAATTAAAAAGTTTTATAATCTCGAACTAAACAACACTGTTTAATGTCTGTTTGAAAGCGTTTTGAAATATTTTACGTGTCATTCAGATTTGTAGCAGAAAATATGTTTAAAATTTTACTAGAAATTCAGCTGTTAAATCTTTACCAGAGGACAAAATAGTAGACTTGTCCAAAATCAAAGCAATTGTAGACGACGTATCAACCATGGCTCAAAGAATAGTATTTGCCGTTGTAAGGTTAGAAAATATTGTGGGAAAAGGAGAAAATGCTGGTTACCAGCATTTTCTCCTTTTCCCGCAATATTTTCAAAAGCCTTCCTACCCTGGGGTCGTTGAAACTGGGGATTGTTTTGTTAAGGATTAATGATTGATTGTAGTTTAGTTTAAACATATTTATTTTACATCGATTGAGAAACAAGTTCTTACAACTTATACAAATCTCTCTCGATTCTGCTTCCTGGAAACTACACCAGTACTCGCGCCGAATGTGTGGGCCAATGAACAGTCCCAAAGTTGACATCCGCTCCCGGGTATCGAACTCAGGACCTTTTGATTACGAGGCCGACGCTCTACCTCACAACCACGGACACCACATAGTAGATTGATTGTATGGTGTTTAACACCATTTTCAACATTATTTCAGTTATATCACAGCGGCCAGTGCCCCTATCCATGCTTTCCTGGAGTTTCATTTACCAGTACTCCGCACAATATTCTTTCCAAGCCACTGGCTGCTTTCCCACATAACCATCGTCGAAACAATGGTCAGCGGTGAGAGAGGAATGAATCCTGTCGCGATGACTATCATCAATCCTCGGAAAGAAATTGGCCAAGCCGGGGATCGAACCTGCGACCTCCTGTTCTCAAGTCCTGTACGCTACCGACTGAGCTACGGGGGCTTGGCAGTTAAGGATTAAACGATCCTTGAAGCACAATGAATGTCCAAATAAGAAAAAGAAGCAACGTAAACGTCTCGTTATTGAGACTAGATATAAACCATGCTCTGTGAAAAGGGGAAAACGCATCTGCGAATTAGTATCGACCAGGTCAGCCTGCGCAGTCCGCGCAGGCTGACCTGGGCCGAAACTTTTCGCTGGTCGTCAATTTTTTTGTATGTCAAAGGATCAGTGTACCTCATGACTGCGCAGTCCGCGCAGGCTGACCCGGGCAGAAACTTTTCGCTTGTCGTCAATTTTTTGTATGTCAAAGGTATCAGTGTACCTCATGACTGCGCAGTCCGCGCAGGCTGACCTGGGCCGAAACTTTTCGCTTGTCGTCAATTTTTTGTATGTCAAAGGTATCAGTGTACCTCATGACTGCGCAGTCCGCGCAGGCTGACCCGGGCCGAAACTTTTCGCTGGTCGTCAATTTTTTGTATGTCAAAGGTATCAGTGTACCTCATGACTGCGCAGTCCGCGCAGGCTGACCTGGGCCGAAACTTTTCGCTTGTCGTCAATTTTTTGTATGTCAAAGGTATCAGTGTACCTCATGACTGCGCAGTCCGCGCAGGCTGACCCGGGCCGAAACTTTTCGCTGGTCGTCAATTTTTTGTATGTCAAAGGTATCAGTGTACCTCATGACTGCGCAGTCCGCGCAGGCTGACCTGGGCCGAAACTTTTCGCTTGTCGTCAATTTTTTGTATGTCAAAGGTATCAGTGTACCTCATGACTGCGCAGTCCGCGCAGGCTGACCTGGGCCGAAACTTTTCGCTTGTCGTCAATTTTTTGTATGTCAAAGGTATCAGTGTACCTCATGACTGCGCAGTCCGCGCTGGCTGACCTGGGCCGAAACTTTTCGCTAGTCGTCAACTTTTTGTATGTCAAAGGATCAGTGAACTTCATGACTGCGCAGTCCGCGCAGGCTGACCTGGGCCGAAACTTTTCGCTAGTCGTCAACTTTTTGTATGTCAAAGGATCAGTGAACTTCATGACTGCGCAATCCGCGCAGGCTGACCTGGACCGAAACTTTTCGCTAGTCGTCAATTCTTTTGTATGTCAAAGGTATCAGTGGACCTCATGACTACGCAGTCCGCGCAGGCTGACCTGGGCCGAAACTTTTCGCTGGTCGTCAATTTTTTGTATGTCAAAGGTATCAGTGTACCTCATAACTGCGCAGTCCGCGCTGGCTGACCTGGGCCGAAACTTTTCGCTGGTCGTCAATTTTTTGTATGTCAAAGGTATCAGTGTACCTCATGACTGCGCAGTCCGCGCTGGCTGACCTGGGCCGAAACTTTTCGCTGGTCGTCAATTCTTTTGTATGTCAAAGGATCAGTGTATTTCATGACTCAGTCGGTTTTTTTTGACAAAATGGACTTTATGGAGCCAGTATCATGTGATGTCTAGCTTTGTATCATACATCACGGAGATGCATTCAGCCCCGTTTTTCACAGAGCACGGCTCAGTGTATTCAACAGGCTTGACTATACAAGTAGACGACAAAGATCCAAGATCAGACTGCACGTTCAGTGCAGTCTGATCTTGATCTATGCCATCCGCAAAAGCCCTCCACGTTTTCGCCTATGTCCGTGAAAAAGGGTTAACCCTTAAGCTGCTAAGCGCCACTCACCGACCTTTTTCGGACAATGTTGATCAAAATAAGACTGCACAGAACGCGGAGCCTGATCTTGGATCTATACTGTCCGATAAGGAGATATATTTCTCCAAAAAGTAAGTTTGGAATAATAGTATTCGGATTTTTACTGTCGACTTAAAAGTTTTATTTAATCTTTTTTGTAGCAGGATAAGGGGTTAAAGATGACACACCTCGGGTGACAAATTATAACGAAAAGTCACGGACTTTTGTTTACAAGCGATAAAAAGATGAAATATTATCGGTAAATATAATGTTATCAGCGAACACAATGCCCCGCTAAACCTTGAACATATCGATTGAAGAAGATCAAATCGACCAAGTAATAAAATTCAATTCCCTTTTTTACTTGACGACAAAATTTTGGACTCGTCTATGGAGAGGGTACTTGTAGATGACGAATGAAAATGCGGCCCAAACGAATTGACATCTGTCGTTTTAAAATCGTGATAGGCAAAAAAAAAAAATGCTGGTTATAAGCATTTTTTTCTCCCAAAATCGTTTTCTAAAAGCTTCCTTAATGTCGTAAAAATAAAAGGAACGTTCGGAAAATTGTTAAATTTAGCGGGGTTTGCTTTCAGTTTTGGTCTGACTTTTCGATATTCTTGAGTCAATTATTTAAGCCATGTTCTCTGAAAAGGGGGTTTAATGCATCTGCAAAAAGTATCGACCCAGGTCAGCCTGCGCAATCCGCGCAGGCTGACCTGTGTCGAAACTTTCTGCTTTTGGTAAATTTTCTGCATATCCAAGGACTTGAACTTTATCTCAACCGTGAAGATGTGCACAGAATTACATGTCAAGGAACATGTACCGAGATCTTTCGCCATACCAAGGTAACTGAAGCGAGCTTATAGATTCTTGAAATTATTGCAGATTCCATTATTTATCCTGTCACCTCCTATAAATCCGGTCGTATAACACGGCGTCATATAAACTTGTTGATATACGGTCACTTGACCACGTGACTAGGCTTATTATGTCAGTTGGTCACGTGATCAAGGTTTATAAGGCTAGCTGGTCATCTGACCAGCCGGAACAACTTCTTTTAGGTGTCGGTACACGAAATCAATATTTTACAGTAAAATTATCGCTTTAAATTCGATGCCCATGATAAGTTTTCTTACTATTTAAGACAAAATAGAATTCTTCGCCATAACATTCTTCCCAGGGTAAACGTCGTGTTTATGACGTAGTCAATATGATTCGTGACGTCATTATTGCAGCTGCATATCCAAAACGCTTTACACAGTTCGCCATTTGTGTGTGTGTGTGTGTGTGTGTTTTTTTTCCATAGTGAGAGATGTTAATACATGCTTTAATGTCGGGAGAATTATTCTATAAAGTCGGATTTAAGATTGTAAATGAGAAACAGGACAAATAGAATAGTGTCTTGGATTGAAAATGTTGAAGAATAGATGGTTTAAAGTATCTTGGATTGGGAAAGTTTGTCAGGCTTGGCTGTGGAATTTCATGCTATCTGTACCATAAAATATTGAATGAAAGGTACGTTCTTTATATCAATGTTTGTTTTTCGTTTTGTTTTGTTCCTTTTTCATTGCGTGACAGGATAAATAGAATAGATGGTTGGTTTCTTGGATGGTTTAAGTTTATCGGACTTAGCTCCGAAATTTATCCGGTTCGCCTTCGGCTCATCAGATAAATTCCTCCGCATTGCCCGATAAACTTAACCCATCCAAGACACCAACCATCTATTCTCTATTTCTGTCTATAGTAACAATGACGTTGACTGTTAATAACTTACCATAAAATTAAGACAATTCTTTCCATTATTCATAATCTGCATATCAAAATTTATCACCATGCTACGTGTCATTAACTTAGCTCGGAGATTCTTGAAGTTACTGCAGAATCCATTTAAAAAAAAACCAATCTATTTCAGTAACGTTAACAACGATCTTAACCCTTAGGTTGTTAGGCACTAATAAGGATCTTTTGCGGACGGTGTAGATCAAGATCAGACTGCAGTGAACGTGCAGTGTGATCTTAGATCTACACTGTCCGATAAGGAGATATTTCTTCACCGAAAATAATTTGGAATAACAATATTCAGGTTTTTACTATTGTCTTGAAAATTTCATTTAACTCTTTACCACACAATCCCTACTTTTAACGACCCTGAGAAAGGAGCCTTTTGAAAACATTGTGGGAAAAGGAGAAAATGCTGGTAACCAGCATTTTCTCCTTTTCCCACAACGTTTTCTATTTCATCCAACACAAATATTAATTTTTAGGTCACATTTATTTTGTCATCAGCAAAAGCTTTCAATTTGGACTGGTCTAAAATTTTGTCGTTTGGTAAAGAGTTATCAGAGAGCGGATTAAGGTTTAAGAATGCTTACAGTATATGCAGCCTCTCGATATTGTTACGGAGGGCAAAGTAAAGAAAACTAGAACTTCCCTTTCTGTTTCATTGGTGTTTAATGCCGTGTTCAACATCATTTCAGATATATCGCGGCGTGCAGTGCGCCTATCCATGCTTTCCTAGTGTTTCTTTTCCTCCAGAACTTGGCACAACATTTTTCCAAGCCACTGGCTGCCTACTGACAGAAAACATCGTCGAAACAAAACCAAACAAGACAGGCAACAGGTAAAAGAAATTAGTAGACTTTGAGACGGCCCCTGTATTGACAACGATTACTTCAAAAAGAGTTACGGTGTTGAAAATTTATCAGAATAAACCAGTTTGACCTTATTTTCAAGATAGAGAGGTCGAAAGACCATCGAAAAGTTTTATGACATCTTGTAGATTTCATCCGATTTATTTGACATGTTGTAACTTTGAGAAATTTATCTGCCGGTCATGCTCTCCTTTGCAAGTTTATATAGTACTTGCAGTAAAGGTCATTGGTCGATAATTTCGATTCACAAACGTTAAACTTTCAGAGCGGAGTAGTTTCAAGGATATCGTCAGCTCCTAAATTACGATAACCAGGCCTGTATTCACCAATCGTTCTGATGTAACTTGCATTCCTATCAGTAGCATAATTCTTCACAGTATTTAACATAATTTCTGATTGGCTAAACATTTTGGTTTAAGATTTAGTCCGTTAGAAACCGCATTACTTTTTTAACTCTTTACCGCACGACAAAAGTCTAGACTAAACCAAATTCAAAGCTGTTGCAGACGACAAATGTTACTCAAACCCAAAAGCTGGTCCGTCATAGGGTAGGAAAAATTGTGGGAAAAGAAAAAAATGCTGGTTACCAGCATTTTCTCCTTTTCCCACAACGGTTTCAAAAGGCTTCTTTCCCATGGTCGTTAAAAATCGGCATTGTGCGGTGAAGGGTTAATATAGAAAAATATTTACGAAATAGACAAAGAATGTTGTGAAAGGCCCAGTGGCGGCTAAAGTTAAACAATGTGGGTGTTAAAATGAATTTGAACTTAAATCACACCTTTTAAACGTGTGGAAATTATTGTGAAGATGAAGATCGGTTAATGTACGGTCGGTTAACCCTTTCCCAAACAAGCCCTGGTTTTCACGTGTCTGCAGTACAAGTCTTTTGAAAACACTGTGGGAAAAGGAGAAATTGCTCGTAATGAGCAATTTCTCCTTTTCCAACAGTGTTTTCTACCCTTTTTGAGACCTTTCTGCCATTTTCGTCAAATTTAAAATTGTTGTCTGCAAACTCTTTCAATTTTGACCAGTCCAAAATTTGTAGTTTGGGAAAGGGTTAAAGTGTAAGTCACAGGCAGAAAAATGAATTTTAAAATCAGGTAAAAATTAAATAAAAGACTACTTTTGACCTACTTTTTTAAGATTCGACTGAGCACCGGGACTTGGCTCGACTCGACTCGGAGAGAGAGAGAGAGAGAGTGAGAGTACTAGTAACAAGCATTTTCTCCTTTGTCTACAGTATTTTCTCTTCTTCAAAATCCCACCTAATCTGTCGTCTTCAAATACTCCAATTAGTTTTATTCTGAAATAAAACCCTGGGTCTGTATTCACCAACCATTCTTCAGAACATTCATAGTCTTATTCTCCAAGATTTTCTAAATTTGAAAGTAACACAACTTCTGATTGGCTAAGCCAAATGGTTTAGCCAATGAGAAGTTGTGTTACTTTCAAAAATAAAAATTCTGGAGAATAGACTGAGAACATTCTTAAGAATGGTTGGTGAATACGGGCCCTGAACTAGAAGGTTGTCTGTGGCAACAAGTCGAGTCCACAATGGAAGAAATAGTAGAGATCCGCATGGGCTGCACTCGGAAATAAGTATCGTGTGCACATTTATCTAATTCCAGGTCCTTTTGTTTTTAACCCCTTGCCAAACGACAAAATTTTCGATTGGTCCAAATTGAAAGCATTTGCAGACGACAAATTAATGGACGAAATTAATTAAACGACGAAATTTGTCCTTACTAGGACAGAAAACATTGCGGAAAAATGAGAAAATGCTGGTTACCAGCATTCTTTCTTTTTCCCACAATGTTTTCAAAGGCCGTTTTCCTCGAGTTCGTTAAAAAGACGGGATTGTGTGGTAAAGGGTTAAACTTACATGCAAATTGGACTATTTCCTGTTCTAGTACTAGTAGAGGCGCAATAAATGACCTTCAAGTATGATCTTGACCCTGAATCTACTTGAGTAGATAATCAAAGATCCATCTACTTCTGCAATAGAATACTTGTCGAAAATTTTATCATTTGACTTTTTAGTGTGACCTTGACATCAGACCTACTTAAACAAATAATATTTATAATGGTTTTTCTGAGCAAAAATAAAGTGCCAAATTTTTTGAAACCCATTTTTAAATATAGAAGTTATGGCTCGGACAAGCTATATTTAGGACATTTTTATCCTTTGACCTTTAAGTATGACATTGACCTTTTACCTACCTGAAAAAAAAAACTTCAAATGGCTCATAGAGGAAAACACTAGTGTCAAATTGTTTTGAAATCCGTCCATAAATGTAGAACTTACGGCTCGAGCAAATGTGGACGGACTCACGCGCTCATGTACGCAAACACGCAGGCATGCATACACGCAATACCGCACGCAAAAACATGGAACTAACGTTTAGGCGACAGTCTCGCTCACCGGGAACTAACGTTTAGGCGACGGTCTCGCTCATCCGGAACTAACGTTTAGGCGACAGTCTCGCTCACCGGGAACTAACGTTTAGGCGACAGTCTCGCTCACCGGGAACTAACGTTTAGGCGACAGTCTCGCTCATCCGGAACTAACGTTTAGGCGACAGTCTCGCTCATCCGGAACTAACGTTTAGGCGACTGTCTCGCTCACCGGGAACTAACGTTTAGGCGACAGTCTCGCTCATCCGGAACTAACGTTTAGGCGACAGTCTCGCTCATCCGGAACTAACGTTTAGGCGACAGTCTCGCTCACCGGGAACTAACGTTAAGGCGACAGTCTCGCTCACCGCAAGCAGGCTGGCTAAAAATGATGAATCGTTATTTGACAAAAAACATCCTAAAGACTGTTGCGTGTCGTAATCATTAGGATGGGAATAAGCCGACTGTTTTATGTGACAATCAAAATTGAAAATTTTAGACGGAGAATACAGAGCTGTCATTTCCAAAAGTTGTTATTTTCAATTTTTTTGCTTCCTTGGAAATAATTCATATCGCATTTTTTTTCATTTTCCAATTTAGTTCCAGACGATAATGTCATAAATAATAAAGATGCATTTTTTGGTGTTTTTTTTTTTTCTTTTTTCTACATGCCGAGAAAACTCCGGCGCTGCATATCTCCTCACCGAACTACAACATTTGTCGACGAAAAATTAAACCTGGCCCCATGAAATGTTAGAATTTTGTCTTTGAAAGCATAGAAAACATTGTGGGAAAAGGAGAAAATGCTGGTTACCAGCATTTTCTCCTTTTCCCACAATGTTTTCAAAATCCTTCTTTTTCTAGGTTGTTAAAACACGGGATTATTTGGTAAAGGGCAGTGGTCGCCACATTATACGTTCGTGCGTGCGGTCGTGCGTGTATCTACAATTTCCCTACTGCTAACAAATCTCACAGATAATGGAGAATCCACCGGTTTAAGCGATGCTCTAATTTGTTTCTTTTGATAAATTTAATACAGAAATGAGTCATGCTCTGACAAACGGGGTTTAAATGCATTTCCGTGACGTATCATACTAAACAGCAAGTCATCACGTAACTGTGGGTCCATACAAACCAAGCAAGTCATTGTGGATCGTAATTGTGGATCTATACAAACCAAGCAAGTCCTTGTGGATCGTAATTGTGGGTCTATACAAACCAAGCAAGTCATTGTGGATCGTAATTGTGGATCCATACAAACCAAGCAAGTCATTGTGGATCGTAATTGTGGATCTATACAAACCAAGCAAGTCATTGTGGATCGTAATTGTAAATCCATACAATCCAGTTTGTACAGCAATCGCCTAAATCTTGAGGTAGAATGGTCCTTGGGCATGCAGCAAATATACCAAAAGCGAAACGTTTCGACACGGAATGCGCAGACTGACCCGGGTCAATAATTCTTTCAGATGCATTAAAACCCCTTTTCACAGAGCATGGCTGAAATACACATTTTCTTTTACAATGAAAGTAAACATTGGCAAAAACTGTTGGCTAGGATCAGACGGCACAAAACGATCTGTCTGATCCAGTTTTTGTCCTACATTTTGTGTAAAGAAAATTACGGACAACATTAGCAAAAGAAAATAGAAATAAGAAAGAATTTTTCGTAAAAATACCATGGTAAACGAGAAATTTTTACATTTGTCACAATGTTCTCTACGGGACAATAAATTAGAAGAACTAAAAAAAAGTGATAAAGGTCGCAGACACATTCATCTTTTTCAGTAACTTTTGTTTAGAATGATGTCTCAACTATCGTCTTTCAAACAAAGCGCCAGAAACGTCATCGTCCTTCCAGAAATAATTTATGTTTTCTTCCCGGCGAGAGAGGGACAGAGATACAGAGAGAGAGAGAGAGAGAGAGACAGACAGACAGACAGAAAGACAGACAGACAGAGAAGTAGGCAGGCAGGCCGGCGGACGGATGGACGGACAGACAGACAGACAGACAGACACTGTGTTCACATGAAAGATTACCCGTCTGTAAACAACAAAATAAATGTTTAACCAAAGGGCAGATTAGATAAATGATGCATAAAGTTGGACCACAATGTAGCTAATAGGAAGTGTAGTTCGTGCGTAAAGAAGTCATAATTAATGTTTTCATACCTCGAGACAAACAATACTTTCTCTTTCGGAGCGAACGGCAGGTCTGCATATTGCTGCGAAAAGTGTACATTTAGATCAGACACTAAAGAATGTAATATCTAATCTTAAACTCACACGTTTCGATATTTTATGGAGCTTCTTACTGATATGCACAGAGACAGTTAACTCTTTACCAAACGATAAAATTTTTAGACGCGTCCAATTTGAAAGCATTTGCAGACGACAAAATAAAGGTGATTCAAAATTGAAGTTTGTTTTGGGAAGGGTAGAAAACATTGTGGGAAAAGGAGAAAATGCTGGTTACCAGCATTCTCTCCTTTTCCCATAATGTTTTCAAAAGGCTTCTTTCTCAGGGTCGTTAAAAGTCGGGATTGTGTGGTAAAGGTTAAATCTGGGCTTTTTTTTTTAACCCTTATCATGCTAGAAAAGTTAAATGAAACTGTCAAGCCGATAGTAAAAACCCCAATAATGCTACTTCAAACTTATTTTTTGGAAAAAAAAAAACACCTCCTTATCGGACAGTGTAGATCCAAGATCAGACTGCACGTTCTATGCAGTCTGATCTTGATCTACACTGTCCACAAAAGGCCATGAAGTCCCCCCCCCCCCCCCACACACACACCAGGCTTAGGGTTAAGCGAGCATTTCCTGTTTTATATATCTAAAGCTGAAAGGGTGAAAAATATAATATTCGTGATAGAATCGTGAGACCAAAAAATAAAACCAGAAGGAGGGCTTATAAGTTCACGAGGTTTTAACTACCTGGGTCACAAGATTCGCCCTATTTCGACACAATTTGCATTCATTCTCCTGACTTGACATGATTTACATTCATTTGACTGTTTTGATATGATCCGTGTTCTGGAAAAGGGGAGTTTAATGTACTCCTTTTCAAGAAATAGCTTGTTACGCGTTGTTGGTTATCCCTTGACTAATAACACGGTAAGACATCTCGTAGGAAAATCAAAGAAATAGGATGTCATATTCTCTGCTTGTTTTAGATCACAAACTTCTTTTAACCCGCAACCCTTTAACAGACAATGCCGCCTTTTAACCCTATACCAGACGACAAAATCTTAGCCTTGTCCAAATTGAAAGCATTTGCAGACGACAATTTCAATGTGGCTCAAATGGTGCAGCTTTTCTCTGATTGGGTGGAAAATATTGTGGGAAAAGGAGAAAATGCTGGTTACCAGCATTTTCTCCTTTTCCCACGATGTTTTTTATTAAAAGGCTTCTTTCCCAGGGGCGTAAAAAGGCGCCATTGTGCGGTAAAGGGTTTTAACGCCCATGGGAAAGAAGCCTTTTGAAAACATTGTGGGAAATGGAGAAAATGCTGGTAACCAGCATTTTCTCCTTTTCCCACAATGTTTTCTACCCTATCAAAGAAAAATTGCACCATATAAGCCACATTGAAATTGTCGTCTGCAAATGCTTTCAGTTTGGACAAGGCTAAAATTTTATCATCTGGTAAACGGTTAATCTGCTATATAAGTGAAATGAAAAGTTCAAAGCGATAGTAAAAACTCAAGTTTTGCCATTTAAAAACCCAAGTTTTGCCATTTAAAAACCCAAGTTTTGCCATTAAAAAACCCAAGTTTTGCCATTTAAAAAGTATTTTTTTTTTGGGGGGGGGGGGAAATCTCCTTATCGGACAGTATAGATCCAAAATCAGCCAAAGGGTTAAAAATTATCTTACCTAAAAATAGTTTAACTCTTTACCGGATGAGAAAATTTTAGACTGGTCCAAACTGAAAGCATTTACAGACGACAAAAAAAAAAGGTTGCACAAATTCTGACATTTGCCTATGAAAGGGTAGAAAATATTGTGGGAAAAGGAGAAAATGCTCGTTACCAGCATTTTCTTCTTTTCCCACTATGTTTGTAAAATTCCTCTTCTTCGGTGTCGTTAAAATTCTGGATTGTGTGGTAAAAAGTTGAATATTTTTTCTAGTTTTGCCGAAACGATAACTGGCAAGTTTCGCAGTTATAATCTGCCTGTCATGGACCCGGATTGTAAACTTTCATTTTGATTTCAGCTTGATTTATGTTTGACAGGTCACTGATAATAAATATTAAAACTCGCATTTTCTCCGACATTAACACCGACTCTCTTTGATAAAGAGCAAACTCTGGATTTATTCTTCTTTGGCAATAAATCAAGGTCGGCCGTTTGAGTTTTTGCCTTGGTGATTACGCAGTATCAATATCGATCAATTTTCTTACCCATTACCGTAAAACTATAAGTTTTTACATCCCTTGAAAGGAAAAGCTTGGAAAAACATTGTGAGAGAAGGAGCAACTGCTTGTTTCAAGCAGTTGCTTCTTTACCCGCATTGTTTCTCATTCCATCTATATAAGGTGAACTTCTTTCCCTGAAATGCATCTCACTGCAAATTATGTTTATGTCTCTGGAGGCACAGGAAAATATCAAAATTGTGCAAACCTAGAACATATTACAAAAATGTTGTCTACAGATGACTTAACTCATCATTTTATTCATATTATAGGCCCCTGGCTCAAAATACATAGACATACAAATACATGTGACCAATGCTCTGTGAAAAGGGTGCTTAATGCATCTGCGTAAAGTTTCGGCCCAGGTCAGCCTGCGCGGACTGCGCAGGCTGACCTGGGCCGAAACTTTTCGCTATTGGTCAATTTTCTGTATGTCAACCTCACGATTCAGGCGGTTGCTAGACCAGACGGACTTTATGGTTCCATGATCACGTGATGACTTGCTTGGTATCACGCATCACAGAGATGCATTAGGCCCCCTTTTGCCAGAGCGTGGCTCATATATTGGTCCCGTGATCCTTTACAAAACAAACACACAAGCAATTTCAGATGTTGACTGCAGCAACAACTACCATTCGGCACACCTCGGGTGATCCGGTGATCAAATCCCTCGGCTGTATCACGTAGCTTGATATGCACCGACACGGTACATTTCGCACGTCTCCGGAAGCACACCGTTTTACCGTTATTGAAATTGTAAGACTCCTCTCAAAAAAGAAAACATGACTCAATTTTCTATCGTTATCTTTCTAAGAATATATCAGTCGGCAAACAGTTTGTACACTTAATTTTTAGCGTTGTTTATCTATTCCGCTGGGAGCTTTCATCGACAGATCGATAGATGTGAATAACTTCACCGTGGTTATTCATGTCGTTGCTAAGCGATTTACAGGGGCACCGCCATGTCTAAGATCATGAGATTGGTAGTTCAAAATGGAAGCCTCCTTTATACGGACGAGGTTAGATATAGGTACGGAACCGGCCGAGTTGTGACGAGTGCAACAACTACATGTCTAGCCTAGCTAGAGTACTGGATGAAAACACCCGATTAAAGCATCTAGTGGGCAAACAACCGGAAAATTATGGCGACATGACCTAGAGTACTGGATGCAGGCAACAGGCTGAGGCATTCGATAAGGCGTAAACCGGAAAGTCATCACGACATGTCCTAGCTAGTTTCTACTTTTTGAGATTTCCATACCAACTATAAAATTTCTCTGAAGACATAAATCTAGCCCAATGCTGTTTTAAAGTAAATGTCACAACTTAAATTGTTCTTGCGGCCTTTTGTAGATCAAGAACCGCAACTCGGCCAGGTTCTTTTAGAGGACTGGTGATCACCGATGGCTATTGCAACAGGAATCATTCCTCTCTCACCGCTGCACATCGTGTCAACGACGTTTGTATCGGAAAGTAGAGAGTGGCTTTAGAAAAATATTGTGTGAGGTATCGGAAAACAAATAGAGCTAAAATAATAAAACTGAACAACGGCATATTTAAAACACACACTACAAACCCAAACGAAGCACAATAGCTCAGTCGTGGAGTCCCAGTTTGTGCAGGTTGTAGCTCTTAATTTCCAGATAATTGGTTCACGGCTACGACATTTCTCGCAGCATTGTCCTTACAAACAATTACTTGTTTCAGAGTTATGTTCTAGACGGACTGGTTCCCGCTACATAACTCTTCCATCGTTAGGTAAATGAAACATGCATTTCCTGTCAGTTAACGAAATCTCACTTAAATCAATTCCAAGCTATTTTCCCCAGTATATATTTCAAGTTATCGGACATTGTAGTTCAAGATCAGACTGCATGTTCTATGCAGTCTGATCTTGATCTACGATATCCGCAAAATGACCTCGATTGAACTTAAGTTGCTAAGTGCTGATTAGGTCTGCAGATTCAGGACACGTTTTGGGTCCTATTTCATACACTATTGGACGTTTGCAATCCAATTCTCTCAGCTAATTTCTTTCTATGTCTACAAGGGCCTCTGTCTAGATGACATTCAGCAAAATGAGAAATGGATGAATGAATGGATGGATGGATGGATAAATTAGGGAGGGGAGGGAAAGAAAAGAATGGATGGTAAGAAGGGTAAAAAAGGGTGGAAGATTTGAAGGAATAGAATGAATGAATAAATGATTAAGGAAGGATTTAAGGAAGTAAAAAAGAAAGACTTGGAGGAAGGACGGCAAAAATAAAGGAAGGAAGGAACGAACAAGTAAAATAGTTGACGTATTAATTTATAGAACAGCGAACGAATAACCGAAAAAAATGAGCCATGCCCTGTGAAAAGGGGCTTAATGCATCTACAAAAAAAGTATCGATTCAGGCTTATCTGCGCAGTCAGCGCAGGTCTGTATGTCAAAGGACCAGTCTACCTTGTGGTACATTCAGTTATTAGACAATGAATTTTATGATCCCCAATTATGTGATGTCTCGTTTGGTATGACGCACCACGGAGATACAATAAGCCCCCTTTTGCCAGAGCATGGCTTAAATGAAAGAGAAGTGTGATCTTGGATCAATGCAGTCCGAATTCTTTTAACAAATATCCTTGTTTAAGCAGACTTTCATCTGCATCTTGACCCCCGAATCGGTTATATTCGGCAACTAGTGGGCCTATGAGGGAAAAGGAGAGAATTCTGGTGACGAGCAATGTTTTCTATCCATTCATAGGCGAATCCCATCATTTGAACCGCAATAGTATTTGTTGCTTGCAATTGCTTTTAATACGGCCGATTTTAAAAATGTGTGAGGTAAAATGTTAAAATCTAAAACCGCCTCTTATCTGCATCCCTGGATTGAAGATGTACAATCATGTACATTGAACTGAGCCGAAACATGTACTGACTTGGTACACCGCAATCAATACCAAAAACAGGAAGTATCAACTACAAACATGTAACATACATGTCACACATACGGAATCCTATTCGGGCCTTGTTCAGTGTCGTCCCTAAACTTAACACGATTCTGCTATACTTGGTGCATTGCTGTTGTATCAGAAAACGTATATGTACACGCGAGGTTTACACAACTTTTTCGAGATTAAAAAAAAGAAACTCGCGAGAGTTGTTTAAATCTCGCACGTGTATGCATTTTTCTAGAAACGCGAAAACAATTATGCTTATCATGGTACCGTGTCGTATAACGACGAAATTTGACGTGGCAAGACTATGGTTCCATATAAACATTTTGCACAGCCAGTTGGTAGTCGGCCGTCTGACTGATGGTAATTGTAATCGGATATACTCGGCTATCTTTCGAAACGAATTTGCAGCGAACGGCATTGAAACAAGGTTGTGAATGATAAGTATAAATAGTCAATAGATAAACAAGGCTAAAGTAAGTGCCATTCGCCTCATTACAGATTTAACCCAGTCTAGCCATTATTTGATGCCTGTAGCAGACGACCGTATGAAAACATGGGAGACAAAAGGAGAAATAGCAAGCTTTGATCACTATTCCATCATTGGCCAACTCTTAAAGATACATCTATACTCATTTTCAGCCAGTTTTTCACATATTTCATCTTTATTTCATAAAACTATCATCATTCTTGTATCTTCATGCCAAATGTGTCCCTGACGGTTGCGAAGTTGGCACAGATTACGACGGATAGAACATGTATCTCATTTTCTGGAGGCCTTCAAAGAAATCACTGTTGTCGTTTCCAGTTTTAAATGGGGACGAATCTATTCCTTACCCCATATATTTATTTGTAATTCATCTATGTTTACACAGCTAACTAAATTCTGAGCCATTCTACACACTTTAAAGTTTTAACAGCGTTCTGCTGTAAGGAGAGACATCTTTAACCAGACTACAACCTTTGAAACTTACCCAGCTTGAAATATCAGATACATTTCAAATGATACGATTGTCTCAGAATTAGTTGAAAACATTGTTAGGAAAGGAGAAAATGCTGTTTACCAGCATTTTCTCCTTTTCCCACAATGTTTTCAAAAGCCTTCTTATTCATGGACGTTAAATCGCGAGACTGTTTGATGACGGATAACGAAATATTGGGCTAGTAGACTGTCTCTCCTACACAATGACTTGCATGCATGAGTTCTAGCAAATATAGGTCGACAAAGATCAATATAATGAGACAAAGCGTTATTCAGTGCATCAAAGTTATGATCTATTTCGTGACAGTTCGATTGTCTCGGAATATTACATCTTGTCAACGCTATATCGGTTATCTTACAACTGTATTCGAATATCGTCCTACAGCACGTGTGATGGGCTGCTGTTATCATGGGCGACCATCGGTCACATACAGAATGTGTAATTGGCTATTGTTATCAGGGCGACCATTGGACATTTAGAGCATGGGTAATTGGCTGCTGTTATCATGGGTGACCATGCGTCAAAAACAGCATTTATAATGGGCTGCTGTTATCAGGGCGACCGTAGGTAATATAGATTATCTGTAACGGGCTGCTGTTACCATGAGTAACAGTCGGTCACATAGAGCATGTGTAAAGAACTGCTGATTTTATTGACGCCCATAGATCATGCTGAACATGTATAACACGCTGCTGTTATCATAGGCGACTATAGGTCATATAGCGTATGTGTAATGGGTTGCTGTTATCATGAGCGACCATCTGTCACATAGAGCATGTGTAACTGGCTGCCGTTATCATCGGCGACAATGGTCTTATACAGCCTGTCTATTTAGCCGGTATTATCATGGGCAACCACTTGTCATATAAAGCTTGTGTAATTGGCGACTGTTATCACGGGTAACCATCCGTCATGTTGAGCATTTGTAACGGACTGTTGTTATCATGGGCTACAATCGTTCATGTAGAGCATGGGTAAAAGGCCACTGTTATTGTGGGCAACCATCGGTCATACAGAGCATGTGTAATGGGTTGCAGTTATAGTGGGCAACCATCGGTCATGTAAAGCATGGGTAAAGGGCTACTGTTATCATGGGCATATTATCGGCCATACAGAGCATGTGAAAGAAACGCAACCTCAAAAAGATCTTATGACTAGCGCCTATTGTACTACATCTTTTGTGAAACAGTCGTAAGTTTGTCTCACGATAATCGCAGGATAAACTTTTTTATATGGTAAGATCGTGCGATTTTCTTCATCGTTTTCTTAATTGTACGAGCGTTGATAAAATGCACAACATCTTTATGAAACGCCCCATTTCCACCCTTTAGCAAACAATCACGTGATTAACGACTGTTGGGAAGAAGGTTTTCGAAAACATTGAGGGAAAAAGGAGAAAATGCTGGTAAACAGCATTTTATTCTTTTTTCCAGAATGTTTTTCACTCTCCTGAAGACATATGATATTATACTAAGCCACATTTGTATGTCGTCTGCAAAGACTATCCAATTTGGACAAGTGTAAAATTTTGTCGTCTGGTAAAGACTTAAGATCTTAGCCGGCTATTCTGATTATGCTGAGCGTTGGTCTGTCTCCCTTGAAAGAATTGTGTTACTTTGAAATTTAAAAAAAAATCTCGAAAACAGGAAACTAGATTCAAATTGGTTGATGAAGATGCTCGCAGATATACATGAAGCAGCAGACGACATGTGGGCCACTAGATATATGACATACCGTGATGTTTGTTTCAATTTGGTATTTCCTGTTTATTAATGAATAGACAGGGCTGTTTCCGGTCGGATAGTTAAGTAGGTCGACATGTCGTTATGCCTCGTTGTTTCCTGTCCCGCCTGTATCCTGACTTCGTCAATAAATCGTTATAACGAGCTTTGTCAGTTTGATTAGTTTCCGTACCATTATTGTTTGTTTCTTTGTAGTTTAACTCTTTATAAAACCACAAAATTTTAGAATTCCCTCAGATTGAAAGCATTTGCAGACGACATATCAAATGTGGCATAAATCATGGGATCTGGATCAAAGGTTGGAAAGATTGTAGTTGGAAACATTGTAAGAAGAAGAAAATGCTGTTACCAGCATTTTTTGTTCTTCCCTAAACATTTTCAAAATCTTTCTTCCCTATTTTCCTTGGGATTCCCCCCAATCACCCGCAACTTTAAAACATCACAGACTCTAGCAGGTCACATGGGGAGTGGTCGAGCGAAGGGTTGTCCAAAGAACACAACTCTGTTACATTTTTTTTTTTAAATCTGTCGACCACTTTAACTCTTTTCCAAACGACAAAATGTTTGACTTCAAAGCATTTGCAGACGAAAGACTGAATATGACTCAAAACTGAAATATTGTTTGGAAGGGTTGAAAACATTGCGGAAAAAAGGGGGAAATGCTGGTTACCAGCATTTTTTTCTTTTTCCATAATTTTTTAGAGCGTTTTTCCTTAGGGTCGTTAAAACTCGGGGTTGTGTGGAAAAGGTGTTTAAAGAAAGTCTCGCTCCCCTATTTTAAGTTGAAGCAGATCACGTGGGAAAGTCTTTGAGATAAGCACTCCAGAATCCCTAGTACTGATAAAACCAAGAAAAGAAGCAAATAGGTGAGCTGTCGCCGTGATATGGTTAAAATCCTGTTGAAAGTGAAGAAAAATACATTCCAAAAACAATCATATCGGAAAATAAGAACCGAAAAACAGTAAATTACCACCATTAAATATTGACGTTATAATCTACTTTGATTTATATTAATATCTTAAATAAAGCTCTTTGTACGGAACGATAAAATACGCTTTAGGATATACGATTCATTTTACTAAATTGTGAAACTGGCAAAAGCTTTTAGCATCAAGTTTTAAAGATACATCTATACTCGTTTTCAGCTAGTTTTTAATTCATTTCATCTTTATTTTCAGCCAGTTTTTAAACAATATAATCTATATTTTATGGAACTACAATCATTCTTGTACCTTCATACCAAACGTTACCCCTGACGGCTTCAAGGTTGTACAGATTACGACGGATAGTAAACGCCTTTCATCTTTTGGCAGCCTTCAAAGAAATCACTGTTGTCGTTTCCGGTTTTAAATGAGGAGAAATCCCTTGAGTTTCCCCACATATGTCCAAGTTTTAGCAGTGTTTTTTCCTCTTCGGCTGCTGGCTTAGGCATGTATCTTTCACTATTTACCATACGACAAAATTTTAGACTTGTCCAAAGTGAAACCATGAACAGAGGACAAATCAATTTGAAACCATGAACAGAGGACAAATCAATTTGAAACCATGAATAGAGGACAAATCAGTTTCAAGTGTGGCGAAAATGCTAAGAGCTGTGTCTCAAAAGGTAAAAAATATTTAGTGAAAAGGAGAAAATGCTAGTTTCCAGCATTTTCACCTTTTCCTGATATGTTTTCACAAACCTTTTTTCGTAAGAGTTGTGAAAATATGAGCTTGTTTGGTACAGGGTAAAGGACCTTACAATAATCTTTAATTAGTTTTATCTGTGAGTATTAATTATACAAACATTTGTCATAATTAGAGAATATCCCTATATGTGATTTTCCAAGAAAACCTCGATAATCCGAGAACATAAGTTCGGATTATCGGAATATAACGTAAAACTTCGGTATGTGCGAAATTGTTTCCTCCTGTAGTTGGCAATTTTTGGAAACATTGTCCAAAAGAGTAATTGCTATAAACAAATTATTTCTCCTTTTGAGACAATGTTTCCACATGTCTAATTGTTTATGGATAAAATCTCCATTTTCTTTTCTCCGGGAGAAAGGTGTAATGTGGTAAAAGAAAACATTTTAATACACATATAAGCCATGCTCTGGTAAAAAGGTATTTCCGTAATGCATTATACCAATCAAGCCAACACATTATAATTCATCCTTAATAAGCACTTCTTTAACAGCTGACTAGATCATGAGGTGGAATGGCCAAGCCCCCGTAGCTCAGTCGGTAGCGTACAGGACTTGAGAACAGGAGGTCGCTGCATTCGGCATACCTCGGGTGATCCGGTGATCAAATCCCTCGGCTGTATCACGTAGCTTGATATGCACCTACACGGTACATTCTGCACGTTTCCGGAAGCACACCGTTTTACCGTTATTGAAATTGTAAGGCTCCTCTTAAAAAAGAAAAAAAATGAGTCAATTTTCTATCGTTATCTTTCTAAGAATATTTCTGTCGGCAAACAGTTTGTACATTCAAGTTTTAGTGTGGTTTATCAATTCCGTTGGGAGTTTTCATCAACAGATCGATACATGTGAATAACTCCACCGTGGTTGTTCATGTCGTTGCTAAGCGATTTACAGCCCCCCCCCCCCCCCCTTATTTAAGATCATGTGATTGGTAATTCAAAATGGAAGCCGCCTTTATACAGACGAGGTTAGATGTAGGTACGGAATCGGCCGAGTTGTGACGAGTGGAGGTCGCTGGTTCGATCCCCGGCTTGGCCAATTTCTTTCCGAGGATTGATGATAGTCATTGCGACAGGATTCATTCCTCTCTCACTGCTGACCATTGTTTCGACGATGGTTATGTGGGAAAGGAGCCAGTGGCTTGGAAAGAATATTGTGCGGAGTGCTGGTAAAAGAAACTCCGGGAAAGCAATGGATGCACTGGCCGCCGCGATATAACTGAAATAATGTTGAAAACGATGTTAAACTCCATACAATCAATTAATCAATCCTGAGGCGGAATGGTCCTTGGACATACAGAAAACTGACCAAAAGCGAAAAGTTTCGGCCCAGGTCAGCCTGCGCGGACTGCGCAGGCTGACCTGGGTCGATACTTTTCGCCGATGCATTAAGCCCCATTTTCAGAGCATGACTCGTGATGCATTATACCAATCAAGCCAACACATTATAATGCGCCCTTGGACGACAGAAAATTGACCGAAAGCGAAAAGTTTCGGCCCAGGTCAGCCTGCGCGGACTGCGCAGGCTGACCTGGGTCGATACTTTTCGCAGATGCATTACGCCCCATTTTCACAGAGCATGACTCGTAAATATTTGTCAGCTATTTTCTTTTTCAATTCATGATCCTTTTTCATTGGAAATCAGTTTAGCAGCATTTCCGATTGATTGATTGTATGATGTTTAACGCCGTTTTCAACATTATTTCAGTTATATCGCGGCCAGTGCACCTATTCCTGGAATTTCTTTTACCAGTTCTCCGCAGAATATTCTTTCCAAGCCACTGGCTGCTTTCCCACATAACCATCGTCGAAACAATGGTGAGCGGTGAGAGAGGAATGAATCCTGTCGCAATGACTATCATCAGTCCTCAGAAAGAAATTGGCCAAGCCGGGGATCGAACCAGCGACCTCCTGTTCTCAAGTCCTGTGCGCTACCGACTGTGCTACGAGGCTTGGCAGCAGCATTTCTGATTGCTCGTACAGAGTTACTGTTTCGCCATTTCACAAACGCATGCCCATTTCAGCCAATCCATTCCACTGACCTTTTACTAAACACCCCGCCTTTAACAAGCCTGAAGAAGAAGGCTGTTGAAACATCGCGAGAAAATGCGTAAAATGCTGGTAACCATTTTCACATCTTTTCGCCATATTTTATACTCTTTCACAGAGAGATATTATCAGTAAAATGATAAAATGGGTAAAATGATTGATACATGTACATTTATTTCATTCGTTTGAGGTTTCATGAAATCAATTAAAGGAGTCCTGCGTGGCTCAAGTGTAAAATGTGGGACTCGTAGCCTGGAAGCACCCGGTTCGATCCCCATCCGAAGCACTGGGTTTTTGGCTGGAGTGTCCTTGGGCAAAACACTTCAGAGTCCCAGCCTAGTACTACCGAAACCCAGGATATAAATGACTGCGTGAGCAGCCTCCCTGATGTAACTGAAAAAATGTTGAAAGCGGCGCAAAACACAATTCGATCAATTAACTAAAAATTTTAACAATTAACCACACAGTCCTGATTTTTGACGACCCTGAAAGAGATGGCTTTTGAAAACATTGTGGGAAAAGAAGAAAATGCTGGAAACCAGCATTTTCTTCTTTTCCCACAATATTTTCTACTTTATCCAAGGCTTAAATAATCGTTTGAGCTACATTTAATTTGTCGTCTGCAAATGCTTTCAATTTGGTCCGGTGCAAAATTGTATTGTTTGGTAAAGAGTTTCATCAACAGAAAGCGATGGAAAGCTTTTACGTTGTTTCGGCTATCGGTTTCTAAATGTAAACGATAAAATCTCGCCCATTTAACTCTTTACTAGACGACAAAATTTTGAAAACACGACGAATCAAATGTGGCTCAAATTGTGGAATCCGTCTTTGGTAGGGAATAAACATCGTTTGAAGAAGAGAAAATGCTAACTACCAGCAGTTACTACTATTCCAACCAAGTTTTCAAAAGCCTCCCTTTTTCTCTCATGATTGTTTATGCCCCCGTCACACCAAACTAGTTCTTAGAACGTCTTACCCCATCCTAACAAAATCGTAAAACGGGTTGCGGTCGGGGTAGAACCTGTAATTTTGGCTTAATAATGCCAATATTGCACCACGTCGTAACACGTCCCTAACAGGATCGAAGTACGGCAGTTCCGTTTGTAGTACGTCCATCTCGTTTTAAGTACGTTGTCACTCCGTCTAATTACAGGACGGGATGGACGGCAAAAATTTTGAGCAGGCTCAAAGTTCTGGGGCACCCTTCCCGTCCTAGCCCGTCCATGAAGATCATAAAAGGTTGCCACTACGTCCGCTCCGTTCGACCACAGTTTGAGTCCGTTTGGCAACAGTTTTCGGAACGTAATGAGAACGAGTTCGGTGTGACGGGGGTATTACCTTTAAGCTGCTAGGCGCGACTCAAGGCCCTTTTGCAGACACTGCAGATTAAGATCAGACTGCACAGTACGTGCAGTCTGATCTTTGATCTTCACTGTCCGATGAGGAGATATTTTCCCACAAAATAACTTTGAAACAGTAATATATAGGTTTTTACTATCGACTTGAAAGTTTTATTTTAGCTTTAGGTCGAGGGTTAAAATTCAGTTATTTGGTCAGTAAAGTTTTCAGTGCAGAGTCTCAGTCGAGTATTGGAAGATCTAGACAGAAATGGACACTTTAGCTGTGGACGTGATATGGATATATGCCATGAGTTCCATTTGTTAGGGTCCAAAAAGTAGCCTGCTCAGAAAGGGGATCGAGCGCACGACCTCCTGGTCTAAACATAAACTCGCTACTTTGCCGCTATAAAAGCGAAAGAAATATGGAATCATAAACCTTTAAAAGCACCTTTCACTACAATAGCTGCCTTAGCGGTCAATGTATCAATGTAGATTCGGATAAGACTGCACAAATGTGCAGTCTGATCTTTGATCTATATTGTCCGCTTTGCTAAGGCATTCTGGACAAAAGCAACTTTGAAATTCCTATTTGCTTGATCTAATTTCTAGACCGAAAATGTTAGTTGGGTTTATGCCGACTTTTAAGGATAAATCGCTGTTAAGAGGTTCAATGAAATCAGTCGTTTGTGAGTTAGTTTTGTTTATTCATTTTATTCTATGAGCGCTTTATTGGACTTCCTGCCGTCAACTATTTTGAATGCCGCATTCGGCATACCTCGGGTGAACCGGTGATCAAATGTAGGTACGGAATCGGCCGAGTTGTGACGAGTGTGAATGCCGGTGACAATAATGGGTGTTTTCGCGGAACGATCTATATACTAGTAGTTTAACAAGACTGAACTTGTGTTTAACGCCGTTTTCACGAAGTGTTGACAGAAAATACTGTCTACGTACTTTGCAGATATTACCCGTACCCTATGACAGGAAAGTTAAGAACAGGGGGGCGAATTGCTCCAAGTGCATTGCATTACTTAAGGAAAAACATAACAAACGTTCTATCCAGAGCAAGTGTACTGAATATGTATGTTTCATGTCCTATGCCGTTTGGAAACAGTATTTTACGAAGACCATTGCTCCAATCCCTCTGTATTCAGGAAAATGGCGCAACACGATTTTTAACCCTTATCCTGCTGAATAAAAGAAATGAAACTTTATAGTAGATAGCGGAAGCCAAAAACTTTCCTGTTTCAATGGTATATTTGGAGGAAAGATATCTTCTTATCGGACAGTGTAGATCAAAGATCAGACTGCACGTTCTGTGCAGTCTGATCTTGGTCTACGCTGTCCGCAAAAGGTCGGTGGGTCGCCATAAGCAGCCTAAGGGTTAAGTAATTGGCTGCTTATCAAAGTTGGAACCGGATATGCATCGCACCTCTGAAGGTGAACTAGAGCATAATATTGACACTAGGGTACTAGAGCATAATATTGACACTAGGGTACTAATTAAAATCGACAGAACGCGATAATTCAATACGCGGTTTTGTTTTTGTAGCAAAGAGGATTCCAAATTTGTTTTACAGCTTATGTCCTAAGTCAATTTACGTTCTGGGTGTCTAAATTTAGGTAATTTATTAAGACAAGCCGCATAATAGATAGTCTGTGCCTCATGTCTGCCCAAATGACACATGACTTTATGCCATGTAAACACCACATTTCGCGTGAACTACAGACTCCAATTATTGCGGAGAAAAAATTGGACCTTATAGCGCCAGTTTTCTCTCGAAGCTCCTTGGGTTACGTTTTGTATGGTTTTCTTGTCCACAAGGCCTTTCTGCAGAAAGGGGGTGGTTATATTATCAAAGTCTAAAAATAGATCTCTTACATAGGACTATTCAATTTTTATGCCGTAAATTTATGATAAAAAATTCTTGTACATTACCGACAAATGCAAATAGACATATTTTTCTTCACAATCGTGTAAACCTGGCGATTAGTTTCAGTGAAAAAAAGAGCAATTTTTTTAGCGTTTAAATAACGGGGTGGTCGCTTTGCAATCGGTAACTCTATTCTTATTGCGTCCAATATGACGTCATCAAACTGATTTGAATACGAATCCTCGCAACAGATGCGTGTTATTGATCACGTGACATACCCAAGTCTCCGCGAAATTCTGGCACGAAATCTAAAAATACCAATATGTAAAGGCCATTACGGACATACCATTGATTTTGACCAGCCCGCGTAGCTCAAGTGGTAGATCGTAGGACTTGTAAATATCAAGTCTTGGGTCACTTCTGGGTGTGGGTTCGAGCCCCACGGCTGGGCATCTAAAATAATTAATAGTCTTTCGGATGAGACGTTTAACCGAGGTCCCGTGTGACGGTGCTATACACCGAGCACGTTAAAGAACCAGGCGTAACTTAGGGTGGGTTTCGTCCTGTATCTTGCACTGTCCCCCGTAACAAATTAACAGCCTTCAGGCGGCGGTGGCGACGATAAATAAACGGAAATTCAATCAATCAACAATTTATTTTTTTACTTTTGTCTTTCTTATTTACAGATGAGTAGCCAGCTATCGGCTTACTTAATTGAAGTTTAATGAGATTACCAAACAATCGAATCCATTTTCAAATACATTATAAGTCCAATTCTTACTGTAGAAAGTAACGAACTTTCTGACAAGCTAAACCATTTGGTTTAGCCTATCATTTTTTTAAGCCGATCAGAAACTGCGTTACTTTAAAGTCAAGATGTTTGAGAATTAATGAAAATAGTTGGTGAATACGGGCACTGAACGGTTAAAATCGGCCAAAAACTCGGGCAAAATACAGAGGTTTACACTGGTAAAGTGCAAGCAAGGTTGTCGCCTTGATTTAACAGAGTTAATGTTGAAAGCAGGAGAAAATCTCGTTCAAATAAGCCAACCCTGGATAATAAATGACTCTATATGTTCCGCAACATGCGAAATGAGACCTACGGACATTTGCGTAAAGTGTCGTCCCGGATTAGCCTGCGCAGTCTGCGCAGGCTAATCCGGGACAACACTTTACGACTATGTAGATTTTTTCATAAAGTAGACTTTCGTGAAACAGAAAATCGCACAAAAACGGGAAGTGTCGTCTCGGATTAGTCACAGACTGCACAGGCTGATCCGGGACGACACACTTTTACGCATATGTCCGAAGGCCCCTTTTCGCGTGTTGCACTCTATATAATAAACGCGGTTTTGTTTGTTATGGATTAGAAATAAAACCCAAACCAAACAATTTGTTTGTGAGGACAACAAAAGATTAATCGAGTTAAAACCTTTTATCACGCAACCACACAACAAAATTTTTGCGTTTTAACCCTTAGGCAGCTTAGCGCTGGTCAAGGACCTTTTTGCCGACAGTGCAGATCAAGACCAGACTGCACAGAACGTGCAGTCTGATCTTAGATCTACACTGCCCGATACGGAAGTATCTCTCCCCCTAAAATGCCTTTCAAATAGCGAATTTTTGGGTTTTACTCTCGGCGTAAAAATTCAATTTCTTTCATTTCGCAGGATATGGCTTAAGAATATACTGTATATATTTACATTGAAAGCATTGGTAGACGGTTAGAAGTGGCTAAAATCGATGGATGTGTCTTATTTAGGGAAGAAAATATTGTGTGGGGGAAGGAAAGGCTGGTTACCAGCATTTTATTCCTTTTCCACACAATTTTCAAAAGCCCCTTTCCATAGCGTGCTTAACAGGTGAACGGCGAGCGACAGTGTAAAATCCTGTATTACACACTAATATACTGAAAGGTAAACAACTTGTGATGTATTTTCAGTACCCCAGTCACGAATGACAAGAAAATCATGTCACAATTTGAGCTATTTCAAGTTGCTAAGAAATATCTAGCTCGAAACTCTCAAACAACCCAACTCGGAAGAGATCTGATTGCATTGATTCGCGAAAATTTTTCAAGAGATAAAACCCATTTAAAACGTGAAAAATGTCCGTTCTTGTGCAAGGTGCTTTTGAAGCCTTCAAATTTAAAAGTATATCTGCACTGAAAATAGAACTTCAACATCTTTTTGTGTTGTACGAACCTTTTTTTTATCTGCAAATGTCCAGCCGTGCAAACTGTCATCCTTTATGGCCTACTAAGCATGCTTTTGTTTCGCGTTTTCTCATTGGCCGGGTCCAGACACACCTTCATCGATAACCAATGAGAAAACACGTTTTGAAAAACAAATCGAGCATGCGTAGTACGTCAAAATGGCAGGCAGCTGAGCGCTGGACAGATTTACCGGTGGAAAGAAGGACTGTACCGCCTATTCACATCAAATAGTTTAATGTTTCAGGTTTATATGCCTTAATATTGCTGGACCCGAAATGATACTTGTCAAAAATTCTACGGCTTTCGAGTTTAAAATGGGTTTTATCTCTTGAAAATTTTCGCGAATCAATGCGATCAGATCTCTTCCGAGTTGGGTTGTTTGACAGTTTCGAGATAGATATTTCTTAGCAACTTGAAATGGCTGAAATTGTGACATGATTTTCTTGTAGAATAATGTTTCCGCTATCGTTTGGTACTATGGATGTTAATATTGGTAGTAAAATAACTTGTAAACAGCATGGAATTCGTGACTGGGGTACTGAAAATACATTACGAGTTGTTTACCTTTCAGTATATTAGTGTGTAATATAGGATTTACATTGTCGCTCGCCGTTCACCTGTGGGTGCTTAACGCACGAGATTGTTTGGTATAGGTTAAACCAAACACCCCCTGAAAACAACTTTGCCTCCGTCGACTTTGTAAATAGTCTTGTAGAATGTGAATGAGCCATGCTATGGCAAAAGGGGGTTTAACCCTTTACCGCTCAATCCCCACTTTTAACACCCTTGAGAAAGAAGCCTTTTGAAAACATTGTGGGAAAAGGAGAAAATGCTGGTGACCAGCATTGTCTCCTTTTCCCCACAATGTTTTGTACCCTATCAAACAAAAATCACATCATTTGAACCACACTGAAATTGTCGTCTGCAAGTGCTTTCAATTTGGACTGGTATAAATAATCATGAGGTTGAATTATCCTTAAATCTTTACCAAACGACAAAATTTTACACTCGTCGAAATTGAAAGGTTTTGCAGACGACAGACTATAAATATGTGGCTAAAAGTGAGGAATTTGTCTCTGAAAGTGAAAAAAACATTGTGGAAAACGGAGAAAATGCTGGTTACCAGCATTTTCTCCTTTTCCAACAATGTTTTCAAAATGCTCCTTCCTAAAGGTCGTTAAAACTCAGGATTGTGTGGTAAAGGGTCAACCTCCGGACAGCGCAGGCTGACATGGGTCGATACGTTTTTGCTGATGGCTACGTAGCTACTTAAAGATTTATTATCAAAAATTATTTTGTCCTCAAATTTTCTCTCTTATTTATAGATGGTTGACAAATCAGTGATAAAACAGTTACGAAATTGTATTAGATTATAAATATCTCAGTACAGCCCAAAATTAAAATAGGACGAATATGATAATTTTTTCCCCTAGAGTAATAACATAAACGTATATGGCCAACTTCCAGCGATAAAAATACACGAAATGCAGGCAGTTTTTAAGTCTATTTTGGACATCCAGTCATAAAATATCGGACATTGAAGATCCAAGATCAGACTGCACGGTCTGTGCAGTCTGATCTTGATCTACACATGTCCGCAAAAATGTACAACAGGTTGTCCTCGCTGCCCCAAAGGGCTAAACATTCGCAACAGATTAGTCATCCGGAAGAAATTCAAAATGGTTGAATTTATTTCAGCCATGCTCTGGCAAACGGGGGCATAATGCATCTCTGTGATACACTATACCGGTAAAAACATCACATAATTATGGATACATAAAATCCATTTGGTTTAACAACCGACTGAATCATGAGTCAGAATGGTCCTTTGAAATGCAGAAAAATTTAGAGATAACAAAAAGTTTCGGCCCATGTCAGCCTGCGCGGACTGCGCAGGCTGACGTGGGTCGATACTTTTTGCAGATGAATTGAGCCCCCTTTTCACAGAGCATGGCTCATTTGTAAAGGCCAATTACTTATAAACCAGCGCAGTCGGTCGTGTACAGGACCTTGAGACCAGGGGGGGTCGCTGGTTCGAATCCCTGCCAATTTCTTTCCGAGGATTGATGATAGCTATTGTGATAGGATTAATTCCTCTCTCGCCGCTGGTCATTTTTTCGACTTTGGATGTGTGTGAAAGCTGCCAGTGGCTTGGCAAGAATATTGTGCATAGTCCTGGTAAAAGAAGCTCCAGGGAAGCCGCTTTCTTCTTCAAAGTCGTAAAAACCAGGATCCGTATTCACCAACATTCTCGGTCTAATTCTAGACCCAGAAAGTAACACAACTCCTGATTGGCTAAACCATTTGGTTTAGCCAATCAGAAGTTGTGTTACTTTCAAAATTTGAAAATTCTTTAGAATAACACTAAGAATGTTCTTAGGAACGATTGGTGAATACAAACCAAGGGCAAACGACAAAATTTTGGACTGAACCAACTTGGAAGAATTTGCAGACACCAAATAAAATTTTGTTAAATCAGTAAGTTATGTCTTTGATAGGGCAGAAAATAATGTTGGAAAAGGAGATACATGTATATTATTTACCAGCACTTTCTCTTTTTCCCTCAATGTTTTCAAAAACCTTGTCATTCAGGCTCATAAAAAGCCGGGATTGAGTGCAAAAGGGGTCAAGTGCTTTGGTAGGGGTAATATAGTCCACAGTGGTTATGCCTTTGGTAATACTGAAATCCTATTGGTACGATGGGCGTGTCCTTCGACAAGTCACTGCAGATCCAAGCTAACACTCTACATCGGTAAAACAGACCAAAATAGAGGGATATTCCTGTTAACCCTTTACCAGACGACAAAATATTACCCTTGCTCAAATTGAAAGCATTTGCAGACGACAATTTCAGTGTGGCTTAAATGGTGCAATTTTTCTTTGATAGAGTAGAAAACACTGTGGGAAAAGGAGAAAATGCTGGTTACCAGCATTTTCTCCTTTTCCCACAATGTTTTCAAAAGGCTTCTTTCTCAGGGGCGTTAAAAGGCGGCATTGTGCGGTAAAGGGTTAAGGTTTTTTTAGCCCTCATCCTGCTACCTCCGACTCAATGCACTTTTTTTTTTTTTGGACTGTGCAGATCAAGACCAGACTGCACAGAGCATGCAGTCTGATCTTTGATATTCAATGTCCTTAATGGTGAGATTTTTACAAGTAAAAAGGGCTTTGGAATTTCATTATTTTGGTTTGTATAAGAATGGCTTAAAATTTTCATTCAATGTTTTTGGCAGTAAATGTTTTTTTTTATCACATGTAAACGTGACGTTTCTTTAATTTTGCAAAGAAAAGTATATTTTGCAGTACTTAAAATAAAAAGAACATTTCGCGGCGGAAAAATCTGAAAAGGCCCCTTTAATATGAACACACTGCGCGACTTCTAAAAATAGAAATTCATCGCCTTTGGGAATATCTTGTCGTTTGACATTTTTCATAATTTAACACCGCACTTAATCTTTAACAACAGAATCCCGACTTTTGACAACCCTGAGAAAGAAAAGCCTTGTGGAAACATTTTGGGAAAAGGAGAACCAGCATTTTCTCCTTTTCCCACAATATTTTCTACCCTTCCAAAAACAAAATTCAATTTTTTCAGTCACATTTACTTTGTCGTCTGCAAATGCTTTCAATTTGTCTAAAATTTTGTCGTTTGGTAAAGAGTCAATAGATAAAAGGACATCTTCAGACTTTTCTCAAGATGCGGGCGTTGCACTTTTAAAGCTTGGTTCATTTTTTTTGTCAGAAAATCTGGCAAAGGAGCCGACAATGAAGGCCCAAGATCAGACTGCACGTTCTATGCAGTGTGATCTTGATCTACACCGTCCGCACATGCAATTAAACCCGTGCTCAGCGAGTACAGTGTTAACCCACACAATCCGATCTTTTAAAGACCCTCAGATAGAAAATTTTTGAAAACATTGTGGGAAAAACAGAAAATGCTGGTAACCAGCATTTTCTGCTTTTCCCACAATGTTTTCTTTTTTTCTCGTAACAAATTTCAATTCCTTCGTCCCAGTTATTTTGTCGTCTGCAAATGTTTTGAATTTGGACTGGTCTAAAATTTTGTTGTTTGGTAAAGAGTTAACCTTAACATGGTATACGAATGAATTGTATGCCCCCGGTCACACCAAGCTAGTTCTTAGAACGTCTTACCCCGTCCTAACAAAATCGTAAAACGGGTTGCAGTCGGGGTAGAACCTGTAATTTTGCAAACATACTGCCAATTGATGCCCCATTGCACCACGTCGTAACACGTCCCTAATAGGATCGAAGTGCGGCAGTTCCGTTTGTAGTACGTCCATCTCGTTTTAAGTACATTGTCACTCCGTCTAATTACAGGACGGGATGGACGGCAAAAAATTTTGAGCAGGCTCAAAGTTCTGGAGCACCCTTCCCGTCCTAGCCCGTCCATGAAGTTCGTAAACAGATCGTAAAAGGTTGCCACTACGTCCGCTCCGTTCGAACACAGTTTGAGTCCGTTTGGCAACAATTTTCAGAACGTAGTGAGAATGAGTTCGGTGTGACGGGGGTAGTATATTTCCTATACCTGGAAAAGCCTCATACACAATTTTTGTAATTTCAATAATATTGTGTCACGTGTACATTCACAAAAACCCAAAACAACCATACACAACAACAACAACAAAATAACAAAACAGAAAGGATGTGATGAATTTCGAAATTATTAACCCTTAACCAGACGACAAAATTTTAGCTTTGTCAAAACTGAAAGCATTTGCAGACGACAATTTCAATGTGGCTCAGATGGTGCAACTTTTCTTTGATAGGGTAGAAAACATTGAAGGAAAAGGAGAAAATGCTGATTACCAGCATTTTCTCCTTTTCCCACAATGTTTTCAAAAGGCTTCTTTTCCAGGGGCGTCAAAAGGCGTCATTGTGCAGTAAAGGGTTAAAAGAGTATGTTAGGAATGTAATTTATTGTTTGTAAAAACTTACGTCTAATTTTATATATTTCTACCGGAAACCTGGTTGGTTTAACCTTTGCTAAAAGACACTCCACCGCAGTAAGGCCTACACTATAATAATTATATTCGAACAAATCTAAACAAACAGGAATGCTTATAATATGACAATACAACCCAACTTCATATTTCTGTCCTATGTCCATGTGTAAGTAGGCCTACATGTAAGAAAGCACACGTAGCGATAATACACTGTCTTGGCGATATACTCTAGTACAATAACATTCAAACAATCTTTTTTAGCTCGCGACGGGTAACGTATACTTAGTTATTCCAATTTCTCATCCAATGGAGTATGAACGAAAATCGTACCAAATCAAGATGTTCATAAGACTTAAATGTCAATCTCTCTCTTATCCATTCGGCATACCTCAGGTGATCCGGTGATCAAGTCCCTCGGCTGTATCACGTAGCTTGATATGCACCTACACGGTACATTTCGCACATCGTCGGAAGCACACCGTTTTGAAATTTTAAGGCTCCTCTTAAAAAAGAAAACATGAGTCACAATTTTCTGTCGATCTTTCTAAGAATATTTCAGTCGGCAAACAGTTTGTACATTCGAGTTTTAGCGTGGTTTATCGATTATGTTGGGATTACATCGACAGATCGATAGATGTTAATAACTTCACCGTGGTTGTTCATGTCGTTGCTAAGCGATTTACAGGGGCGCCGCCATGTTTAAGATCATGTGATAGGTAGTTCAAAATGGAAGCTTCCTTTTTACGGACGAGGTTAGATGTAGGTACGGAATCGGCCGAGTTGTGACGAGTGTCTCTTATCTAAACGTGGATGTATGTAAATTACAATTACTAGTACATGCCGTTAGTACACTGCCGGATATACTCGGGTTTAAGATATTTTCATAGCTCGCGACGAGAAATGCATACTTATTTACTCAAGTTTCAAGAGATCATCAGCTATATTCGATTGCCTAATTCAAACAATGATGCTCATAAAACGACAATACAGCTGAAATACTTATCTTCACCTGATGTCAATAACGTAAGTAGGCTATGTGTAAGGAAGCAAATATGGCGATTGATACATCGTCCTTTCGATATACCCTTGTGCAATAATATTCAAAATTATTTGCGGCAAATAATGCATACTTATTTCATGCTTTCCGGTAGGATGTCGAGAAATAGCGGTGAAAATATTTTTCGATTACACGGGTACGACCAGTGAGAATACCGATTTCAATTTTTTTTTTATGGAAGTCTCGACAAAAAAAGGCGTTAGAAGCATGAAATAAATAGAATGTTTGGTTTTTTTTTTTCGGTGAAAGATCGAAATTTATTCCATCGAGTGAACATCATCGGTAATATTTTCACGAGTGGCGCAGCCACTCGTGAAAATATTACCGATGATGTTCACTCGATGAAATAAATTTCGATCTATTACCGAAAAAAACAAATATGCTCTATTTATATACTCCGGTTTCAAGTTCGTCAGGTACATGTATATAAGCCATGCTCTCAGATAACAGGGCTTAATGCATCTGCAAAAATATCGACCCATGTAAGCCTGCGCAGTCCACGTCGGCTGACATGTGTCGAAGTTCTTGACTGTTTGTAATCGTTTATCATGTGAAAGAACCATTCTAGCACACAGCCAGCTGGCAGACAACATGGATTTTATAGATCTATAATTATGAGCTGACTTGCTTGGTGTAATGCATCCATGAAGGAGATGCATTAAACCTCATTTTGCCATAGCGTGACTCACATTCAATTAACACTTAAGCTGCTGAATAAATTGAACGCAAATTTCTACTCAATACTTAAAGCCCAAACATTGCGGTTAATTTCACCGGAAAGAAAATACCGTATCGGACAGTGTAGATCAAGATCAGACTGCACGTTCTGTGCAGTCTGATCTTGATCTACACTGTCCGCAAAAGGTCAGTGGGTCGCGATAAGCAGCTTAAGGGGTAAGTGTCAAAAGGATCTTACAAAAATATCTATTGTTACTGATTTTGACAATAAAACTCAAATACAGGTGGATTGATTGATTGAATAGTGTTTAACGCCGTTTTCAACATTATTTCAGTTATATCACGGCGGCCAGTGCACCTATCCATGCTTTCCTGGAGTTTCTTTTACCAGTACTCCGCACAATATTCTTTCCAAGCCACTGGCTGCTTTCCCACATAACCATCGTCGAAACAATGGTCAGCGGTGAGAGAGAAATGAATCCTGTCGCAATCACTATCATCAATCCTTGGAAAGAAATTGGCCAAGCCGGGGATCGAACCAGCGACCTCCTGTTCTCAAGTCCTACACGCTACCGACTGAGCTACGGGGGCTTGGCTCAAATACAGGTCTCTCCCTTATCTAAATGTATATGTAGGGAAGAATGCATGGGTCATATAATACACTGCCGTTTCGATATATATAAAAATACTCCGGTGCAATACGAGATTTTTATAGCTCGCTGCAAGCAATATACCACTCCAGTATATTGAATTCACTACGAACGAATCTGATCAAACAATCGTATTAGTAAATTTGACAATAAAACTCAAATAACAGTATCTCCCTTATCTTAACCCTTAAAGCGCTGGAACCAACTTAAGTTGTTTTTGCTGACAGCATAGATCAAGATCAGACTGCACAGAACGTGCAGTCTGATCTTTGATCTACATTGTCAGCTACTTCATTACACCTTCTGGCTAAAACAACCTTGAAATGACAATGTTCAAGATGTTTTTCTTCATTGAAAAGATATATTTTATAAATTCAGCACTCTAAGGGTTAAATTATGTATGTGTCAGCAGAAAGCATAGTGACAATACTCTATTGTTCCGATATACTCGGGTGGAGTAGGCTACCGTATCTTGAAAGGTCGCTGCGAGCAATGTATACTTTTTTTATTTAATTATTGTTTCAAGATCTCTCCAATATCATCAACTCACTACGACCGAATCTGATCAATGATATTAGTAAATTTGACAATAAAACACAAATATATTGTTCTAATCTCTCTTTTCTATAAATGTGTTTAAGGAATAACACATGGCGATATTCGACTGTCATCTCGATATACTTTGGTAGAAAACAATTTTTGTAGCTCTTGGCAGCCTCTATACGTATCTATTCTGACAATCTCCGAGCAGAGTTGTCGTTCGTTACTCTCATCATACATCTCTGCAACGGGCTAAATGACAAGAATCTTGTCAAACCGAGGAAAACATGTTTTGTTACTGTTTAACTGTTTCATGTGTAACATAATAAAGTAGACAAAGGAAATATGATTTCGGATACATTATAGGTGCATTCAAACTGATGAATTTACCTGTATACAATGGAACTATTTCTTCAAGCTTCTTTACTGATCAGAATCTTACGCCAATTGTAAAAAAAATGGCTGCGCCCATGAATGATGACAATTTAAAACACCGATGGATCTAAGTTTGTAAGATTAAAAAACAAGTTATCGTCCTTTAAAAGACATTTAAGCTTTTCAGAAAATCCCTCTTTTTCACATTTCCTACCACTAAGTCTGATTGGCTGTATGCTGTTTGAACAGCACACAAAACAATCGATTGGTCTTTCTTTCACCGGCGTTTGTGTCGCCATTTTGAGTTATGGTCATGTGACGAAAATATCACCTGATGACGGACTACTTTCTGAGCCAACTACAGAGGTGAATGGGAATGATTCGTAGTGCAAGAGAGTGCTATTCTGACTTCAAAACCCCGTCAGCTTTATTCAATTCACTACGAAGCAATTGAACCGACCACACAATAAATAGATTGCCATCTTTACAATATTTTCCATACTTTTGAATGGTATGATATAAATTTAAATGCATTTTTACACCTGCATTGTCTTTTTGGCCGCTTTTGGGCCTCTAAGATATTTGACAATAAAACTCAAATGCCAATCTCTCGCTTATCGAAATATGTGTGTAGAGAAGAACACATGGCAATATTCGACTGTCATCTCGCTGTACTCTAGTGCAACACGATGGTTTGTTTAATAGCTCGCGGCGAGCATCTCATACCAGTTTATGTGTAACGGTTTTTAAGAGCTCAACAAGTCTATTCCATTGAACATGAACAAATCTCATCAAAATAATGATGTTCATAAATTTGACTATGAAAGTCATACACCAATCGAGCCCTTATCTCAATGTGTATTGTCGGGGGAAGATATGGGGTTACCAGTAAGAATTTACACTGTTGTTTCGATTTTTCTCTCTGTCAAGAAAACTTTGGTGACATATCGATTTCACGAACACGCGATAATTCGAATCCATCTTTTAACCGCTTACCTACCAACTCTCCCTTTTTTACGTCTATGAAGCGAGGGTTGGTGAAAACATCGTGGGAAAAGAAGAAAATGCTGGTAACCAGCATTTTCTTCTTTTCTCGCGATGTTTTCTATATCATTCGAGTTGCATACATTTTGTCGTCTGCGAATTCTTACGTCAATTTTAAAATTGTGTTGTTTAGAAAAGGGTTAATTTTTTATTGATACGGAGTATTTAAACTCTCCAGTCAATAAGAGCGACCAACTAGTCTCAATAACGAGACGTTTGCGGTGCTTCTTTTCTTATTTGGACATTTACTGTGCACCGCACCCGCAGGCGACCAATCAAAAACTAAAATCACCTTCTGTATCTGTACTAGGAGACCAACATGTTGCAATTTCAAAATTCTTTTCGCAAGAAATATCCCCCAAATACCGGACAGTGTAGATTCAACATCACTTTGCACGTTATATAATTTTATGCAGTCTGATCCCAATCTACAATGTACCTTAAAGTACTTTAAGTCGCGCTTAAAATTCAAAAGGTCAACCCAAAATGAGATAAAGTTCACGAAGTCAGCAGACTTTGATAATGAGAATACAACAGATTACGAAAAAATGTATAATAACACTTAAACCTTCAGTGTAAAGACAGGACTTAAAATGCCCCTTTTATTGACAACTTTTGTAAAGACATTGTGGAAAAGAAGAAATTACTCGTAACAATCTGTTACTTCTTTTTCCATTGCGTTTTTTTTTTTTTCCCAAGTCTCGAAGAAAAAAAAAAACAACAACATTCTTTTTATCAGAAGCATGCCGTGAATGTAACTTGTGACATATTTTTTTGTAGTTCTAAAAATAGCCTGACAGTAGATGGACTAAAAAGAAAACCCCCCAAAAAACCATAAAAATAACTTACCTCGAATTATTCATGTGATTTATAATCCAACAATACAAAGAACAGCACAACAACATTAAGCAGACGAGAAAGAAATTACTTTTGCTACAAACAGCAGACGAATATCGTATTTATATTCTTTTCCATATACTGACACGTAACACAAGCACACTCGGTCAAGTCCGTTTTCCGATTGCCTTGTAAAGACTTAACTAAACTCTCGTGTGTTCACGAGCCTTGTTAAAGAATACGTTTGAAAACATTGTGGGAAAAGAAGAAAATGCTGGTAACCAGCATTTTCTTCTTTTCCCACGATGTTTTCTACCACTTCAAATAAAAATCCCACCATTTAAGCCACATTTGATTTGTCGTCTGCAAATGCTTTCAATTTGGACAAGTTTAAAAATTTTGTCGTCTGGTAAAGAGTTAAAGCAACACAGATCGTCATTAAGTTATACTCCACTTGTAGCGCAAGCAAATGTAGATCAACTTTGCGTTCTCCACTTTTAAAACAAAAACACTTGAGGATTCACAAGTAAATATTATTCAAATCGGGGCCATGTCACCGATCACTGTACATAATACTGAACAAAATGGGGGCCGTCTCATACTGATTAAAAATCTGTCAAAAGTTAAAGATATGGTTTTATTTGGAAAGATAACAAAATTGACATAAATTTGGGCAAACATTATCAAAATCAACGATGACACGCGGTTTTCACCGAGTGTTTCAGTACATGTATTGTTTAGTTTTTGATGAATAAGAAGTGGTTTATTTTGAAATGAAATAAGATTCACACAATTTTTCGTCGAGATATTGTCAAATTTAACAACTAAAGGCTGTTTTCTCCAAATGTTTTGATACATATGAACTATGTTCTTTAAAAAGCGGGCCTAATAAATCTGCAAAAAGTATCGACTCATTTCAGCCTGCGCAGTCCGTACAGACTGACCTGAGTAGAGATCAGACTTTTTGCTATTGGTCAATTTTCTGCCTATCGACGGACCAGTCTACCTCGGTTGTTTGACGTGTATTTCATGGGTCCATAGTTATATGATGTCTTCCTTGGTAGGATGGATCTCGAAGATGCATTAAACCACCTTTTACAAGAGCATGGTTCATATATATTTTTAATTTCTTACAATTGAGAAGAAAAAGCTATGAGTCCATGTTCATCAACCATCTAAAATTACATTCTTAGCATCATTCTGGATTAAGAAAGTAAGCAAATTTCTGATTGGCTCAACCAATCAGCAATGGCGTTATTTGGAAATTTTGTAAAATTCCTTTGGATGTGGCTAAGAATGTGATCAAGAATGGTTTGTGAATACCGACCCTAGTGAGTTGCACGTGGAAGGGGCTGCCCATTTCCGGGGAACCCAAAGATCTACCAAGTATCACAGTTGTCATTCGGCATACCTCGGGTGATCTGGTCATCAAATCTCTCGGCAGTATTACGTAGCTTGATATGCACCTACACGGTACATTTCTCACATCTCCGGAAGCACGCCGCTTCACCGTTATTAAAATTGTAAGGCTCCTCTTAAAAAAGAAAACATGAGTAAATTTTCTGTCGTTATCTTTCTAAGAATATTTCAGTTGGCAAACAGTTTGTACATTCAATTTTTAGCGTGGTTTATCAGTTCCGTTGGGAGCTTTCATCGACAGATCGATAGAAGTGAATAACTTCATCGTGGTTGTTCATGTCGTTGCTAAGCGATCTACAGGGGCGCCGCCATGTTTAAGATCATGTGATTGGTAGTTCAAAATGGAAGCCTCATTTATACAGACGAGGTCAGATATTGGCACGGAATCGGCCGAGTTGTGACGAGTGTCACATTTGTGTCACACCGGTTACATGGCGGCGTTATCGGACGATCACAATACAGTATAAAATGTAAATCTCCCTCCAGATAGAGTATCAATAATAATTGCTTTGAAACCTTTGAATAACCGATATGTGAAATGGATATACATGTACTTGGAAGTCAATCAACGATTTCTTTATGACAGTATTTTAGACTTGTCCTTATAGAAAGCTCTTGCAAACGGCAAATTAAATGTGGCTCAAATTGTAGGATTTGTACTTGAAAGGGTTGAAAATATTTCTGGTAAAGGAGAAAATGCTGGTTACCAGCCTTTTCTCCTTTTCCCACAACGTTTTCAAAAGCCTTCATCCTCAGGGTCTTTAAAGGTCAGGATTGTGTGGTAAATGGTTAACTCTTTACGACACAATTCCGACTTTTAACGACCCTAAAAAAGAAGCCTCTTGAAAACATTGTGGGAAAAAGAGAAAATGCTGGCAACCAGCATTTTCTCCTTTTCCCACAATGTTTTCTACCCTTCCCAAAACAAATTTCAGTTATTCAATCACATTTATTTTGTCGTCTGCAAATGCTTTGAATTTGGACCAGTCTAAACTGTTGTCGTTTGGTAAAGAGTTTAACAATTAACTAAAGCATCGGAGAGCATTGCGGATTAAGATCAGGTAGTACATAGGTTTAGTCTAATCTTTGTCGACTTTCTACGTGCCACTCACAGGACAGAGATTTATACTGTAAATAAAATCAGTTTACAATTGAATACTTGTTTGAATAGATTACATTATTTTGTTGAGAAGTGAATAAAAATCGACAGTTTATTTTTATCAGAGTTTAACAATACATTACAAATATTTACATTTTTTCCCTGCAGACACTTTGTTTGATCAGAAAGCAGACTGCAAATAAGCGAAATCCTGGGAAGAAAAAGAGTGTGTCAAAATATTGTGCTGATTTTCTTTTCAACTCTGAACCAAATTTTAGACAAGTCCAAATTGAGAGCAAGTGTAGATGACGAATCAAATAGTTTAAACAGTTTATTGCCATACATACATAGTAAAATTAGTGTTGCACCCCCTGCGTTTTTTACCGGGTTTGATTTTCTGACGTGGATGAGATAAAATTGGGTCGAAATTAGAATACGGCTGCTGCATACACCAACAGACTCGTCTTTTGCCCATAAAATGAACTGAACTGAGGTATCCCTTGACCTCATAATAAGTGGGAATCTTTTGCCTAGATGTTGCTTTCAAATTTAAGAAAAACGAGAAGCGTTTAAGTTTGGTTAAAACAGGGAATTTAATGTCGAAACAAAACTTACGACAGGTTGAAAGTGACCTGCAGAGAATGGACACACAAAATCAGGCAATATTGCGTACTTCCGCCCGGGGCATGCAAAACATGCAAAACAGCTTGCAGTCTTTGTCTCACACCTCTCACGAGAGGTTGAAACAGCTCGATCAGTAGCTGCTGCCATGAGGTTAAGGGATACCTCAGTTCATTCCATTTCAGAGACAACAGACTTGTTTGTTCTTGTATACAGCAGCCAGATTCTAATTTCCAACCCATTTCATATCATTCACGCCAGAAAATTAAACACGTTAAAAACACAGGGGGTGCAACACTAATTTTACTATGTATATATACAGTATATGTTACATATTTCCATATGCAATACATACATGTACAATAAAACTGAGTACATATAATGATGCATGCACATTTGCTAAAGGATCTGGCCACAAGTTCTCACAACTTAGGTTCGGCCATTCCCTTTCTCCAATTACATGTTTCTGGTTCGATCCCCGGCCCGGCCCGGCCAATTTCTTTCCGAGGATTGACGATAGGCCTTGCGACAGGATTCATTCCTCTCTCACCGCTGACCATTGTTTCGACGATGGCTATGTTGGAAAGCAGCCAGTGGCTTAGAAAGAATGTTGTGCGGAGTTCTGGTAAACGAGAGACAAGGAAAGCACATATAGCTGCACTGGCCGCCGCGATATAACTGAAGCCATGTTAAAAAACAGGCATTAAACACCATGCAATAAGTCAATCAAACTATTACATGTTTAAGAAATGATAGTCTTATATGGCAGGTGAAATACTTTCAAACTTTACAGTAGTTACGAAATAATAAAGAAAAACAGATAATGAAATGTCTGAACGCAAAAGAGACTGAAAAACAACATGACATAAGAGCGATAAAAGATAGAAAGATAGATTATCAGCCGGGATTCGAAGTTGGACATGTTTAATCAAATACCAACTCACACAGGATAGCCATATCAAATATGTCTTGAATAAAGGAAGTTGTCTTTGAAAGGGTAAAATCATTGTGGGAACACGAGAAAATGCTGGTAACCAGCATTTACTACTTTTCCTACAATATTTTCACAAGTCCATGCTTTCGCCTACGGCGCTGAAAGGGTTAAAAAAAATAGTACCGGTTGCAGACCATTTTTAGAAACATCGTGACAAAAGCAAGAAGTGTTCATGACCTCAGGATAGAAAGCCAAAGGCCTAAGTCCGTTTGACTGCTTTGTAAATGAAATAGACATCATCTGTCGTTATTGCCTTGTGTATTACAGAAAATCATTATCTCCCGCTAGATGGCACTCTACAAATACACATCTATCTAATTTGGACATCCTGGGTACAGAAGCGGAGTAATTTTTCAAAACAACAACCGTGACTTTGAATTTCAAATAAAATAAACGTTTACTCAATAAAACGCTACCTGGTGCCATTCATTCAGCTATGATCGGCTAACATGTAACCTATGCACCGACCATTTATTAAAACAACCCCTACATGCTTTGGTAATAGGCTAATAGCTTCAATATATGCCGTACTTTTCCCGGTATACGGGGGATGGGTGATGCGTCATATAAGACAGGTCGAATCTTCGAAGAATATGACATGCGCAGACAACGACAGAAAATACATGAGCCATGCTCTGCCAAAAGGGGGTTCAATGCATTGCGGATCCTTAAAATCCATTTCGTCTAACAACCGACTAAATCCTGAGGGAGAATGGTCCTTAGACAAGCAGAAGATTTACCAAAAACAGAAAGTATCGACACAGGTCAGCCTGCGCATATTGCGCAGGCTGACCTGAGTCGATACTTTTTTGCAGATGCATTTAGCCCCGCTTTTCACAGAGCATGGCTCAAGTATACGTGCCATGCTCTGGCAAAAAGGGGGTTCAGTTCATCATCATCATACAACCATAAAATCTGTTTTGTCTACCAACTGACTGAATGATTCTTAGACATACAGGAAAAAATTACCAAAAGCAAAAAGTTTCGACGCAGGTCTGCCTGCGCTTAGTGTGCAGGCTGACCGGTGTCGATGCTGTTCGCAAATGCATTAAATCCCCTTTTCACAGAGCATGACTAATATATATATATTTGACGCTGAAAGAATCGCAAGTCAAAACTCAGACAATGGAAGTGTACTGTAATACTTTGTTTAACCTTTTCCCAAACGACAAATTTTGGACTGGTCCAAATTGAAAGAGTTTGCAGACGACAATTTTAAAGTTGATGAAAATGGCAGAAAGGTCTCAAAAAGGGTAGAAAACATTGTGGGAAAAGGAGAAAATGCTCGTTACGAGCATTTTCTCCTTTTCCCACAGTGTTTTTAAAGACTTGTAATGCAGACACGTGAAAACCAGGGCTTGTTTGGGAAAGGGTTAAAAAAAAAAATACAGATAACAAAATAGACCCCCACGCAGACTCTTTATCAAATTTTATTTAACCTTTCTCTTCATAGACTGTGTTCAAATCGTTTTACATAAAATCTTCATATCACAAATAAGACTTGCAGCAAACAGCATGGAAAAAACAGGACTGTAGAATACAGGTAACCGACATAAAATTAGGTTTATAGCCTATCCAAACCACAAAATTTTAGACGGGTCAAAATTCAACGCATTTGCAAAACGACAATTCAAAGGTGACCCAACTGGCGAAATTTGTCCCTGATATGGTAGAAAATATTATGGAAAAAGAAGAAAATGCTGGTTACCAGCATTTTCTCCTTTCCAGCTATTTTTTAAAGAACCTTTTTCCTTAGGGTCTGTAAAAGTCGGGTTTGTGAGGTAAAGGGTTATAGCGGGAAAAAACCGAGGCAAAAGGAGACACTGCTCGTTGCAATGAAATTCTCCCTTTGTCACAGTACTATGAAAGTAGACTACTGTCACAAGACAGGAAATGCCTTCTGACCGATTGAAAAAAAAAGGTTACAACCGTGAAGATAAGAGCTACTGATAATTTACACTTGCTTGATCTAACACAACACCACGGTTTTTTTGCGTTCTTTTTTTTTTTAAGTAAAAATGTATGTCAAATCACACACACACACACACACACACACACATATATATATACACACACACACACACACACACACACATATATATATATTCTAACAACTGTCTGAATCATGAGGTGGAATGGTCCTTTGACATGCAGAGAATGGAACAAAACCAAAAAGTGTCGACTCATGTCAGCCTGCGCGGACTACGCAGGCTGACACGAGTCGACGCTTTGTTTTGCGAATACATTAAACCCCATTTTCACAGAGCATGGCTCATATTTTGTCCACTGCCAGGAATAGTCCCTTGTCAAATTCATCCGCGAGAGTTTATCATGATGGCGTAGACCACAATTCCGGTTTCTTTTGCGGACAGTGTACATAAGATCAGACGACAAGCATGTGAAGCCTGATCCTAAACGTACAGTGTTCCTAAATCCACCGAAATTCTAAAATAGAACAAAATAGAAATTTTTATAATTATTCTGGCATTTCTAATTTCCTAAATTCGACCATTTTATTAAATCAGCCTGTCCAGTTAGAGATTGTTAAACAGGATGTCTGTTTTTAATTTCATTTTAACCCTTTACCAAACAATCCCTTGTTTTCACGGCCCCTGGAAAGCAGGCTTTTGAAAACATTGTGGGAAAAGGAGAAAATGCTGGTAACCAGCATTTTCTCCTTTTCCCACAATGTTTTCTGCCCTGTCAAAAGAGCTTAAACTCAATAGTAATAATTTTGAATTTGTCGTCTGCAGATGTTTTGAATTTGAAAGGGTCTAAAATTTGTCGCTTTGGGAGAGAGTTAAACGAGTCACTGTCTGAAGCCGACCTCTCAGTCTTCACGCAGATTAATCTAAATATCATCATGGCTAAAGGAGAAATTGTCCGCAAAACAGAAGTTTCCACTTCTGCCATAATGTTTCTGCATGCATTTGAGCCATGCGCTAGGCAGACAGCGGACGGTGATTGCGACAGGATTCATTCTTCTGTCACCGCTGACTGTTGTTTCGACGATGATTATATGGGAAAGCAGCCAGTGGCTTGGAAAGAACATTGTGCAGAGTACTGGTAAAAGAAACTCCAGGAAAGCATGGGTAGGTGCACTGGCCACCGCTACATAACTGAAATAATGTTGAAAACAGGGTTAATAAACACCATACAATCAATCAGTCAATCAATCAAACCATCAAATTCGATAGTCTGTCAGTACTTTCAGTACTTTGATTTTAATTCATTTTCACCCAGCTGTCAAACGGCTACGAGCATCTTTTTCTTGAACAATTCTGCAACATCACTTTCAAAACTACCCTTGTATGGTATGAGCAACCGCATGTTTTCAGATTTTATACTTAAGTGTATGAGACATGTTCCGTGAAAAGGGCGATTAATGCATCAGCAAAAAGTATTGAATTTGGTCAAGCTGACCTGTGTCCAAACTTCAGAGTTTGCTTTTTGGTAAATTTTCTGCACACCCAGTGACCATTCTACTTCACAATTCAGTTGGTTGTTAGATGCAACTGATTCTATGGATTTATAATTATGTGTACAATGTCCGATTTTGTGAGATTTTTCCAGTGGGAAGACTTTTAAAACCGCAGCGTTTGGGTTTTTAGTTTTTACTGGATATCAATTTATTTAACAGTTCTCATGCATTAGATCAAAATTTCTTGTAAAACACCGCTAAACACAACAAGATAATATATCAAGTTGCTTTTTTCTTACAATTGTATATAGACTGTACTGGTGCATTCAAAGAAAAGGTGCAATTTTGGCCGTTGAAATAACGGGATGGTCATCTATCAATAGGTTACTCCGTCTATATTTATAACATCAGATATGACGTCATCATACTAATTTGAATACGATTCCTCCTGATCGACGCGTGCTATTGATCATAGAGCATTCTCAGAAATCTTTGCGAAATGGCAAAATCTAAAGATACTTTTAGATGCTACGTACCCCATTAAAGTAACGATATTTGCCAAAAGTGAACAAAGCAGGTGTTAAAATGCATTGAAACTTAAGGCATACCCTTTAAAAGTATGGAATTATAGTGAAAATGACAATTTGTGATTGTACGGTAGGTCGAAATGTTAGTCGCTGACAGAGAAATTAATTTGAAAACTAGGTTAAAAGTTGCCACTGAAAAATATTGTCATACTTTTGTCTTTCTTTTTAAATGATGATTTGCCTTCTATCGCTTCCCTTAATCCAGTGGTAATTCACTTTTTGAAAAGTTCGGTAAAGTTACAAAAATCTGTATAACTCCCCTTAACCCTGTACCATACAGTCCCGAATTTCAAACGATCCTGACGAAGAAGCCTTTTGAAAACATTGTGGGAAAAGGAGATAATGCTGGTAACCAGCATTCTCTCCTTTTCCCACAATGTTTTCTACCCTTCCAAAAGCCTATATTTATTTTTGAGTCACAATTATTTTGTCGCCTGCAAAACATTTCATTTAGGGCAAGTCCAAAATTTTGTAATGTGTTAAAAGGTTAAAAGAGGCCAATCACATTTTGATAATCTTCTCACAGTTCAAAGATGATTCGTCAATAAATTGAGTAAGGCGACAGTTGGCAAACCATCGGTAAATAAGGATGAAAAGTGTCGGAAAAAATAGTTTTCAGCGGCACATCGTTATTTGGCTACGTAACCTTCGAAAGTATTTTTAGATTTTTCGTTAGAATTTCGCAAAGGTTTGTGGGAATACATAGTAATCAATAATACGTGTCGATGTAGGATTGCGCTCAAATAAATACGATGACGTCATATTAGATCTCATAAAAACAGATGGACATTCCGATTGTAAAGCGAACAAATTTGCACCTTTTCACGGCATGTTACCTTTCCCTTTTTTCTATTTGAGTGAAAGGTATATGAGCCATGCTCTGGCGAAACCGAGCTTAATGCATCTGCGAAAAGTACCGGCCCAGGTCAGCCTGCGCAATCCGCGCAGGCTGACCAGGGCCGAAACTTTTCGCTTTCGGTCAATTTTCTGTATGTCCAAGGAACAGTCTACCTCATGATTTAGTCGGTTGGAAGACAAAATGGATTTTATGGATCCATACCTATGTGGTGACTTGCTTCGCACAATGCATCACGGAGATAGATTAAGCCCCCTTTAGCCAGAGCATGGCTCATATTATTCTTTAGTTTTTATCATTGTTAAACTAAAACTTAAATCTCAGAAAAAAGCCCCTTTAAAGATATAAATAAAGATATACTTACGTAACCTATTGATAGTGTCCGTATTTGGAAAGAACTTTCTAAATTTAGACGAAAATCTGATAAACTTGAACAAGATACAAGATATCTTCTTCAAAGCAACCTAACACAATAAAGAAGTCTTGTAAAATCACGATCGGTCAATTCTTGGAAACCATGACAGTTTGTTCTATCTTTCTAGAGCCAAAACTGATTATAGCTTTATTTGCGGACAGTGTAGATCACGATTATTACATCACAAACGTGTAGTTTGGATCTTTACTTTAATCCTTTTTTTTCTTTTAAACTCTTTCATTCTCAATGACTACATTAGCTACCAGCTTTTGCAGACAGCATAGTTTCATATCAGAATGCATAGAACGTTCAGTCTGATCTTGGAACTATATTGTCCGCTTCGTGATATTTATTTATGAAAAAAAAATCTTCAAAAGAAGTGGATACCTGCTTTTATAACAGGAAGAAAGGTGTAATTTCTAGACTTATAGTGAATGAGTTAGTGCCTTATTTGATCATTTAATAAGCAACCTAAAGTGATAGCAAGTGAGTAGGACCATTTAATAAGGTAGCGGACAAAATCTTAAAAAAGGGAGGCAATTTTCTGAAAAGTTCGTCTTCAAGTATTATAAAACAAGTAATATCTGTAAATAAGATAGACCGCGTAAATTTGCACGCAAATCGGCCTGCATGGACCCACATAATAAACATGTCCAGATTTTTGACCAATCACAAATTTCTATATATTCCAATGATTTGAATGTATAAATGCAAAGAAGTAGGTCAAAAGCCAGAGCATTCACCTACGCCGAAAAATAACCTTGCTTCAGACGACATTAAAAACACTTGTAAAATATGACGTGCAAATATTTTGGCAAAGGGGTGGGGGGGGGGGGGAAGGGGTTTGCTCGTAACGGGGGATTTATCCTTTTGCCACAATTATATTTCAAAAGTTGTCTTCTGATGTGCGGAAAAGTTCTAAGCAGAAGACATATATTTGTTATGTTAATACATGTATCTATAAAGACATCTTTGAATATGCCTCCGTAGTCTGGGACAACTGCACCAAGCGCGAAAAAGAAAATTTCGAAAAAATCCAAATCGAAGCCGCCAGAATAGTCACAGGTATAACGAGATCTGCGTCCATAAATAATATATATAAGGAAATTGGATGGTTAACCCTAGAGAACAGGCGAAAATATCAAAAACTCATTCTTATTTACAAAATAATCAATGGTTTAACTCCTGATTATCTTTATGAAATTTTCCCAAGAAACGTAAGCACAAGAACAATTTACTCATTACGCAATATTCACCAAATCGACTCGATTGCTTGTCGAACAGAATTATTGGCCAGATCATTCATACCATCTGCAGTTTCTCTTTGGAACGAACTTCCGGACGATGTGAAGTCTTTACAATCTTTATCATCATTCAAATCCTATATCCTAGGAAGATCAGCAGCACCAGTAGTTCCAAAGTATTTCTTTGTTGGTCAACGTAAATTATCCGTAATTCACACAAGAATTCGTAACAAATGCAGTGATCTGAAGTATGACCTCTTTTCCAACCATATTTGCTCGGATTGCGCTTGTAGTTGTGGATACGCCATTGAAGACGCTGAGCACTACTTTTTCCAGTGCACCCGGTACACAATTCCGAGACGACAACTTTTTCATGAACTTCGCAGCTTTCATCCTTTAAATGAAAATTTATTACTTTTTGGATCTGAAAATCTCAGATTAGAAGACAATTCCACTATTTTTCTCGCCGTGCAATCCTACATTAAAGCTTCAGAGAGATTTGCATAAACGTCTTATAGCCTGTAAGTCATTTTACCACCCCTGTCTCCAATCACTCTTGTCCATTTAACTGACTTGACAACCAAGTATTCTATACTTCTCCATCATGTAAATTCTTAATAACTAACACTTGAAATGATTTATTGCATAGCTGGAACATAATTGTCTTCTTTTTCGAGAGAAAAGTACAGAAATAAATACTTAAAACAATTTTAGACTTGTAGAAGACTCTCATAGCTTGTAAATTATTTAAAGGGAATGGCCGAATCTAAGTTGTGAGAACTTGTGGCCAGACCCTTTTGCCTGATTTGTATCTCTGTTTGTGTAAACTATGTATGTTGTATGATTTGTATATAGATGGCAATAAAATATGTTTAAACTAAACTAAACATCTTCGCAAGCCAAGGTGTTGATTACTACGTGGATCTTACCCCTTGGCTGATCAAGTCGAAATCTGTTAGCACAGCAACGTGTCACCTATTGGATTTTGATTGCTATCACCCCTAGATTTACGTCATCGAAAACCAATCAAAACTCGCGTAACATAACTCTTTCGGCATTTCGTTAACTAAGGCCCAAAGGACTTTTTTTTTTACCTTTCTAGGTGTTTGGATATGATCTATTAAGCGCCTCGTCGTTGTTGTTTTAACGGGGGTCCTTGACAATGGGCCACTAAGGTTGGTCCAATGATAGTTTGTTCAGCATGCTTTCTCCGTAAAACGCCAACAAAAGACTGCTGTTCAGATCGCAAGTTTAACAGACGATTTATCAGGTCTAATCTATTTTCGAAATCTTGTTAAGTTTCGCGAAGCAAAAGCCACACACGTACTTTGTCAGTCCATCATCTGGTGTTGGGGTGTATCCTACAACTTCATTTAATTGATTTGTGACTGTGAATAGTGAAGAAAACATTGTTCGTTTGTACTTTTTTGGTAATAATTCCCAGCATATCCGACAACTTTCTCCTGTGGTCGCCATTTTTATTTACGTTCTGCTAATGTTGGATAGCAAATGTAACGCGCTATTTGATTGGTGCTTTCAGTCCTGAGTGCAATCAATGATTATTACACGTATAGTGAAGCTAAAACAAATTTCGACTCGATCAGCCAAGGGGAAGATCCACGTAGTGATCGTCACCTATGCTTGCGAAGATGCTAAAGAGAGTGATTGATTGAATGATGTTTTACGCCGGTCTCAACATTATTTCAGTCATATCACGGCGACAGCTCACATTTTCATATATTTCATAGGTTTTACCACTACTAGGCTAGGGCTCTGAAGTGTCTTGCCCAAGGCTAAAGGGAGAGCAATTGAGAGGGATATGTTGTAAGGTATCGGGAGGCACTTGTAGCATTGGGAAATAATAATTTTGGTCATGGCCATGTTTAGTAATAATGTGTAACCCTTTCAGCACCATAGGCGAAAACTTTTTGCGGACGGCATAGATCAAGATCAGACTGCACAGAACGTGTAGTCTGATCTTGGATCTACACCGTCCGCTTGTTTGACCAAATCTATAAGATACAAATACTTCCGAGTTTCAGGTGGACTGTCATTTCAGCCGTCGAATGAAGTCCAGTTTCTATTCTTGACTGTGAAAGAGTTATACTTTTTACCAAACGACAAAAGTTTAGGATTGTCTAAATTGAAAGCATTTGCAGACGACAAAATAAATGTTACTCAAAAATTGAAATTTGTTCTGGGAAGGGTAGAAAACATTATGGGAACAGGAGAAAATGCTGGTAACCAGCATTTTCTCCTTTTCTCATAATGTTTTCAAAAGCTCTCTTTCTCAGGGTTGTTAAAAGTTGGGATTGTGTGGAAAAGAGTTACATGTAAATGATTTTCATAAACTGCGTTTATATAAGTGTAGGGGAAATTACGGTAGCCCAAAAGGGACATGCGAAAAAACAAAACAAAACAAAAATGCTAGTCACGACTGATATATCTCTAAAAGTAGTATTAAACCAGGGTCCGTGTCCAACCACCATTCTTAATAATGGTCTTGGTCTTATTTTCCAGAATTTTCTAAATTTGAAAGTAACAGAACTTCTGATTGGCTAAACCATTTGGCTCAGCCAGAAAGAAGTTGTGTTACTTACAATTTTGGAAAATCTTGTAGAATAAAACAAAAAATGTTGTTGAGAATGGTTGGTGAATAAGGACCCTGATCTTGATCCAAACTTTGTTTTTGAAAAGGGGGGGGGGATTATATTTTGCAATTTAAAAACATAAGGGCGTGACTTTTGACTGTTTACCTTTAGTAGGTGGGAAAAAAAAAACTCCAATGGCACTCAAGCCCATGACCTTCAAAATCGTAGTCGGCGACTGTATCAAATGAGCTATGTGGCTAAATGAAACTTCTCAGCGTTAAAAATGTAGTTATCCTTTTTTACGCAGGAACGTCTTTACCGTTACTAACGGTATTTAAAATTTTACAACAAAAACACAAAATAATTTGGTAAGGTCTTGCGTTTTCTATATCTATTTCTATGTAATTTTAAAGTAATTTTTTTTATATGCAAATGAAAATTAATTGTCTTTAATAAGATTTAAAAAAAAAAAAAACCTAGCCGGACACGAAATCTGGTTTAATGCCCCTCTCATATCTCGTGATCACATGATATTTATCTTAGGAAAACGAAGTTAAAAAAAAGTTTCTGAGGTTCATTTTTCATAGATAATTATCTCCCAGCGACGAGATTATTAGCCCGTATGTACGAGATAGTTCAGTCAAGGACCCATTAACTCCTGGGCATAAGGTAATAGAGGGCATGCTCTGGCGAAAGGGGGCTTTATGCATCTCGCAATGCATTATACCAAACAAGACACAATATAATGATGGATCGTAAAAATCCATCTTTGTCTTACAAGTGACTGAACCTGGAGGTAGAATGGTCCTTTGACAAACGCAAAATTTAGCAAAAAAAAAAATGACTAAGGCCAGCCTGCGAGGATTGTCCAGAGCATAGCTCAATATACCTTTTTCTTTCTCGCAAGTCCCTTTTATGTTTCCTTAGAAAATAGTTCCAAAGATGGAAAAACAAACAAAAAAAAAAAACTGATAGAGAAATGGAGTCGTTATCCAGAAATAAAGTTATTGAATTTTCTGGCTAATTTTGGTGTGCTCAGGTGCGCTTAAAGTAGTTAAAATAGTTGTATAATCATTTAAACAGTTAACTCTTTGCCAGAAGACAAAATTTAGACTTTTCTAAATCGAAAGTATTTGCAGACGACACATTTGATATTGCTAAGAGGATGAAATTTCCTTTACAGAACAGAAAACATTGTTGGAAAAGGAGAAAATGCTGGTACCAGCATTTTCTCCTTTTCCAACAATGTTTTTAAAAGCTTTTTTTATCCATAGGATCGTTAACATACGAGAGTGTGCTGTAGAGGGTTAAAGATCAGTTTTCTTGAGTTATTTTCAATAATTGTCGTGACAATTCCATGATGAACCAACTTCAACGATGTGAAAAAAAACCCAGTATTGTTCTGCCTTGAAAAAAAGACGACTTCGTTTCTTGTTTGAACCGTGTTTTACGCCTCTTTGAACATTACTCGAGTTACATGTATATCAAGGCGAAATCTCCCTTTTTTCTTTCTTTCCTGGGTTTCGTCAGAAGGAGGCTGAGACCTTGATCGTTACCTTAGCCTTAAAATTAATGATAATGCATATCAAGATCAATTCCACTGGATATTTTGGTAAACCAAACGTATACAATGTTGAAATTATTACAGATTCCGTTTTTTTTTTTTTTTCTTTAATAAACAGTGACCTTGACTTAAGACTACATAGAATGATAGAGTTGTTTCAGATTTTATTTGTTTTTTTAACGGTAACCTTGGCCTCGTCCTTCACAGAATGGTAAAGCAATTGCAGATTCCGTTTGATTGTAAGAAACAATAACCTTGACCTTAAGCTTCATAAAATGGTAAAAGATACTGTATATTCCTTTTTATTTATATCCACAGCGACCATAGCTTTAGCCTATATACAATGGTTAAGTTAATGCAGGTTGGAATGTTAAAGTAATTGCAGTTTGCGCTGAATTTTTTATAAACAGAGTCTTTGATCTTAGTATGCTTAAATGTTTCAGTTATTGCAGATTCCGGGTCATTTTTAGGACGTGATGACCTTTCAGGTCTCAACTTCTTATGTCAACTGTCAAACTGAAATCCTAATCACTCTTCTGTATTCGAGAAAAATAGGTCCTCATAGATCAATAAATAGACGCTTCTGTTGATGAGTGAAAACAACATGCGGATTGAAAAACTGTGCATGCAAATTACACAAGCAATGAATTTCAGAGTAAAGTGCCATAGAATTAGCTCTAAATTTGAAATCGACTTCGTTTCGCATCTTTAACATGTCCTAGTTTATAAAGTCTACATCGCGGTTAAAATTAGAGAAACACACCAAACCACCCAAAAGCACTCGAAAAACACCCAAACCACTGTCATTACACCCCGAATCACTTTCCTAATTCATGAAACCGTATTCCAAATACTTATTGATGATAGTCATTGCGACAGGATTCATTCCTCTTCCACCGCTGACCATTGTTTCGACAATGGCTGTGTGGAAAAGCAGCCAGTGGCTTGGAAAGAATATTGTGCGGAGTACTGGTTAAAGAAACTCCTGGAAAGCATGGATAGGTGCACTGGCCGCCGTGATATAACTGAAATAATGTTGAAAACGGCGTTAAACACCATACAATCAATCAATCAATCTTAATCATAGGCCCATAAAATCCACTTTATCTAACAACCGACTGCATTATGAGGTAGACTGGTCCTTTGACATACGGAAAATTGACCAATAGCAAAAAGTTTCGACCCAGGTCAGCCTGCGCTGACCTGGGTCGATACTTTTTGCAGATGCATTAAGCCCCCTTTCCATAGAACATTGATCAAATCTAAAAAGGCCCCTTTATGAGAGATACATACATGGTTCAAGGGACTGGTCATATCATTAAGGCCTTGTGCTTAGAATCTTGTCTCAGGGTTATTCCCCAGGTAAACTTTTATCAGCAACCATTCTAGACTTTTGGCAACATTGTCGGCATTTTGCATTTGTTTCTATAGAAACAGATGGGTTGGATCAAATCGAATACTTTCTGAAATATTGTTAAATATGACATCTAACCCTTTATAACACAAGGCCCAGTTTAAACAACTCGAGGAAAATGCCTTTTGAAAACTGTGACAAAAGGAGACAACGTGGGTAACCAGCATTTACTCCTTTTCTCACGATGTTTTCGACCCTTTCAAAGGCAATTCCTATTTTTTGAGCCACACTAAATTTGTCGTCTGCAGATGCTTTTGAATTTATTAGGCCAAGTCTATAATGGTAACCAGTGTTTTTCTCCTGTTCCCATAATATTTTCTAACCTTTCAAAGATACATCCTAGGATGTATCATTTGAGCCACATTTTATTTTTCTTCTGCAAATGCTTTCGGTTTGGAGTAGTTTATAATTTAGTTGTTTCGTTTTAAAGGGGCAATTCATTTTTTTTATGCTGTAAATCAAAATTTCTTGTGAAAGACCGATAAATACAACAAGATATTTTTTTTCTTTGCAATTGTATGAACTGTACGGTTATATTTAAAAAAATAAAAACTTGGTGCATTTAAATGATGGTCGTTTGGCAAATGGCAACTTCCTCTATTTTTATTTCATGAGCTATGACGTCATGACGTCATCATACTGATTTGAATACAAAATGCTAGTCATCGACGCGGGTTATTGATCATATGACATTCCCAGAAGTCTTTGCGAAACTTTGGCGGGAAACCTTGAAATAGGGTAAGATGTTACGCTTGAAATAGCGTAAGATGTTACGTATGCCTGTAAGGGAATGCCACTGAATTCTTTTTTTCTTACTTTTGTCTTTCATCCTTACTGATCATTAGCCAGCTATCGGTCTTCTTAATTCAGTGATAAATTATTTTTGAAGTTTGGAGAGATTATAAAAATCTGAATAGCTCTCTTTTATGTTAAATATACATCCTTATAGCCAGAGAGAAAAAGTACCATCAAAAGTACCATCAAAAGTGTGTAGAATGGCTCAGAATTTGGTCAACTGTGTAAACATAGATAAATTACCAGTAAATATGGTGTAAGGGATAGAGAAGCTCAAGAAATTCGTCCTCATTTAAAACTGGAAACGACAACGATGATTTCTTTGAAGGCTGACAAAAAAAAAAAAAAAAAATGAAATGCATTTTCTATCCATTGTAATCTATGCAACTTGGCACCCGTAAGAGGCAACATTTGGATGAAGATACAAGAATGATTATAGTTTCATAAAATGAAGATGAAATGGGTTGAAAACCGGCTGGAAATAAAGATGAAATGGTTAAAAAATTGGATGAAAACGAGTATAGATATATTTTAAAGACATAGGGTATGGTAAGCTTAGCAGAAATGTAGGGTAATGGTGCTGGTATACTTATTAATTACTGTATATTTAAAATAATAATGAAGCTAGCTTCTGGTAAAACAGCTGTTGTTTGTGTCGTGCTCACTTTCACAGCTCTTGCGCTGCTAACTTAATGGGCTCGATTTTTTTAACCCTTTACCAAACAAATCCCTGTTTTAACGACCCTGAAGAAGACGATTTTTGAAAACATAGTGGGAAAAGGAGAAAATGCTGGTGACCAGCATTTTCTCCTTTTCCCACAATGTTTTCGACCCTTTTAGAGACAATTTCCATCATTCCAGCCACAGCATATTTGTCTTCTGCAAAAGATTTCAATTTAGGCAAGTCTAATATTTTGTCGTTGGGTAAATGGTAAAGATACCATAGAATAAATTGTCAAGAATACGTTTGAACCAAGCTAGGAAAGAATTTCGCGATAAATCAAACTTTTAGACTACAAATTTCGAAACAACGAAGTTCAATCCTTAGGTTGCTAAGCTCAACCCGATGGCCTTTTGTGGACAGTGCAGATCAAGATCAGACTGCACAGAACGTGCAGTCTGATCTTGGATCTACACTGTCTAATAAGGAGATATGTTTTACCCCAAAATAACTTTGAAATAGTAAGATTAGGGTTTTTACTATCTGCTTGAAAGTTTCATTTGAGTCCTTTATCAGGTTAATGGTTAACTTACTACCATGAAGAAAAGCGACTTGTTACTCTGTACCAGACGACAAAATTTTACATTTGCCCAAATTGTAAGCGTTTGCAGACGACAAATTAATATGAATGATGTGATTCAATAGAAAGAACTTGTATATGCAAGGGCAGAACTATTGTAATCATTTTCCAATAGCCTTGCCAACAGCCTTTTTCCTTAAAGATACATCCTTACAGCTAGAGAGAAAAAAACGCTGTAAACACTTGCAAGTGTGTAGAATGACTCAGAATTTAGTCGGCTGTGTAAACATAGATCAATTACTAATATATACAGTTTAAGGGGTATAGAGAAACTCACGGGATTTGTCGTCATTTAAAACCAGAAACGACAACAGTGATTTCTTTGTGGGCCTTAAAAAAATGAAAAGCATTTTCTATCCAGCTAGCTGTCAACGACCGCTGTCACCGGAGGAGTTGCGTCCGTAACTTGATACGGTTTCGGATAGCGCAGTAATCGGATAAATGATAATAAATGCAACGAAAGTTTAGAAGCATACATATTTCTTGACTTTTGAAAAAGAAAAAATGCTGAATTTTCAGATTACCATGTAACTAATGCAAATTAGTAGTTTCTTTTCAAAACTGAACTGATAAAACATGCTCGAAAACACTACTGTATGGATTTGAGTTGTCCTCTCTGCTTAGAAAGACGGCAAGGTGATTTTTTATTTTTTTTTTCTATGAAGCCACGCTGCCGACGACACGAAATTTTCAGAATATACCGATGAAGTCTTAATTAAAACTGTCTGTTAATTTCATGGATGCGGCAGCGTGGCTTCATATTTATTTTTTGCTAAAATGTGGTCAAAATCGGCAAGAACTTCTGATTTGGTACGAATCGTGTTCTTTCTCTGAGGTCATTGTCATGGTAAGGATGAATTTTTGAGCCGGGATTTTATGTAATTATAAGCATAGACAGTTCAATACTCCAAATATATGACTTTTAGATAGAAATTGTCAAAATGATATTTCAGAGTTTACAGGGTTTACTAAAAGTCCATTCATGAACCTAGCCCTTTATTCAGTCTATGCAACCTTGCAGCCGTCAGGGGCAACATTTGGCATGAAGATACAACAATGAGTAAAATTTCATAAAATTGAAATAAAATGGGTTAAAAACTGGCTGAATACGAGTGTATAATGATGTATCTTTACGGTCGTTAAAATACCGGGTTGTTTATTTAAGAGTCAATACCTTTTAACTCTTTACCAAACGACAAAATTTTAGACTTGTCCAAATTGAAAGAATTTGCAGACGACAAATTAAATGTGACTCAAAAATTAGAATTTCTTTTGAGAAGTGTAGAAAACATTGTTGGAAAAGGAGAAAATGCTGGTTCTAATGAGTACCCACAACATAGGGTTTGGAAGAGAAATAATGAATTTAGAATACCATCATTCCCTATTATCTGGAGCTATGTTTATATATTCTTTTTCCGTTTCTTCAAATAGGCCTATATCAAATGATTAAGTCAGTGGTAAGTCTAAAAACAGTCGCTATCGTCATATATTAGACACATCGTTTGAGAGTTAATAAACGAGGTTCCTGTTTGTATCAGGCGAGCTGTTGCTGTGATATGACAGAAATAATGTTGGAAAGGTCATGAAACATTATTGAACCCTAAGAATAGACAAATCTTGTTTATATGCGCTTTGCAAGGCCGAAACAAGAAAGCTCTACCAATAATAACTTCTAAGTGCCTCCTCCGCTCTTTTAGGGCAAAAGAAACTCAAAGTTATAAAGAAAAGCAAATTAGACAAAAAATTAAAACAAATATGGCTTCATCTGGACCACATGCCTGGCCAGCCCCTGGCTTGTATCTTGGGAAAACAAAACCTAGAAAATGTTTTTGTCGAAGTTTTACACTCCACCATTAAATGCTCTTACTTCCACCCGTAATTGTTTTTCATCACGAAACATTCCATTAAAAAGAAAAGGTTGAACACGTAGACTTTACATCACTTATTGATTGAACATTACTATATTACTGTCGTACAAAATATGAGCCATGCTCTGGTAAAAGGAGGTTTAATACGTCTCTGTGAGATTTGATCAAGCAAGTATATAATGAGGGCTATTCTTGAGTTATTTCCCCTAATTCCTCTCCAGTACTACATTGGTCCTGAAAAGGGGACTACTTGGATTTTATCCTTGATTTTCTTGCACTACACAAATTTGTTTTAGAGATAATATCTCAGCTAATTCTGGTTAGATTGTTTTACAAATCGATATATACGCTTTTCTCTGATGATTGAAAACATGATCTGCTTTAAAATTATATGGGGATCTTACATATAATCGTAAATCAAATTATATTTATCGCAACATCCCCAAGGGAATCAAGGATAAAAACAAAGGAACACAGGTAAAAGGACCAATCTGTTATTTGGTTACCTTTAGTCTTTATCTGGCAAGGGAGATAAGCTGGCTTACAGGAATGGCCCTCATTATGGATCAGTATCACCCATTTTGTCTTACAACCTACAAAATCTTGTGGCAGACTGCTCGTTGGACATGCAGAAAATTGACCCTATAGCAAAACGTTTCGACTCATGTCAGCCTGTGTGGACTGCGCAGGTTAACATAGGTTGATACTTTTTTTGCAGATGCATTAAGCCCCCTTTTCACACAGCATGGCTCACATGGTATGTTTAACGTTCGATAGTTTAGAAACATCAGTTCGGTTACAGGAAATATCTTGTTGTTATTTTTCTTTTTCGAAAGTCGTCTGCTGCAAAGCGATAATTTCAATTTCAAGGTTGCTTTTGTCCAGAATGTCTAAGGAAAGCGAAGATTGTAAGTAGTAGATAAGACGGCACGTCTGATCCCGATATTTACTGGCCGAAAAGACAACTGTAGTTGTGAAAAAGTTAAATTCTAGAATTAATGAAACGGGCAATTAGTGTTAGATAAAGGGAACCATGAAAAGGGCTGCAAAGTCAAAGCTGTTTTAAAAAGAACACTTCATAAAAAAAAGTATCAGACAGTGTAGATCCAAAACCAAACTGCACGTTTTGTGCCGTCTGATCGTAAATCTTTTACTGTTCGCCAGATCTGTCCTTAAAAGGAACGACAGTCGTGCTACACAGTCATAAAGCTGGGCCGTATTACTCACTTGGGACCAATGTTTCAACAGTTGCGTCTACCGTATATGATGGATGGCAATTGTACGTACATTGACCGCCATTCTGCTAGTTTGTTTTTACCTCTTTGCCAAACGACAAAACTTTAGATCCATGCATTTTGAAAGCATTTGAGCAATGCATCTGCGAAAAGTATCGCTTCAGGTCAGCCTGCGCAGTCCGCGCAGGCTGACCTGGGCCGAAACTTTTCGCTGTGGGTCAGTTTTCTGTATGTCAAAGGATCATTCTACCTCATGATTAAGTCGGTTGTTTAAAAAGTGGCTATTATGGATCCTTAATTTTGTGATGGCTTGCTTGGTATAACTTATCACCAAGATCAATCAAATCCCCTTTTGCCAGAGCGTGGTTCATCATGCTGTGTACCAGTAAATTCTCCTTCTCCGTCGATGTTTGTTTTTGTTTCAAAAATCCTTTCCTCAGGGTCATAAAAACATTGAACTGATTGGCAAAGGGTTTACTGGTGTTTTGGACGATGGTTATTGTAAAATATGTCAATAGTGATGTATTATTTCTTCCCAATTGTCAGTAGCCTTTGGGAGCGAAAACAATAAAAGGGCGATAACGGACCATCTTGACACAACTTTCCGTCGGCCGAAATTCGCTGCGAAGATTGATGTAAGTAAAATCGATGCTAAAGAGTTCATTCCTTTCTCACTGACGAATATTGTTGATGGGAGAAAGCAGCCAGTGGCTAGCCGATGACGTAAAGAGCGGGAATACGCGTAAAATAGGTTGTACGTCCCTCTGTTTGAAAGGCACGCACACTGCACTTAGATTACAAGAGCACGCGACTGACTGTTTCAGCCTTTGGTTGAGGGGTTACAGAAATATTTAAGTTGGAAAATTCACAAAGTTAATAAGACGTATTTATGAACTTCGTAATTCTTTACCAGACAGTTAATCGTAAATCTAAACGTAGGCGTTAAGTAATGGTAATTCGTACGCAAACGCTTACAGATTGTTAGTAAAACGGTACCTTGCTGGGGGGTTTGGAAAGTGCAAAGGAATACTTCCTGACTTCCGGTAAAAGTCTTATTTTCACTTCTGTGGTGATATAAACTGTTGTAGTTGCAAAATTAATCTGATAGATCCCAGTATAAGCTTTGTCAGGTATGTAATATGAGCCATGCTCTGGCAAAAGGGAGCTTAATGCATCTCCGTGATGCATGATACCAAGCAAGTCGTCACATAATTATATATCCGCAAAATCCATTTTGTATAATAACCGACTGAATCTTGAGATAAAATGGTCCTTTGAGACGTAGAAAATTTACGAAAAGCAAAAGTTTCGGCCCAGGTCAATACACCTTTGCAAATGCATTAAGCACCCTTTTCACAGAACTTCGTTTCATATATATAGCAATAATTCAGAACCATCGATAAATAACACAATATTTTCAAGCAACTGGCTGCTTTCTCCCATGAACAATATTCGTCAGTGAGAGTAGGTTTTAGAGAGTAAACGTATATATTATTTTGAAATTCGTTGCATTGATTCCCGCCTTGAAAAATAGTCCTGTTCTGTACCCAGAATGCGCATATCAGATAGGTTATGTATTTGAAAAATGCCACCTAGCGGAAGATAATGGTTTACGTGTTAGCTACTGGTGAATTTCTAATTGTTTTGTTTCCGGTCTACCACAACCGATGTAACGTCAATTCTAGTGCTAACTTCCAGGACAAAAAATCTGATTAGTTACAATAAAACGTCTGGGCCAAATGGATAGTTAGTTCTGGGATAATGAATGAGATAGGGAAAAATATTGATGAAACACAACCCCTGCGTATGCACCAATCATTTCACATTTTTAGTCTAATTCTCGAGAATTCTCTGAATAGAGAAGTACCTAACAGAATTGCGGATGGAACATAGTATGCTTAACTTTATATCATGACTTTTCCAAACAATACCGAGTTTTAACAACCTTGAAGAAGAAGACTTTTGAAAACATTGTGGGGAAAAGGAGACAAATGCTGGTTACCAGCATTTGTCTCATTTTCCCCACAATATGTTTTTACTCTATCGAAGAGAGATATTTTCATTACAGCCCTGTTTCATTTGTTCTCTGCAAATGCCCCGAAACATTGTGGGGAAAATGAGACAAATGCTGGTTACCAGCATTTTCTCCTTTTCCCCACAATATGTTTTTAGTCTATCGAAGAGAAATATTTTCATGACAGCCCTATTTCATTTGTTCTCGGCAGATGCCCCAAACATCGACAAGTTCAAAAGTTTAACGTCTGGTAAGGACTTACGAAGCTGAACATAGGATACATTGAAATATGCTGTTGCGTGGAGTTTGGCCATGGATTTAGACTAGCCGACATGTTTAGAGCTACTCTGGCTAAAGTAGCCATAAAATTTCATCTATTGGGTCCTTTATTCTGACTTAAAATGTCCGTTTGATGTATCACTTGACCAGACTTGCAGACGACCCCCCCCCCCCCAATTTTTTTTTTGGTTTTGCCTCATACCACTTTTGTAACACATCACTTTGAATTGCTTCTAACAAGCCACTTTTTAGTTTTCCAATTTTTAAGTCACTTTTTAGTTTTCCAATTTTTTAAGTCACTTTTTAGTTTTCCAATTTTTTAAGCCACTTTTTAGTTTTCCAATTTTTTTTAGCCACTTTTTAGTTTTCCATTTTTTTTATATATATAAGTATTGTATAACCACTTTACTTAAAGCCCCAATAGCGGTCAGAAGTAAACAATACAGGTGTTAAAGTTCATTAAGATTTAAAATATACCGTTTAAGAGTATACAAATTATTTTGAGGACCACTGATTGATTGTATGGTGTTTAACGCTGCTTTAAACATTATTTCAGTTATATCGCGTCGGCCAGTGCACCTATCCATGCTTTCCTGGAATTTCTGTTACCAGTACTCCCCACAATATTCTTTCCAAGCCACTGGCTACCTTCCCACATAACCATCGTCGAAACAATGATCAGCGGTCATAGAGGAATGAATCCTGTCGCAATGACTATCATCAATCTTGTAAGGACCAAGTGTCAGCCGCTTGCAGAAAAATAAATTTTAAAAATATTTCAAAAGTTGCAAGGTCGCTGTATCTTTTATTCACTTTTTAACTGGTTTTAAATCTCAGTTTTTTTCTTCCATTACACTTTGACCGACTGTACAATAACATAAGTTACCTCACAATAATTCCCATACTTTTAAAAGTTATGATTTACATTCAAATGCATTTTGTCACCTGTATTGCATACTTTTGGCCGCCATTGGGGCTTTAACAATTTTGCAGTTTTACAACCCCCAAGGAAGATGCCATTTGAAAACTTTGAGGGAGAAGGATAAAAAGTGATCCAATGTCATGCGTCGAGTCGCAGTTTGTGGTGTTTAAAAATCCTTTGTAACTTAAATCCTTTTACTCTATTTTGAAGAAATTTGTAGCATGCCCCAATGATATGAGGGGATACCAAAAACGTTTTGACCCTCACATAGAACAAGAATGTTATTTATTTTCAAACTGCTTTATTTTTCAACAACAAAACCCACTCCATCTCCACAAACTTGTTCCATCTTGTTTGCTAGTCACTAGTACCCCACATCTGTAGAGGACTACAACTGGGCCCCCTAACCAGCCCTTCATAGCAGCAGTCAACTCATCATCATCACCCTGACCTGGCGCCATCTTGTAAACTCTCTCTACCACACCGGTATTCCTCCACCCAGCGTTTGATAGCTGCAGAAGAAGGGGAAGATTCCTCATGTAAAGCAGTCGATCGCTCTTTAGCCTTTTTGGTAGACTGGTCTTCCAGAGCCAGAAACTTTATCAACGCTTTGCACTCGGTGTTTGTCCATTTGACAATACAGTAAAATCATATGTCGTAAAACACAGATCAGATGTAAAAAACTTTGTTCGCCACATAGTATTGATAATGATTTCACAAGGTGTGAAGTGGTGGTCGTAAGTCGGGTGTCATTTAAGATTGTTTCCTTTAATTAGTTGTTAATTTGCTGGTTGTTATACGGAATAGCAGGTGCCCGTTTTTACGGGAGGCAAATCAATTGAAATAAAGAACACAAAGTTTGGTTCTGGAAAAAAGGGGTCGTAATAGCGGGTTGCCTGCTTCACTGAGAGGTCGTTAGGCGGGGTTTTACTGTACATTGTTGGTATGTTCGTTCAACAACTTGTGAGTAAATACATGTGATTACAGTCAGCAGCAATAAGATCCGAAATGCAATCTATCTGAATAGGAAAATGCCTAAGGCTCCAAACCTTTTGATTTTCCTGCGTACATCAATTAATGTCGCCAAATTTTGGTATTTTACTGTTAATAAATCGTCGAGTTATAGGAAACGTCTTCTTACTTCTGGGACAACCCAAATACAGATGCCCTCAGCACTCTGAAAGATCATTGTGTTTCCTTTCTAGTATAGCATTCTTTATAAACGGAAACTTCGGAGTATTAACTTTCTTAAAAACATTACGTTAGTTGCAGTCAGGGTCCGTTTTCACCAACCATTCTTAAGAACGTTCTTCGTCTTATTCTCCAGAATTTCTAAACGTGAAAGTAACACAACTTCTTATTGGCTAAACCATTTGCTTTAGCCAGTGAGAGGCTATGTTACTTTTAAATTTAGAAAATCTTGGGGAGTAAGTCTAAGAAAATTCTTTAGAATGGTTTGTGAATACGGTCCCTGATCTTCTACATAAACTGTGCTCACAAAGCACATACAGTCGTCTACAGAACCATGCATGATCAGTGTCTTGTAAGCGTAACAGCCTGCATGGACAGAAACTACGGAAGATGAGCTCTTTCGGCGCTAAATAAAGTCACCCGACCTCTTTCTACGGCTCAAAACACAACTCATTAAAACTCTAACAGATTTTTTTTATAATCTTTTATAAAGCATCACCAAACAAGCGGATGGTAATAGATCCAAGATCAGACTGCACGTTCTGTGCAGTCTGATCTTGGATCTATGCCGTCCGCAAAAGCCCCCGACTTTTTGCCTGAGGCACCGAAAGGGTTAATTTTCTCGAAGAAACTCCATATAGCCATTTATAGTGTCGTTTAAAGTTCATCTATCCATAGGAGACAATTACAGAAAATAGCAGTCGAATTCCCGAGAGGGCGACTAACGATATTGCGTTCTTAGACTCTTTGGCGAAGCATCATGTAAGTATAAGATACTATCCAGTTAGCCAGAAAGAACCCAGATACTGTGAGTTCATTTTTTTTAAATTAGATTTTTAGATACTTATTACAAAATATCAGACTATATAGATCAAGGTCAGACTACACATTCTGTGCAGTCTGATCTTGATCTATATTGGCCACAAAGAGTAATTAAGATTGTTATATGTAAAAAGTGGGTGAAAGGGAATAAGAATTTGCCTCATTTGTTGAATGCAATGAAGGCCCCACTCTGAGGACACAATCTAACTAAACTTGACACAAGTACGGTAGATTGGGGTGGTATCGTGGTATCTAGTTTGTAATGTCTGTAAAATTTCTTTCACTTTCATCAGTAAAACCCGCAGACACTAGACATTAATACGTCGGGCTGAACATTTGGTAAATTCGGTTATTTATAGTTGTCTGCCATGATGATATTTTATGTGAAAAAAAAAAGACGTATTTTCTAACTTGCAATCAAAATGCATTCACATCTTGTAATAATATTTTTTTGTTACTATTCATCACCATCAGAGAGAGAGAGAGAGAGACAGACAGACAGACAGACAGACAGACAGAGAAAAAAGACAGAGAGGCAGACAGACAGAGAAAAAAGATAGACTGACAGAGAGGCAGGCAGACAGACAGACAGACAGACAGACAGGCAGACAGACACAGAAAAAGGACAGACAGGCAGACAGAGAGGCAGAGAGAGACAGAGAGGCAGAGAGAGAGAGAGAGAGAGCCAGAGTCCGACAACAACAATAACAAGACAGACAGGCAGACATGGAGGCAGAGAGAGATACAAAGAGGCAGAGAGAGAGAGAGAGAGAGAGAGAGAGAGAGAGAGAGAGAGAGAGTCCGACAACAACAATAAATAAACATGGTAATTAAAATAGCCGACACAGAACTCTGGAATATTCGTACAAAAGATTCATTATTCCCTGTAGAGCCAAATATGAATATACAGTTTGTAATTAGTGATAGATCAATACACCACCAAACTGAATTAACCCTTAGGCTGCTAAGCGCGACTCACTGACCTTTTGCGGACAGCGTAGATCAAGATCAGACTGCACAGAACGTGCAGTCTGATCTTGGATCTACGCTGTCCGATAGGGAGATATATTTCCTCCCAAAATAACTTAGAAATATGAAAATTTGGGTTTATACCATCGGTTTGAAAGCTTCATTTCTTGTATTTAGCAAGATAAGGGTTAACAGTGGAAGAATATAGAAATCAACTGCTTTAAACTAGGACTGTCGCAAAGCGGACAAATACCCCCATCGGCATCTTGTCACTGAAGCAGCACAATCAGAGAAAACGAAGTTCACCTGTGACCTTAACCTGTCACCCAAAAAAACAATAGGGCACCCCCTTGGGTCGAAAGGAACACTTGCAGAAAGTTTCAGGGTCCTAGGTCAAACGGCTTATGAGTTAGAGCACAGAAACGAAAAGATGGACGGATTGACGGACGGACGAACGGACGGTCAGACAGACAGACATGGTGAAACCAGTATAACCCCCACCCCCTCTACTACTTAGGTGGGGGTATAATATAGGCCTACTAGCGGCCAAAAGTAGACAGTGCAGGTGTTACAAAAAGCATGTAAATATTAATCATATCATTTGAAAATATGGAAATTATCATGACTATCAGTCTGTTACTGTGTTTTCCGTGCAACTGTTAGTCGCTGGCAGAAAAATGAAATTTAAAACCAGGTAAAAAGTAAACAAAGATACAGCGACATGGCAACTTTTGGCTTGGTTCAGAAATTCATTTTTCTGCCAGCGACTAACGCTTGGATCCAACTCACAGTAACAGACTGTCATCTTCATAATAATTTCCATACTTTTTAGTGGCATGATTTAAATACTAATGCATTTTAACACCAGTATTGTTTACTTTTGGTCCCTATTGGGCCTTTAATCAGAAGTTTATACGAGTCCAAATTGACAACATTTGTAGTCGATAATTTAAATGCTGCTAAAATGATTTAAATCGTATTTGAAGCGGTAGAAAGCATGTGAGAAAAGGAGAAAATCAGTTGCTTCTTTTCCCAGTAATATTCATTTGTATTTAAGGAAAAAAAATCTCCCTTTCTTTCAAATAACGTATCTTTCATTCACATTAATTAGTTTTTGATACACTTTTACTCGTAGGTTGCTTAGTGTGGCATAATGCACTTCTGCGGACACTCAAGATCAAGAACAGACTACACAGAATGTGCAGTCGGATCTTAGGCCTACACCGTCCGATACAAGGGGATTTTAAACGAAAGGAATTTCCAGATTGAAATATTTGACTCAAACGGGAATATTGCAATACTGATTTTTTTTTTTCATTCCAAAAATCTAAAATATTTGACAAAGTGCAGTTTTAGATGATGGGCGTGTAGAATCTGACCTTGATCCATATTGTCAGCAAAAAAGTCGACAATATCACTGACAGACTTTAATAAAATGATTCGCCGAGGAGGGAAGAAAGGAGGAGAAAAAAACAGCCGCCTTGAAAAAAAAATATAGCCGTTTTGTTCGATTAGCTAACCTTTTTCTGCAAGAAAAAAAAAACGAAAATGACTTTGGATAAAAATGTTTCAAAGAAATTAATTACGGACGGATTTCCATTAAAAGAGAACGCCAAAGAAATATGTAAATTTCGTCACGTGACCTTCCCTGAAAGCGACAGCTCTATGTCTAATTTTAAGGAGTGTCTGCTTAAGAAACATGGTGTAAACTACAATTAACCGACGTCCTTGAAGGCGAAATATTGGATCTGTGGTACTGATTAACCCCTTGCTGTCAGCCAGAATACCATTTAGCAAACCTCGGGTGATCCGTTGCTCAAGTCCTTCGCCTGTATCACGCAGCTTGATATGCACCTACATGGTACATTTCTTCGCCGAAAGTACGCCGTTTAACTGTTCTTTAAATTGTAAGGCTCCTCTTAAAAAAGAAAATATGAGTCACAATTTTCTATCGAAATCTTTCCAAACACACTTCCATTGACAAACAACTCGTACGTTCAATTTTTAACGTGGTTTATCAATTTCACTGGAGGTTTCCACCCACAGATTGATAGACGTGAATAACTTCACCATGGTTGTTTATGTCGTTGCTAATCGATTTACATGTACATGCGCGTCGCCAATTCTAAGATCATGTGATTGGCAGTTCATACGGACAAGGTTAGATGTAGTTAAGGAATCTGCCGAGTTGTAACGAGTGCCAGAATACCTCAAGTGGGAGGCGTCAGAATTGTAAGCGACAAATCTCGGCACACTTTAGGGTGTACGTTCGATTCCCACGGCCAGCCGACGAAAAAGTTACAAATAGTCTTTCGGATGGCATATTAAACCGACGGTGCTTTACACCGAGCATGTTTAATTAAAGAACATTGGTCCAGTTTCTCGAAAAAACCTAATAGTCTCTTATTTTGCTCAAATCCACTAATCGCTAATCAGAGCTCCAGATAAGAGGGAGTGATGGTATTCTAAATCCAATATTTCTCTTCCAAACCCTATGTTGTGGGTACTCATTAGAATCGTCTCAATGAGAATAATTAATATTTTCAGTTTGAAATCAAGATCACGCCCTCTATCTGGAGCTCTGACTAATCATTTTCCGACTTAGGTTGAGTTCATCTTTTCAGACGTATTTCAGTACCATTAGCAGACACCGAGTAACGTTATCAAATCCTGAAATGACACAATGTTTCAGGGTCAGATCAGCAAAATAAATGAATTTAACTCATTTAACAGACTTAAATCCATCACATTAAGAGGAAAGGAGAAATGCTGGTTACATGTTCTCAAAAACAGTCTTTCTCACGCTTGTTGAAATACGGGCTTGTTCGATACGTGGTAAAAATAAGGCTCGTAACAAGTGATTTTTGGGTGGAAGCTTAGACTTCGATGATCCAAAGTCCAGGGGCCATAATTACCAACAATTGATAAATGCTCTGTGAAAAGGGCATTTAATGCATCTGCGAAAAGTATCGACCCAGGCAAGCAATCCGCACAGACTGACCTGGGCCGAAACTTTTCGCTAGAGTCAATTTCCTGTACGTCAAAGGACCAGTCTACCTCATGATGAAGTCGGTTGTTTAAAAAAGTGGCTATTATGATTCATTATCAGAGCTCCAGATAAGAGGGAGTGATAGTATTCTAAATCCATTATTTCTCTTCCAAACCCTATGTTGTGGGTACTCATTAGAATCGTCTCGATGAGACGATTCTAATGAGTACCCATAACATAGGGTTTAGTGGAGAGTGATTAATATTTCCAATTTTGAAATCAAAATCACTCCCTCCATCTGGAGGTCTGCATTATTATGTGATAGCTCGTCAAATGCAACCCTCGTCAAATACGCCCTTTGTCAAATACACCCCTCGTCAAATACGCTCTCCGTCAAATACGCCCCTCGTCAAATACACCCCTCGTCAAATACGCTCTCCGTCAAATACGCTCTCCGTCAAATACGCTCTCCGTCAAATACACCCCTCGTCAAATACGCTCTCCGTCAAATACACTCCTCGTCAAATACGCTCTCCGTCAAATACGCCCTTTGTCAAATACACCCCTCGTCAAATACACCCCTCGTCAAATACGCCCTTGTCAAGTATGCCCTCAAATATGTCCTTTGTCAAATATACCCTTTTTCAAATACGACAAATGAATTATCTAGAAGTAAATGCAAGTTTCGAAACGGTTGCCAGACCCTTTACAAAACAATCCCGTGTTTTAACAACCTTGATACAGAAGGCATTGCTGGAAAAGGAGAAAACGCTGGAAACCGGCTTTCTCCCCTTTTCCCACAGTGCCTTTTCCCCTTTCAAAGATCCAGTCCTACCATTTTTGGCCAACTGTAATTTGTCGTCTGTAAACGCTTTCAATTTGGGTATGAAAATTTGTCGTTTTGTAAAGAGCTAACAATCACTATATCTGACCAAACAGCAAGTATCAGAATAGAGATCCTTCAATGATCAATAATAGAGAACTTATTGCTGTTATATCAAATAGAGGCAATCCATCAAAATACGGGTAATTTATCCTGATATGTCACTGACGTAACAGACCCACTTCTTTGATCGTTGTAGACTGATAGAATCAAAGTACTGAAGGCGCTGGCACACGTTTCTTGTTTGTTTCCAGGAGACTTTCACTGTAATATCGCAAAGGCCATATCACTTATCCATACGTTCTTCGGTTTTTCACCAGTGGTCAGCACGCTCATTGAAGGGTGATACTGATTGATAGATTATATGGTGTTTAACGCCGTTTTCAAAATTATTTCAGTTGAATCATCGCGGCCACTGCACCTGCCCATGCTTTCCTGGAGTTTTTGTACCAGTACCTTATTCAATATTCTAATCAAGCCACTGGCTGCTTTTCCGCATAACCATCGTCGAAACAATGATCAGTGGTGCGAGAGGAATGGGTCCTGTCGCAATTACTATTATCAATCCTCCAGAAGAAATTGGCCTAGCTGGGGATTCAAACCAGGGACCCCCTGTTCTCAAGCCCCGGACATTAACGACTGCGCTGCCGGGGCTCGGCTCGAAGGGTTCCCATGACATACTTTTACGGAAATTGTCGATTCATATCGGGTTCATATCATACTGCACCTTACTTGAGGTCTGCGATAGCAGACTTCAAGTAATGTGCAGTATGATATGAACCTGATATTTTGTGAGATAATTTGGATGAAACAGTCTTTGATTTGAGATGTTTGCGTCTATCCATTCACCGCAAGTCACATCAAGAGAGGGCTGAAACTCTAATGATCGACAACTTCATTTCTTCCGTGAAACATGAACATCTCGGTACCACGGTAAATAAACTGAACGAATGTGGTTGGTCATTGAAAGTTATTTATCGGCTTTTGAATTACATGCCAACTTCTAAAAACTGTATTTCCCAATCATATTTGTTCTTTGTATTCATCCTGGTATTAAAATTTCCATATGATAGGGCGAAGAGAAAATTTGTTCGCCTCCAAATTCTCGACTGCTATAACTCTCTTGATATTTATTCATTTAAAATCGTCCTTTGTACCAGATTGAAGATAATTTACCACCGGAAGACTTTTTCCCGTTCTATTTAAGAAATACGTGAAAAAACAAAAGACTTGAAGTCCTTTTCGATAGATAATATACCTGAATACCTTGCCTTGTACATGTATCTTAGGCTACAGAGGACGAAGTTTGTTGAAAACCAAGTATTAATCATCAGGGTCTAAGGAGTTTTCCATTATTATCTTATGAACCTTTTTTTGTGGCATTTGTCGAAGACAATGCCACTATGAGTTCAATATGAGTTCAATACGCTATTTTGAAAATCATGTATCGTAGTTTGTGCAAAACCGAAGGAAGTAAACCCAATTTAAGTCAATTTTTCTAAGACAAATAAGTGTTTCGGTGGCACTCAGATATATAATTAACAACAGAGTATTAAAATAAACTAGATTAGGGCATCGATGATACTTCTTTTTTTTTTTCATTGAAAATACCTATACCCGCTATAGCTTTCTTTTGGCGCAGTGATACACACAATCTTTGTCTCCTGACCGTGTTCGTCCCAAAACTAGTTCGTCCCTATGCTTGTTCGTCCTTTGGCTTGTTCGTCCAGGATTGTTCGTCCCACATTATTGTTTGTTTAATTTTCAAGTTATTTATTCCACACAACGGCTCCCTTGACAAATGCCACACCAGTGCTTTCAACGCTTTGATTTTACAAAGAAATAAGGACATGGAATCTTGTTTAATCTGAGCCGTGCTAAGGCAAAAGGGGGCTAAATGCACCTCTGTAATGCATTTTACCAAGCAAGTCATCAATCACATAGTTATGGATCCATACAATCCGTTTTTCCTAACAATCGCCGAGCCCCGGTAGCTCAGTCGGTAGCGTACAGGACTTGAGAACAGGGGATCGCTGGTTCGATTCCCGGCTCGGCCAATTTATTTCGGAGGATTGATGATAGTCATTGCGACAGGATTCATTCCTCTCTCACCGCTGACCATTGTTTCGACGATGGTTATGTGGGAAAGCAGCCAGTGGCTTGGAAAGAACATTGTGCCAAGTGCTGGTTTACGAAACTCCAGGAAAGCATGGATAGGTGCACTGGCCGCCGCGATATAACTGAAATAATGTTGAAAACGGCGTTAAACACCATACAATCAATCAATCAATCCTAACAATCGACTGGATCTCGAGGTAGAATGGTCCTTGGACATGCAGAAAATTGACCAATGACAAAAAGTGTCGACCCATGTCAGCCTGCGCGGAGTGCGCAGGCTGACATGGGTCGATATTTTTTGCAGATGGATTAGGCCCCCTTTTCACGTATCATGACTCATTTGTTTTACCTTTGAATGGGCGTGCTCTATTTTCTATGCTATTTGAAAACACTGAAAAAAGGTATGAGGTATTAAGCACTAAAAATAAAACAGTACTCGGTGCTATAGAAGCCGTGACGGTGGCGTAATGAGATTTTGTGTAAGTTAATCACATATCAGGTGTAGATCGTCTAGACAGAGGGGTCATCAAACTGAAATATGTTTTCATGGTAATGATCTCTTATGATACCATCCTAACGTTAAGTTCCGGTTGGGTTTGGTTACATCGACTGATATTCTGATCCGGAAAATCGTATAATCATCGGAAGCCTTAGAACCGGAAACAACGGTTCTAGGAAAACTCTCACCCTCAAACTTCCCCTCCGGAAATGTGCCCCCTGAAAAGTGCCCCCCCCTTTGGAAATCTGCCTCCTAGGAACCCCCCCCCCCGGAAAACTGCCACGCCCACACTGTGTATTTCTTGCTTTACAGAAAAAAAAAAACTATTTTGGCTCATTTACAAGCCTCCTCAGGCGGTGATGGCAAGTTCTATCAAAAAGACAGAAATTGCCGTAGATATCCCTGCTTTATCATTTTATTTAACTATCTCATTTTATTATTTTAGTTCTGATACTTTAATGGAAACATTAAAGAAAATGGAACATGCATACATAAAGAAATATAAGCAGTTTTCAGGAATGATACGGTGCATCTATCTTTCTTTTTTCTTTTTCGTTTATTTCTAATTCACCACATCTTTTTTTTCTATTTAACAAAGTACACACTTTCTTTTCCTTTTTTAGCACTATCATTTTATTAAACATTATATGTAAAATGCATTTTTAAATTTTTACAGTACAGTTTGAAGCACACAATTGTTTATAGTAAATACTTCAAAGCAATCAATTAGCTTTAATAGGATTTGAAAGGAATAACTTCTCCTCAACAGGGTTGAACCTTTCAAAGGGAATCTTAATGTCTCGAGAAATGTGCATTCATGTGGAATAAATTCTGTCAATGAAATGCATTAAAAGTAATAATCAACATCAGCATCAGCATCACAATGGGGGGGCAGTTTTTTTTTTGGGGGGGGGGGCAGTTTTCAGGGGCAGTTTTCCGGAGGGGGGGGGGGCGGTTTTCCAGGGAAAAGGTTCCCTGATACCGGAAACAACGGCGCACCTTCGTCCAAAGCACAACGGCTAATTTATCCAAAGATTAAACTTGTCCAGGAAAATGTTATCAAGTTCGTCAGAAACTTGCTTCATAACATTTTTCTAGACTCACTTATTAAAATTTTATCTCGAATGCCAGCTTATGTTAAATTCTATATTATCATACAACTACCTTGTTTCCAGTGCAATACAGCCATCACGAATTTTCTTATCTTGCACACGTTTGAAAATAAACATTTAGTGATGTCATATATACGGTGGCACAAAAGTGACATGGAAGATATATTTTATACTACGTGCGCACGTAATAGTTATTACGTGCGCACGTATTAGTTAATACGTGCGCACGTATTAGCTACTGCGTGCGCACGTACTAGCTACTGCGTGCGCACGTAATAACTAATACGTGCGCACGTAATACTATTGCGTGCGCACGTATTAGCTAATACGCACGTATTAACTAATACGTGCGCACGCAATAGTATTACGTGCGCACGCAGTAGCTAATACGTGCGCACGTATTAAGTAATACGTGCGCACGTATTAACTAATACGTGCGCACGTAATAATCGACCAATCAGTTTATAAGGAACAGAAGCCATATTGTTGCGAGGGAAGGGCAAAATTACATTGGTCCAACACGGCAACAGATGTGCATACATCTGACACCCAAGTAAAAAATCAAGTAGAGCTATTATTTCTTAAATCGTTTAGGCATACTGCGATTATTTTAAGTATCTGTACCTTGGTACGGTACAGTAACTATTAATACTTTAGCCTACGGTCCATCGAATTACCCCAAACCACCCCAAAACACCCCAAACCACCCCAAAACATCCCAAACCACCCCGTAACACCTTTTATATGATATAAAATTATTAATACAGTAAGGGTTGGTTGAATTGTTGGGTAAGGATCACTTTTATCAAAAAATATCTATATTACGTCCTGTCACGTTAGCCTAAGGATAAAAGGACTACATGCATTACATGCACTAGAGACTCTTTGGCCCCACTGAGATCTGGGACCATAATGTCTGACTGTCTGAAAAAGTTCGTTCATGCCTCCAAACTATATGTAATCAGAATGGCAAACATTGTGGACCCGGATCCGACTGCCCCTTGAAAGAGCAGTCTGATCTGGGTCCATTATGTTTGGTCATGTCTGACTGTCTGAAAAAGTTCGTTCATGCCTCTATATGTAGTTAGAATGGCAAGCATTGTGGACCCAGATCCGACTGCCCCTTGAAGGAGCAGTCTGATCTGGGTCCATTATGTTTGGTCATGTCTGACTGTCTGAAAAAGTTCGTTCATGCCTCTATATGTAGTCAGAATGGCAAACATTGTGGAACCAGATCCGACTGCCCCTTGAAGGAGCAGTCTAATCTAGGTACATTATGTTTGGTCATGTCTGATTGTCTGAAAATGTTCGTTCATGCCTCCAACCTATATGTAGTCACAATGGCAAGCATTGTGGACCCAGATCCGACTGCCCCTTGAAGGAGCAGTCTAATCTGGGTACATTATGTTTGGTCATGTCTGTCTGTCTGAAAAAGTTCGTTCATGCCTCCAAACTATATGTAGTCATGCTGTCAGAATGGCAAACTTTGTGGACCCAGATCCGACTGCCCCTTAAAGGAGCAGTCTAATCTGGGTATATTATGTTTGCTAATGTCTGACTGTCTGAAAAAGTTCGTTCATACCTCCAAACTATATGTAGTCATGCTGTCAGAAAGGGAAACTTTGTGGACCCAGATCATGCGCGGATCCAGATATCTTTCTCAGGGGGGGTCCCACCGCAAACGCACTCTTCTTATTATATGATACTTTGATTTCGGATTTCAGTGGATGTAAGTCAACGTTTCCAGTTCTAACCATGAGGAGGTCTCCACATTTAGAACCGTTTATTTTTTATATTCATGACTGTATTTTACATAAATGCTGTGCAATATCAAACCAGTACCATTTCACGAATCCGATAACCACATTTTTCCAAAATTCCAGGGGGGGTCCGGACCCCCGTTCCCCCCCCCCCCCTCTGGATCCGCCCATGAAGACCCAACTGCCCCTTGAAGGAGCAGTCTGATCTGGGTCCATAATGTTTGGTCATGTCTGACTGCCTGAAAAAGTTCGTTCGTGCCTCCAAACTATATGTAGTCAGAATGGCAACAGATACCGTAATTTATATAAGTTTTAGGGAAGTTAGATATATGCAAACATTGTGCAGCCAGATCATCAGACTGCTACTAAAGTAACAGTCTGATTGGGGTCCACGGTGTTAGGCATTCAAACTACATCTTTTGAACCATAGATATTTCAGTTTAAGGAAAATTAATTATTGTGTATGCCATTTTCAATTTGATTTATACTGTTCCTGCATCTTAAACCGTTGTAAAATGATATCACTTTAAACGCCTTTTTTGTTTTCTTGAGGTGTTTTGGGTAGTTTTCGGTGACAAAACTCCTTGTATAGCTCATCAGTCTTTCGTACCCTACAAATCATTCCACCCCCAACCCCACCACAGTATTAATTTTATATGATAAAAGGTGGTTTGGGGTGTTTTGGGGTGGTTTGGGGTGTTTTGGGGTGGTTTGGGGTAATTCGATGGACCGTAGGCTAGAGTATTAATAGTTACTGTACCGTACCAAGGTACAGATACTTAAAATAATCGCAGTATGCCTAAACGATTTAAGAAATAATAGCTCTACTTGATTTTTTACTTGGGTGTCAGATGTATGCACATCTGTTGCCGTGTTGGACCAATGTAATTTTGCCCTTCCCTCGCAACAATATGGCTTCTGTTCCTTATAAACTGATTGGTCGATTATTACGTGCGCACGTATTAGTTAATACGTGCGCACGTATTACTTAATACGTGCGCACGTATTAGCTACTGCGTGCGCACGTAATACTATTGCGTGCGCACGTATTAGTTAATACGTGCGCACGTATTAGCTAATACGTGCGCACGCAATAGTATTACGTGCGCACGTATTAGTTATTACGTGCGCACGCAGTAGCTAGTACGTGCGCACGCAGTAGCTAATACGTGCGCACGTATTAACTAATACGTGCGCACGTAATAACTATTACGTGCGCACGTAGTATAAAATATATCTTCCATGTCACTTTTGTGCCACCGTACATATAAGAGTATTACGTCATTTTATACACCTTTTAGAGAATTAGTAAGTCGTGTTTTACCCGTTGAAATTCTAAAATGTGAGTGGACAATTCTGAATATTCTGGCCATAAATTCGCAATACATTGTATATCATTATATAATTAAAAAAAAAGAATTTGACATAAGTTGGCATTTGAGATAGAATTATTAATATAACGAGTCTAGAAAAATTCTCTATCATGCGAGCCTATACAGTTGTATTTGAGGGGGTAGTGGATGAACATACAGTTATTGTTAACTTTCAAAAAGTATTTGTAAACACCTATCCAAAAGCAACAACGGTAACACATAAAAGGTTAATTAGTATTTCATAACACAAGAGTCAGAAAGTCATTATTGAGTATAAGAATGGGAAATCAAGGGTCGTGATTTTTTTTTAAGTATTTTTTTCTCTATCGCTTTATCTCTGTCTCTTCTCTTTGTACATCAATCAGGTTTTTTTATATTCTAGAGAGAGTGAGACAGAGAGAGAGAGAGAGAGAGAGAGAGAGAGATGATGATGATGAAAACGAGCAGTTCCTCTTATGATGATGATGATGATGATTATGATGATGAATGAGGATGATGATGATGATGATGGCTGCGGTGATGAAAACCAGCAATTGCTCTATTTGTCACAATGTTTTCATTGAAGTTTGTGAATTAGATCTAAACCTTAACAATGATGATCTATATTTTACAAGAATGTTTTCAAAGTCGCCTGCTTCAGCTTGTTACAAGATGTGATGACGTAACTCTTCACCAGACGACAAGATTGTAGACTTGTCCAAACTGAAAGCATATGCAGACGACAAAATAAATATGACTCAAAAGTTGAAATTTGTTTTGGGAAGGGGAGAAAATATTGTGGAAAAAGGAGAAAATGCTGGTTACCAGCATTTTTCCTTTTCCCACAATGTTTTCTAAAATTGTCTTACATAGGGTCGATAAAAGCCTGGATTGTGTGGTAAAGGGTGCACTGGTTTAATGAGAAAATAACGTAACAGACGCCAAATTCGATCGGCAATAGCGTGTTCTGGTTTTGTATATAACGAAATTAAATAAACCAAGATCTGTTTTACGGGATCTGGCGTCATGTCACTTAGGATGTTAGAAAAGATAAGATTTCATAGGATTAAAAATAAAAAGCAACCAACCAACCAACCAAAGAAAGAAAAGAAAACAAAAGAAAAGGAAAGGAAAGGAAAAAAAGAAAGAAAGAAAGAAAAGAAAGAAAAGAAAGAAAAAAAGAAAAGAAAGAAAAGAAAATAAAGAAAGAAAAGAAAAGAAAAGAAAGAAAGAAAGAAAAGAAAGAAAAAAAGAAAGAAAGAAAGAAAGAAAAGAAAAGAAAGAAAGAAAGAAAGAAAGAAAGAAGAAGAAGAAGAAAAAGGAGGAGGAGGAGGACCTCCTTAGAACCATTGAGGCCAAAAGATGACGTTTGCAACGTATTCAGTTGTACAGTACCACCAACAACAGGTCGTGAATGTTTTCTCTTCCATGAGCCGCGGTTTTTGCCCAGTAGTTTTTGTCTCATTTTGATCAAATGTCTATGTTTATTTTCTGGAATAGATATCGACCAGAGTTACATAAAAACCGGCGAGACCTCTCCTTCAAATATTTATCGTTTCCATCTTTTTTTTTTATCAGTTTTTGTTCGCCCATGAACCATGATCAAATAGCCAATAAGGCAATACCACAAAGTCATGAATTTTAACGACCCTGACTCAGATGGCTTTTGAAAACATTGCGGAAAAAGGAGAAAATGCTGGTGACCAGCATTTTCTCCTTTTGCCACAATGTTTTCTACCCTCTTTGATAGAAGTCCCATCCTCCGTGTTACATTAAATTTGTCGTCTGCAAATGCTTTCAGTTTGGACTAGTGTAAAATTTTATCGTTTGGTAAAGACTGAACTCTTTCGCTGGCAGCTTAATAAATTCGAATTTCTTTTTTTTTAAACCCAGGTCTAAAAGTAGATTTCCATTGCGACTGAAGATGATTTGCTTATATACGTATAGTCTAGGGTACAGGACAGTGTAGATCGAAGATAAGACTGCACATGCTGAGCAGTCTTATCTTGATCTACGCCGTCCGCATGAGCTATTATGCAGTGAAAGAGTTAGTTATGAATACTGTCTGATGTGCTAGGAAATGGTCCCCCGTGATTCTTGATTACACGGGACATTATCGGACCTATTCTTGGTTTGTCACCTCTACCGGCGTCACCAACTGTCTTGGGGGTATGAGCTTACAGTATTCAATGATTGTCCTAACACGTTACACCCCGGAGGTTAATTAAACCTACCTTGCGCCCCAGGACATCTTTTTATCGGTGCCAAATCATTCCAACTAAATGCGCAATAAAATATGTCTTGGAAATGACCTTTATCCTGTGAAACTAAATTGTTTCCATGGCATCCAACAATGCCGTTCCGAAGAATCGGGTGTGGGTGGGGGGAGGTTACATACAAAGTTACTCAAATCTTTGCCGCTACCAATCATAGATTTCTTGAGAATGTCCGAGATTTCAGGATTGACCAAGTCTAAGGAGGCATCTGATGGAAATTAATGATAACGCAGGATATGGAAAAATATGTCTTCCTTTCAATAGTTGGCACGAGCAAACGAGGAAGAGCAAAGCCGGGACGGATAATCGCATGTCCTCGGGATTATCGCATCAACCGAAACAGTAGATAATCATAGCTATGGAGTTAAAAAAAAAAAGCACGTATTTTCAGACCTGATATTTTTTTTAGTTTTGTTCTCTAAATATAATCAATATACCTGTTTTTGTTCTTCTTCGCAAGGAGGCTCGATAGAGAAAAAAAGAAATGAGCCATACTCTGGTAAAAGGGGGCTTAATGCATCTCCGTCATTCATGATACCAATCAAGCCATTGCATAATTATGGATCCATAATAGCCACATTTTCTTTTAGACAATCGACTCAATCATAAGGTAAACTGGTCCTTTGACATACAGAAAATTGACCGATAGCGAAAAGTTTCGGCCCAGGTCAGCCTGCGCGAACTGCGCAGGCTGACCTGGGTCGATACTTTTCGCAAATACATTAAGTCCCCTTTTCAGAAACCACGGCTTAAATATGAATTTCTGTTTGTGAAATATCCCCAACATGTCTGAGCTGAAGAAGGGACGAGTATGTAAAAAACATAAGACCGGTTACAAGGTTTCCCCACATCGTAGAGCCGGTTGTAAAACAGTCGGCTGAAATATTGGAATTATGTACGAAACTCCTAAACAAATATGGCCTGTTACAAAGGTCAGCTGATGCTAATATTTTATTGTTGTGTTCCAAACAAAAAGTGACACAAAGGGAGAATTAATACATCACTCTGTTGACATATCTTACGATGAAAATCATAAAACACCGCAGATAAAACCGAGAAAACAAGTTGTTCCGATAAATTTGAGCGAAATCGGTGCCCGTATTCACTAACCATTTTAAACTGCATTTCTACCTTTTCCAAGTGTAGAAAGTAAAAAAAAATTGTCTGAACTAGCATTAGGTTCAAATTAAAAAAAAAAACAATGAGAAATTTTTGACAATGGCTGGCTAAATATGGGTCCAGCAGAAACAAGAAATATCTTTAAAAAGGACGTCGTAAGCGATACTGAAATATGAATCCTGAAATTCTTCTGTTGCTCAGTATGACGTAAAATAATGAAAAGTAACCTCACGAGCAATTGCCTCTTTTTCCTGGCTGTTTTTTTTTTTTTTTTAAGTACTGGGTTACTGTGGAACGCTTATGAAAATATTAAATTTCTAAATAGCAAGAAAAAAGAAAAAGAATCATTGTCTACTACATGAGTCCCGAGGTATCGATTGGCGGTTGCAACGCTTGTTAATAGTGGTTTCATAAATGTGCGAGCAAGTATGCCAGCAGGGCCCGCCGAATAAACATGTGTACATTTTTTACCAATCGCAAATGACCATCTATTCATTCTCTATAAGTACCAAAGTAGGTCAAAAACCAGCGCATTCAGCTACGCCGAATATAGTGAGCTCACACGGCGTGCTAAACAACTATTTTCGAATCCCAAGATAGGCTAGTTTTCTTTCTGAGGATTGATGATAGTCATCGCGACAGGATTCTTCTCTCGCAGCCCGCTGATCGTTAATCGACGATGGTTAGGTGGGAAAGCAGCCAGTGGCTTGGAAAGGAAATCGTGCAGAAAAGCACGGATATGTGCCGCGATATAACCGAAATGATATTGAAAACGGCGGTAAGCACCATACAATCAATCACCCAAAATGATCTCTAACCCTTTGGCTGCTATCTAACCCTTTGGCTGCTAGAAAAAAAAAAAAAATGGAATGAAAATTTCAACTTGTCGGACCCTTCCCCTCCCTAAACTTGCAATTTTAGGGTCAGTGTTGACAAGGAATCTTTACAGAGCATCATGCAGTGTAAATGAAAGATCAGGACGCACATTCTGAGCAGTCTGATCTTGAACTATTCTGTGAAAAAAAATGTACAGTGCGTTATCCGAAGAATCCCGACTGCTAAAACGTTTATCAACGAGCTTTATAACTTTTTACCGCGCAGTCCCTAGTTTTGACGACCCTAAGGAAGAAAGCTTTTGAAAACATTGTGAAAAGAGAGGGCAATGCTGATTACCAGCGTTTTCTTTTTTCCCCCACAATAATTGCTTACCTTTAATAGTAGTAATAAAAAAACCATATAAGCCACATTTAATTCATCATCTGCGAATGCTTTTAATTCAGACGAGTAAAAAATTTTGTTTTCTCGCAAAGCATCAACCTTTCAAGCGATCTTCAAAACTTCAGCTTCCTTTTTTGCCAGTGTAGAACAAGAGCCAGACTGCGCGTTTAGTACATGCAGTCTGATCTTGATCTATACTGTCCACTTCACTGAGATACTATAGACCAAAGCTACCTTGACAGTGCTCTTATTAGAGCGTATATTTCTAGACTGAAAATGTCCGCTAAGGGTAAAATGAATCTAGAACTTAGAAACCATACGAAATCAAACCTTATTACGTCCTAATAAACCTACGAATTCGTGCTAACACTTAAAGTGGCAAAGCATGCGAAATGAATGTTTTCCAACCCGGAGAAAAAAACCAAATAATTGCATTTTCTGGGTTCTTTTTGTCCTATCTTATCTCGGCATACCGGACAGTGTAGATCTAAGATCAGACTGCACGTTCTGTGCAGTCTGATCTTGATCTAGACTGGCCACAAAAGCAATGGCTGTCGTGAGAGGCCATCCAAGGTTTTACTATTGTGTGCAGATGACAATATTTATATATAGTATCAGTTCTTGGAAGACATGTAATGTCAACACGAAAAAAATGTAAACACTAATGCAGGCGAAGACATTGTGAGGAAAGGAGATATTGCCCAATACAATAATAATACGTCAAAATGTATGTACTCTCAAGAGGCGATTTTCTTAGCACTGGAATAGAGAAATTAGGCCTTTACCAAACAATCCCGAATTTCTACAACCCTGAAGGCATTTGAAAAAATCATTATTTGAGCTACATTTATTTTGTCGTCTGCAAATGCTTTGAATCTGGACAAATCTAAAATTTTGCTGTTAATTTTGTTAGTTAAGACCTAATGTGCCTGCGCTGGAACAAATCTATATGGGTAACATCATTGGCTTACGGAAGGTGGACTTATTTTTGAGTTTGGTATTTGCAGACTCTGGATGTTTCTTGCTTTGATAGAACGTATGAATAGTGACTCTGTTCATGTGCAAGCTTATTACACCCACTCATTTCTTAATGAGCAAAATATTAAACGGGTTTCCATCATTGCCGCGCCATAGGTCATTATAAGAACAAATACAGGAATGAATGTCTTTATTGAGTCATCGCATGCTAATGCAATCACCGATTGCTTTTGGCAGACAGTTGGGTTGAACAAAATTACAACGCTCGAATTTGACCTAGAACGCAAGAAACCATATGATAAAGCACGTAATTGGGTGCCACAGTCTGACATAGTGGCATCGTTACCTCCTAATAAACTTTAGAAAACTTCTATGATTCCATGTTGAAAATACTCTCCGCACTGGTTGTCGTTTCAGCGCAGAAGGCTTCTTATCGATATCTGCCCCAATAATATTTACACGTCGCCCGCCATGTGGTGTGGCACTAGAATGGATTGCTCCGGGTCGTAGTTGTCAAAAGTAGTTCCATTTTCAAAAAAATTTGATATTGAGCACTTCTGTTGGACTGTATTATTAGAAAACTTTTAAAAAATGTCTAAAATGTGTTTTTGGTGTGATTTGAGTATTTGTTGTGAAAGTGAGACAAAGCCCATCATTTGAGTTATTTTTAATTTATCGTCTGCAAATGCTTTGAATTTTCAGAAGTCTAAAACTTATGCCGTTTGGTAAATAGTTAAACCCTTTATTTTCTGGATATCAACTTGACGCGACTATGTTAGCAAATGAAATTTCGTTTGTGATTTGTATAACGTGATGGTGATTTCGCCATTTCATTGTTCGGTTATTTAAGCATTAACCATATTAAGACATCCAGTTGACGCTACTGCGTAAGCCAATGAAACTGCGTATGATATTTGTCCCTCGTGACGGTTATTTCGACATTTCATTGGTCAGTTATTTAAATATAGTAAAAGTATGGTGTTATTACACTAGCCATCCATTCGGCATACCTCGGGTGATCCGGTGATTAAATCCCTCGGCTGTATCACGTGACTTGGTATGCACATACACGGTAAATTTCGCACATCTCCGGAAGCACACCGCTTTACCGTTATTAAAATTGCAAGGCTGCTCTTAAAAAAGAAAACATGAGTAAATTTTCTATCGTTATCTTTCTAAGAATATTTCAGTCAGCAAACAGTTGGTACATTCAACTTTTATCGTAGTTTATCAATTCCGTTGGGAGCTTTCATCGACAGATTGATAGAAGTGAATAACTTCATCGTAGTTGTTCATGTCGTTGCTAAGCGATCTACAGGGGCGCCGCCAGGTTTAAGATCATGTGATTGGTAGTTCAAAATGGAAGCCTCCTCTATACGGACGAGGTTAGATGTAGGTACGGAATCGGCCGAGTTGTGACGAGTGACCAGCCGGCGTGTAGAAATATCTCTACTGCTATATATAGATGCCAGGTACGAGCGTTGGTTTAACTCTTAGCCGGACGGCCATTTTTTTAAACTCGATCAAATAAAACATTTACAGACGACAAATTAAACGTAGCCCAAACGATGATCCGTGTCTTTGAAAGGACTGAATTTTAATACAAGGACTTTTTCACAAATCGCCGGAAGGAAGTTTAGTCTGTTCGATTCGACCCCTCAACTACTGGACGAATAGTCCTGCGAGTTCCCATCAAGTCACATGGTATTCATGGAATAAAAAGTGCTACAGCCAATGCCCGTCCTTCGCCCTTTTTTAACAGGTTTTTTTATCCACGCAAAACGCTTTATACTTATAACCAATTCTATTGACATACACGAGAATTGCTAAATATAGCAATGTCCCTCCCACCCCTATGATAACATCATACATCAAGTTATGTAGGCATACAAAAGTACTGCTCTAACACAACCCACTTTTTTTTTCTTCTTGTATCATTTCTATCCTCGCCAAACACCTCTATACAATGTATATCAAATTTTGTAGACATACGCGATGCCTCTTTTATTCAATACTCCCTCCCCACGCCAAGCACTTCACGCATAAAATTCCGTAGGCATACACAAGTACTGCCAGAGCAACGCCAAGCTTTACTATTTCATAATTTTATAATTTTAGTTTAAACATATTTTATTCATCAAATAGTTACAAATATTTAAAGACAATTCAATAGAATAACAAAAAATAAATGACGAAATGGATCAGAACGAAAGCAAAGCTTATATGGTTCTTCTCCAAAATTCCAGGTACACAGTTACAGGTTGATATTAATGTATAACGTAGAAAAAAAGATAATAACGGTATTTTATAATTTTACTACGACACAAACAACTTTTCACGAAACGAAACAAGAAATATCTTTAAAAAAGGGATAGACGGCGTTAAATGTGCTAAAATATGAATATGTACACTCTTTTGTGGTGAAATATGAATATGTACACTTTTTTGTGGTGAAATATGAATATGTACACTCTTTTATGGTGAAATATGAATATGTACACTCTTTTGTGGTGAAATATGAATATGTACACTCTTTCGTGGTGAAATATGAATATGTACACTCTTTTGTGGTGAAATATGAATATGTACACTCTTTTGTGGTGAAATATGAATATGTACACTCTTTTGTGGTGAAAAAGTAACACTGCCATCAACTGCTCGAAAATATGGCTGCCCGCAGAATAAAAATGTACACCTTTTTGACCAATCGCAGATTATTATTTATTCATTCTAATATAACAATACCAAAAAATAGGTCAAAAGCCAGCGCATTTGGCTAGGCAAAAAAAGAGGAATTCTGCAGGTATACACCAGTATTGCTGCGGTAATATCTGTCTTTATTGTTTAAGGCAATCGTTTTTCACGTCGTTTTATATATCGAATTCTGTTGGCATCCACAAATGAGGCAAGCCTTTACAAAGAACCTGAATATGTTCCTCCTGGGAAATTAACTGGAATAAACAAAGACGATGTTGTTCCCCCGAAACGCTCATTGCAAAACCAAATAGTTCATAGATAACATGATATAAAGGATTACATAACGCAATATCTTTACAACTATTTGTGCTCATCTAGAAATGAACCATGCTCTATGTAAAAGGGGCTTCGTGCATCTGCGAAAAGTATCGACCCAGGTCAGCCTGCGCATTCCGCGCAGGCTGACCTGGGCCGAAACTTTTCGGTATCGGTCAATTTTCCAAGGACAAGTGTACCTCATGAGTCAGTCGGTTATTGGACAAAATGCACTTCATAGATCCATAATTATGTAATGAATTGCTTGGTATCATGGACCACGGGGATGCTTTAAGCCCCCCTTTTTTCAGAGTATGGCTCAAGTATACGTTAAAAGAAAATTGATGATTTCTGTTAAGTTTTTTTTGTTTTGCAAATATCAAACACTTAATTGGTAGATGAAGCATTGAAGAAAAAAACTTTGTGCACTCGATAAACCTTTCATTATCAGTTTATATTAGTGTTTATGTTTAAAATAACAGGTTTAAAATCACCTACCGTGACGGGATAATTTATAAATCCAACTCTATAATGTTTATATTTTATATTATCTCATCACGGTTTGTGGTTTTAAACATGTAATCCGAAAAACAAACAATAAGATAAACTGCTAATGAAAGGTTCATCGAGTTACAGTTACAAGTATATACATACGTCGATGTATAAAAAGCAAGTCTTATTATTGTTTGTTGCAACGTTAAAATCAGTTCTCCGTTAAAATCAGTTCAGGACTTTAACGGAGGACATATCAACGTTAAAATCAGTTTTTGCCATTAAAATCAGCTACTTTAAAATCAACTGCCACACGCTAAAATCAGTTTTCAAATTTTACTTACGTTAAAATCAGATGTAATATTTTTTCTAATTTCAATAACGTTAAAATCAGTTTTTCAAATGTATGGAATATACAGACCTAAAAAACTAATACATAAAGAATAATGGCAATACTCGCTTTAACGCTTGGTTTCTTCCACATTATTACTCTATGCCCTCATTTCAAAAAAAGAAATGAAATATACTGTCTTTCTTTCTGTAAGTCATGCATTTCGTCTTGACTAGGTGTTCGATTTCGGACTGTAACTATAACGTTTAGAATAATTGCCCTTTTATAAGTTTTTTTGACAACTTAGCAAAAATAATGCATTTGGTATAATGTCTCTTGAAGGGATTGATTGATTGATTGATTGATTGATTGATGGCTGGCTGGCTGGCTTGCTGGCTGGTTGGCTGGCTGGCTGGATGGATGGATGGAAAGGCAGAAGGGAGGGTGGGTGTTTGGATGGACGGACGGACAGACGGACGCACTGACGACAAACCGACCGAACGACTGACCAATCGATCAAACGATTGATTGATCGATTGACTGATTGATTCTAACGCTTTGTCAGTCATATTTCAGTGACATTACTTAGGCTTTCAGAATATCATGCGCCTTTTGGTCCTTACCAGCACTGCAAATCATGATGCATTTTCTTTTTTCTTTATTTACTATAAGCATATGGATTCAACTAATGGTTTTGGGAGGTAACTGTTTCACTTTCCTGTGCCCTGGATGGCGCCGGACTTTTAGTCGCATGTGTAGTATAGTGTTCCAGCCCACAGATAAAAATAAATGGTAGCTTGTGTTTGTTTAAATAGACACGTGTTCTGCCCAAAGGTGACGGTTGCGTGATTAACCCTTTCCCAAACGACAAATTTGGACTGGTTCAAATTGAAAGAGTTTACAGACAACAATTTCAAATTTGATGAAAATGGCAGAAAGTTATCAGAAAGGGTAGAAAACACTGTGGGAAAAGGAGAAATTGCTCGTTACGAGCAATTTCTCCTTTTCCCACAGTGTTTTCAAAAGACTTGTACTGCAGACACGTGAAAACCAGGGCTTGTTTGGGAAAGGGTTAATGTTAAATTGAACTGTGTGCTTCTAAATATAGAAAGGTATACAACTCCAAACAACGAACTACCTTATGTTCAGTCAATTTTCATGACAAAACTACCACAAAACCACTAAAATTCCTATAACTATGCCTTTTATCAATGATACATATATTTTTCTTTAAAATTCGCATACATGCATGAGCACAATTACACTAAGATGATATAATTAAATCTTAACCCTTATCCTGCTGAATAAAAGAAATGAAACTTTATAGTCGATAGTAGAAGCCCAAAACTTTCTTGTTTCAAAGGTATTTTTGGAGGAAAGATATCTCCTTATCGGATAGTGTAGATCAAAGATCAGACTGTACGTTCTGTGCAGTCTGATCTTGATCTACGCTGTCCGCAAAAGGTCAGTGGGTCGCGATAAGAAGCCTAAGGGTTAAAATTTTAAGAACGGTCAGGTCGCCGAGATCTTACCGACATACATGTACACAATTCACCGACAAATTACACTGAAAATGAATCAAATCACATGCCAATCTTTTGAAATATGCATGCAATTAATAGAAATAGACTTACTTGTAACAGACAGATAGTTCCTCAGTCGAAAAATCTTCAAATTAAGGCATAATAAACCATTTTTCCACTCCGTGAACTGTCGTCACCTAATTTACGGGTCGTTCATTTTAATAACAGAATGTACAGCTGACCACGAATCACGGTTTCGGATAAATCGTTAATTACATCCACACTTAAAAGATTTTTCAACTGAGGAACTATCCGTCTGTTACAAGTAAGCCCATAGGACCATGTTTCAATCCACGGTCGGGTTCACACTGACACTGTAACCCCCCAAGATGTATGCACACAACAAATTTGAAATATTTACCTTAAATCATTATCTCCCGCTAGATGGCATTCTACAAATACACATCTATCTAATTTGGGCATCCTGGGTACAGAAGCGGAGTAATTTTTCAAAACAACAACCGTGACTTTGAATTTCAAATAAAATAAACGTTTACTCGATAAAACGCTACCTGGTGCCATTCATTCAGCTATGATCGGCTAACATGTAACCTATGCACCGACCATTTATTAAAACAGCCCCTACGTGCTTTGGTAATAGGCTAATAGCTTCAATATAAGCCCTACTTTTCCCCGGTAGATGGGGGATGGGTGATGCGTCATATGAGACAGGTCGAATCCTCGAAGAATATGACATGCGCAGACGACGACCTTAAATAGCACGGCAGACGGACGGACGGGCGGTTCGATTACCTTATAGCCCCAAAGTTCCCGTTAGGGGCATAAAAAATTTGCAAATGACACCTTTTTTTTTTCAAAGGAGTTTGTATGGAGAATATTACAACTGAATGTAGGCGTACCACGTATCAATTTGTGAGTCAGGAGAACATAAAAACAATTTTGGTCTGTAAAGACTATCAAAAAAACATGCGTGGTTTTAGCGTGTGGCAGTTGATTTTAAAGGGAGGTAAAAAGTGAAAACTGGTTTTAACGGAAATGACTTTAACCCTTTACCACACAATCCCGACCCTGTGAAAGAAGCCTTTTGAAAACATTGAGGGAAAAGGAGAAAATGCTGGTTTTCTACCCTTTCCAAAACCAAATTTCAATTTTTCAGTCACACTCATTTTGTCGTCTTCAAATAGTTTTGATTTGGACCAGTCTACATTTTTGTTGTGTGGTAAAGAGTTAACGGCAAAAACTGACTTTAACGTTTGTATGTCCTCCGTTAAAATCATTTTTTTTTCAAAAACTGATTTTAACGGAGAACTGATTTTAACGTTGCAACATTGTTTATTCGACGACACGATTTTAGACTCGTCCACAAAGAGAGCATTTGAGAGGAGAAGTTAATGGCGAGCTCAAGATGATTGGGTTTGTCTTTGATATATACACAGTGGAAAAAATGAAATTCTGGCTTGATACCTGCATTGTCCCATTTTCTCACACTATTTTAACAAGAGGACCATGATGGTCCTAAATCGCTCACCTGAAATGCAACTCAGCTCAACACCATAATGCTACATGCCAAATATGAAAGCTCTAGCCCTTATGGTTTGGGACAAGAAGATTTTTAAAGATTTCCTTCTTTATCTCTATGTGAAATCCGAGAACCCACAACATAGGGTCAACTTTTAACACCAGGGCCATAATTTAAAGTATTTTGGTAGAGGGTCACTAGATGATGCTACATACCATATATGAAAGCTCTAGCCCTTACGGTTTGGGACAAGAAGATTTTTGAAGATTTCCTTCTTTATCTCTATGTGAAATCCGAGAACCCACAACATAGGGCCAATTTCCACACTAGGGCCATTATTTGAAGTAATTTGGTAGAGGATCACTAGATGATGCTACATGCCATATATGAAAGCTCTAGCCCTTACGGTTTGGGACAAGAAGATTTTTGAAGATTTCCTTCTTTATCTCTATGTGAAATCCGAGAACCCACAACATAGGGCCAATTTCCACACTAGGGCCATTATTTGAAGTATTTTGGTAGAGGGCCACTAGATGATACTACATGCCATATATGAGAGCTCTAGCCCTTATGGTTTGGGACAAGAAGATTTTTAAAGATTTCCTTCTTTATCTCTATGTGAAATCCGAGAACCCACAACATAGGGCCATTTTCAACACTAGGGCCATAATTTGAAGTATTTTGGTAGAGGGCCACTATATGATGCTACATGCCAAATATGAAAGCTCTAGCCCTTACGGTTTGGGACAAGAAGATTCTACAGATTTCCTTCTTTATCTCTATGTGAAATCCGAGAACCCACAACATAGGGCCAATTTCCACACTAGGGCCATTATTTGAAGGATTTTGGTAGAGGGCCACTAGATGATACCACATGCCATACATGAGAGCTCTAGCCCTTATGGTTTGGGACAAGAAGATTTTTAAAGATTTCCTTCTTTATCTCTATGTGAAATCCGAGAACCCACAACATAGGGCCATTTTCAACACTAGGGCCATAATTTGAAGTATTTTGATAGAGGGTCACTGGATGATACTACATGCCAAATATGAAAGCTCTAGCCCTTATGGTTTGGGACAAGAAGATTTTTAAAGATTTCCTTCTTTATCTCTATGTGAAATCCGAGAACCCACATCATAGGGCCATTTTCAACTCTAGGGCCATAATTTGAAGTATTTTGGTAGAGGGCCACTAGATGATACTACATGCCATATATGAGAGCTCTAGCCCTTATGATTTGGGACAAGAAGATTTTTAAAGATTTCCTTCTTTATCTCTATGTGAAATCCGAGAACCCACAACATAGGACCATTTTCAAGGCTAGGGCCATAATTTGAAGTATTTTGGTAGAGGGCCACTAGATGATACTACATGCCATATATGAGAGCTCTAGCCCTTATGATTTGGGACAAGAAGATTTTTAAAGATTTCCTTCTTTATCTCTATGTGAAATCCGAGAACCCACAACATAGGGCCATTTTCCACACTAGGGCCATTATTTGAAGTATTTTGGTAGAGGGCCACTAGATGATACTACATGCCATATATGAGAGCTCTAGCCCTTATGATTTGGGACAAGAAGATTTTTAAAGATTTCCTTCTTTATCTCTATGTGAAATCCGAGAACCCACAACATAGGGCCATTTTCCACACTAGGGCCATAATTTGAAGTATTTTGGTAGAGGGTCACTAGATGATGCTACATGCCAAATGTGAAAGCTCTAGCCCTTACGGTTTGGGACAAGAAGATTTTTAAAGATTTCCTTCTTTATCTCTATGTGAAATCCGAGAACCCACAACATAGGGCCAATTTCAACACTAGGGCCATTATTTGAAGTATTTTGGTAGAGGGTCACTAGATGATGCTACATGCCAAATATGAGAGCTCTAGCCCTTAAGGTTTGGGACAAGAAGATTTTTAAAGATTTCCTTCTTTATCTCTATGTGAAATCCGAGAACCCACAACATAGGGCCATTTTCAACACTAGGGCCATAATTTGAAGTATTTTGGTAGAGGGTCACTAGATGATACTACATGCCATATATGAGAGTTCTAGCCCTTATGATTTGGGACAAGAAGATTTTTAAAGATTTCCTTCTTTATCTCTATGTGAAATCCGAGAACCCACAACATAGGGCCATTTTCATCACTAGGGCCATAATTTGAAGTATTTTGGTAGAGGGCCACTAGATGATACTACATGCCATATATGAGAGCTCTAGCCCTTATGATTTGGGACAAGAAGATTTTTACAGATTTCCTTCTTTACCTCTATGTGAAATCCGAGACCCCACAACATAGGGTCATTTTCCACACTAGGGCCATTATTTGAAGTATTTTGGTAGAGGGCCACTAGATGATACTACATGCCATATATGAGAGCTCTAGCCCTTATGGTTTGGGACAAGAAGATTTTTAAAGATTTCCTTCTTTATCTCTATGTGAAATCCGAGAACCCACAACATAGGGCCTTTTTCCACACTAGGGCCATTATTTGAAGTGTTTTGGTAGAGGGCCACTAGATGATGCTACATGCCATATATGAGAGCTCTAGCACTTATGGTTTGGGACAAGAAGATTTTTAAAGATTTCCTTCTTTATCTCTATGTGAAATCCGAGAACCCACAACATAGGGCCATTTTCAATACTAGGGCCATAATTTGACGTATTTTGGTAGAGGGTCACTAGATGATGCTACAAGCCAAATATGAAAGCTCTAGCCCTTAAGGTTTGGGACAAGAAGATTTTTACAGGTTTCCTTCTTTATCTCTTTGTGAAATCCGAGAACCCACAACATAGGGCCATTTTCAAGACTAGGGCCATAATTTGAAGTATTTTGGTAGAGGGTCACTAGATGATGCTACATGCCAAACATGAACGCTCTAGCCCTTAAGGTTTGGGACAAGGAGATTTTTACAGATTTCCTTCTTTATCTCTTTGTGAAATCCGAGAACCCACAACATAGGGCCATTTTCAACACTAGGGCCATAATTTGAAGTATTTTGGTAGAGGGCCACTAGATGATACTACATGCCATATATGAGAGCTCTAGCCCTTATGATTTGGGACAAGAAGATTTTTAAAGATTTCCTTCTTTATCTCTATGTGAAATCCGAGAACCCACAACATAGGGCCATTTTCAACACTAGGGCCGTAATTTGAAGTATTTTGGTAGAGGGCTACTAGATGATGCTACATGCCAAATATGAAAGCTCTGGCCCTTACGGTTTGGGACAAGAAGATTTTTACAGATTTCCTTCTTTATCTCTATGTGAAATCCGAGAACCCACAACATAGGGCCAATTTCCACACTAGGGCCATAATTTGAAGTATTTTGGTAGAGGGTCACTACTTGATACTACATGCCATATATGAGAGCTCTAGCCCTTATGGTTTGAGACAAGAAGATTTTTAAAGATTTCCTTCTTTATCTCTATGTGAAATCCGAGAACCCACAACATAGGGCCATTTTCAACACTAGGGCCATAATGTGAAGTATTTTGGTAGAGGGCCACTATATGATGCTACATGCCAAATATGAGAGCTCTAGCCCTTACGGTTTGGGACAAGAAGATTTTTAAATTTTTTTCTCTCGGTTGCCATGGCAACCAGAGTTCTTCATGGAATTCAAATCTTTGAAGTATTTTGAAAGTGCATCACCTAAGGATCATTTCTGTGAAGTTTCACTGAAATCTGTTGGGCGGTTTCAGAGAAGAAGATTTTTTAAGTAATTGTTCACGGACGGACGTACGGACGGACACACGGACGGACGGACGGACGCCGGACAACGATCGATCACAATAGCTCACCCTGAGCACTATGTGCTCAGGTGAGCTAAAAAGCCGTCTTCACAAATATCGTGAAAATATGAAATTCTGGCTTAATGCCTACATTGTCCCATTTTCTCACACTATTTTAAAAAGTCCTCTTCACAAATTTCGTGAAAATATGGGAACAGTTGGAGACTGATAAACCAAGGGCTACGACTTGAAGTTGTTATGTTTTTTTTCTATCCAAAAAGAACTCTGGAACCCATAGACGAAAGTACAGGTTACATCTAGAGCCCCGAGAAACAACAACAGAGAAAGGTTAACCCTTTACCACACAATGCCGCCTTTTGACGCCCCTGGGAAAGAAGCTGTTGCAACCTAACTGTCAGGATGGCTCACTTCAAATCAGGGGAACAAATGGGTATATAACTAGCCGAGAAACTAAGTGTTGGACTTCACGGGACTAACCAGTACTTTGTATACTTTGACTAGGTAGGCGTGCAGGCGTGTATTACTTGAATGAGTGAACTGATTTCTTAGGCCGAATATTAAATTGAAAAATGTCAGGACTTGTAAATAATCAGAAAAGAGTAAATGTGCAATCAACTGTCTTTTATTCAGAAAAGCAATATCTTAGGCAAAATTATGTCTTGTCAATTATCAAAACAAATAGCACCTGAATGTGTCGTACATTACACTAAGGATAAAAGATATTTGTTTGAGCAATGAACATAAACCTCTTTGGCTATTATGAATAACGATGCAATGGGACTAGGTAACAAGTATTTAAAAATCAATGTTCAAACAGTAATCTTAAGGTCTTCAATTATTACAAAATAATAAAAAAGAGTGACTCTGATTAGCGGTTTCAAAAAAAGGAAATAAATGAATAAATAAAAAAATAAACCTAAGTGTAGATCTAGGACTTCTAAGTAGATCTTTCTTCAGAAAATAAAAAAATCTTTTCAGAAATGTCAAACTCGTTTAAAGACAAAAATTAATTAAAAGAAATCTAAATTTCGTTAAATGCACGAAAACTTCTAAACTAAAGCATGATTTCGTCCTAAAATGATAAAATAAGCATAAGCAACCTAAAGCATTGTACTGTCAACTTAAAAGAACTAAAAATAATTGCAAACAAAAAATATAAGTTAGGTACGTGTTGCCTACCGAGTACCGGAGTGAAGTCCCCGAAATCCGAGAAGACCGCCGCTTTTATAGCGCAAGCCTTCCACGGACGTCGGGAATTCCACCAACAGAAAAAACGTTGGAAAAATAGAAGATTTTCCACGAACGTCGGGAAAACAGAATTCCCGCAACGTCGGGAACAGCGTTCGTTATATTCCCGACGACGTCGGGAAGACAAAATTTGCGCAAAGAAAGAGTGGCGTATTCAGTCTGAAAAGGAGTAAAATTACGCCAATACACATATCGGTACAAAAACTAATTAATGCGATTATTTAGAAAAAGGACTAATCTTTCTGATTATAAGTTAAATGTCTCTCGAATGCTTTGAGAAACTAACTTATTTGCCCTCGAACTTTTCGCGGTCCGAAACAATTTTGTTTACATTACCAACGGTCGATCCCATAATGCATCATTCTGTCGGGTCATAAAAGGTCACAAGACAAACATGGCCACAGAGATGCAATACGAAGACCGACCTAAATATGGAAAATCGACCTAATAAAGAGATGACAACGCCTGTTACACAGTGCAGGGTTAGTAAACAATCCCTTACTCAATGCTCGTAGACCGTGAACCGTCCAGACTTAAAGATTTAGTAGAAAATACATGCAAAATTTAGCGAGTTGTCTGACCAAAATAACAGTCACAGGAAACTGGGTCGTGAAACAAACCGGATTGCAACAAAGCCTTTAGAAAACATTGTGGGAAAAGGAGAAAATGCTGGTAACCAGCATTTTCTCCTTTTCCCACAATGTTTTCTACCCTATCAAAGAAAATTTGCACCATTAGAGCCACATTGAAAGTGACGTCTGCAAATGCTGTCAATTTGGACAAGGCTAGAATTTTGTCGTCTGGTAAAGGATTAATATTTCTTGTCGTTTCAATATTGTTTTAGTTAGCTTGTTACTTGATATTTTGGTAAAACGCTGTAGAACCTTAGCACAAGGGTGACAACCTACGTCATAGCAGAGGTGTCGGAAACATTTTGAACAGCCGCCATTTTGTGCGCAAAGTGCAGATTAATTACTTTAAAAAGATATATGTATCTAAAATTTACTTAGAATACCTGCTTCATCTGGTGACGGTAAATATATTTGTCCTATTCGTGAAATCAAAATGCCATGAAACAATGTTGTAGCTCTAAACACTTCAACACAATTGAAATGTATACGACATCTATTGTTAAATCGCACATGTGTCACCGGCTTCGAAAATTGTGCGGAGGTAATTGCAAAATCAACGAAACTAATGAACAAAATATTAATGTATACTAACGAAGAAAGTTGTCAGGTACCATATGCACTGCTTTGTTTGGACAGATCTTCAATAACAATAATGTACAAGCTGAAAAACTTACCTTTTAAAACGAAAATGGCGGATTTAAAATGTCTCCGATGACGTATGCTATGACGCAGGTTGTTACCCCTGTTAGCGTAGAACTCAAACGTAAAACTGGTGAAGCCGGGCACAGAGATGAGTCATTGAGCTGACGCCGTGATATGGGTGAAATACTATTTAAATCGGCATGAAACCTTACCCAAGCAAACGAATGGACGGACGGACGGGCGAGGGGGCGGACGGACGAAGAGACAAATGAAACAATAACAAGTTCAAGGCCAAAATCTGTGACATTATACCTACATTCCTCTATTTGATGGATCACCTCTATACGTAAATCCTTTACAGAAGTAACCCAATCTTGAAATGACTCTGATAAAGAAGACTTTTGAAAACATTGTGGGATAAGGAGAAAATGCTGGTAACCAGCATTTTCTCCTTTTCCCCCACAATGTTTTCCACCCTTACCCCAAAAACTTCAATTTTTCAGTCACATTCATTTTGTTGTCTGCAAATGCTTTGAGTTTGGACCAGCAGAAAATTTTATCGTCTGGTAAAGAGTTGAAGCATCACTGATTTTGTCTACTACTGATCCATGTGAGACACAATTCTGTGCCGCTGATAACGAGCTCCGCTTGTAATGTCCCTAATTTGCTGTTATGTCAGAAATATGGTCATGATTTATGGAATGTGTTGCGACCAGCAAGTTGCAACAACAGACTGAAAACTGGACAGAGAGGTCAAACCATTATGGCGGCAGAGTCGACAACAAAGGACAATAAAGCAGGAAAACTCAGGTCAAATATAAAAGATGCGATGGCAATTAATAGTAATAGTGAATCTTTGTTTGAAATTACAAATTCTACAAACACACAGAAAAACGCTAGGGGGAAAATAAACAGTCTGAAAATACGGAAACGAATTGGCACGGAAGGACGGGGGATCGCAAGACTGACTCAGTTGAGGGCCATGAACACTTAACCCTTTACCGCACAATGCCGCCTTTTAACGACCCTGGGAAAGAAGCCATTTGAAAACATTGTGGAAAAAGGAGAAAATGCTGGTAACCAGAATTTTCTCCTTTTTCCACAATGTTTTCTATCCTATCAAAGAAAAATTTCACCATTTGAGCCACATTGAAATTGCCGTCTGCAAATGCTTTCAATATGGACAAGGCTAAAATTTTGTCGTCTGGGGTAAAGGGTTAAACAACAATGAAAAACTCTACCTTATTTTATCTAAACTGACTGAAACTGAAAATCGTCTCAAGCCTTTTGAAGAAAAAACAAAACTTCATACTGCTTTGGACCAATCCCATATTAATAAACGATAACTTAAATGGTACTTTAAAAAATGGAAGGCAAGAGTATTTCAACCACGCAAATGTGTTTAGAAATTTGGGGAACACTTATTGGTAAGTTGGTGGACATCGCCCGGGGTCCTGACCATTTTCAATATACTCAGTATTATACATGTGAATCCATCTTAAATGAAAAAGAATATAAAATTCTTCTCGTAAGTATTTATTTCTTTTTTTTTTTTTTCATTTACATCCCAGCTATTAAAGAAGACAGAACAAATCATTCATTCATTCATTCATTCATTCATTCACTATCTCATTCATTCATTCACTCATTCATAGCATTTTCCAGGCTCTGTGTTGGCAAGAACATTTGCAAACAAATTGGACCACGTGTATCACAAATCAGATTGCACAGGACCTGGGTTTGATTTTAATATAGACTGTCTCCAAGAGAAGCCAGATATACATTTTGCCTAGTACGGATTGTTCTTTTACGTCAGTTACTGATTCATTTATGTTTTCATTCATCCACACGTTTTTCGATACTGTAGGCAAAAATATCGACAACCAAATTATTAGCCCTTAAGCTGCTTATCGCGACTCACTGACCTTTTGCGGACAGTGTAGATCAAGATCAGACTGCACAGAACGTGCAGTCTGATCTATGATCTACACTGTCCGACACGGTATTTTCTTTCCGGTGAAATCAACTTTGAAACCACAATGTTTTGGGCTTTTAGTATTGAGTAGAAATTTGCGTTTGATTTATTCAGCAGCTTAAGTGTAAGTGCATTGAGGTAAATTGGGACTATATTGAATTATTAGATCTCTCCATCGTAGAATGGTTGGATAAATAGGTCAGCATCAAAGGCGATAAATCATTGAGTTTTTCCTATCAAATTATCATGGGTATTCCCTTTGATACTATAACCCTGAGATAGGACAAGACAAGTATGACTTAGGTCGATAGATTTATTAAATATCGGGCATTTTTATGACTCTTCTTATCTGTTGGATATATTGGCAAAGTTGATACTCACGTCTGAATACTACACCACACAATGTCGTAGGCGTTCGGCCTTACAACTGTCTGTCTGTCTGTTTTTCTGTCTGCCTGTAAGTTTTATTCTTTCACCATTCAACTTTCACATCGCAAGAGTTTCATTACAACATTGTGGAAGAGAACTTTTACATTACGAGGGGGGGGGGGGGGTGTTAAGATTTCGGTGGCCGTTTTTAGTAATTCTTGTCACAAGTATTGTGCAGCAGAAACATCCTCACAAAAAACAAGAAATATCTTTAAGAAAGATAGACGGCGTAAATTTGCCAGCAAATAGGCAGGGCCCTTAGAATAAACATGTCTACATTTTTGACCAATCACAAATTTCTATTTATTCATTTTTTATCAGTATTAAAAAGTAGGGAAAAAGCCACGCCGAAAACATGGAAAAAGATCCCAAAATTTTGTATAAAAGGAAAGGGTCGGCGGAGATACTCTATTAACTTGGTCATAGGCAAGAATATGACGGAATTAATCAAGTTTTATATAGTTCTGCTTCATGAATAGAAGGTTCAATCACCGAATATAGTTATAACCGTTTCATTGGTCTAAGATATTGTTTTTTAACTCTTTTCCAGACACCAAAATTTTAGATTAGGCTTTACTGAAACATTTGTAGACTTCAAATAGTACAAAATGGCTAAAACGATAAGGACACAGGCGTTCGTTTTGTGACGAACTTCGCCATCTATACATTGTAATCTATACATAGTAAAATTAGTGTTGCACCCCCTGTGTTTTTTACCGGGTTTGATTTTCTGACGTGAATGAGATAAAATCCGGTCGAAATTAGAATTTGCCCATAAAATGAACTGAACTGAGGTATCCCTTGACCTCATGGTATGTGGGAATCTTTTGCCTAGATGTTGCTTTCAAATTTAAGAAAATCGAGAAGCGTTTAAGTTTGGTTAAAACAGGGAATTTAATGTCGAAACAAAACTTACGACAGGTTCAAAGTGACCTGCAGAGAATGGACACACAAAATCAGGCAATATTGCGTACTTCCGCCCGGGGCATGCAAAACAGTTTGTCTCACACCTCTCACGAGAGGCTGAAACAGCTCGATCAGTAGCTGCTGCCATGAGGTTAAGGGATACCTCAGTTCATTCCATTTCAGAGACAACAGACTTGTTTGTTCTTGTATATAGCAGCCAGATTCTAATTTCCAACCCATTTCATATCATTCACGCCAGAAAATTAAACATTAAACACATTAAAAACACAGGGGTTGCAACACTAATTTTACTATGTATATAAGATTGTATAGATGGCAAAGTTCGTCACAAAACGAATGCCTGTACTTTGAGATTGTAGTGAATATTGTTGAAAAAATTAGAAAATGCTGGTTGCCAGCATTTTCTAATTTTTCCAACGATGTCAAAGTTTTGCAAGGACTTCTTCCTATGAACTATAAAAACACGAGATTGCTTGGCTAACAGTTAACCTCTTACCATACTACTACGACTCTTAATGACTTTGAAGATGATATTATAATTTAAAAACATTATGGAAAAAGGGTAAAAAGCTTGTACCAAGCAATCATTCCCTTGCAATAGTCCCTTTCCTCACAATGCTTTCAATATTATAACAGAGAGACGTTTTTCTCACCTTTGAATATTTCTCTTTTCGGTCACTTGTCCTAGTGTTTGGTTACGTCTAAAATCGTCTCCATAGTAATGGATTAATATGCTTTTTCGGTATGTCTTTTACTCTTTAGCTTTATTACTTCGTAATCTTTACAGAGTAGGAATTCATGAGATATATTTGTACAAATTTTAAAACGAACCAGTCATGTTATTAGGATGGAAAAAGCAGTGTATAAGTTTTTGAAGAATCTACATGACTGTTAAAAACAAGTTAATTGGGGGGACTAGCGTAAAATTAGCCCTCACAGAGGTGCCAGGAAGAGAATTACAGTTTTACTTTTCATCGCGAAAAATACATTCAGTTGGCGGTAATAGGTCTGGTATTTCCGGTATGACATCATTGCAATAGTAGGAAAATACGTAAACTGGCAGCCTGTTATCGACCTTCGTATTCTGTTGAAGGGTGAAATTTTCAGTTAGATACATTTGAGCTGTGCTCTGTGAAAAGGAGGTTTAATGCGTCTGCAAAAAGTATCGGCCCTGGTCAGCCTGCGCAGTCCGCGCAGGCTGACCTGAGCCGAAACTTTTTGCTATCGGTCCATTTTCCGCAGCTAAAAGGACCATTGTATCTTATAATTCAGTCGTTTGTTATACAAAATGGATTTTATGATAGTATGGTGTTTAACGCTGTTTTCAACATTATTTCAGCTATATCGCAGCAGCAAGTGCACCTGTCCATGCTTTCCTGGAGTTTCTGTTACCAGTACTCCGCACAATATTCTTTCCAAGCCACTATCTACTCTCCCACATAACCATCATCAAAACAATGGTCAGCAGTGAGAGAGGAATGAATCCTGTCGCAATGACTATCATCAATCCTCGGTAAGAAATTGGCCAAGCCGGGGATCGAACCAGCGACCTCCTGTTCTCAAGTCTTGTACGCTGGATCTATAATATTGTGGTGACTTGCTTGGTGTCATGCATCCCGGAGATGCATTAAGCCCCCTTTTACCAGAAAGTGGCTCATTTTTTTTTTTTTTTTTTTTTTTTTTTTAAGATTAGACGTTAATCCACATCACTGTTGAAAGAAGGAAAGTATTATCTCCCCTTTTCATATTCATTCGCAATGCCTTGAAAAAGCGCACCGAGCTGTCATTGACGTTAGCAACGCTTATGTGTTGGTTAACGACCCCAGGGAAAAAAGATATCACGGGAAGAGAAAAAAAAAAGTTTATTAAGTCAGCAAACCTCGTTTCATTTCTATTTGCACGTTCCGGGGGCTGCATACACCAAGTATTCCAAAATGTATTCGAATTCTAATTTTCAAGGATTTTCTAAATTTCATTAGAATACAATTTCTAAACCGTCCGAAAATGTCTAGCCAATCAGAGATTCAGAGATTGTGTTTCTTTCTAACTTGATGTAAATTTTTCATCCCATAATAAGTTAAAACATCTGCACTATTTACGTGTACATTCAACCAAGGTTAAAATTATTATTGTCCATTTTTTTTTTTCTTTTATTATTCATTTATTTATTTTTATCTTGTTATTGCATGTTTAATGTCTTTGCTTTATTATAAACAATTTTTTGAAATGACAATAAATGTCTGTTACAAAGAAATTTTTGTGGTGTGTTTATTTTTTAACTGCAAATAAATGAGGGTTTAACCCTTTACCGCACAATCCCGACTTTTAACGACCCTGAGAAAGAAGCCTTTTGAAAACATTGTGGGAAAAGGAGAAAATGCTGGTAACCAGCATTTTCTCCTTTTCCCACAATGTTTTCTACCCTTTCCAAAAACAATTTTCAATTTTTTACTTACATTTATTTTTTCGTCTGCAATTTCTTTCAATTTGGACTAGCCTAAAATTTTGTTGTTTGGTGAAGAGTTAAGAATAAGACTAAGGGTGCTATTTACGATGTTTGGTGGACGCTGTAGGTATTGAAAACGAGGCAAGTCAAAGTCTAGCGGGCACTAACTCTATTACCCATGTGTAGCAACATTGAAAATTTTCAGTACAGTTTATCTTTCCTTGTTTACAATACCATTTTCCAATTTTCTCTTACCGCGCTAAGCATTGATTACGCTGCTTTTGTGGACAATCTAGATAAAGATCAGTCTGCACAGATCCTTCAGTCTGATTTTGGATCATCATTGTCTCTTTTCTTACAGATTCTGAACAACACAACATTAAATCTTTACCAAGGACAAAATTTTGGACTGGTCCAAATCCGAAACATTTGTAGATGACACATTAGATAGTGCTCGAATGATGAAGACTTACCTCAAATAAGGTAGAAAACTTTGTGGGTAAAGGAGAAAATGCTGCTGACCATCATTTTCTCCCTTTCCTACGATGTTTTCTAGGGCCCATTCCACAGGATCCTTGAAACACGGGTTTCCTCTTGTAGGCAATGTAAGAGAACTAGATCAAGATCGGGCTGCACTGATAATGCAGTCTGATCTTGGTTTCAAAGCTGAGCGTGTTCAAACCCCTTTAAACTGCGTATGCTTGCTGTATGAAATTAGGTAGATTAAGATCAGGCCGCACGAAGCATGCACAATCTGATCTTTGATCTACATAGCTGTACGAGTCCACGCCCTTCCTAGTGTGTGTGTTCCCGCACAGGGGCGTAGCCAGGTATTATAAATATTACGCACGCCAAAGACGAGCACGGGCGCTGGAATCGATAGTGACGTCATTGCAGTTTAAGAAGAAAGTACAAACGGACTGTCCATGGTATAATGAGTTGTAGTGCTGTATTTACAAACCAGGAGAAAATATAAATCTTGTCAGGTTTGCTTTTGAAATAATTTTACGAGAATAGAAACAGAAATTGTCATTTGAAAGATACAACTTAACGAACCTATTGGCAAGATTTTGAATACGCATGTGTGTATGGTGCGTAACAGGCGCCACGTCCTTGCTGTACGTAGTTTTGCACTACACAGCTTTTTTTGGGCGTTTTATCGTTGAGCACGCCTTCAAGGTCGCAGGTGAGGTCGACACACGCTCGCTGGATTGCATTTTCTGTTTCTTTTGGTTAGATTTTGACTCGGGTGTCACCTTGTGCCAGACTATATATAATTCCAATCCCAGTGTAATACAGCCACTATATTTGTTTCTTTTAACACATAATCTTTCTTGCTTTCATTGTAATATACACTTTATACTTTTTTCTTATTTTACTTGCGTTTGATATAACCATTATTGATGTCAGGTCTTTTATTTTTGTCTCGTTTTAATGGCATTGCGTCTCGGACGCCAATTTATGTCAGGTCATATATATGCAGTATGTGTGTGTATACATATGCAACTATGTCATGTAAATTTGTTGTATGTATAATGTGCTGTATGATGGGCCGGTGGCCCCTAAATACTAATAAATGAATTGAATTAACACAAACAGGACGATACCTGATGTTGTTTGTTGCTTGTACGTAGTGCTCCAGTGAGACGATCCAATCATCATCTCGTGCCCTAGGTCTTTCTTTAAAGTGTTCTTGGGCAAGAAATGTAAGAGGCTAAGCCTAGTAGGCCTATAAGTGAAATCCTGGACACAAATGAAAGAAATAAACTGTTGCAATGATAAAACTGAAATAAAAGCGACGAGAAATAGCCCGTCAGCCAGCCCGTTTCACGTCATTGATGTTAAAGGGTTAAGCTTTTTGACAAGTAAAGAACTCTTTACCAAACAGCAGCATTAATTTTATTGTAGTACAGATTGAAAGTAATTACAGACCACAAATAAATTGTGGCTGAAATGATGGACCTTCTCAATAAATGAGTAGGAAACACTGTAGGAAAAATTTCTACAGTGTTTTCAAAAGCCTTCTTTCTCAAGGTCGTTGAAACTCAGGATTGTGTGGGAAAGGGATAAATGCAATTGACGTTTTCAGAAAGATACATTAACCCTTTACCAGACGACAAAATTTTAGACCAGTCCAAATTGAAAGCATTTGCAGACGACAATTTTAATGTGGCTCAAATGGTGCAATTTTTCTTTGACAGGATAGAAAACATTGTGGGAAAAGGAGAAAATGCTGGTTACCAGCATTTTCTCCTTTTCCCACAATGTTTTCAAAAGGCCTCTTTCCCAGGGGCGTTAAAAGGTGTCATTGTGCGGTAAAGAGTTAAACCCTCATTTATTTGCAGTTAAAAAATAAACACACCACAAAAAATTTCTTTGTAATAGACATTTATTGTCATTTCTCAAAATTGTTTATGATAAAGCAAAGACATTAAACATGCAATAACAAGATAAAAATAAATAAATGAATAATAAAAGAAAAAAAATTTGGACAATGATAATTCTAACCTTGGTTGAATGTACATGTACATAGTGCAGATGTTTAACTTATTATGGGATGAAAAATTTACATATTCTTACAAAATTGAAAGAATTTACAGACGATAACTTCAGTTTGGATCAAATGATAGAATTTGTTATGGAGGGGTCGAAAATATTGTTGGAAAAGAATAAATTCTCTGCAACCAGCATTTTTTCCCTTTTCCAACAATAATATCTACCCTTTTGAATACACATCCAATCATTTTATACACATCTAATTTGTCGTCTGCAAATCATTTCGATTTGGACTAGTCTAAAATTTTGTCATCTGTTACGAGGATCAACCTTGTGAAACAAAACATTTCCAATTTTTTTCCAACTTTTGAAACTGTTTAAAACAAACCTATATTTTTATGACCTTGTGAAAGAAGGCTGTTGAAAACTTTTGGAAAAAAGAGAAAATTCTGCCTACCACTGCATCTTTACCAAACATTCTCCTATTTTAATCACCCTGGGGTAAAAGAGGTTTGAAACCATTGTGTGAAAAAAAGATAATGTTGGTTACCAGCATTTTCTCCTTTTCAAACAATATTTTCTCCCTCATCTCAGACATACTCAATCATTTGAGCCAGATTTAATTTGTCATCTGCAAAAGCTTTAAATATGGCAGAGTTTAAAATTTGTCATCTGTGGATTGTACAATTGATTGTATAGTGTTTAACACCATTTTCAATATTATTTCATTTATATAGCGGTGGTCAGTGCACTATCCATGCTTTCCTGGAGTTACAAGTACTACGCATAATATTTTTTCCAAGCCTCTGGCTGCTTTCCCACATAGCCATCGTCGAACCAATTGTCAGCGGTGAGACAGAAATGACTATCATCAATCCTTGGAAAGAAATTGGGCGAGCTGGGGGTCGAACCAGCGACCCCTTGTTCTCAAGTCCTGTATGCTACCAACTGAGCTACCGGGGCTCGGCAATTTCCCATCAATGGAGTCTGCAAATAAGAATAGGTAACACTAAATAACAAGAATAAATTAAACAAGAAAATATCAGATCACAGAAAAAAGGTTTCAAAATAAAATTTCTATGGAAATTCCCCCTGCCATTTGACGTTCGGCACATGGTGGCGCCACCTTACGGACATTTTGCAACATTCAGTCAGGTTGTCTGCAAAGTCGTAAAATCCAAGGTTGTCAAGTAGTTCATAGACTCCGGCTCTCCCACCAACCTGATAATTAGAATGTTAGTCTTAGTCACATAATGTGCTCTGCAAAAAGGGGGCTTAATGCATCGGCGAAAAGTATAGACCCAGGTCAGCCTGCGCAGTCCGCGCAGGCTGACCTGGGCCAAAACTTTTCACTAATTGGTCAGTTTTCTGCATGTCAAAGGACCGGTGTACCTCATGAATCAGTCGGTTGTTGTACAAAATGGATTGTATTGATCCATAAATATGTGATGACTTGCTTAGTATCATGGATCACGGAGATGCATTAAGCCCCCTTTTGCCAGAGCATGACTCACATACAAGAAATATTAATTTTACTCATCTAAACTCTTTACAGAACAATGAGATTTTAGACTAGCCCAAGTTGAAAGCATTCTGCAGACAACAAATCAGATGTTGCTCAAACAATGAAATATGTCATTGAAAGGGTAGAAAAACATTGTGTGAAAAGGAGAAAATGCTGGTAGCAATTTCTCCTTTTTCCACAATGTTCTTAAAAGCTTTCTTCTTCTGCCCCTCACGCAAACAGAGTTTTTTTTTAAATCATGCTTGTTAAAATTGGATATCAACAGGCATTAAGGTTTAACTCTTTACCAAACGACAAAATTTTGGAATGGACCAAATTGAAGGCATTTGCAGACGACAAATTAAATGATGATAAAATGATGATTTCTGCCTGTGATTGGCTAGAAAACATTGTGGGAAAAGGAGAAAATGCTGGTTACCAGCATTTTCTCCTTTTCCCACAATGTTTTCAAAAGGCGTCTATTTCAGGGTCGTTAAAACTTGGGATTGTGTGGTAATTGTGTCGGGATTGTGCGGTAAAGGGTTAATGCATAAATACAAGAGAGAACATCACAGGAACAGGTAAATATGCTATTCACAAGTAATTCCACCTTCTGTCAAAATGTTTTCAAGACAGAATCAAAGGACTCAAAGGCCTGTAAAGCGGATTTGTGGAGTAGCATAAAGCTGTAATATGCTGTAATAAAAAATAATATCAGATGAAATACATATGCAATCATTTTAAAATGGATTTAGCAAGGGCAAGGAAAGTCAAAAGTGTTCTGCCAAGCAGGCCATGCAGTAACTGTTATTCTATTACTGTTTAAGGAGTGGTACTTTAATTCGTCAATCTTACGCAGTTTTTTGCTGGTATTAGATTTCAAACTATAGGTATACAAGTGTAGGACAGCATATATGGTAGTGACAAAAGCGAGGTTGAGGTGTATTAGCTAAAGCTGAAAGTAGAATAGGCACAAGCGTAAATGACAGTATATTTGGTTCAGGTCGAACCGATAACATAGTAGAGTGTGAGTGCGCATGCATCGTTACGCATGATGTATTTGGTTCCTGTCAGAACAATCACAGTAAGCTGATTTGCTATACAAATCCGCTAAAGACGAGAAAAATTGTTCATACATGTATACTATAATGTCAATGTTCCACATGTTGTGCTAACACTGTAGACAGAGTATAGATACCACATACTCAGTAATTTCTGGTTGTTTTTCAGTAAAAATTTTCCCACCACCTCCCTTTTTTTAAAAAAAAAAAGGGGGGGGGGGTGTCAGGAGAAAAAACAAGAACAATATTTAACACAATTACAGCTTAGACGTAACCATTTGCTCTCACACTGTAGAAAGATATGTTTTAACCCTTTACCACACAATTCTGATTTTTAACGACCCTTAGAAAGAAGACTTTTGAAAACATTGAGGGAAAAGGAGAAAATGCTGGTAACCAGCATTTTCTCCTTTTCCCACAATGTTTTCTGCCGTTCACAAAAGAAACTTCCATTTTTCGGTAACATTTATTTTATTGTCTGCAAATGCTTTCAATTTGGACCAGTCTGAAATTTTGTTGTTTGGTAAAGGGTTAACCCTTTATCACACAATCCTGAGTTTTAACGACATTCAGGAAGAAGGCATTACAAAATAATGTAGGAAAAAGAGAAAATGTTGCTTCCAACAATGTTTCGTAGGACATACACTAACATCTGTGACAAATTTAATTTCTGTTTGCAACTGCTTTCACATTGGACAGGTCTAGAATTTTGTTGTCTGTTAATGAGTTGAAAAAAAAGAATACAGCACAACTACACGACTATGAATTTTAACTATTTACCAAACAAAACAGCATTTTCTCCTTTTTCCAATCCTGTTTCCTACTCTTTCAAAGATAACTGCCATTTTTTGAGACATGTCCAGTTTACCATCTGCAAAACCCTTCCAATTTGGATGTATCTTAAAATATTTCATTTGACAAAAATGTTTCAACAAAAAAATTATGCACATCATATAACCAGGGAGTAAAGGGACTCACCTCTGTCATCCACTGACTAAATGGAATGTTCCACTGGGTTTGGGCCATCCCATGTAGATAAGCGTTGAACAGTATGAGATAGATATATCTTTCTAAATATAGAATAGACTGGCACATGATCTCTTCTCTACTTTCCTCTGTCTCACACTTCTTCATCTATAAAGAACAAAAAACCAGTCAAATCTGGCTGAACTTTTTCACAAACAATCATTTCTTTGAACAACTCTAAAGAAAAAGGCTCTTGAAAACAGCTGGAAGAAAGGACAGACCCATATAACAAGGGCAGGTAACCATCAATATATTTTTGACATACATGTAGTTATACCCCTTTTTTTTTACTTAGAATTTTCACTGAAAATCAGTCTATTTTTAAAAGCAAAGCATTGTCACCTGCATGAGGTGCTCTTGTTTTCCATTTTTCAATGATATTTTCAAAAGACTTCACCCTAAGGGCTGTTAACCCTTAACCAGATGACAAAAATTCAGCCATGTCCAAATTGAAAGCATTTGCAGACAACAATTTCATTGTGGCTTAAATGGTGGAATTTGTCTTTGACAGGATAGAAAACATTTTTGGAAAAGGAGAAAATGCTGGGTACCAGAATTTTTTTTCCTTTTCCCACAATGTTTTCAAAAGCCTTCTTCCTTAGGGTCGTTAAAACTTGGGACTGTGTGGTAAAGAATTAAAGTGTGGTAAAAGGTTGAAGTACTTTTAACTTTTACCAAAAATCCCACATTTGTAGGACCTGGCGCAAGAAGGCTTTGAAAATATCATTTGAAATTCAAATATTTTGATATTTTCTTCAAAAACAGCTGAGCTAAAAATCCAGGATAAATCCTGTCATTTTGAACCACATTTAATTTTTTTGTCTGTACACTGGAAAATTCTAGGATTTTGTCCTTCGTTAAAGACTTTAACACTTATCATGCTAAATAAATAAAATGAAATTTTCAAACTGATAGTATAAACCTAAATTTCAAAAGTATTTCTGGGGAAAAGATATCAGCTTATCAGACAGTGTAGATCCAAGATCAGACTGCATGTTCTGTGCAGTCTGATCTTGATCTGCGCTGTCCACAGAAGGTTAGTGCGTGGCGCTCTGCAGCCTAAGGGTCAAGGAATGTTTTTACCTTATTGTAAGTAACAAATATAATTTCTCTCATATGAAACATGGTTGGTGTCATGGTGTTAAAAATCTCATCTAAAATAAAGTCCACCTCTCTCTTTACTTGTTGACCGTCAGGTAACATACGTACAAGTTTTTGCACAATCTGAAAACAAAACAAAGCAAACAAATCAACCGAATTTTATCTAAAGCAATTTTAGAAATGAATTAAAGTCACAGTAGTGGCCAAAAGTAAACAATGAGAGTGTTTAAATGCATCTAAATTCCAAGTGTTAGTCACTGGCAGAAAAATGAATTTTTAAACAGGTAAAAAGTAAACGAAGATAGAGCAATCTGGCAACTTTTGACCTAGTTTTAACATTAATTTTCCTGCCAGTGACTAAAACTCGGACCAACTGTACAATAACAGATTGTCATCTTCACAATAATTTCCATCCTTTTAAATGGTATGATTTAAATTCAATTGCATTTTACCACCACTTTGTTTACTTTTGGCTACTCTTGATCCTTTAACGGGACACTGTTAGTTGAATTGTATATATTGTTCTTCAGATGGTTCTTTGTGGTTCAACAGATTAAACTTGATAAAACCACAATTTTGTTATCCCTTAGTCATAATAAGTTGTTCATTAGTACTATGCTACATTTTTGGACATAGTTCAGATAATTTTGTCAACTTTTTACCCAACAATCACATATTTTCCTGACCTTGGGAAAGACAGATTCTGGAAATATTGTAGGAAAAGGAGAAAATGCTGGTCACCAGCATTTTCTCCCGTTCTGTACATGTTTTTGCCCTTTTAAAACCAGAAATGGTCAGTTGAACTCATTATATTTGTCACCTGCAAATGTTTTCAATTCCGTCAAGTCTGAAATTTTGTCAATTTGTAAAGAATTGAGAACCACTGATTGACACTAAATACAAACCTGTGAATTTGAGCCATGCTCTGGCAAGAGGGTGTTTAATGCATCTCTGCAATGCATGTTACCAAGCAAGCCATCAGACAATAATTATTATGGATCCATAAAATCCATTTAGTCTAAAAATTCACTAAATCTGGAGGTAGAATGGTCCTTGGACATGTAGAAAATTTACAAGCAGTAAGAAATTTCAACCCATGTCAGGCTGAATGGACTGTGCAGGCTGACATGGGTCATTACTTTTTTGTAGATGCACCAAGCCCCCTTTTAACATGAGCATGAGTCACTTGTAAATGGTTCAACATCTAAATCTAAATACAATAATTACTTCTGTCAAGCAAGATAAAGGATAATTATCATCAAGTAATTCACTGTCATTTTGTTGAAACACATGTGCATCTGTAGTATGTCATTTGAAAAACATGATTGTATACTTACAATGAACTCTCCCTTGGTGTATTGAGCATTTGGTAGACTTATTCTTTCTTGTTCTCCCTTATGTGAGCCTTTCGGGAAACCCTGAAAATGGAGACGTTACATTGTCAATCCATCATTTAAATTCTATACTAAACATAAAACTGGTTTTTATAACATCCCAATTTACATTAAACCTTTCCCAACCAAGTGCAAGTTTACATGATCCCGAGAGGTTGATTCATTCATTGGTTGTATAGTGTTTAATGCCGTTTTCAGCATAATACAGTAACAGATGTATCGCAGCAGCAAGTACACCTATCCATGCTTTGCCTGGAGTTTCTGTAACCAGTACCATGCAAAATTTTCTTCCCAAGCCACTGGCTGCTTTCGCACATAACCATCATCAAAACAATTGTCAGCGGTGAGACATGAATGAATCCTGTCACAATGACTATCATCAATCCTCAGAACGAAATTGGCAAAGTTGGGGATTCAAACAAGTGACCCCCTGCTCTAAAGACCTATATACCAAGTGTCCTACCAGGACCTGAGGCTTATGAAAAGGAAGCAGTTCTGGTAACAAGCATTTTCTCCTTTTTCACAGTCATCTACCCTTTTAAAGACAAATCTCATCATTTGTGCCTCATCTGATATGTTTTCTAAAAAGGATTCCAGCTAACTCTTTACCACACAATCACATCTTTTAACCCTTTACCTGACAACAAAATTTTAGCCTTGTCCAAATTAAAAGCATTTGCAGACGACAATTTTTAATGTGGCTATAATGCTGCATTTTTTCTTTGATAGGGTAGAAAACATTGTGGGACTAGAAGGCCCTGAAGGGCCTGAATATGCTCTACTGGCAGGGAATTAAATCTTGCTTTTATGCTAGCATACATTATGAATTCATGATGCAAAAAGACAAATTTTCAACAAAAAAAAATGGCTACTTTTCCCACATTGTTTCTTGGATTTTTTTTCAAAATCAATAGGATTCAAGCTGTTGATGAGACAAAACAACTGGGTGAATTTCACAAAAATCTGATTACAAATGCAGACTTTATCATGTAAACAAGAATTGGAAATTTTCAACATGAAATGGCTACTTTTCCCACATTGTTTCTTCGATTTTTTTTTCAAAATCAATAGGGTTGAAGCTACTGATGAGATAAACAAACTGTGTGATTTTCATGAAAATCTGACCAGAAATACAGACTTTATTGCGTAAACAAGAACAGAAAATTTAAATTTTCAACTTTAAATGGCTACTTTTCCAATACTATTTGTTGGATTTTTTTTCAAAGTCGATAGGGTTGAAGCTATTGATGAAATAAACAAACTGTGCAAGTTTCACGAAAATCTGAAGTTATTTGCAGACTTTATCGCGTAAACAAGAACTGGAAATTTTCAACTTGAAATGGCTACTTTTCCCATACTGTTTGTTGGATTTTTTTCAAATTCAATAGGGTTGAAGCTATTGATGAGATAAACAAACTGTGCAAGTTTCATGAAAATCCAGCAACAAATGCAGACTTTATCGCGTAAACAAGAAAAAGACTAACGGACGGACGGACAGACGGACGGACGGACAGACAGACGGACGGACGGACGACGGAAACCCCGCCATGACATAAGCTCTGCTGGCTTTCAGCCAGTAGAGCTAAAAAGGAGAAAATGCTGGTTACCAGCATTTTCTCCTTTTCCCACAATGTTTTCAAAAGGTTTCTTTTTCAGGGGCACTTAAAGGCGGCATTGTACGGGAAAGGGTTAAATATCCATAGGAAGAAGCCTTTTGAAAGTAGTGTGGGAAAAGGAGAATATGCTGGCTACCAGCATTTTCCCTTTTTCCCACGATGTTTTACCCTTTCATAGATAAATTTCATCAACTGAGCCATATTTAATTAGTTGTCTGCAACTGCTTTGGAATTGGACAAGCCTAAAATTCTGTCATTTGGTAACGAGATCCCAAAGAGCCCACTTAACCAACTCTAAAGGCATCTATACTGACATTGCAAAGGACAGTTAACCCTTTCCCAAACGATAAATTTTAGACTGGTTCAAATTGAAAGAGTTTGCAGACGACAATTTTAAATTTGATGAAAATGACAGAGAGTTCTCCAAAAGGGTAGAAAACACTGTGGGAAAAGGAGAAATTGCTCATAACGAGCAATTTCTCCTTTTCCCACAGTGTTTTCAAAAGACTTGTACTGCAGACACGTGAAAACCAGGGCTTGTTTGGGAAAGGGTTAAGTGAATTATCCTCATAAAATGAAAAAAAAAAAATGCCCCTCACTTTCATATGACACATGATCAGTCCAGCGACGGCCATAGCGAACGTTGATCGGCTTTTACCAGTCCGACAGAAAAACACAAAGGCGGTGTCGGTGTTGTTTCTCAGTCGTTCTTGTTTGCAATGGTTACAGTGGCTACATACAATCTCCATTATACGATCTATATCCTGAAAATAAAGTAGATCTATTTTTTTTTTTCAAAATCGACTCTTTATCAAACAATCCCTTGTTTTAACCACTCTGAGAAAAAAAGGCCTTTGAAAATCTTGTGGGAATAGGAGAAAATGCTGGTAACCAGCATTTGCTCCTTTTCCTTTAATGACATGTGTAATGCTCTAGCAAAAAGGGACTTAATGCATCTCCATAATGCATGATAGCAAGCAAGTCATCACAGTAGTATACATCTCTAAAATCTGTTTTGTATAACAACCAACGGAATCATGAGATAAACTGGTCCTTGACATGCAGAAAATTGACCAAAGGCGTAATTTTTCGGCCCAGGTCAGCCTGCGTCGATACTTTTTGCAAATGTATAAAGCCCCCCTTTCACAGAGCATGGCTCATATATTACTTCAAGATACAAATGCCCCGATTAATGTAAATCATACCAAAATGATATAAATCACATAAAATTTGTCATCTTCAAATTCTTTCATTTTTTTCCAAGACTGTTGTTGACTTCTATATGACTGGATTTAGAACTGGTACTTTCTTAACCCTTTACCAGACGACAAAATTTTAGCCTTGTCCAAATTGAAAGCATGCAGATGACAATTTCAATGTGGCGAAAATGATGCAGTTTTTCTTTGGTAGGGTAGAAAACATTGTAGGAAAAGGAGAAAATGCTGGTTATCAGCGTTTTCTCCTTTTCTCACAATGTTTTCTTAAGGCTTCTTTCCAAGGGTTGTTAAATGGCGGCATTGTGCGGTAAAGGGTTAAAGTGTCGATAACACCTGACATTGCCATAGTGGCTGATGTAACCCTCTACCAATCAATCTGTTGCTTTTAGAACCCAGAAGACAAATGGTTCAAGCAGAAATTGTCATTTAGCCTTCAGGGGACTAAAGAACTTACGCAAATGCAAGTAAGAAATTTCGTAAGTTTTAGCTTAAGTCCAAGTTTTGTGTTTAACTAAAATTTGCGTAGCCAAGTACGAATATAAGTTTTTGCCTAATTTTACATACAAAAATATCGGTCGTAACTGAGGACATAGGCTGAATTCTGGAGGCATTTTTTGTATTTTATCGTCATAGAGGAAGAAATTTTGAGAAAAACATTGTTATTATCCTCACAGCTATCCGTAGCAGTCAAAAATGTCATTTTTTGACGAATTATTCTTTTCTACACACATAAAAAAAATCCATATTTAACATATGAGATGATGTAAAGCATGAGAAATGTAGGTAAAATGTGCGTAAATTACGTCATATTTCCCTTTGGTTGATCGGCATGCGCTGTTTACTTAGGAAACAAGTGCGCTGGAACTACTATTTCTGCCCTCAAATTGAAGAGTTACAGATATATTTACTGATGCAAACTCACAAAGTTACGAAAGTTCAGTAAAATGGATTTACAAAAAAAATTTCGTAAATCTGAACATAGGCGTAAAGTTGTGAAAATCCTTACGCGAAAACAAACAAATTGTTAGTAAATCAGTACCCAGCTGTGTAGGGACTCGCTACTAGGAGAGATTGTTTTACCTTCTCAGCCACACTGTGGTCTGACAACACAGGAACTCTATAGTATGACATGTCGAGTGTCTGTAACCTTTGGTTATCAGCCAAGTCTAATATTGTGTACACCTTTTGGGCTTCTCTCTCTACTGGTGGGTCACCAAGGTCATTGTAGAACTGAAAATAAAGGAAATTGTTTAACCCTTTACCGCACAATGCCACCTTTTGACGCCCCTGGGAAAGAAGCCTTTGGAAACATTGTGGGAAAAGGAGCCCACAATGTTTTCTACCCTATCAAAGAAAAGTTGCACCATTTGAGCCACACTGAAATTGTCGTCTGCAAATGCTTTCAATTTGGAAAAGGCTACAATTTTGTCATCTGGTAAAGAGTTAAAACCTATATTTGGTTGCTAGAATTAATTCACTAAATCCTGAGACCAAATTACAATAGAAAACTTGGAAAGCATACTCATAAAACATCTCCAATAGAAGAGCACCCCATGCTGGTACCAATGCTCAGATGCAAATGTTTGATTTTCAGTGAAGAATATAGTCAAAAAAGGGGCATAACTCTGTCAAAAATACTTTGATGGTTACCTGCCCTTGTTGTATAGGTTCCTCTTTTGATAATAAACAACTTGTTTGAAGCAAATATCTTTAGTATTAACAGAGATATCATAAAATGTCAGTTTCTGCACAAAGACGCAGACAAAGGTAGGGCTATGACAATACCTTGATGTTTTCTTTGAAAACAGCCAAGCTAAAAATCGACATAAAAATTAGTGTTTTTTTCCTTTAGCCACGATATTTCAGAACAGCTCTTTACTAACACAATGAAAAGTTTCTGTAGGAGGTAATGTTTTAAAATAAAGTTTATATTTCTCTGGCAAAGAAATCAAGAGTATAATTTTGCATTTTCTCCTTCTCCCACGTTGTTTTCTGACCTTGCAAAGCTAAATTTTACATATGAACCTTGTTAGTTGTCTGCAATTGTTCTCAATTTGGAAAAGTCTAAAATTTTGTTGTTTGATTCCAGGCTTGTCCATATTGAAAGCTTTTGTACATGACAAATTAAACTGAATGACAGAATTTGTCTGTGATAGCGTAAAAAGAACATTGTGAAAAAAGGAGAAATTACTGGTTACAGCATTTTCTCCCTTTCCTACAATGTTTTCATATGGCCTCCTACTCAGAGTCACTAAAACTCTTATTGTGTGGTCAAAGGTTAAGACGGGTTGCCTGTACAACAGAAGTGGCTGCGAAACAGGTTTAACTGTATTTAACAGTTTACCACCTAATCTTACGTATTACTGACCCTGAAGAAAAAGCCTTATGAAAACATTGTAGGAAAGGGAGAAAATGCTGGTAGCCAGCATTTTCTCCTTTTCCCACAATGTTTTCTACCCATTCCAAAACAAATTTCAATTTTTGAGTAATGTTTACTTTGTTGTCTGCAGATGCCTTAAATTTGGACAAGCCTGGATTTTTGTTGTGGTAAAGAGTTAAAGATTAAGACAGGATGCTTGTACAATAGAAGCGTCACTCAAACAGGTTTCACTGTATTATCTGTGGCGTGCAACACACGAAAAGGGGCCTTCGGACATTTGCGTAAAGTGTCGTCCTGTATTAGCCTGCGCAGTCCGCGCAGGCTAATCCGAGACGGCACTTTACAACTACATAAGATATTTTCATACAGTAGACTTTCGTGAAACAGAAAATTGCACAAAAATGGGAAGTGTTGTCTCAGATTGGTCACAGACTGCACAGGCTGATCTGGGACGACACAGTTTTACGCATATGTCCGAAGGCCCCTTTTCGTGTGTTGCATGCCATATAGCAAATGACAGCAATAAACTTACCTGGAATGTTTTGTGCTCTCTCACAATTTTTTTTAAGTTTTCTTCCTCCTCCTGAAATGAAAACATAATGTTTAGCAATTCAGTAATTATTAACGGAAAAGAACATAAAACAGATTTATCTACATGTTTCCTTTTAATGGTTGTTGTATGGTTGTATGGTGTTTAACGCCATTTTCAACATTATTTCAGCTTTATCACGGCGGCCAGTGCACCTATCCATGCTTTCCTGGAGTTTCTTTTACCAGTACTCCGCACAATATTCTTTCCAAGCCACTGGCTGCTTTCCCACATAACCATTGTCGAAACAATGGTCAGCGGTGAGAGAGGAATGAATCCTGTCGCAATGACTATCATCAATCCTCGGAAAGAAATTGGCCAAGCCGGGGATCGAACCAGTGACCTCCTGTTCTCAAGTCCTGTATGCTACCGACTGAGCTACGGGGGCTTGGCTTCCTTTTAATGGTAAGTTGTGCATAAGTTCTCATCCTTTGCCAATGTTATTTTGAGCAATCCTAACATGAAAAGAGTAATCTTTCACTTACAAAGAGAAACTAGTTTGTTATGTTAACCCTTTACCACACAATCCCAACTTTTAACAACCCTGAGAAAGAAGCCTTTAGAAAACATTGTAGGAAAAGGAGGAAATGCTGGTAACCAGCATTTTCTCCTTTTCCCACAATGTTTTCTATCCTTCCCAAAACAAATTTCAATTTTTTTGAGTCACATTTATTTTGTCTTCTGCAAATGCCTTCAAATTGGACAAGTCTAAAATTTTGTCGTTTGGTAAAGAGTTAACAAGATTAAGTGCTTATCAAACAATCCAAAGTGTTGACCATCCTGAGGGAGAAGGCTTTTGAAAACAATGTAGCAGAATGAGAAAATTGTGGCATGCACAAAATTGACCAAATTAAAAAGTTTCCACTCAGGTCACTTCAACGTCATCCACAGAGTGCACTGGCTGACCTGGGTGGATACTTTTTGCAGACGCATTAACCCTTCACCAAACGACAAAATTTTAGGCTTGTCCAAATTGAAAGCATTTGCAGACGACAAAAAAATGTGACTCAAAAATTAAAATTTCTTTTGGGAAGGTTAGAAAACCTCTCCTTTTCCCACAATGTTTTCAAAAGGCTTCTTCTTCAGGGTCGTTAAGACCCGTGATTGTGTGGTAAAGGGTTAAACCCCCTTTCAACTGTGTATGACTCAAATAAATTTCATTTCATACAGAAATCTTGCAAATTCACTCAATAACATCATTATTTCACTAACCTCCAATTCTGCTCGATTGAAACCTGGAAATGTAATTGGTTCATCCTTTCTATTGGAGTCTCTGACACTGTATGTATTGCCATCTATTTCCAACATGACGTCGTTACGAAGATTGACCACAACTATATGAGTGTGTCGTACCTTTGCGTTCAACAGGTAGTTTACAACACGCGACAGACCCTTCAATAGAAATATTAACCTTGAGAACACTAAAACATTTTTAACGACTTAAGTTGTTATTTGTAGGCAAAATGAATCAAGATCAGGCTACATAAATTAAGCAGCCTGATCTAAGATCAAGGCTCTATGCTTTTTCGTGAAATATTCTGGAGAAAAATCCTTGATATTGCAATGTTTTCATCTGTTTCTTTGTAATTGAGAGAGTTCTTCTATTTATTGAGTGCTTTAACTCTTTCGGCGCCAAATAAATAAACTCGACTTCTTTCGGTGGCTGTAAATGCAATCCACAGAGACCCAGAAAGATTTTTATCGTAGGGGCTTCACTAATTAAGCGGATGGTACAGATCAAAGATCAGACTGCGTTCTGTGCAGTCTGATCTTGATCTGTTCTGTCCGCAAAAGTCACTGTTTTTGCCTATGGCGCTAAAAGGGTTAACCCTTTACAACTCAATCCAGTATTTTAATGACCCAGAGGAAGACAGCTTTTGAAAATATTTTGGGAAAAGGAGAAAATGCTGGTAACCAATTTCAGTTTCTGGGTCATGTTTATTTTGTTGTCTGCAAATGCTTTGAAATTGGACTGGTAATGTGGTGAGGTATGGAAACATAAGACATTGTCAACGAGAAAGGATTCAAATACTCTAACAATCTCACTTGTGGAAATCTTTTGCGTATCATATCTCATGCATAAAGGGAGGTAACAAGGTTAACTCTTTACCACACAATCCTGACTTTTAACGACCCCAAGAAGGACGCCTTTTGAAAACATTGTGGGAAAAGAAGAAAATGCTGGTTACCAGCATTTTCTTCTTTTCCCGCAATGTTTTCTACCCTTTCAGAGACAAATGCTATGTTTTACGCTACATTTAAAATGTCGTCTGCAAATGCTTTCAATTTGGACTAGTCTACATTTTTGTCGTGAGGTAAAGAGTTAAAAGCATTTCCAAAACATATTTTGAATAGAACTGCACTCACATCGTTGGTTGGTTGTGCCATCCCATACACTGGACTGTGTTTGAGGTTGATCTTTCTGAAATTAGCCACCCACACATCCATCTGTGAGCCCAACAAGTCCAAACCTACATAGTCATCAGCAACCTAAAACAGAAACAGTCTTCCTTACGATTCAGTCACAGGCACCTTTTTTGACAACTTCACACTTCTATTCCCTATTACTTTCCAGACATACCTCATATATATTCATGAAAATGCAGTTTTCCCTAGATTTTGAAAGTTTGCTTATATCTCTGGTGCCTTAACTCTTTACCACATGACAAAATTTTAGACCAGTCCAAATTGAAAGCATTTCCAGACGACAGAATACATGTCACTCAAAAATTGAATTTGTTTTGGGAAGGGTAGAAGACATTGTGGGAAAAGGAGAAAGTGCTGGCTAACAGCATTTTCTCCTTTTCCCACAATCTTTTCAAAAGCTTTCTTTCTCAGGGTCGTTCAAAGTCAGGATTGTGTGGTAAAGGGTTAATAGTTAAATGTTAGTCTTGAACTGGGATGTGTGGTGATTCCAGAATCCTGATGGGGCCCTTGTTCACTGAACCACAACATATTAATTCAAAGCAAGGGAAATTAAAAGAAATTATTCTCTATTGAAATCCATTCCTTTGACCCTCCCAAGTGGGACTTCTACCTTTTTACCAAACGACAAAATTTTAGACTCGGCGAAATAGAGAGCATGTGCATGCAACAAATCCAAGATTGGCACAAATTAGCCCCTAATCTCTGATGGGATAAAAAAACGTTGCCGGAAAAGAAGAAAATCCTTGTTACCAGCATTTTCTCCCTTTCCCACTATGTTTTCAAGAGCTTTCTTCTTCAGGGTCATTCAACCTTGGATCGTGTCGTAAAGAGTTAACCCTTTCCCAAACAAGCTCTGGTTTTCACGTGTCTGCAGTACAAGGCTTTTGAAAACATGAGCAATTTCTCCTTTTCCCACAGTGTTTTCTACCCTTTTTGAGACCTTTCTGCCATTTTCATCAAATTTAAAATTGTCGTCTGCAAACTCTTTCAATTTGGACCAGTCCAAAATCTGTCGTTTGGGAAAGGGTTAAAATCAAAGTGCTGACATTCAGGATCCATATCTATGATCAAAATCATAACTCTTGTGAAAAAGATAACAAGTTGATATTTGTAAACAATCAATTATTCATAATAATTATTCCTTATCTATTTGGGAACATTTACTAATTGATACTCATTCCTAAATGGTTTTCAGATGGCATTTAGGGTGTTCATGATTAATCTAACCCTAATGAATCTAGGGACAACAGGATGAGATAGACATTCTCAGTCAGCACAAAGGACTTGCAACTATTTTAATTTAAAGGCTGTTTTTTTTTTCTATTATCTGGCGCAGCAGCGTACAGTGTAGATCCAAGATTTCAACCTATAAAGGACTGGTACCAGCTTGCTGTTTTGTGGACAGTGTAGATCAAGATTAGACTGCACATTCTGTGCAGTCTGATCTTGACCTGCACTGTCAACTACTTTGTTACATATTCTGGCCAAAACAACCATTTCGAATGTTTTCGTATTTGAAGAGGTCCATCTCATTAATTCAGAACTCCAGGGGTTAAAAAACAGAGTGGAAATAAGGGAACATGCTGTTAGCCAGCACTTTCTCCTTTTCCAACACTGTTTTCCACCATGTCACGGAATTTTAGTTTTTTGGAACCATTTTCAGATTTTTTTGACTGCAGATGTTTTAAACTTGAAAAAAATCTAAAATATGTTTTTGGTAAAGGAACTTTAAAATATTAGCCATGCTCTAGCAAAAAGGGGCTTAATGCATCTCCGTAATGCATTATATACCAAGCAAGTCATCACATAATTATGGATCCATATCAGCCACTTTTTTTAATAATCAATTTATCTCTTTACCAAACAACAAAATTTTAGAGCTTTTTTGCAGACAACAAATTAAATGTTACTCAAAAATTGGAATTTGTTTTAGGAAGGGTAGAAAACATTGTGGGAAAAGGAGAAAATGCTGGCTACCAGCATTTTCTCCTTTTCCCCCAATGTTTTCAAAAGGCTTCTTTCTCAGGGTCATTAAAAGTCGGGATGGTGTGGTAAAGGGTTAATCCTGAGGTAAACTGGTCCTTAAACATACCGAAAATTGACCAACAGCGAAAAGTTTCAGCACAGGTTAGCCTAAGCAGACTGCGTAGGCTGACCTGGGTTGATACTTTTCACAGATGCATTAAGCCCCCTTTTCACACAGCCTGGCTCCATATGATTTTTCCATGGGTCTAACTAATGTCAATTCCCAAGTAACCCCTAACAGGTATTTCCAGATCCCGCTGAAGATATTTTCTTGACCCTTTACCAAATGACAAATTTCAGCCCCTTCCAAATTGAAAGCATCTACAGACAACAAATTTGAAAGTGGTACAAATGAAGTTAGGGTTTTTTGACAAGTTAGAAAACAATGTGGGAAAAGGAGAAAATGCTGGTTACCAGCATTTTCTCCTTTTCCCACGATGTTTTCAAAGGGCCTCTTCCTCAGGGTCGTTAAAAGTCGGGATTGTGTGATAAAGGGTTAATACATATACATTCTAATGAACATATCTTGGTAGTGCTATATTTCAAAAATTGTAGCAAATGTGAGCTGCATATCACAACAGGAAATTAAGACTGAATTTGATATTTCAAGGATTGTGCTATAATAAGTCGATGAATTCAATCCTTACAACAAAGTATTTTCAGGCAAAACAAATAATGAAACTTGTCTTTCAAAGCTTGAAAAGCAATGGGCTAAGAGGAGAAAAAAAAAAACACTGGTAACCACCTGGTACCATTTTGTTTCAAAACCTTCAGGGTCTTGAAACATAAAAGGTGAAACCTGCAATTATTTCCTGTAAAAGTTCATGCGCATACCTTGCACAGATCTGGATTGACAAATTAAAAAAAAAAGCAAATGCCTCTGGAAACAGTTTACAGAGAACAAACTGCATATAACACCAGAAAATCAGAACCAATCAAATATGATATTCCATGAATCAAATCAATGTCAATTCCCTGCAGACTCATTATAAGTAATTCCAGTGTCAGGCTGATACATTAAGTCTCAACCAAATGACAACAATTTAGACTTGTCCAATATTGGCAAATTGAAAGCATCTGCAGACAACAATTTAAATGTTTCTCAATTGATCAAATTTGTTTTCGATAGGTCAGAAAACATTTTCCCACAATGATTTCAAATAGCTTCTTCTTTAGGGTTGTTAAGAGATGGGATTGTTTGTTAAAGGGTTAACCCTTTACCAATAATCCTTTTTTTTAATCTGTATCCTGCTGAGTAAGTGAAATGAACCTATCAAGCTGATGGTATAAACCAAGATTTTGCCATTTCAAAGATATTTTTGGGGAAAGATATCTCCTTATCCAACAGTATAGATCCAAGATCAGGCTACACATTCTGTGCAGTCTAATCTTGGTCTACACTGTCTGCAGGTAACCAACATTTTCTCCTTTTCTCTCAATGTTTTCAAAAGAGGCATAATTCAGGATCGTTAAAAGCTAGGCTTGTGTGGTAAAGGGTTATGCTGAAGTTTCAACATAAATACATGTATTCTTTTATGGTCTTGAACAAACAACCAATGAATCACACATAACTAGCATACAACCAGCATTCAACCATTTACAAGAGATCAACAAACAACTTACTAGGCTGTGCGCTCCGGAGTTCAAGAGACTGTAGTTTGAACTGTAGACAGGCAGACACATACAGCTTCGGATTTGGTTGACCTCCGGGTGGCGATTGATCCACTTCGTATAGCTGACTTTAAATTTATTGTCAAACTGAAAAATACATGCACATAAATACAAAATAAGAGCTACCCGACTTTAACACTGCAGGAAACAATCCCTAGTTTAAAAAATCTAACCAAAGATAACACATTTTGAAATGTTGTGAGAAAAGGAGACAATTCTAGCATTTGAACCACATTTGTCATCAATGCCTTCAATCTGGACATGTCTTCTGGAGTTTTTTTCATCTGGTCAAGAGTGAAACTTCACGTCAAAATGAAATTATGAGTAGAAGTTTCAATTTTTTCAAAGTTGTGCTCACCTTTCGATAAGCTACAATACTTTGGATGCTTATCTCTTTACCACACAATCACGGGTTTTAACGACCCTGAAGAAAAAGCCTTTTGAAAACAATGTGGGAAAAAGAGAAAATGCTGGTAACCAGCATTTTCTCCTTTTCCCACAATGTTTTCTAACCTTCCCAAAACAAATTTCAATTTTTGAGTCAAGTTTATTTTGTCGTCTGCAAATGCTTTCAATTTGGACAAGTCTAAAATTTTGTCGTTTGGTAAAGGGTTATACATTGGATTCTTATTAATTCTTTACCACACATTCCTGAGAAAGAAGACTACTGAAAACATTGTGTGAAAAGGAGATAATGCTGGTAACCAGCATTTTTTCCTTTTCCCTCAACGTTTTCTACCATTGCAAATAACATCATTTGAGACACATTTAACTTCTCGTCTGTAATTGCCGTCAATCTGTCAGGTAAAGGGTTAAGCCTTTTCCATTTGAGATAAATACATGGGATACTTATTAAACCATTACCTTTTGAGATAAATACATGTACATTGAATGCCTATCAAACCATTCCATTTTGAGATAAATAAATAGGATACTTATAAAACCATTTCCTTTTGAGATAAATACACTTGGTACATATTAAACCATTCTCTTTAAGATAAATACATTGGATACTTATCAAACCATTTCATTTTGAGATATCGTTCACTTTCTTGTCACTGTTGAGTCCCAGTAGTGAATGGAAACATGTAAGTTTAGTAATTATTCAAGTTTGCTTCAGTGCCATCCAGTGCTTACAAGCTTGTAACTCTCTGCCAAACAAAATTTTAGGTCTGTCCAAATTGAAAGCATTTGCAGACAAAATAAATGTGAAAAAAAAAAGAAATTTGTTTTTGGAAGGCTAGAAAACATTGTGGATAAAGGAGAAAATGCTGGTAAGCAGCATTTTCTCCTTTTTCCTCAATGTTTTCAAAAGGCCTTCTTCCTCATGGTTGCTACAATTTGGGATTGAGTGGTAAAGGTTTAGTACAAGTTTGACTGTACTTTACCACTTAATTATAACAAAAAATACTACTTTAGTCCTACGGTAATATTCACCAACAACTCTATATCATTTGTCTAGTTCTACATTAAGAACGTGACAATATTTCTGATTGGCTAAATGATTTAGTTAAACCATGTAGTTAAGCCTACAAGAAACTGGGTTACACTGGGTTACTTTGAAATCTAGAAATTGCGTGTTGATGCAACTTAGAATGGTTGGTGAATACGAGCCCTGGAATTTTTTTCACCAACAATTCCCAATCCAACTCTTGAGTCAAAATACTTCTTATTTCAATTAGTGAACTCTTCAAGATAAAGGTGTGTTAAGACCTTGACCGCACAATCCCGACTTTTAACGACCCTGGTAAAGAAGCCCTCTGAAAACATTGTGGGAAAAGGAGAAAATGCTGGTAACCAGCATTTTCCCCTTTTCCCACAATGTTTTCTACCCTATCAAAGAAAACTTGCACCATTTGAGCCACATTGTAATTGTCGTCTGCAAATGCTTTCAATTTGGACAAGGCTAAAATTTTATCGTCTGGTAAAGGGTTAAACCTATAACAGGGACCAAGCGTAAACAAAAACCAATGGCAACACCTACAAAATAGTCAAATGCAACTATCTTTACTAATGAAGGCACATTTCATTGTGATGCAGTCTCTGATAAGTATGTTCAGGCTTTTATATCTCATGTTGTTTTTCCTGTTACGGGCTAGTTAATGCTTTGTCTATGCTATGAGCATCGTATCTGCCCTAATAATGGCACCCTTGTCTCACTAGAATTGTTCATTTTCTTACCATATATGCAAAACAGTGCTCAAAAAGAGATAACTCTATAATACTGACTATACTAGTTAATTTACAGCTGGTCTTGGGATATAAATTTGGAACTGAATTTAAAATTATTAGCAAGTATTTACTTGTGATGAAGAATTACTTTACCTGGTCCCAAATATATGCATTAAAACAGATGAGGAAGAAGTATCTACTTAGATAGTTAACACATTTCTGGTATTGTCTCTGTATAGAAGCATCTGTCTGAAATGAAATTATAAACATTCTGGTTCTATGACTGAAATTAGATCTATATACCCTGAAATTTTCTGAATCCTCCACCAAACAATCAAGTCTTAAAAACCCGTAATAAAATAAAGAAAAAAAACTTTTGAAAACAATACGGGAAAAGGAGACTTTCAAGAGAAATTCAGTTATTTGAGCAATAATAGATTTGTTGTCTACAAATGCTTTCACTGGTAATTTTGACAAGTCTAAAATTCTGTTGTCTGGTATTTATGACCTAAACATTTGCAGTTACAATGTTGCCCTTGTCAGAAATATCTCAGTGAAGTAGACAGTGCAGATCAAAGCTTTTAGCTGCACTGTCTGTAGAGGCAACTATAGGTGTAAAAGGTGCTTTAGGGTTACATATTGAATTATATACCATTAGAATTCTAAAACAAGAGCACCACATGCGAGTGCCAATGCTCCGCTGTGGACGCTTCATTTTCAGTGAAAATTCTAAGTCAAAAAGGGGCATAACTCTGTCAAAAATACTTTGATGGTTACCTGCCCTTATTGTATAGGTTTTCCTTTTTATAATTTACTACTTGACCAAGTTTGAAGTAAATAGCTTCAGTAATAACAGAGATATTATAAAATGTCAAAGTTTTTGCACAACGACGCAGATGACGATGCCAGGGCGCCAACAGTACCTCAATGTTTTCTTCAAAACAGCCAGGCTAAAAAGCAAATATATTCTAAGCATAGAACAGTACATGTATTTCAATTATCAGCAGTGTGTTTCACTATTTTGTCATATATAGTAAAATTTATCTACCATATGAAAAAAGAAAGTTACAAAATTTATTAGTCTATCTGTAATATTTGAATTCCAAGTACGAGTGAAACTGAAATAGATATCATTCTGTCTGCAATAGCAAAACTTACAAGAGGTCCATGATGGCCCTGTATTGCTGTACTAGCTCTACTGGGCTTCAAGTTACACAGGCTGAGATATTTATCCATTAGAAGCTCTGCCCATGGCAACCCCATTTTTTCATTTATCATGTTTCTATGGAGATATCTATCAGAGGTATATCCAAGGGTCATGCAAGCCATATTGCAAAAGAAATCAAGCAGATTTTGAGAAACGAAACTGAAAAGGTAGAAAACATGGTAGGAAAAGGAGAAAATGCTGCTTACCAGCATTTTCTCCTTTTCCTACCATGTTTTCAAAGCCTTCTACCTCAGGGTCATTAAAACTAGGGATTGTGTGGTAAAGGGTTAAATCTTGAAATATGGCGATGATTTACCTCTAGATGTCTGTTTGATTGCATATCTTGTAGAGTTTTCTGAGCAGTAACAAGTTCTTTGTAAAGGTGATGTGAAGTACAGCAATTCTCAATGGCAACGTCCACCTGTAAAGAAATTTTTGTGAAAAAATATGCTCTATGAAAAGTCTGTCTAATGCATCTACAAAAAGTATCGACCCATTTCAGCCTGCAAATCCGGCTGACCTGGATGGAAACTTTTTGCTCCTGGCAAATTTTCTGCATGAGAAAGGACCATTTCACCTTATGATTTAGCCCGTACAAGATAAAAAGTGATCAATATTATGGAACAACCATGTTTGGTATAACATATAATGAAGATTCATTAAGACCCCTTTTCTCAGAGCATAACTCACTAGTTAAAGAGCTAGAATATAATTGATTGATTGATTGTATGGTGTTTAACGCCGTTTTCAACATTATTTCAGTTATATCACAGTGGCCAGTGCACCTATCCATGCTTTCCTGGAGTTTCATTTACCAGTACTCCGCACAATATTCTTTCCAAGCCACTGGCTGCCTTCCCACATAACCATCGTCGAAACAATGGTCAGCGGTGAGAGAGGAATGAATCCTGTCGCGATGACTATCATCAATCCTTGGAAAGAAATTGGCCAAGCCAGGGATCGAACCAGCAACCTCCTGTTCTCAAGTCCTGAACGCTACCGACTGAGCTATGGGGGCTTGGTAGCTAGAATATAAAACTAGCATTCTAAGTTGATTCCAAACCCCCTGTCCAATCAGAGAATTTTCCCTCAATCACAACATTTCTTTTAGATTTGTATGCCAGAAAGAATTAATTTCAATAAGCTGATTAAATTCTTGAAACAATTTTGCAGCAGACGACTTTCATAACATGTATGTAAAATATGGTAACCAACAGATTAACTCTTTACCACACGACAAAATTTTAGACCAGCCCAAATTGAAAGCATTTGCAGACGACAAATCCGATGTGGCTGAATGATGATATTTGTCCGTAAAAGGATAGAAAACTGTGGGAAAAGAAGAAAATGCTGGTTACCAGCATTTTCTCCTTTTCCCACAATGTTTTCTAAAGGCTTCTTTCTCACGGTCGTTAAAAGTCAGGATTGTGTGGTAAAGGGTTAAGTAAAGGTGTTAACGCTAGACTCTGTACCAAACGACAAAATTTTGGACTCAAATAAATTGAATGCATTTGCAGACAACCAAATAAATATACCTGAAATCATAATTTGTGTCTTTGATAGGGTAGAAAACATTGTGAGAAAAGGAGAAAATTCTCGGTACCAGCATTTTCTCCTTTTCTCACAATGTTTTCAAAGGCCGCCTTCTTCTGGGTCATTAAAACATGGGATTGTGTGGTAAAGGGTTAAAACATCTTTCACAACTTCAGTTGTCTTTGCTGCCAGTGAAGATCAAGATCAGACTGCAAAATCTGCACAGTCTGATCTTTGATCTACATTGTATTCTGTCTGCTTTACTAACATATGCTGATGAAATTTAATCTTGGAATTACAATGTACTATTATTTGGGTCTTTCTTCTACACAAATATTTGATGGGTTTATGCAGGGTGTTCCAGAATGACCAGTATCCTCCTGATTTGCATTTTTATTTCTGCATTTTAGATTTAATTCTGATATTATTTTTTCCTCTCTCTTTCAGATTTAATTATGGCTAATAACTAACAACACAAGAAAGAGTTTCACTCGATACCACACAAGACCGACTTTTAACGACCCTGAGCTTTTGAAAACATTGTGGGGAAAAAGAGAAAATGCTGGTAACCAGCATTTTCTCCTTTTCCAACAATGTTTTCTGATCTATTAGATTTCATCATTTGGGCTATCTTTAATTTGTTGTCTGCAAATGCTTTCAATTTGGACCAGTCTAAAATTTTGTCGTTTGGTCAAAGGTTAATTGGTTTTTATTATGATGATCATTAAAGGTGCTTTTTAAATAAAAAGGTGTTTTTCATGGAAACCTGGAGAGCACAACACTTCTTGGACACCCTGTATTGCACTTGGACGGTTCAACTAGGATACATGTGATTTTCATGTTTTCAAAAGGAAAAAAACAGATGCTCATATTGAATAATTGCTCCTTTTTCCATGACATTTTTGTTATTGGTTTGCTATAGGACCCAAACAGTCTTTTGCAGACTTAAGTCTTTACCAAGTGACAAAATTTTAGACTCGTCCTAATGGAAAGCACTTGCAGACAACAAATTCAATAGCTAAAATAATATAAATAAAGCAAAATCTACTGTGTGGAAAAAGGTAAATGCTGGTTATAAGGATTTTCTCCTTTTCCCACAATGTTTTCAAAAGCTTTCTTTCTTTGGGTTGCTAAAACTCAGAATTGTATGGTAAAGGATTAAAAAGGTACATAAAAATTTCTCGCTCATTTGGAACAAAATTACAGTGCTTAATGATGGACATAATTTCCCTCTAACCAAGCATGCCAACAATTAATGAACTAAAAGCAGCCATTTCCAGCTACGAGAAACATTAGACAAATTTAGAACAACATGTTGGGCAATTTCATGAAGAAATAATTGGAATCAAACCAGAGATAATTGGAAATAAGGTGTATTTTCCCTTCATTTAACAGATTTCACATAAAATTCTGTATTGCCAGGGAACAATTGCATGCTATATTTCAATTGTGCCTTGACTGCAAAACACAGACAGCACAGACCATCTCTTTATACATAGTGTCAAAAGGAGGAATTATTCAGAACAAGCAATTTCTCCCATTGGTACAAAGTTTTCAAATGGATTCATGTGCTAACCTTAACCCTTTACCACACAGTCAATTTTCTGCAATGTTTTTTATCTTATCAAAGACAGAAGTCATCTTTTGAGCTACATCAAGTTGTCGTCTGCTAATGTTTTCAATTAAGTCAAGTAAATTTATTCTGTGATAAAGAGTCAATACTGTCTACAGACCAGCCTTAGTTAAAGGCCAATCAACCCTTTTTATAACAATCCTGTATTAAAACGACCCTGAGGTAAATAAAGCTTTTGAAAGCATTTTGGTAAGAGAAGTAAATGCCGGTAACCAGCATTTTCTCCTTTTCCTTCAATTTTTTCTACCTTTTCAAACAAAAATACCATCATCTGTGGCACAAGTAATTTTTCGTCTGCAAATGCTTTCAATTTGGGCCAGTCTGAAATTTTCATTAACCCTTTACCACACATTCCTGACTTTGAACAACCCAGAGAAAGAAGCCCTTTGAAAACATTGTGGGAAAAGGAGAAAATGCTGGTAACCAGCATTTTCTCCTTTTCCCACAATGTTTTCTATCCTTCCCAAAACAAATTTCAATTTTTTCAGTTGCATTTATTTTGTCGTCTGCCAATGCTCTCAATTTGGATGAGTCTAAAATTTTGTTGTTTGGTAATGAGTTAAAAGAGTTAGCCCATATCCTTCAGGGAAAAAAAAGCAGCAAAGAATACTGAAACTGGTTCTGTATTCACCACCAATGCTTTAGAACATTTTAAGTCTTATTCTCTAAAATTTTCTATAGTTGAAAGGGACACAACTTCTAATTGGCTAAACCAAATGGTTTAGCCAATGAGAAGTTGTGTTACTTTCAAATTTACAAAATCTTGGACAATAAGACTAAGAACATTCTTCAGAATGGTTGGTGAATACGGACCCTGATTAATACTGAATACTGTTGATCTTCAATATGAAATAATGTTTCATAGATGGAAAATCATTTGATAACATCCTGGAAAATGGAAAAAATTGTTTGTAATTCATATATCCCTATTTGTCATAATGCTTTGAACAGAAGTCTGTCACAAGACCAAACAAGGGCACGACATACAGGTGCCAACTCTGAAAATCCTTAGTCATAAAAGGGGCATAACTGTGGTCAAAATGTTCTGAAGGTTACACATCTGTCTGGTATGGGTTTCCCTTTTGGCAGTTAACAACTTGCTCAAGTTTGAAGTAAATAATTATATCCTACTTAATGACAGAGATGTGAGAAAATTTTTGAGTTTTTGCATGTGAAAAACACAGACCTGACACATAGACAACAGGGCTAAAACAACACCTTGATGTTTTTTATCTCTTTACTAAATGACAAAATTTTAGATTTGTCCAAATTGAAAGCATTTGCAGACGAAAATATAAATGCAGCTTAAAAACTGAAATCTGTTTTGGGCAGGGCAGAAAACTTTGTGGGAAATGGAGAAAATGCTGGTTACCAGCATTACAAAGTTTTCAAAAGTCCTTTTCCTTGGGGGTTGTTAGAACTCTGGATTGTGTGGTAAAAGGCTATAAAAGAAGCAGAACTAAAAATTTGTCTGCAGACAGTAATAAAACAAATTGTGGGATACTTCCTCTCCTCACCTGTGATTTAATGCTTTCTCCATTATCTAGAGAGGACACTAACTTCTTGATGGCCCAAAAGTTTCCTGGTTCTTTATTACAACCCATGGTGTGTTTTGTAGAACTGAAAAAAAAAAATCAATCTGTGTGGCAAAAGGATAAAACATGTGGCTTTCAAAAGAAATTATGATAAATACTTTGTCAGATGAGTAAGTTCTGGACCTGTCCAACTTGAAAGCATTCATAGACAACAAAAATGAATGTGGCTTAAATTTTTGGAATCCTCTTTTGAAAGGATAGAAAACATTGCAGAATAAGGAGAAAATGCTGCTTTCTCTTTATCTCACCATGTTTTCAAAAGCCTTCTTCATAAGTGTTATTGAAACATGTGATTATTTGGTAAGGTTTTATCCTTTACCACACGATTCCGAATTTCAATAACCATGAGGAAAAAGCCTTTTGAAAACATTGTGGGAAAAGGAGAAAATGCTGGTTTGAGCCACTTTTGAATTGTCATCTGCAAATGCTTTCAATTTGGACAAGTCTACATTTTTATTGTGTGGTAAAGAGTTAGGCCCTTTGTATGTCCCAATTTTGGGCTCTTCTTTGTTGAAACTTTTTGCATAAAAACATATTTTATATGGCTCAAATAACACTGAACCAAAAAAAAAACTACTGTTCTCGTAACAATCAATTTTTCCATTTACCACAGTGCTTTAAAAATGAGGGCTGCTGCCAGAATATACCAAGTAAGAGGTAATGTGTTTGCCAGTTTGACTTTTTGCCAGACAACAATTTCTTAAATTTTGTCCAATGGAAGTGCATGTAGAAAATATTAACCCTTTCCCAAACAAGCCCTAATTTTCACGTGTCTGCAGTACAAGTCTTTTGAAAACACTGTGGGAAAAGGAGAAATTGCTCAGAACGAGCACTTTCTCCTTTTCCCAAAGTGTTTTCTACCCGTTTTGAGACCTTTGGGTTCTGCCATTTTCATCAAATTTAAAACTGTCGTCTGCAAACTCTTTCAATTTGGACTAGTCCAAAATTTGTTGTTTGGGAAAGGGTTAATTATGGCTCAAAGGATGGAATTTGTCCTTGAAAGGTGGAGACTGGTACTATACGTGTATATATACCTGCGACAAGAAAGTAGCGAATTACCGATGACGGACATTTTGCATACGGAAATGTTTACAAATTCAAGACACTATTTGTTGGTATACTTGTGGTAAAATACGCAAACAAAAAAGTTTGTGAATTGTTCAAATTTGCAAAATCGCAAAAATTTCCACATCACAAAAGTACCCACTTAAACAGTAGATGCTGACTACAAGAAACAAGCAAACTGTATTTTTGCCACAGTGATTCACATGTTTCTTGAGTATAACTAGAATTTATGTTGAAAATCTAATTTTTAAAAAAGGATTTTGTTCGAGTTTTCTTATGCTAACTTATTGTAGAAAAAGGCCATTAATGAAACAAATCTTTTACCAGACGATAAAACTGTAGACTTGTCTAAATTGAAAGCATCAGCAGACAACAAATTAATTGCAGCTGAACCCTTTACCAAACAATCCCTGGTTTTCACGACCCTGGGAAAGAAGGCTCATGAAAACATTGTGCATTTACAGACAACAAATTAAAGGTGACCCAACTGACAAAGTTTGTCCTAAATAGGGTAGAAAACACTGTGAGAAAAGAAGAAAATCCTGGTTACCAGCATCTTCTCCCTTTCCCACAATGTGTTCAAAAGGCTTCTTCCTAAGGGTCGTTAAAACTCGGGAATGTGTGGTAATGGGTTAACACTGAATTGTTTGGTAAATCTTATTGTTGTATGAATTTTCCATAATTCTTCACCAGGGTAATTGAATATTAGACTGCTTGGTAAAAGGTTAAATAATATTTGACTTACCCATGACTCTGTGACCTTGACGTACCCTGGTAACCAAGAAGAAGATAACCCATCACAGCCCCCACATTGGATCGACCAGTCCCCATCTGGCAAGTGAACAACATGGCCAAATTGGAAGGGTCTTTCCATGGCAAGTCTGAATCCTGGTTTAGAAAAAATACAGAAAATAGCATAAAAATCTTGAAGATAAAAATATTTGAAAACAAGAGCACCGCATGCGGGTGCCAAAGTTCGGCTGTGGTTGCTTAGTTTTCAGTGAAAATTATAAGTAAAAAAAAGTGGCATAACTCTGTTAAAAAAAAAATTTAGATAGTTACCCTGTCCTTACTGTATAGGTTCCCCTTTTGATAATTAACAACTTGTCCAAATTTGAAGCAAATATCTTCAGTGATAACAGAGGTATGACAAAATGTCAAAGTTTTAGCATGATGATGCAGATGACGACGCAGACAATGATGCCAAGGCTATGACAATACCTTGACATTTTCTTCGAAAACAGCTGAGCTAAAAATAAACACCTCATATCAAATGGTCCCAGCTAAATGGTCCACTCTTTACCAGATGAGGAAATTTAATTCTTGGCCCTATCAGAGCAGTTGCAGACAACTACGTTATGGAGTGCGACTTGTTTGGTATGGATTTGTCAAGGGCAGAAAACAATGCAGGAAAGGGAGAAACTGCTCATTGCAAGCATTCTCTCCTTAACTCTTTACCAAACGACAGAATTTTAGACAAGTCCAAATTGAAAGCATTTGCAGACGACAAAATAAATGTGACTGAAAAATTGAAATTTGTTTTGGGAAGGGTAGAAAACATTGTGGGAAAAGGAGAAAATGTTGGTTACCAGCATTTTCTCCTTTTCCCACAATGTTTTCGAAAGGCTTCTTTTACAGGGTTGTTAAAAGTCGGGATTGTGTGGTAAAGAGTTAATCCAACAACATTTTCAAAAAACCTTTTTTAGGGTCTTTGAAACTAATCCTGGTTCGATCTCCACTGCTGGAGCTGGTCAAGTGGGACTGTCCATGGCCAAGGCACTGTGATGCCCAGTCTAAGGCCTAGTTTTGATGAAATGTGGAAGTGACATAAATAAGCGTGCTGGTGCTGTATCATGATTGAAATATTGGTAAACTAAGCCTTAAAAAAAACATTTAACCCTTTACCAGACGACAAAATTTTAGCCTTGTCCAAATTGAAAGCACTTGCAGACGACAATTTCTGAGTGTGGCTCAAATGGTGTAATTTCTCTTTGATGGGGTAGAAAACATTGTGGGAAAAGGAGAAAATGCTGGTTACCAGCGTTTTCAAAAGGCTTCTTTCCCAGGGGTGTCAAAAGGCGTCATTGTGTGGTAAAGGGTTAAACAAACAAACAATTGTATGAATAAATCTGTAACTCTTTACCAAACGACAAAATTTTAGACCAGTCCAAATTGAAAGCATTTGCAGACGACAAAATAAATGTGACTCACAATAAATGTGACTCACAAATTGAAATTTGTTTTGGAATGGTTAGAAAACATTGTGGGAAAAGGAGAAAATGCTGGTTACCAGCATTTTCTCCTTTTCACCCAATGTTTTCAAAAGCCTTTTAACTCAAGGTCGTTGAAACATGGGACTGTGTGTAAAGATGTGACTCACAAATTGAAATTTGTTTTGGAATGGTTAGAAAACATTGTGGGAAAAGGAGAAAATGCTGGTTACCAGCATTTTCTCCTTTTCACCCAATGTTTTCAAAAGCCTTTTAACTCAAGGTCGTTGAAACATGGGACTGTGTGTAAAGAGATTACCCTTTACCACTCAATCCTGAGTTTTAACGACTTTAAGAAGAAAGACATTTAAAAATATTGTGGGAAAAGGAGAAATGCTGGTTAACAGCACTTTCTCCTTTTCCCTCAATGTTTCTCCTTCCAAAGTTGAATTTTTAGTTTTGAGTTACGGTCATCTTGTTGTCTGCAAAAGCTTTCAATATGGGCAAGTCTGAAATGTCGTCATTTGGTAAAGAGTTAACTCTTTACCAAACGACAATTTTTTGGACGGGGCCAAATTTAAAGCATTTGCAGACGACAAATTAAATGTTGCTAAAATGACGATTTCTGCCCTCGATTTGGAAGAAAACATTGTGGGAAAAGGAGAAAATGCTGGTTACCAGCATTTTCTCCTTTTCCCATAATGTTTTCAAAAGCCTTCTCATTCAGGGTCGTTAAAAGTCGGGATTGTGTGGTAAAGGGTGAAAGTGCCAAAAACACCTACAGACATTTGCATTCTTGAAAACAAAACCCAAATAATTGCAATTTCAATGCTATTCTTGTCCAGAAAGTGCCTATGGTGTTCACATTCCAATAAACAATGATACTGGGAGATAAAAATAAATAATTCAGAAGACAGATCACAGACAGTTGCAAGGCAAATGAACCATTACCTCATGCATAATTTGGTTTCTGCACCCTAAACTTTTCACTAAACTACAAAGTATCTGATAGGTCTAAATTCAAAACTTTTGCAGACGACAAATTAGACGTGTCTGAAATGATGGGATTTGTCTGTGAATATGTGAAAAAAAACTGGGGGGAAAGGAGAAAATGCTTGTTATCAGCAATTACTCCTTTTCCAGCACTTATTTCAAAAAGCCTTGTTTTTCATAGTAATTAAAACATAGGATTGTTGTGTAACTAGTTAACCCTTTACCACACAATGCCGCCTTTTGACGCCCCTGGAAAAGGAGCCTTTTGAAAACATTGTGGGAAAAGGAGAAAATGCTGGTAACCAGCATTTTCTCCTTTTCCTACAATGTTTTCTACCCTATCAAAGACAAATTCCATCATGTGAACCTCATTTAAATTGTCGTCTGCAATTGCCTTCAATTTGGACAAGTCTCCTTTTTTCTCGTGTGGTAAAGGGTTAGTATCTTATGTCTGTTTTCAACAGAGGAAACAAAATTGTATCAAATCAAAAAATTATTACTTCATCCTTTTACCGTGATGTTTTCTTCAACAACAGTACAGATTTTTTTTTATATAGATAGCACTTCCTGTTTTCCCCACCATGTTTCAAACACCTTCTTCCTCAAGGTTGTTGAGGCACATGATTGACAAAATTTGACAAAATTACCTGAGCAACAGAAACAAAATGATCCACCTCCAAATCTGTTGGGGCAGCCTCTAGCGGAAAACACAACCTTCTGTACCTGCAGCAAGACCACAAAATCACACACAATTATAGTTAGTTCTATACCTCCTCTCTCACGTAAGTTACCCCTTAGGCTCCTAAGCGTGAGGGGTCCTGCATGGCTCAGTGGTAAAGCGTAGGACTCGTGATCTGGAGGCCCCGGGCTCGAGCCTCACTGGATCCGCTGGGTTTTTCGCAGGAGTGTCCTTGGGCAAGACACTTCAGAGTCCTGGCCTAGTACTGGTGAAAGCCAGGAAATACATAAATATGTAAGCTGTCGCCGTGATATGACTGAAATATTGTTGAAAGCGGCGTAAAACACCATTCAATCAATCGAAGCGTGACTCACTGACCTTTTGCGGACAGCATAGATCAAGATCGGACTGCACAGAATGTGCAGTCTTATCTTGGATCTATGCTGTCTGATAAGGAGATATATTTCCTCCAAAAATACCTTTGAAATAAGAAAATTTGGGCTTAAACCATCAGTTTGAAAGTGTTTTCTTTTATTTAGCAGGATGATATGCCAAAGACAATTCTGACATAAATTTGCAGTGGACAACTTTAACCCTTTACCAAACAATCCCAGGTTTTAACGACCCTGGGAGAGAAGCCTTTTAAAAACATTGTGGGAAAAGGAGAAAATCCTGGTAACCAGCATTTTCTCCTTTTCCCACAATGTTTTCTACCCTTCCCAAAACCATTTTCAATTTTTGAGTCACATTTATTTTGTCGTCTGCAAATGCTTTGAATTTGGACTGGTCTGAAGTTTTGTCATTTGGTAAAGAGTTAAGCAATTGAAATAAATTCTTTATTTCAAGCTCTGACAGGGCAGCCATTAGTGGAAAACATAATCACCTGATCTTCAATTGCCTCTTGGGTTTCACATGAGGCTTTTCTAAAATTTGGCAGAGTGACCTACTTTTTGACACTACAAGACCCAACTTCAACATTTTGTCAGAGAAATCATCAAGACAAACATTCTGACCAAGTTTCATGAGTTTCTGGCCTCTAGAGTGCAAACCAGTTTTTTTTAAAGAATTTTCCCAGTGCACATGACCTACTTTTTGACCCAACATGACCCTATTTCACACTCCTCAGAGATATCATCATGACAAACATTCTAACAAACTTTCATGAGTTTCTGGCTGAAAATGTAGCCTCAAGAATGCACACAAGGTTTTTTAAAGATTTGTCCCAGTGACCTATTTTTTGACCCAACATGACCCAGTTTCAAAGTTGTCTGAGACATCATCAAGACAAGTATCCTGACCAAGCTGCATAAGTATTAGACTTAAAATGTGGCCTCTAGAGTTCACACAATGTTTTTTCTAAAATTAGATCTGGTGACCTACTTTTTCACTTGACATGACCCAATTTCAATCATGTCCAAGATTTTATCAAGACAAACATTTTGATCAAGTTTCATGAGTACTGAAATAAAAATGTGGCCTCCAGAGTGCACATAAGGTTTTGCTAAATTTTGACCTGGTGACCTACTTTTTGACCCAACATGACCCAGTTTCAAACTTGTCCGAAATATTATAAAGACAAACATTCTGACTAAGTTTCATGAGTATGTGATTGAAAATGTGACCTCTAGAGTGCACACAAGGTAATTGTTGACGCCTTGATGACGGACGACAGACACCAGACACAGCACAATCACAAAAGCTCACTTTGAGCACTTTGTGCTCAGGTGAGCTAAAAATCAGACCATACTGACATAAGACACATGTACACTGAATCTGATCTTGATCCACATCCTCCATGTTCACAGTGAGAGTAAGCTATACCTACGAAGGCCAGATATCAAACTACCAATTCAAGAGGGCCATGGTGGCCCTTTATCGCTCCACTTCCTTAATAAATTATGTGTGCCATAAACATGATTGGCATGAATAGTCATCACACTGTTAGAAACCTGTACTCAGAGCTCCAGATAAAAGGGAGTGATGGTATTCTAAATCCATTATTTCCCTTCCAAACCCTATGTTGTGGGTACTCATTAGAATCGTCTCGATGAGACGATTCTAATGAGTACCCATAACATAGGGTTTAGTGAAGAGTAATTAATATTTTCAATTTTGAAATCAAAATCACTCCCTCAGTCTGGAGCTTTGCCTGTATTGCTAAAGAATTTCATGAAGAAAACAAGCTTTGCCCCTAAAAAGTCATGGTTTTTCACAATGCACCAAATGATATTAATGAATACAAGCAGGTCTAATTTAGTATCATTCATACGAAATATCAATGAACTCAGACAAAAAGTATTTCTACATGAAGCTTTCCAACAAAAAGGCAAAAATGGCCCTTACTTACTCTCCAGGGAACATTAACACTCCACCTCCTCCGGTGGTACCAATTTTTAAACCATGGCAATAATCTAACCATTAGGCTGCTAAGCATGACTTGCTGACCTTTAGCGGACAGCATAGATCAAGATCAGACTGCACAGAATGTGCAGTCTGATCTTGAATCTACACTGTCCAATAAGGAGATATCTCTCCTCCCCAAATATCTTTGAAAATAGTAAAATTTGGTTTTTTACTATCGGTTTGAAAATTTCATTTCTCTTATTTAGCTCGATAAGGGTTAATGCAGGCCAGTCAACCAAATGTACATAAAGTATAAGTACAAACAAGAGGGCCATGATGGCCCTGGAGTCGCTCACCTGAGCCTTTTGACCAAGCACAACCAATTTCCAACGTCTTGTGAGATATATGTATTACCAAACAATAAAATTTTGAACTCATCAGTCTGAACCTTCTGCATAAAACAAATAATATGTGGATCAAGCTGTGGAATTGGTCTCTCAAAGGGGTAGAAAACATTGTGAAAAAGGGAAAAAATGCTGGATACTAGCATTTTCTCATTTTCAAACAGTGTTTTCAAAAGGCTTCTTTCTGAGAGTCATTCGTACACTAGGTTTTTCTAAGATTTGACCTAGTGACCTAGTTTTTCAGCCAACATGACACATTTTCAAACTGGTCCAAGATATCATCAGGACAAACATTCTTACCAAATTTCAAGAGTATTGGACTGAAAATGTGGCCTCTACAGCATACACAAGGTTTTTCTAAGATCTGACCTAGTGACCTAGATTTTAACCCAACATGACCCATTTTCAAACTCATCCAAGATATTACCAAGGCAAACATTCTGAGCAACTTTAAAAGAGTATTGAACAAAACATGTGGCCACAACAGTGTACACATGGTTTTTCTAAGATCTGACTAGGTGACCTAGTTTTTGACCCAACATGACCCATTTTCAAATTCGACTGAGATATCATCGAGACAAACATTCTGACCATCTTTCAAGAGTATCAGACAGAAAATGTGGCTTCTGGAGCTTACACAAGGTTTTTCTAAGATTTGACCTAGTGACCTAGTTTTTCACCCAATATGACCTATTTTCAAACTAGTCAGAGATATTATCAAGGCAAACATTCCGACCAACTTTCAAGGGTAGTGGACAGAAAATATGGCCTCTAGAGCATACACAACGTTTTTCTTAGATTTGACCTGGTGAACTAGTTTTTGACCCAACATTGCACATTTTCATACTATTTCAAGATATAATCAAGACAAACATTCTGACCATTTTTCAAGAGTATTGGACTGAAAATGTGGCCTCTATAGTGTACAAAAGGTTTTTCTAAGATTTGACCTAGTGACCTAGTTTTTGACCCCACACGACCCAATTTCAAACTTGTCTGAGATTTTATCAAGACAAACATTCTGACCAAGTTTCATGAGGATTGGACTGAAAATGTGGCCTCTGGAGCGTACACAAGGCTTTTCTAAGATTTGACCTAGTGACCTAGTTTTTGACCCCACATGACCCAATTTGGAACTCGTCTGAGATTTTATCAAGACAAACATTCTGACCAAGTTTCACAAGTATCTGACAGAAAAATGTGGCCTCCAGAGCGTACACAAGGTTTTACTAAGATGTGACCTAGTGACCTAGTTTTTGACCCCAAATGACCCAGTTGCAAACTCATCTGAGATTTTATCAAGACAAACATTCTGATGAAGTTTCATGAGGATCAGACTGAAACTGTGGCCTCTAGAGCGTACACAAAGTTTTTCTTAGATTTGACCTAGTGACCTAGTTTTTGACCCCACATGACCCAATTTCGAACTTGTCCGAGATTTTATCAAGACAAACATTCTGACCAAGTTTCATGAGGATCGGACTGAAAATGTGGCCTCTAGAGCGTACACAAGGTTTTTCTAAGATTTGACCTAGTGACCTAGTTTTTGACCCCACATGACCCAATTTGGAATTTGTCCAAGATTTTATCAAGACAAACATTCTGACCAAATTTCACAAGTATCTGACTGAAAATGTGGCCTCTAGAGCGTACACAAAGTTTTTCTAAGATTTGACCTATTGACTTAGTTTTTGACCCCACGTGACATAATTTCGAACTCGTCCGAGATTTTATCAAGACAAACATTCTGACCAAATTTCATGAGGATCGGACTGAAAATGTGGCCTCTAGAGCGTACACAAGGTTTTTCTAAGATTTGACCTAGTGACCTAGTTTTTGACCCCACATGACCCAATTTTGAACTTGTCCAAGATTTTCTCAAGACAAACATTCTGACCAAATTTCATGAGGATCGGACTGGAAATGTGGCTTCTAGAGCGTACACAAGATTTTTCTAAGATTTGACCTATTGACCTAGTTTTTGACCCCACATGACCCAATTTCGAACTCGTCCAAGATTTTATCAAGACAAACATTCTGACCAAATTTCATAAGTATCTGACCGAAAATGTGGCCTCTAGAGCGTACACAAGGTTTTTCTAAGATTTGACCTAGTGACCTAGTATTTGACCTCACATGACCCAATTTCGAACTCGTCCGAGATTTTATCAAGACAAACATTCTGACCAAGTTTCATGAGGATTGGACTGAAAATGTGGCCTCTAGAGCGTACGCAAGGTGAAAAGTTGACGACGGACGACGCACACCGCACGATGGACGACGGACACAGCATGATCACAATAGCTCACCATGAGCACTTCGTGCTCAGGTGAGCTAAAAAAAGGGAGAGGAAAATGGGGACTAATCAAATTGATGAAAGTAATCTGTGGCATTCTTTTCTCGGACTTAACCCTTTCCTTTAAAATCCTGTCTTTTGACTGCTCTAATAGAAAGCGCTTTTCAAAACATTTTTTTGCAAAAGGAGAAAATGCTGGTTACCAGCATCTTCTCCTTTTCCCAAAATGCTTTCTATCCAATAAAAGTCAAATCCAATCATTTCAGCTACCTTTAATTTGTTGTCTACAAGTGCTTTGGATTTGGACAAATCTAAATTTTTGTCATCTGGTGAAGGGTTAACCCTTTACCACACAATTCCAACTTTTAACGACCATGGGAAAGAAGCCTTTAGAAAACATTGTGGGAAAAGGAGAAAATGCTGGTAACCAGCATTTTCTCCTTTTCCCACAATATTTCCTACCCTTCCCAAAACAAATTTCAATTTTTTAATCACAACTATTTTGTCGTCTGCAAATGCTTTCAATTTGGACCAGTCTAATATTTTGTCGTTTGGTAAAGAGTTAATGGGCTGAAAGTCAATGGAAGTCTCTGTAAGTGCAGCAGCAAATTACTTGATAAAAGCATGGCACAGACTCTTAACCCTTAGCCTGCTAACCCTTTCCCAGATGACCAATTTTGGACTGGTCCAAATTCAAAGAGTTTGCAGACGACAATTTTAAATTTGATGAAAATGGCAGAAAGTTCTCAAAAAGGGTAGAAAACACTGTGGGAAAAGGAGAAATTGCTCGTTACGAGCAATTTCTCCTTTTCCCACAGTGTTTTCAAAAGACTTGTACTGCAGACACGTGAAAACCAGGGCTTGTTTGGGAAAGGGTTAACTCTTTACCGCATGACAAAAATAATGACTTGTCTAACATGAAAGCATTTGCAGACGACAATTTAAATGTTGGTCAAATGATGAAATTTGTCTTAGATTGGGTAGAAAACATTGTGGAAAAAGATGTTTTCAAAAGCCTTCTTTTTAAGGATCATCACAACTTGTGAGTGTAAGGTAATGGTTTAACCCTTTCCCAAACAAGCCCTGGTTTTCACGTGTCTGCAGTACAAATCTTTTGAAAACACTGTGGGAAAAGGAGAAATTGCTCGTAACGAGCAATTTCTCCTTTTCCCACAGTGTTTTCTACCCTTTTGGAGAACTTTCTGTCATTTTCATCAAATTTAAAATTGTCATTTGCAAACTCTTTGAATTTGGATCAGTCTAAATTTTATCGTTTGGGAAAGGGTTAAATAATTAAATTGATACTTTCGCGTCAATAGAAAAAAAAAAACAATTATTGCTACTTCCAAGTTATTTAGGGTGAAAGTATCCCCTTATAGGACAGTGTGGATCAAGATCAGACTGCACAGAATACACACTGTCCGTCAATGGTCCTTGAGTTGCTTTTGACAGCTTAAGGGTTAAAACTAAACTCTTTACATTAGGACAAAATTTTAGACTTGTCCAAATTGGAAAGCAGAAGCAAATGACATATTAAATGTGGCTCAAATGATTGGATTCATCTTTAAAAGGGTGAAAAAATATTGCGGGAAAAGGAGAAAATACAGGTGACCAAATTTTTTAGAGGGACTTCTTTCTTGTGTTTGCAAAAGGCTCATTCTTCCACAATGATGTAAACACACAGCATCAGTTTGGTTTAGGATTAACCCTTTACCACACAATCCCGACTTTTAATTACCATGAGAAAGAAGCCTTTTGAAAACATTGTGGAAAAAGGAGAAAATGCTGGTAACCAGCATTTTCTCCTTTTCCCACAATGTTTTCTACCCTTCCCAAAACAAATTTCCATTTTTTAGTCACATTCATTTTGTCGTCTGCAACTGGTTTCAATTTGAACAGATCTAAAATTTTGTCGTTTGGTAAAGAGTTAAACATGTGGGATGACAAAAACTTTGAAGATTGAAGCTGATTACAATAACAGTTGATTGCACTGACTATCAGAAAAATATAATGAGGAAATTGGAGGAAATAGTAAATTTTAACAAATTCTCTATTTTCATAATGTTTTCTAAGACTACCTTCTGGCCATTTATCATGATGTGCTGTATAAGGGAACAGCCAACATGGATAATTTTTTGCACTAATTGGTATTATTTTCTGTTAGAGCAAAAACCCTCAGGGCAAAAAGCTTTCATCCATTCCACTAAGAAGTTACGAGAAGAGGAAAGTGCGTACAGAAATAATAGTTCATTCACATTTGTATGAACTCTGAAGTTCTCTTAGAACACATGTTACCAAATAACTCTGTATTTCAATGACCCTGAGCAAAAAGGCTTTTGAAAACATTGTGGGAAAAGGAGAAAATGCTGGCAAGTCAGCATTTCCTCCTTTTCCCACTGGTAAGCTGGCATTTTCTTCTTTTCCCACTATGCTATCAACCCTTTCGAAGACAGATTCTACCAACTGAACAATGTTTAATTTATCATCTGGCTGAGCCACAGAGGTGCAGTCTGCAGGGTGCAGAACCTGAGAACAGGGGGTTCCTGGTTCAAATCCCCAGCTGGGCCAATTGATGGTATTCATTGGGAAAAGATTCATTCCACTCTCACTGTTAACCCTTTACCACACAATCCTGACTTTTAACGATCCTGGGAAGGAAGCCTTTAGAAAACATTGTGGGAAAAGGAAAAGGAGAAAATGCTGGTGACCAGCATTTCTCCTTTCACCACAGTGTTTTCTATCCTATCAAAGAAAAATTGTACCATTCAAGCCATGCTGAAATTATCGTCTGCAAATGCTTTCAATTTGGACAAGGCTAAAATTTTGTCGTCTGGTAAAAGGTTAATTATTATTTCAATGATGATTATGTGGGGAGTTAGCCAGTGGCTTGGGAAGAATATTGTGTAAAGTAATGGTTACAGAGACTACAGAAAAGCATGGATAGGGGCACTGGCAGCTAAGGTATAACTGTAATAATGTTGAAAACAGCTTTATTCAACATATAATTAATCAATCATTATCTGCTGATGTCTTTTGTAAAGGGTTTTCCTGCAATGTTGTCAAAGGCCTCCCATTCAAACCATGATATTATGTTACCACCTGAGGGTAATTCTATTGCCTTTCAGCTAACCTCTTTTCAAAACACTGTGACAAAATGAAAAAAAAAATGCCCATATCAAGCAATTTCTCCTTCTGCAACAGTCTTTCGACATGCATTCATGTACCAGTATCACCCTTTAATTCTTTACCAAACGACAATATTTTGTACTGGTCCAAATTGAAAGCATTTGCAGACGACAAGTTAAATGTTGCTAAAATGATTGCATTTGTTTCTGAAAGGTTAGAAAACATTGTAGGAAAAGGAGAAAATGCTGGTTACCAGCATTTTCTCCTTTTCCCACAATATTTTCAAAAGGCTTCTTTCTCAGGGTCGTACAAATTGGAGACTTTATGGAGACACACCCCAATTTTGGATTGAAGATTTTACAGATGGCATAATGTTGACAAACGCCCTACCACTACATCAAGAAAACCATAAAAATCAAAATAATGCATTAAAAAATTGAACTTTTTACGGATTTATTCCATAAACATCAAATGTGAATTTGGTCAACAAACTGAAGCTGAAAATTTCATAAATTTCACATCTTTTCAATCATAAAACAATGCCACATATATGCACAGAAATCTGTAGTGGTTGGCGTTTCCCAGTATTATGCCCTTGTAGAGCTGGGACGGGTAGAAATTTTGTACCCAGGTACCTGTGGCCGTATTACCCGCGGGTACTCGGGTACCCGATGTTATTACTTGCGGTGATTAGAATTAGTTACGAGTTAGCAGCAGTTCGTTCCTGTAGTCGCTGAATAAATTTTGTCATTTGAATTGTTTCATATTGTCTTAAAGACCTTAAGTAATAATGACTGTATTAAAAAGTAAGTGCCAGATTGTCATGATCATGCAACACCTGCAAAATGCAGATTATTCTCTGGATAGACTCTTTCTTATTACTGTTGAAAAGGCTTTTGATTGTGTTGAGTTTTCCGTGATGATTTGAGCTGTTATAAATAAATCACAAAATATGCACGCATGTTTTGCTTTTAATTCAAATTACCATTGTCTATGTCAAATAAACCTAAAATGCTGAAGGGCAACTATATAACACTATTTACCCATTACTGACGAGTTATGCGTTGCAGGGGATATAAATGGTACAACCTTATTTCAAGCTATTTTGATTATCTACTTCCAGTTCATGTACGGGAATGAGTAACATGTTTTTTGCTTGTATTTAAATTAAGATCAAATAATTTCATTGGAACTTCAAAATTATAGCTTTATTTAATAAGTCACAATATAATTATCGGGTACTCGGGTAATGATTTAGTACCCGGGTACCGGCGGTACCCTACCCGATACCTGGGTACTCGAGTACTCGTCCCAGCTCTAATGCCTTACATACTGACATACCTCAGTTTATAATTGGAGAAAGCCAGTCTGGAGTACAGTTCCTCAGCCACTAGTAGGTTGTCCTCAAATTCTACAGGAAACACATGCGGTTCCCCGCTCAGATTGTCTGTATTATTGTAGAAGAAGAACTGGTTCTCATCATTCAAGGTTGCTAATGCAATAACCTGAAGACATTTAAATTTACATCCTGACATTAAAATTTGTTGGAAATCTATTACCCTTCTAACATTTCTTATGCCATTACAGTTAACAGATTTAGATTTTATGAACTGACATAAAATTCGATGAAAATCTTAATAAACTTGAAGAAAAACATCAGCATCTAACTTCTTACACCTCCTTAACCCTTTCCCAAACGAGAAATTTTGGACTGGTCCAAATTGAAAGAGTTTGCAGACGACAATTTTAAATTTGATGAAAATGACAGAAAGTTCTCCAAAAGGGTAGAAAACACTGTGGAAAAAGGAGAAATTGCTCGTTACAAGCAATTTCTCCTTTTCCCACAGTGTTTTCAAAAGACTTGTACTGCAGACACGTGAAAATCAGGGCTTGTTTGGGAAAGAGTTAACTCTTTACCAAACGACAAAATTTTAGACCAGTCCAAACTGAAAGCTTTTGCCGATGACAAAATAACTGGGACTCAAAAAAATTGCAATTTGTTTTGGGAGAGTAGAAAACATTGTGAGAAAAGGAGAAAATGCCGGTAACCAGCATTTTCTCCTTCTCCCATAATGTTTTCAAAAGGCTTCTTCCTAGAGGTCGTTAAAAGTCGGGACTGTTTGGTAAAGGGTTAAGCGGACATCATTTAAAACAATGTTGGCGAGACTAACAAACAATGCTCCTTTTTCCTCAATATTTTTGACAGCTGTCAGCTTCTGGAGAGCAACAAGCAAAAAGTGTAAAGTAAAAGGTTAGCTCTTTATCAGAGAATCCTGTTTTTTTTTTATGAGTCTGAGAAGGAGGGCTTTTCAAAATATTGTTGGAATGGGAGAAAATGTGGTATACAGCCTTTTCTCCTTTTCTCACAAATTGTTTTCTGCCCTCCTTAAGTTACAAGTAAATTCGATCATTCGAGCCACATTTAATTTGTAGTCTGAAAATGCTTTCAATACTGGTGAGTCGAATATTTTGTTGTCTTGTGCTCATCAATTAACCCTTTACCACACAATCCTGACTTTTAACAACCCAAAGGAAGAAGCCTTTTGAAAACATTGTGGGAAAAGAAGAAAATGCTGGTAACCAGCATTTTCTCCTTTTCCCACAACGTTTTCTACCCTGTAAGAGACAAATTTTATGTTTTGAGCAAATACATTTTTCACTTAATTAATCCACATTTTATTTTGGTTTTTGTAATTCTGCAACACGTTTTTTTTTTCATTGATGGTAAAAATGCATGTGGTGGATAGGGTTATGTCCCCCTTCTGGAATAAGTCTTAATGTATTTCATGGATAAAAGTGAAACTGATATAGATTGGTTTTGTATAATTCAATAATAGCGCTGATTGGTTTTCTCATAATCTGATTGGTTGCTATTGAAATCTCAAATTATATCATCAAATTCCGTTTTTTGCCTTTAGGACACAGGATACCTTATATGATCTGGCATAAGTTGGCTTTTTTTCATAAAAATTTGAGACATGCTCTGGCAAAAGGAGCCTTAATGCATCTCCATAATTAATGCATAATATTAAGCAAGCCATCACAATAATTATAAATCAATAGTAGCCACTTTTTTTTTAAACAACAGACTGAATCATGAGGTAGACTGGTCCCTGGACATATAGAAAATTGACCAATAGCGAAAAGTTTTGGCCCAGGTCAGCCTGCGCGGACTGCGCGGCTGACCTGGGTTGAAACTTTTCGCAGATGCATTGAGCCCCCTTTTCAAAGAGCATGGCTCATTCATTAAATAAGTCTAGATAAATGTTATCATAACCACATTTTGCACATAACAGTATCTCAAGATATACATAATTATGACTACATAATGGTAGATATATGCTAAACACACATACTCATGAACTGACATCAACTTAGTCTGGATTACCTGCCCCTACCACTACAGTATAGGGTCAGGCAAAGGGCAATAATGGCGGCCCCCATAGCGACCTCAAGTTTAGCACTAAATGCTTTCCTGTTTTTCTTAATTTCATGTGATCCAGTTTGATCAGTGAATAAAATGAGATCAATTTTGTACAAAATATACATCACCGAATCTAAAACGTGCTTTTGGGATATGGTTTAAATATAAATTTGACTATGAATCATTTTCAAAGTAGCCCTGTTTTCGGACGTTATATCGGTCCATAGAAATTTCGGATACTTAAAGCATTTCTGATACACAGTTTTTCACGCTAAATAAGAACGACAATTAAAAAAACTAACTGCCATTACTTTTTTGAAACCAATCTGTTTTCAATTCAGATTCTAGTAGGATCTGATCAAGTGAAATAACAATAATCCGTGACTTCTGCATATTACAAACCGGGGCCGCCATTATTGCGCTTTGCCTGACGTACTTTTGAGGTACAGCGGGGTACTAGACTAACATCAACTTACTACTGTAACAGTTTTGTAAAATCTCATAACACCTGCAAAATTTTAAATTTTAGACTGCAAATGGTTTCCATTAGGACAACTTCAAATTTTTGTTGTTTGGCAAAGAGTTAAGATTACATTAATTGAATTTGTATTAGAAGACCACCTGCTGTAAGGGACCCCTTAGTTTCTAACTTCCATTGAAATATCTCTGAATACAGGTTTATGTATAGTAATAAATTAGTTACCTCATTTCTGATATTGGCCTCAAACAAGTCTGCCTCTTTAACTATTTTCCCTGTGATCACACAGTCTTTCAAGTTCTGTTGTGTTTTTATCGTGTATGGAATAAAATCATCATCAAGACGAACAAACAAGACGGGCTCCTCCCTCATGTTGAATAGCAGGATTTCCTGGAAAAAAAATATAATTTTGATTATTTCGGGTTTTACATGAAACAGACCTACATGACATTTTAACTCTTAACTCTTTTCCAAACAATCCCATGTTCTCATGCCCCTGAAAAAGAGGTCTTCTGAAAACATGGTGGGGAAAAGGAGAAATGCTGGTAAACAGCATTTTCTCCTTTTCCCACCATGTTTTCTACCATTTCAAATAACCTCAGTCCATTTATACTACTTTCAGATCTGTTGCCTACAGAATGCTCTCAAGTTTGAAGTCTTAAATTTGATGTATTGGAACGGGTTAATACTTTCGTCACATTTTAGTCAACCGGATTTTACTCTTTACCAGATGACAAAATTTTAGAATAGTCCAATCATAAGCATTTTTCAGACAACAAACCAAATGGACCATAGCTCAAAAGTTTTGAGGGTAGAACATAAAGTGGGAAAAGGAGAAAATGATGGAAAACAGCATGTTCTTCTTTTCCCACAATGTTTTCAAAAGCCTTCTTCCCAAGGGTCGTTAAAAAACAAGATTGTGTGGGAAAGGGTCAACTTTATGCTATTAGAGTTTTTGCACAAGTTTTTGGTGGATCAATGCCCAACTGCATGTGCAGTCTAATATCTGGGAAGCATACTGTCCTGTATTTTGTAAGGTAACAAGACAAACACTTTACTCTGCAATGTTTTGATCTTTTTCCTGCATAGTGGTATGTAATCTTTCTGACTGGAATTAACTCTTTACCAAACGACAAAATTTTAAAGTAGTCCAAAATGAAAGCATTTTGCAGACGACAAACTAAACGTGACTAAAAAATTGAAATTTGTTTTTTAAAGGATAGAAAACATTGTGGGAAAAGGAGAAAATGCTGGTTAGCAGCATTTTCTCCTTTTCCCACAATGTTTTCAAAAGGCATCTTTCCCAGGGTCGTTAAAAATCGGGATTGTGTGGTAAAGTGCTTAACACTCACATTATGTTCTACTTCTTTCAGTCATGCCTAATACACTTCAACTTTGCAGAATTCAGTTGCATGTACTACATACACTTGTACATCAGTCATACTAGAAATCACACACCATTCTACATATTTACCAACAATGTGAGATCAGAATCGGAAAGGAAATACGTGTAATTTTAACAGTGTAATTCATACACCAAATTATATTCTAGAGGTAGGCGTTTCTTACAAAAAAAAAAAAACCTTTCAACTATGGAACCACACAGTGTGACACCCTTGTTAACCCAGGTGTGAAGTATTACCATTCATCACCCCTGGGACATTCAATTGCAAAACCGTCGTTTCTATGAATATTCATAAGATTAGGAATTACACCCAATAGCCAATCAAATTTGTCGATAACATAACGATACTCTCTTTTAGTGGAAGATAATCACATTTCTTTCATTAATATCAATAAACCCAATAAAACCCACATCATTATCAACTAATATGGCGGCTGCCAGTGGGCCTTCCTTCTGTGGCATTTGCCTTACGACAATCCAGGGCAGGCATTATAAATCCTTGTATATAAAGGCAAATATTCAGAAATACAGCGTGCTGCTGCAGTCCTTAGGGGTATGTAGCAGGGGTGACGTCATCCTCGTTGACCCAGTTCCGATGTACTCCGTAAACTACATTCATCGATTTGATTGGTTGTAGACGAGGTAAAAATAGAAATGATGGCATGTTGTTGATAAAAATAGATTAAATTTTCTCACTGAAAAACTGAGATTTCCAATCAAAATGCCTCATGAATAATTCATGAAAAAGAGAAAACATACGCGAGATGACCCAGGGGCAATGGATGTAGTTTACGGAATACATCAGAACTGGGTTAACGAGGATGTACATACATGTACATCAGTTATACTAGAAATCACACACCATTCTACATATTTACCAACAATGTGAGATCAGAATCGGAAAGGAAATACATGTAATTTTAACAGTGTAATTCATACACCAAATTATATTCTAGAGGTAGGCGTTTCTTACAAAAAAAAAAAACCTTTCAACTATGGAACCACACAGTGTGAAGGCTTCTGAAGAAAAGAGAAACATAGTTGTACAGATAGAACTTAGCAAAAGCAAATTTCAATCTTTGACTTGCATTTTTTTGTTGTGCTGCAAAGGCTTTTAATTTGGAACAGTCTAAAACTTTGTTGTCTGGTCCAGGGTTAAATGGTTATATGGGGGTTTCTGAAGTTGTCTGCTGAGAAAGACATGGAAAAAGTCTTGCACAAAAGGTGTAAAGTTTCAAGTATGACAACCTTCAAAATCAAATCACCAGAGTATTAGGTCTTCAGTTCATCTCGATGTTTGCATGCAGAATGACAATGAATAATTAAAACTCTTGTCAGAGAATGTATTCAAATATCTGTAATACATCATAGTGCATGACTATTCCCACATGGAAACTCCACAGGTTTTTCTGTCTGTCTGTTACTCGAGATTTTAGGGTTGTAGGCAAGTTAACCCTTTATCACACAATCCAAAGTCTTAATGACCCTGAAAGAGAAAGCCTTTGAAAACATTGTGAGAAAAGTAGAAAATGCTGGTTACCAGCATTTTCTCCTTTTCCCACAATGTTTTCTACTCTTCCAAAAATTCTGAGTCACATTTAGTTAGTTGTCTAAAAATGCTTTCAATTCAGACTGGTCTAAAATTTTGTTGTTTATTAAAGAGTAAAAATATCCCTATACCAAATGATTAATTTTTAGATCCATCCAAACTGAAAGCAGCTACAGGAGATAAATCAAGCTGTATACATCTCGAAAAATTTAATTTGCTTTAGAGAGGGTAGAAAACCTTGTGGGAAAAGGAGAAAATGCTGGTAACCAGCATTTTCTTCTTTTCCCACAATGATTTCAATAGGCTTCTTACTTTTGGTCGTTAAAAACTTAGGATTGTTGGTCAAGGGTTAAACACTGATAAACACTGCAAAAGATACTTTTTCTCACAAACTTACAAAACTGGACAGTCAGTCATGCAGTATAAAGGGGTATATTTTGCATTCAAATAACAGGCTTGTCAATTTGTAATTGGTAACTCTAACTATATTCCTATGAGATCAAAATAATATTAAGACATCATTGTGTTTATTTGAGTACAATCTCACATGATCTATGCATGTTATTGATCACATGACATTCCCACAAACCTGTGCAAAATTCTTGCACAAAATGTAAAAAAAGCTAGAGAGGCTAATGTAGCCAATTAAGGAAATATTGCAAAAAAAAAAATTCTTGTACAGCTCTCGCCTAGCTTAATTCAGCAATGAATCATTTTTGGAGTTGTATTCATGAGATTATAAAAATCTAAACAGCCCCTTTAAAATTTCTTTCAGAAGCGGAGGAACTGAGGGCCATGGCAAATGTAGCTGTTAACATTATATCCATAGAAATCCCGATCATTATGACTGGGCAGCAGTATGCAGTCTGAGCTTGGGTATACATTGTCTGCTATGGTGAATTACTCTTGTTCCCAAAATAGTCTTGGAAATACAATACTAAGTTCATTATGTTCTTTTCCCCTGCACTGAAAATATCCATTTTGTTTATGTGGAAAGCAAAGGGTGAAGGTCATTAACCAGGCTTCCTACAATTCTCTCCATTAACAAGTTTGCCAAAGGCAGCTTTCTATAAACTTGTTCTGATGCTCTTAAAATCTTCTTCAATTTTTTTGGTTACATTCTTCCCTTAACTCTGTATCAAATGACAAAAATTTTAGACTTGTAGAAATTGAAAGCCTCTGCAGATGACAACATAAATGTGACTCAAAATGTGAAACCTGTGTTTGAATGGGTAGGAAGCATTGTTGGTAAAAGGAGAAAATACTGATCACCAGCATTTTCTCCTTATTCAACAATGTTTTCCAAAAGTCACCTTCTAAGAGGTCCTTTAAACACAGGGTTGCTTGGTACAGGGTTAACTGTTTACCACACAAAGTTATCAACCTTGAAGAAGAAAGCTTTCTGAAAAAAACTGGGAGAAAATGCTGGCAATCAGCAATTTCTCCTGTTCCCACAATGTTTTCTACAATTTCACAAACCAAATTTATCTTTTCAGCTATGTCTTAAATTTGTTGTCTGAATTGTTCTGGATTTGGACAAGTCCAGAATTTTATTGTGTTGCATAGAGTTAACCCTTTACCAAACGACAAAATTTCAGACCTGTCCAAATTGAAAGCTTTTGCAGACGACAAAATAAGTGTAATCAAAAATTGAAATTTAGTTTTGGAAGAGTAGAAAACATTGTGGGAAAAGGAGAAAATGCTGGTTACCAGCATTTTCTCCTTTTCCCACAATGTCTTCAAAAGGTTTCTTCGTCAGGGTCGTTAAAAGTCGGGATTGTGTGGTAAAGGGTTAAACCTGAACCATTCAACCTGTGGCGTTTCCCAACCCTCACAAAGGCTTTTGAAAAGATTGTTTTCATTGATTGACTGTATGGTGTTTAAAGCCGTTTTCAACATTATTTCAGTTATATCGTGGCAGCAAGTGCACCTATCCATGCTCTCCTGGAATTTCTTTTACCAGTACTATGCACAAAATTCTTTCCAAGCCACTAGCTGCTTTTCTGCATAATCAGGGTTCCCATTCATGCACATATGTGCGTGATTCACGCACTGAATTGAATAATCACGCACAAAAATATGAAGTGATACGTGCATGCATGCATAGGTTTCAGGGCTCCCATTGTCGATCACCAGTGGCGCCAGTTGGGACAATTAAGCTATCAAGTGTGAAAGTCACTGTTTGTCACCGCTAATCAAACTTGGTATCAATCCACTTCTCTAGAGTAAAATTAAAGGTTTTGAAGTTACATGCTATTCTTATTGACAAATCTATGTCAAATCATGTGGAAATACTTACTCCAAAACTTAACGGGCATGAAAAAAAGATTGCTGCAAGAAACGAGAAAACCCATGACACAACAAAAATTGGTTTGACATTGTCCGATCATACGTATTTCAAACTGTCTAATCAGCTTTATCAATGACTTTGAACAGTAAATTTACATAAATATCTCTATAAAACAATAAGTGAAAGCTAATTAGTGTCTGAAATTGACAGTGAAATGGAAAATTCTAATGGCCGTCAGGCCGCAAGTTGTCCCTCTGAAACTGGTCCCATGAGTAGGGAAATTATAACAAGCATCTTCTTTTTTTAAATTACCCATATTGTTTTCAAGAGCAGCCGACTGCAGAGTTAAGACTCATTTAAACAAATTTTCAATGCAACAGACCCTTACTGTCCTCCATAGATGCTCTATAATTGTCAATATTAAGTGCACTCCTAGAATTTCTCTTGCACTCCCAAACTTGTATTCCAGGGAGCGCATGCACTCCCAAAAAGAGATGTGAGTGGGAACATTGATAATCATTGTCAAAACAATGGTCAGCAGTGAGAGAGGAATGAATCCTGCTGCAATGACTATCATTGAACCTTGAAAAGAAATTGGCCAAGCTGGGGATTAAACCAGTGACCCCCTGTTCTCAAGTCCTGTAGGCTACCTACTGAGCTACTGAGGCTCGGCGAAAAGATTGTGGATAAAGGAGAAAATGCTGGTTACCAACATTTTCTCCTTTTTCCACGAAATTTGTTTGTGAAAAGGTAGAAAACATGGGGGGGGGTGGGGGGGGGGGGAAGAGAAGAAAATGCTGGTTTCCACAATTTTGTCCTTTGACACAAATGTTTCCAAAAGTCTTCTTCTTCACAGCCATTAAAAAGTCAGGATTGTATGGTAAAGGGTATGAAAAAAGGACTCAAATTTCACAAAAAAAATCTTGTATTGTTGTTGTGGCAAGATTCCAGGGAACTTGTCAGAGACACTGAATGAGAAATGTGCAAGTGGCATGTTCAGAGATATTTCATTTGTTTGAAAAGCAATTATCCGCCATCTTCTCTATGATTTCCCCCCTATGATTTGGCCTGTTTGGAGGCATGAATGAATAAAAGCCAATTATTCATCATCTACACAGGCTTTTTGGCGAGTTTTTACTCTTAGAGCACCTTTTGGGACTTTAGTTGAGTTTGCAGTCAGTGCAGATCACAGTAGATTAAGATCAGACTGCTCAAAACATGCAGCTTCATCTTTGATCAACCCTGTCAACTTTGTTATCACATCTGGACAAAAGTAAGCAATGCCAGTGTTAAAATGTGTTTGAATTTCAATCATACCTTTCAACAGTATGAAGTTACATGTATTGTGTAGATGACAATCTCTTATAGTACAGCCAGTCCAAGTTTTAAGTTACTGGCAGAAAAATGAATTTTAAAAGTAGGTCAAAAGTTGCCAGGTCGCTCTATTTCTTGTTTACTCTTTACTTGATTTAAATTCATGTTTCCACTCTAGCCACTAAACACTTACATATATAGCAAAAAATTTCAACACAGGTCTATACTTTTTGCAGATACCTTAAACCTGTTTTCACAGAGGAGAGCTCGTAACTAGAATAACTATCACTAAAGGTGATAAATACCCCCGCCCCTATATTTCATGTCACAGGGGCAATAACTCTGCAATGTCATTTTAGGGGCAATAACTCCGTGATCATTAGGCCAACACTCATGAAATTTGTGCTTTGCACATCTACTGCTCCTGGTGAATATCATGACAAATATCAAGTGAATAAGACTTAAACTGAAGGAATAGTTCTCTGGACAAGAAGTTTTGAGTAAATTCAGGGGTAATTAATTTGGCAAACATTTGAGAAAAATGCATCTTGAACCTCTACTGCTCCTAGTGAATATTTATGCAAAGTATCAATTTAATTGGACACAAAACTAAATGAGTGTAAAAAAGTGTAGACCATGATCTGACAATATGTCTGAGACACAGCGGCTGGTCTGGATCAACGCTTGTTGCAAATGTCCAAAGGTGCCTTTTCGCATAATGTTGGCCAACTATACATATGACAGAAAAGACCTCCTTAAAGTGAATCAGACAGAAACTGTAGGAGGAGTTGTCCGGACAAGCATTTTTAAGTCAAATCAGGGGCAATAACTCAGTAATTCTTGATGGAATTTTTACAAAATGTGTGTCTTGCACATCTACAACTCCAAATGGACACTTCTGCCAAGTATAAAGCGAATCGGACTGAAATTGTAGGAGGAGTTGTCCGGACAAGCATTTTAAATGTGAATCAGGGGCAATAACTCATTAATTCTTATTAGAATTTTCATGAAAGTTGCGTCTTGCACATCTACAACTCCTGATGAACACTTATGCCAAGTTTAAAGTGAATCAGACAGAAACTGTAGGAGTTGTCCGGACAAGCATTTTTAAGTCAAATCAGGGGCAATAACTCAGTAATTCTTGATGGAATTTTTACAAAATGTGTGTCTTGCACATCTACAGCTCCTAATGAACACTTCTGCCAAGTTTAAAGTGAATCAGACAGAAACTGTAGGAGGAGTTGTCCGGACAAGCATTTTTAAGTCAAATCAGGGGCAATAACTCAGTAATTCTTGATGGAATTTTTACAAAATGTGTGTCTTGCACATCTACAGCTCCTAATGAACACTTCTGCCAAGTTTAAAGTGAATCAGACAGAAACTGTAGGAGGAGTTGTCCGGACAAGCATTTTTAAGTCAAATCAGGGGCAATAACTCAGTAATTCTTGATGGAATTTTCACAAAATTTGCGTCTTGCACATCTACAACTCTAAATGGACACTTCTGCCAAGTATAAAGCGAATCGGACTGAAATTGTAGGAGGAGTTGTCCGGACAAGCATTTTAAATGTGAATCAGGGGCAATAACTCATTAATTCTTATTAGAATTTTCACGAAAGTTGCGTCTTGCATATCTACAACTCCTGATGAACACTTATGCCAAGTTTAAAGTGAATCAGACAGAAACTGTAGGAGGAGTTGTCCGGACAAGCATTTTTAAGTCAAATCAGGGGCAATAACTCAGTAATTCTTGATGGAATTTTTACAAAATGTGTGTCTTGCACATCTACAGCTCCTAATGAACACTTCTGCCAAGTTTAAAGTGAATCAGACAGAAACTGTAGGAGGAGTTGTCCGGACAAGCATTTTTAAGTCAAATCGGGGGCAATAACTCAGTAATTCTTGATGGAATTTTTACAAAATGTGTGTCTTGCACATCTACAGCTCCTAATGAACACTTCTGCCAAGTAGCAAGGGAACTGGATTGAAACTGTAGGAGTTGTCCGGACAAGATTTTGCGGACAGACCAACCGCCCGACCGACCGCATGACCAACCGACCGACCGACCGACAGGCTGATTCCAGTATACCCCCCACAAACTTCGTTTGCGGGGGTATAATTATGTTTATTACATAAAACTTCTTTCAGCGGTGTATTAAACCCATGACTTATTTCTGAAAATACTTTAGTGTAATATCGTTTTTTGGGTCCCTTGGTTCTGGTTATGTTTGTAGCTATGAGCGTGTGGAGCTGGTGAATTGGTTTGGTTTGTATTGGAGTTTAATGCCATTTTAACAGCTTAGGTCATATCATGGCGGTCAGCGATGCACCTATGTGCTTCCTGGCTTTCTCACACCAGTACTGACACAACTTTCTTTCCAAAGCCACTGACTACTTTTCTCACATGCATCAGAGGTGAGAGGCAAAAAATCGCCGGAAAGAAAGTTTGCCTCAACCGGGTATCGAACTCGCAACCACCAGGTCACGAGTCCGACACTCTAACCCCTGAGCTACCCGGGCGGGCGTGGAGCTGGTGAAAACAACCACATGCAGCATGTGCCCAAATTTGTACTACCTTGCCATTTTGTGGGAAAATGATGTTGTTGCTAAGACGTATACACATTGAAAATGGTATGATTTTAATATTTAACTCTTTAACAAACGACAAAAATTCAGACTCCTCCAAATTGAAAGCATTTGCAGACGACAAAATTAATGTGACTCAAAAATTGAAACTGGTTTTGGGATTGTTTGGTAAAGGGTTAATAGCAACATGAAATACAGCATAAGTATTTAAAGTAAACATTGTGAACATTTTTTTTTATTTGATACTCCCTCTATAAACTGTTTATTCTACTTTCAATGTAAATGTCACAGAACTATCTTCATGTGCATGTTCACGTTTCAAACAGAACTACACCTGTAGTACATGGACCCATGAGTAAACCATATAATTAGGCTATGGTGATGATGCAGGGTGCCTAATTCTCTATCATTTGTTATATGTGATAAATAGGATCTCATATTTGTGTTTATGTATCATCATTTTTATAAAACTCATTAACTAAAATGTATATGATGTTTGCAAAGGATAGCATCATGTAATTTTAGTCAACTGGTTTGGTAAAAATGATGACACATCAACACTGATGTAAGATCGTCTATTTATCCCTTTACCATACAATCACAAGTTTTAATGACCCTGAGGAAAAAGCCTTTTGAAAAAATGTTGGAAAAGGAGAAAATGCTGGTAACCAGCATTTTCTCCTTTTCCCACAATGTTTTCTAGCCTTTCATACACTGAAATTGTCATTTTTGTGACTTTTAATTTGTCGTCTGCAAATGCTTTCAATTTGGACAAGTCTAAAATTTTGTCCTTTGGTACAGAGTTATGCCTTTGAGAGTTGATTTTTTTTATTTACTTCAATCTTCTATGTCTAAACTTATCAAGTCAAGCGCCCTATAACTTACTATAGCACCATTGGGATTTTCTTTTATTGAATTTAAGCATTTTTACAATGAAAATTCTGTCTGGTACTTCGTTTTACCAAGTCTGGTAGCACGGTTGGTAGTGTATAGGACTTGAGGCCAGGGGGTATCTGGTTTTAATCCCCAGCACAGCCAATTTTTTTCCACGGACTGATGATAGTCACCGTGACAGGATTCATTCCTCTCTCACTGCCGATCATTGCTATGTGGGAAAGCAGCCAGTGGCTTGAGAAGAATATTGTTTGGAGTATTGGTTAACCCTTTTCCACACTATCCCGACTTTTAACGACCCTGAGGAAGAGGCCTTTTGAAAACATTGTGGTAAAAAGAGAAAATGCTGGTGACCAGCATTTTCTCCTTTTCCCACAATGGTTTCTATAATCCTATCAAAGACAAAAATCCTCAATTTAGCAACATTTAAATTGTCATCTGCAAATGCTTTCAATTTGGTCCAGCCCTAAATGTTGTTGTTTGGTAAAGAGTTAAAGAAAGTCCAAAAAAGCAATAGCATATGCACAGCCTACCCAATATATCGAAAATAATGTTGAAAATGGTGTTAAAAACACCCCACAAACTTTGTCTTCCTTTTGTTTCCATTAAGACTGGCCTGGTACCCTGATTCAGATCTACCAAAATGACAAAATTTTCGACTTGCCATAATTGAAAGCATTTGTAACCAATTAACCCCTTACCACACAAAATCCGACTTTTAACGACCCTGAGAAAGAAGCCTTTTGAAAACATTGTTGGAAAAGGAGAAAATGCTTGTAACCAGCATTTTCTCCTTTTCCCACAATGTTTTCCATGCTTACCAAAACAAATTTCAATTTTTCAGTCACATTTATCATGACGATTGTTATCTGCAAATGCTTTCAATATGGACTGGTCTAAAATTTTGTCGTTTGGTAAAGAGTTAAACGCTACTCAAAGCCTTAAATTTTTCTTTCCATGGATAGAACACTTTGTGGAAAAAGAAGAATGTTTGTTACCAGCATTTTTTCCTTTTCTTAAAATGTTTTCAAAGGGCTTCTTCTTTAGGTTCTCTCATTGTCTGGTATCACAAAATGTTACTTCACTGGGACTTGCATTTTCTTATACTGTGGTACCCAGTCTGTAAAATGTCCGGTACCCTGTCTCTCATGTTCCTGATCCACAGGACCTTATTTTCTGGCACCCTCTAATTTATACATTGTGGTACCCCGTAATTCATTTACAAGAAGGCTCCGTTAAATTATCCTGTCAGGCCAGAAATATCAATAATGTCATTCATCCACTGATGGCTAACATAATTTCCCCTATAGTTAATGCCTTCCCTCCTGGAACAAGTCTGCAGTGGACGACTTTAAGCAAATCCTTAAGAAATATAAAAGATAGACATGAATTAAGATACAACACATGAAAACATTGTGGCAAAAGGAGAAATTGCTTGATTCAAGCAATTTCTCCTTTTGCCACAAATGTTTTCAGAAGTAGTCTTCTTCTTGACAAAAAAAGTCGTCTGCAGGGAGAAAAGTGTTAATGGATAAATGGATGGTTTAGGTGGTAAATCATCCCTCAATGACCTCTGTACAGCAGACAAAATTTTTCTGCTCAGGGGACCAAACAAAGGTCAATACTAACCAGGGAGTTGGAGATTCAGACCACATTTATTTTGGTTTTCTGCATCGATAGAAAGTGACCCAGACAGTATAATAATGCTGTAGGAATCATTGCTACATGGCATTAAAGTGATCTGGAAATAATATTTTATTTTACCCTTTTTCAAATAACAATAATTGAAAGCATTTGCAGAAAACAAAACAAATATGACAACAAAAAAAATGAAATTTTGTTTTTGGAAAGGTAGAAAACATTGTGGGAACTAGAGAAAATGCTGGTTTCCAGCATTTTCTTCTTTTCCCACAATGTTTTCAAAATGCTTTCTTCCTCAGGGTTGTCAAAACTTAGTACTAAAGACAGGGACTCGTTCCAGTAATTTTTTTTTTGTATCTTTATACGTAAATATAGTACGTATAAGATACCAAAAAATTTACTGGATCAAGTTCCTGTGGTACTAAAGGTTTAAGTAAGTTTTCAAGAAAATTATTCTCGTATAATGCTGGGTAGCTTCTTTGAAAGCACATAGTTTCAAACAGAAAACTTTCATGGCAAATTGATAATCCATGAAATGAAATAAGCATGTGTATTTATCCATCTAAAATTATCATTTATCACATAACCTCGGACAGTCTGCTTCAGTGTAACATACCCATAGCAAATTTTCTTATCCCACAAACATTTGTGATCAGCATGGTGTGATGTCATACTTTTTTTAAGAAAAAGAATCAGGATTTATTCATTAAATTACCACATGTGAATGAGTGGTTCTGCACATTTTAACAAAAAAATTTGAGAGACATTGTTATGTGATAAAAAGAATGTGACATTCATTAGCTTTGAGATCAATTCTATTAAGCTCCTGCACAAAAATATTAATTTTTTTTTGAGCAGCCAAAGGTTTACCTCATAACGAATTTTTTTTAGCATTGTTTAACTCCTTACCACATTACAAAATTTATAACTTGTTCAAAATTGTTCAATTTTATTTTGAAATAGAGAAATCGTTGTTGAAAAAAGAGAAAATGTTTAAGTAACCAGCATTTTCTCCTCTTTCCACAATGTTTTCTAAAGGAGTCTTTCCCAGGAATAATGTGGTAAAGACTTAATAAAATCTTATCTCAAATGCCAACTTTATGTCATTGAGACCATTGCTGGAAAAGGAGAAAATGCTGGTAACCAGCATTTGCTCCTCTTTCTACAATGTTTTCCATAGGACTCCATAGGCCTCTCTCAGAGTGCTAAATCTAGGTATAATGTGGTATAGAGTTAATAAAATCTTTTATCACATAACCAACCTCCTTTGTTTTCAGTGTAAAATAACCTTTACAAATTTTCTTCTCTTATACATGTTTGATAATGCAATTGTGTGACATCATTTTTGATGTCATTTTGTATGTATTTCATAAAAGTAAATGTTTTTTTATTTATGGATATTGCTGCGTGTGTATCTATAGATGGTTTTGCATTTTCTGATCTGTAATTTGTGAAATACCATCATGTGATAAAAAGAATCTCATATTCATTGGCTTTTGAGGTAAGGTTTCATTAAACTTGTCCAGAAAAATGTTACTAGGATCGCCATGGGCTTGCCTGAGTAATAACATTTTTCCTAGACTTGTTTGATAAAATTTTATCTCAAACACAAACTCATGTCAGATCCCATATATCTCAAATTCCAACTGATGTCAGATTGTATGTTTATGTCTATTTTCTGCAAAATATCTTCATCAACACTTTAATCTCTACAAAATATAAAATTTTCAGACTTCACTATTGTTGAAGCTGCATTCACAGATAAAAAAGGAAATTTGGCTCAAATAACAGAAATTGTCTTGGAAAGGATAGAAAACATTGTGAGTGAAGGAGAACTAGAAACCTTGAGGGCCTGAATCGCTCTACTGGCAGTGATTTTGCTTATTATTAGCATACATTACTTTTTGTTGATGCAAAAAAGAAAAAGAAACACACACAAAAACTAGCATACATCATTTTGAAGGCATGATGAACTAAACAAGGTGAAATAATTACAATTTCTCAAAACAAATTGTTTGTAATCAAGCAAAATTTGACAAGGTTTCAGTACTGACTGCAATGAATACCCTTTCCAAGTTTCAAAGAGATGTGACCAATAATGTGCACTGTGTTGAGTAAACAAGACTATGTCATCAAATTGCTTCTTTTTAATAGGCTTCAATACCTTGATAATACAAATGATCTGTGCAAGTTTCAAAACAACTGGATAAACAAGAGCTTCACAGAGCGGTGCATATACGCCCGAAGGGGCTTGTCAGTGAAATGAGTTGAAATGAAGGATGGGCCGTGAATGAAGAGTAGTTATTCTCCATGATAAAGAAAGTAAGTCTTGATTGTCTGTAATAGTTTATTGAAGGGGAAAAAAAGCATTTAACCCTCTACTGCTATCAGTGTTTGAAGTTTCAAGTTGAGAGCTTTTATAGTTTGGAAGTTATGGCCCGGACAAAAATTCAAAGTAAAAATTTAAAAATAAATAAAGGTCAATAACTCAAAAAATAAGGGTATCAGAGTTATGGTTCTTGTGCATGACACTTCTCCATAATGTATTCTGTCAGTGTATGAAGTTTCAAGTTGATAGCTTTTCTAGTTTGGAAGATGTAGCCAGGACAAAAATTCAAAACGAAGTTATTAAAGGGCAATTACTCAAAAACTTTGGGTGACAGAGTTATGGTTCTTGTTTACTGCACTTCTCAACAATCTGTTCTATCAGTGTATATTGTTTCAAGTTGATAGCTTTTATAGTTTGGAAGATCTGGCCCAAACAAAAATCTAACATGAAAAATATTAAAGGGCAATAACTAAAAAAATAAGGGTGGCACAGTTACAATTTTTGTAAATTGCTCTTCTCCACAAAGTGTTCTATCAGTCTTTGAAGGTTCAAGATCATAGCTTTTATAATTTAGAAATTATGGCCCAGCCGAAAATTCAGAGTCAAAACTAACAAAGGGCAATAACTCAAAAAGAAGGATGGCAGAGTAATGGTTCTTGTGCAATGCACTTCTTCATAACGTGTCCTATTAGTCTTTGAAGTTTCAAGATGATGGATTTTAAAGTTTGGAAGTTATGGCCTGGACAAAAATTCAAACTGAAAATTAACAAAGTGCAATAACTCAAAAAATAAAGGTGGCAGAGTTATGGTTCATGTGCACTGCACTTCTCCATAATGTGTTCTATCAGTGTATGAAGTTCCAAGTTAATAGCTTTTAGAGTTTGGAAGTTATGGCCTGGGCAAAAGTTCAAACTGAAAATTAACAAAGGGCAATAACTCAAAAAACAAGAGCAGCAGAGTTATGGTTCTTGTGCACTGCTTTTTTCCATAATGTGTTCTATCAGTGTATGTAGTTTCAAGTTGATACCTTTTATGGTATGGAAGTTATGGCCTGAACAAAAATTCCAAGTGAAAAGTTGGTTATTTCAGAAATCAAGGGCAGATAATTTTAGAACGCAAACAGCGATCCAAATTCTAAGAGTCAGGTGCACAACTAGACATCATGGAGATTCATTGTGGCAAGTTTCAAATAATTCCGATGGAAACTGTAGGAGGAGTTGCGCACACAAGAAATTGCTAACGGACGGACGGACGGATGGACGGACGGATGACCAGGGGTAAAACATAATACGACCCTTCGGGGGCGTATAAAAATGTGGACTTTATTGTGTTAACAAAATACGTAAGTTTTCAACTTTAAATGGCTACTTGTGCCTTACTAAGTGTCAGATTTTTTTTCCAATCAATAGTGTTCAAGCCATTGATGATAAAAAGCAACTGTGTAAGTTTCATGAAAATCGAACCACAAATGCTTAAACAAGAAATATAAATTTTCAATTTTAAATGGCTACCTTTCCCTTACTGATTGTCAGATTTTTTCCAAAATCAATAAGGTTCAAGCTATTGATGATATAAAGAAACTGTGCAAGTTTCATTAAAATCCAATCACAAATGAGGACTTTATCAGGTAAACAAGAAAAAGACTAACAGACAGAAGGATGGACAGATGACACAAACCACGCCATGACATAAGTTCTGCTGGCTTTCAGCCAGTAGAGCTAAAAATTAATGCTGGTTACCAGCATTTTCTCCTTTTCCCAAAATGTTTTCAATAGCCTATTTCATCAGAGTCATTAAAAAACAGAACTGTCTGGTAAAGAATCAAATACCTCAATAGAACATCATAAGCATTATTTCCATGTATTCATTTTTTTCTGTTCGCAGACAACCACTGTTAACATTACCGACAATGTAAAAGCATTATTCTTGCATTCAAATAGTCAAAAACATTTGCATTTCAGATGAGAGATGCATAAAGCCATCATAAGACGCATTATATAACAACGGGAAGATGGCAATGCTGCAGTGCATTATCGTATCAAATAACTTTTATGGGTTTTTTTTTATCACAACACAACTGTTAACATTCAAACAGTGTAAAAGCATTATTTCAATTTTCAAAACAACAAGCTATTTTGTTGAAACAGTATCTCTGCTGAAAAAAAGCCCCATTTTCCAAGACATGGTATTAATGTTTTACCAAACGAAAAAATTTTAGACTAATCCAAATTAAATGCATTTGCAGACAACAATATAAATGTGACTGAAAATTTGAAATTGTTTTGGCAAGGGTAGAAAACATTGTTGGAAAAAGAGAAAATGCTGGTTACCTGCATTTTCTCCTTTTCCCACAAAGTTTTCAAAAGGTTTCTTTCCAAGGGTCATTAAGAGGCTGGATTCTGTGGTAAACAGTTAAATAAAGAACACACAAAAAGTACATTGGTGGAGTATCATAATGAACATACGATTGAAGTTTCATCAATTCTCCTCAAAGATTTCAGAAGATATCTGTCCAGATGGACAAAAAGACATACAGTACGCAAAAACTGTATCCCCTCCCCTTTGGCGGGGATAATTATGTGTGTCAGATAAAAGAAACATAATGTACTGCTGCCATAATATATGAGCTGAGCACTTTGGGGAAAGTGGATTCAATTAACTCATTACCAAACAAAAATATTATAGCCTTGTCTAAAGTGAAAGCATTTGCAGACCACAAATTGATTTTTCAAAATATGAAATTTCTATTTCAAACTGTAGAAAACATTTTCCAAAAAGGAGAAAATGCTGGTAACCAGCATTTTTTCTTTTTTCCACAATGTGTTCAAAAACCATCTTCCTTAGGGTCAATAAGAGATGAGATTCTGTGATACAGAGTTGATGCTTTTTTTGTAATGTACTATTCCAAGCAAGTTGTCAAATAAATGGACCCATTTCGTCCAAAAATTGAATCATGTGGTAGAATGATCTTATAATATGCACAAAAAGTACCAATAGCAAGAAGTTTTGATCCTATATAGCATGTGTAAGACTCCACAGGCTGACATATGATACCTCTTGCAGATGCATTAAACTACATGTACCTTTTCACAGAGCACAACTTTGTAATATGAAATAGTTTTAACCAATCAGATTTGTCCAATATACCATTTCGGACAAGTCTTATTGTTCAAAACTGTTTCTAGCATCACTATATTATTCAAAAGCTGATTTTCAAATTTCACTGACCTATCAGATTTGTTCAATATATTCACTGCAGTATTAAAATTTCCATCTCGTGGTGGAAGAAAAAATTAAGATTTGTCCACCACCAAAATTTTAAACTTAATTACTTGCTCCATATCAATCAGATTGATCCATTCTATGTATTAGATTGAAGATAAATTACTGTAGAACATGATTTTTTACAGGACCTTTTCCATCCAGGTTTAGAAATGTGTGAGAAACACTGACAAATGATAGGGGTTCATGTATAGCATTTAGTACAGTTGGACGCCTTGTCTTATATATTACATCATAGAAGTCTGTCACAATCCAAGTGCCTGTGCTGTGCAGTCTGATATTAGATCTACACTTTCCACTATTTTATGAAACATTGAGCCTATAAAATGCATATTAACCCTTTCCCAAACAAGCCCTGGTTTTCACGTGTCTGCAGTACAAGTCTTTTGAAAACACTGTGGGAAAAGGAGAAATTGCTCGTAACGAGCAATTTCTCCTTTTCCCACAGTGTTTTCTACCCTTTTGGAGAACTTTCTGCCATTTTCATCAAATTTAAAATTGTCGTCTGCAAACTCTTTCAATTTGGACCAGTCCAAAATTTGTCGTTTGGGAAGGGGTAAGACTGTGGTTCTGAAAAGGTCCATTTAAGTTACACTTTACCAAACAATCAAGAGTTTTATTGACCCTAAAGGAAAGGCTTTTAGAAACATTGTGGGAAAAGAGGAAATGCTGGTGACCAGCATTTTCTCCTCTTCCCACAATGTTTTCTACCCTGTGAAAGACAAATCCACCATGAGAACAACACATTCTTTGTCATCACATTAAACTAAGTGCTTTCAATTTGGACAAGTCTAAAATTTTATTGTCATAAAGAAAATTGTTCGCCCTTTATCAAATATAATGCTATAAATATAATCACTGTGGTAGAAAGCTTTTGAAAACTTTGAAGGAAAAGGAGAAAATGCTGGTAACCAGCATTTCCTCCATTTCCCACAATGTTTTTACCCTTTCACAGATATAATTTCTCAGTATAATTGCTGAAGGCACACCTAATTTGTCGTCTTGAAATGCTTTAAATCTGGACAAGACAAGAATTTCATTATGAGGAAAGAGCTAATTCAGTACTTTAAGGATTACTGGGAACATATAGAACATTATTGCGGTCATTGTAATTATTTCCTGGAATTTTATGTTCAGGTCTTATAGATTACTTCAATAACCACATCCCATAACAGTCTATAGAAAGTGAATAGTTCCATTTGTCTAAGTACAAGAAGGTTTTTTTGAAAATATTGCAGAAAAGGAAGAGTTTCTTGGAGTGTAATTTTCAGGTCTTTCAGATTATTTCAATACAACAACCAAGATTTGGGCATGTCTAAAGTGTTGCTGTCCACCAAATAGATCAGTAAGGGGTCTATGTTTTTCAAGCTAGCCAATTTCAGCCTGCAAAACTTTATTTAATTTTTCTTGGATTTGTCCTTTTTAAAACGGTACAGTCTGATCTTGATCTACACTGTCTGTAAAAGCACAAAGAGCTGACTATAATGCTTGTCAAGAGTCAATAGCAATTTTTTCCCATCAAAGAGATCAATTAGAGTTCCATGTTTTTTCCAGCTAGGCAATTTCAATCAATAAAACATCACTTTATTTTACTTGGATTTGTCTTTTTAGCACATGCAATGTGAAAACACTTCCCTGATGGGATTAGATTCAGTCTTTTCAACCCTTTACCACACAATACCTAAAAACCCTGAGAAAGAAAGCTTTTGAAAACATCTTGGGAAACAGAGAAAATGCTGGTTACCAGCATTTTCTCCTCTTCCCTCAGTGTTTTCCACTTTCTCAAATTCAACCAAGTGAGCTATATTTGTCACCTGCAAATGCTTGGACAAATCAACAATTTTGATGTCTAGTAATTATAGGGTTGACAACCGGAGTAAAGGCACCTTTAGAAGTGTTGTGGGAATATTAGAGAAAATGCTGGTAACTTACCTTTTCACCATATTTTCTCCTTTCCCCACTATGTTTTCTTCGTAACGTTGCTAAGACGTATATGTGTGGAAAATGCTATGATTTTCATATTTAATAGCAACAAGAAAAGAAGTAGAAATTGTTTAAAATCAGCTAAATGAGGAATTAGGTTGATTTATGCCCTCTAAAAACTGTTTCATTCTAGTTTCGATTTAAATATCACAGAGCTATTTCCTTGTGTATGTAAACATTTCAAACCAAACTACATTCTGTAAACATGGGCCCGTGAAGGGTATAAAGGCTGAAAGTGATGATGCAGGACACTTATTTGTCTGTCATTCAGTTTTATGTGATAAATAGAATCTCACATTTGTGTTTATGCATTACCATTTTTATCGAACTGGTTCACTATAACCTTTCCCAAACGATAAATTTTAGACTGGTCCAAACTGAAAGAGTTTGCAGACGACAATTTTAAATTTGATGAAAATGGCAGAAAGTTCTCAAAAAGGGTAGAAAACACTGTGGGAAAAGGAGAAATTGCTCATTACAAGCAATTTCTCCTTTTCCCACAGTGTTTTCAAAAGACTTGCACTGCAGACACATGAAAACCAGGGCTTGTTTGGGAAAGGGATAATGTATATGACGCTCGTTAAGGCTCCCATCATATAATTTGTTAATCAACTTGCTTGATAAAAATGATAATACATAAGCACAAATGTAAGATACTCCATATAGAGAGGGAGGCTTATCAAAAGCCGAGTGCCAGTGTGAGCCGGCACTTTGAGGGTTTAAGTCTGTGTTAACCTTTTACCAGACAACAATGGACTGGACAATAAATAAAATGTTGCTAAAAATAATTATTTCTGTCTTTGATAGGGTAGAAAACATTGTGGGAAAAAGGAGAAAATGCTGGTTACCCACATTATTTCCTTTTCCCATAATGTTTTCGAAAGGCTTCTCTTTCAGGGTCATTAAAAGTCGGGATTATGTGGTAAACGTTTCCAGTTCATAGGCTCAAGGGTGAATATTGGCCCTGTTTCAGAATTTAACCCCTTTACCAAACGACAAAATTTTAGGCTGGTCCAAATTGAAAGTATTTGCAGGCGACGAAATAAATATGACTGAAAAATTGAACTTAGTTTTGGGAAGGGTAGAAAACATTGCGTGAAAAGGAGAAAATACTGGTTACCAGCATTTTCTCCTTTTCCCACAATGTTTTCCACAGGGTCCTTTCTTGGGGTCCGGATTGTGTGGTAAAGGGTTAATATTTGTTCGTATGTAATTGTCTGGTGTGTGATGCTTCGAACTGTACTTCAGTTATATTGTGGCCGCCAGTATACCTATCCTTACCTTCCTGTACTGTCTTTTTGCAGTACTAATGCACAATCTTCTCTCCAAGCCCTTGTTAACTCTAGCAGATATTAATTGCAGAAACAATGATCAGTGGTGAGAGAGAAATTCAGCTGTCAATATGACTATCATTATTCCTCTGACACAAATTTCTCCTTGGAATTTGAACCAGTGACCACCTCAGGTAACATAAGTTGTGTAGTATGGATTATAAGTGTCCAGCTGAACTACCGGGCACCTCTGACCAAACAACAAAATTTTAGACTACCATATTGAAAACTTCTGGAGATGGGGGCTCAGATGATTGGTTTTATCTTTAACCCTTTACCAGATGACAAAATTTAAGTCATGTACAAATTGAAAGCATTTGCAGACGACAATTTCATTGTGGCTCAAATGGTGCAACTTTTCTTTGATAGGGTAGAAAACATTCTGCGAAAAGGAGAAAATGCTGGTTACCAGCCTTTTCTCCTTTACCCACAATGTTTTCACAAGGCCTTTTTCCCAGGAGCGTCAAAACGCGGCATTGTGTGGTAAAGGCACAAATGGCAAAGTAGTTACAAATTCAGGCACATGCTGTGGTTGGGTTCGCTGGCTTCATGTGCTCATAACTACAAAAATAAAGAGAGCCAGGACCCAGAAAAAACAATAATACACGGGTGTATTATCAAAAACAAGAGGGCCATGATGGCCCTGTATCGCTCCACTGGCTTATAAATATAAACCACGAAGAAAAGTCTTCACTATATAAGCCCTTATAAAACTTTGACCTCATGGCTACAGTCTGACTAAATGGGGAATATTGTATTAGAAGAATAACATGCCAAATGTGGGAGTTCTTGGCCTTATGGCTGGTAACAAGATGGTTTCTGAACTTTTCACTCCATAAACCCATGTAAAACTTGTGATCCCTGGTGCAGGGCCAAACTTGATCCTAGAGCTGTAACTTGGGCCCTCTTTGTAACTGTCCACTAAATAATGCTATAATTATATGCAAAATTTGGTAGCCTAAGCCTTATGGCTATGTACACCAAGATTTAAAAGTTTTCCCTATGTAAGCCTATGTAAATCTTGTGAACCCCCCCCTCCAAGTATGAGGCCAAATTGACCCCAGGACTATACTTTGGGCACTTTTGGTAGACTCCAACTAGATCAAGCTAAATGCCAAATTTGGTAGCTCTAGGCCTTATGGTTTCAGACAAGAAGATATTTAAAGTTTTCTCTATATAAGCCTATGTATAAAACTTGTGACCCCTGGGGAAGAGCCAATTTTGACCCCAGGGCTGTAATTTCAAGAAACATGATAGAGGTCTACTACATAAAGCTACATGCCAAATTTGGTAGCCCTATGCCTTATGGTTTCAGACAAGAAGATTTTTAAAGTTTTCTCTATATAAGCCTATGTAAAACTTGTGACCCCTGGGGAAGAGCCAATTTTGACCCCAGGGCTATAATTTCAAGAAACATGATAGAGGTCTACTACATAAAGCTACATGCCAAATTTGGTAGCCCTATGCCTTATGGTTTCAGACAAGAAGATTTTTAAAGTTTTCTCTATATAAGCCTATGTAAAACTTGTGACCCCTGGGGCAGAGCCAATTTTGACCCCAGGGCTATAATTTGAAGAAACTTGATAGAGGTCTACTACATAAAGCTACATGCCAAATTTGGTAGCCCTATGCCTTATGGTTTCAGACAAGAAGATTTTTAAAGATTTCCAATATTTTTCAGTTTTGTTGCCATGGCAACCAGAGTTTTTGAAGGAATCAAATTCTTTCAAGAAATTCTGAAGAGGACCATGTCAGGATCATTTCTGTGAAGTTTTGTGAAAATCGGATGGGTAGTTTCAGAGAAGAAGATGTTTGAAATAAAAGTTAACGCACGGACGGACAGACGGACGACCGGACGGACGGACGGACGCACGACGGACACCGGGCCATGACATAAGCCCGCTGGCCTTCGGCCAGTGGAGCTAATAAGTCAGTGGTTTAACAACGGCTGGAGGAGGTTTTATGTGAAAAAGACCGAATATTATGTTGTAGTAACTTTCCTGGTGCTTGTGTGTGTATATATATATAATTCGAGCAGCATGAGAAAATTTGATATCGCACGAGACTGAAGGTTGAGCAAAATGTCAAAATTTTCTTACGAAGCGAGAAGTCAATACAAGCATCAGGAAAGTTACTACAACATAATATTCCTTTTATTACACACCAAAATTTTGCAGTTCTTGATATTTTATTTTTAACCCTTTCCCAAACAAGCCCTGGTTTTCACATGTCTGCAGCACAAGTCTTTTGAAAACACAGTGTTTTCTACCCTTATTGAGAACTTTCTACCATTTTCATCAAATTTAATATTGTCGTCTGCAAACTCTTTCAATTTGGACCAGTCCAAATTTTGTCGATAGGGAAAGGGATAAACTGGTAAACAAAATAAAACAAACGATGGTGTAGTGGCTAGTGACCTCATTTTTATGAATGGCAGATAAATATCATAGCGTAAGTTATTACCAATCAAATTGCAAATCAATACGAATGTTTTCCGCGCATGTAAGTTACATCATCAATACTATATTTGGAACCGTATTTCACCGAGTGTGTAGGTGCGGGTTTTTTTTTCTGTCATGTGTTATTTTATCCGCGTGCAGTGCATGTATTTGAACCGGAAAATTTTCAGGTATATAATAAAATCTAATATATATGGTTATTGGAGGCGGAGTTTGTTGAAATGCAAGTGCTTTTGTGCTCTGTAGATAAATGGATGTTTTTAGTTTATCAATAAGACCTACGTTAGTGTTATTTCAAGGTTGCTTGAGTCCACAAAACCTCAGGAGAGCAGACTAAGTGTGGTTCAAAAATCAGACTTCAACAGTCTGATAGCCCCTTAAAGAGGGTTTAAAAACTCTTTACCAGATGACAAAATTAGTAGACTAAGTGTGGTTCAAAGATCAGACTTCAGCAGTCTAATAGCCCCTTAAAGAAGGGTTCACTCTTTACCAGATGACAAAATTTTCGATTTGTCCAAATCCAAAGCATTTGCAGACGACAAAATAGATGTTGCTCAAATGGTTGAAATTGTTATAGAAATGGAACAAAATTTTCGACTTGTCCAAATCCAAAGCATTTGCAGACGACAAAATAGATGTTGCTCAAATGGTTGAGACTGTTATAGAAATAGAAGAAAACATTGTTGGTAAAGGAGAAAATGCTGGTTACCAGCATTTTCTCCTTTTCCTACAAATTTTGTTTTTCAAAACCTTCTTTCAAAAGGTCGATAAAAGTCAGGACTGTCTGGTAAACGGTTAAGGCCAAAAATTTACACTTGTTTATATTAAGGACACTTACAGAAAAGTGGTAAGTTCAGATGATCGTAACTGTATTAGAGATGGTAGCAAACACTGTCAGCAAAAGGATAAAATGTTTGTTGTCAGCAATTTCTCATTTTCCCAAAGATAGTATGAAAACCCCATTCCGAAAGGCAGTGCAAAACATATTATTTTTTGGTAAAAGGGTCTTTCAAGGCAATTTCAAAAGATTTTAGCAAATGCAGTCAATAATATTCCACTGTCAGATAGATCTATAATGAGTCCTTTGTGGGTAATAGACTATTTCATCTCCTTGATGACAGACGACGAAATTTTCGACTCATCCATCAAAAAAGTAAGATTACACTTAACAAATTTTATGTGGTTCAAACGTTGAAGTTTGTCAAAATGGTTAAAAGCATTGTGAGTAAAGGAGAAAATGGTTTTTTTACCAGCATTTTCCCCTTTTCCACAATGTTTTCAAAACCTCTCTTCCTCAGGGTAGTTAAAAGTCAAGCTTGTTTGTTAAAGGGTTTGTCAACCCAATTTTAAAAAATGTTATCAAAAAAAGTCAATTTTACAATGTTCCAAGATAGATCTATAATGAGTCCTTTATGAGTAATAAAATTCTTTATCTCCTAGACAGACAATAAAATTTTAGACTCATCCAAATTGAATGCATTTGCAGCTGACATATTGTTGTTCAAACTATAAAATTTTTCTTTGAAATGGCTAAAAACATTTTGGATAAAAGGAGAACATGCTGATTAGCAGCATATTCTCTTTTTCCCACAATGTTTTCAAAAGCCTTCTTTCTCTGGGTCATTAAAAGTCAGGATTGTGTGGTAAAGGGTTAAACCCCTTACCAGACGACAAACATTGAGACTTTTACAAAGTAAAAGCATTTGCAAATGACCCATTAGATATTACTCAAATAGTGGTACTAATGTTTTTTAACCCTTTACCAGACGACAAAATTTTGGCCTTGTCCAAATTGAAAGCATTTGCAGACGACAATTCTAATGTGGCTCAGATGGTGCCTTTTTTATTTGATATGGTAGAAAGCATTGTGGGAAAAGGAGAAAATGCTGGTTACCAGCATTTTCTCCTTTTCCCACAATGTTTTCAAAAGGCTCCTTTCTTAGGGGTGTCAAAATGCAGCATTGTGCAGTAAAGGGATAAAATAAATGAAAACATTGTGGGAAAAGTAAAAAATGGTGGTTACCAGCATTTTCTCGTGTTTCATAATGTTTTACAAAACTCCTTTTGGAAGGTTATAAAAAGAGTAGTTCATTTGCTAGGGGCTTTGTCAAGGTAATTTTAAGAAGTTTAACTCAAAAGGAGCCAATAATGTCATGTCATCCCAATGTGAAATGAGTCCTGGGTGAGCAGTTAACACTTTTTGTGGCATTTGTCAAAGAAAATGCTACTATGAGTTCAATACCGTATTTTGAAAATCATGTATCGTAGTTTGTGCAAAACCGAAGAAAGTGAACCCAATTAAACTCAGTTTTTTTCTAAGACAAATAGGTGTTTCGATAGTGCTCAGATATACAATTAACAACAGAGTATTAAAATAAACTAGACTGGAGCATTGATCATGGGAATACTTTTTTTTTTATTGAAAATATCTATACCCCCTATGGCTTTCTATTGGCGCAATGATACACACAACCTTTGTCTCCTGACCATGTTCATCCCACAACCAGTTTGTCCTTGGGCTTGTTCAACCTATGGCTTGTTTGTTTGGGATTGTTCGTCCCACATTATTGTTTTTTATTTTTCAAATTATTAATTCCACGCAATGGCTTCTTTGACAAATGCCACACCAGTGCTTTCAGTGCTTTGATTTGACTCTTTACCAAGCAACGAAAGTTTAGACTTGCCCAGATTACAAGCACTTGCAGATGACAGGTAAATGTAGCTTAACTCTTTACCAAATGACAAAATTTTACACCAGTCCTGATGACAAATGTGACTCAACAATTGAAATTTGGTTTGGGACGGAGAGAGAAAACACTGTGGAAAAAGAAGAAGATGCTTTAAGGGTTACCTGCATTTCTCCTTTTTCCACAATGTTTTCATAGGGCCTCTTTCTCAGGATCATTAAAACACGGGATTGTGTGGCAAAAGGTTAAATAGTTTGACTTGCCTTTTAAATAGTTGAAAACATTGTAGGAAAACGGAAAAATGATGATTACCAGCATTTTTTTCACAAATCTTCTTTCTAAAAGGTATACAAAGATTTGTCCTTTTGCTAAGGGCTTATCAAGCCAATTTCAAGAAATTTAACCAAAAACAGCAGTCAATAATTAAAAAAAAAAATAAAAAAGTAGTTCTTTTGCTATGAGCTTTATTAACCCTTTCCCACACAGCAAGATTCATAATATTCCAAATTCAAAACATCTGCAGACCACAAATTTTACATCCGTGTAAAAGAGCTCAAGCTCTTTGACAGGAGAGAAAACATTGTAGGAAAAGGAGAAAATGCTGGTAACCAGCATTTTCTCCTTTTCCCACAATGTTTTCAAAAGGCGTCTTTCTAAGGGTCGTTAAAACTCGGGATTTTGTGGTAAACGGTTAAGGTACCGTAATTTAAGAAATTTAACCCAGAAGGAGCCAATAATATGTCATGTCGTCCTGATGTGAAATGAGTCCTAGGCGAGCAACAAACTTTTTTTTAACTCTTTACCAAACAACAAAAATTTAGACTTGCCCATCTTACAAGCACTAGTCTTGCAAACAATAGGTTAAATATACGGTAGCTTAAATATTATGAGCTTTTTCATCCCTGCCAACAACGTTTTTAAAAGTCCCCTTCTATAGGGTCTTTAAAAGTGGTGATTGTGTTGTTAAAAGTTAAATACTATCCCACATAATTGACATTTGTTATTGATCACATGACATTCCCACAAAACCTTGCAAAATCCTTGTGCAAAGTCCTGCAAAGTCCATAAAGGAAATGCTACTGAATTTTTTTTTCTAACTTTTTTTTCTATTCCTTTACTGATTGTTTGCCCACTATAATTGCCTTACTTGATTCAGTGATGGATCATTTTTGAAGTTCGGTGAGATTACAAAAATCTGAATAGTTCCCTTTAAAAGACTTCCAGGAAAAAGCCTCAAATATTGTGAGGAAGAAAATGCTGGCTACCTTATCAAAGATCATGATATTTAGGCTATATTTAGTGCTTTGTCGGCAACTGCTTTCAATTTGCACCTACAGCACCAAATAAACCCAAAACTTTTAATCCTAGAAATACAACCCAAACAACTGCCATTTCAAGTTTGCTTTTGTCTACAGTATTTCAGCAAAGCAGACATTTTACCCAAGCTGATCTTTATCTACACTGGCTGCAAAGTCAACTATAGTCGTGAAAGGCACTTTAACCCTTTCTCAAACGACAAATTTTGGACTGGTCCAAATTGAAAGAGTTTGCAGACGACAATTTTGAATTTGATGAAAATGGCAGGAAGTTCTCAAAAAGGGTAGAAAACACTGTGGGAAAAGGAGAAATTGCTCATTAAGAGCAATTTCTCCTTTTCCCACAGTGTTTTCAAGACTTGTACCGCAGACACGTGAAAACAAGGGCTTCTTTGGGAAAGGGTTAACCCTTTACCACACAATTCCAACTTTTAACGACCCTGAAAAAGAAGCGTTTTGAAAACATTGTGGGAAAAGGAGAAAATGCTGGCACCCAGCATTTTCTCCTTTTCCCACAATGTTTTCTACCCTTCCCAAAACAAATTTCAATTTCTGAGTAACATTTATGCTCTCAATTTGGACTAGTCTAAAATTCTATGGTTTGGTAAAGAGTTAACAGATATTTTACCAAATCAGCCTAAGATATTCTATGTCAATCACATCAGTAATGAGTCTTCCAAAGGCAATACACTCCTGTAACCCATAACTTTACCAGACAACAAAATTTTAGACTTCCAAATTGGTAAGTGTTTGCAAATGACATAATCATTATGTGTTGCTCAAATAATGAGATTTTCTGTTGCTAGGGTTGTGAACACTGCAGAAAAAGGAGAAAAAAAATCCATAATGTTTTCAAAAACTTTCTTGCTTTGGGTCTTGAAAACACTTGACTGTGTGGTAAAGGGTTAAACTGCTAAGTATGTTTAATGGAAACATCCAAGAATAGCAAAAATCCAAGTTTAAAGAATTCAAATGTTTTCAAAAGCACTCTTTTGTAATATTAGCTATCAACATTTAGTGAAATTCAATATAGATCTATGTACATAAGTCAAAATATTGTTACAATAGAAGAAATTGCTGCACATACATGTTCTATATTATCTTATTAATTTTTAACAGCTGTCATTTGCTGAAGGTGAATGTCAGAGCGCCAAAAGACTTTTTCCACATAATTATGTCCAGATTGGAAGCATTTGCAGACAACAAACTACATGTTGCTCAAATGACTGGACTTGTCTTTGAAAGGGTAGAAAACATTGTGGAAAAAGGAGAAAATGCTGGTTACCAGTATTTTCTCCTATTCCTAAAACGTTTTCAAAGTTCATCTTGGTGTTTAGAACTCAGGACTGTGTTGTAAAGGGTTAATGAGCCAAAAAACCAGTTTTTTTTTCATAAAAGGCAAAAAAGCCGATGTTAATCTGATCTGTCAGTATCATTAGCAGAGTTGGAATTGAATAAATCTTGTTTGTGCCTGTCTTCGAACTTTCCTAAAAGAATGATTAATGACACAATCTATGCCTGCAGCTGCCACTTTCACCCTTTGCAGACACTTTTTATCCTGCAAGCAACTGATAAAAACATTATGACATAGAAGCGATTGGTCATAATTTACAAATTTCTTCTTCTATCTGTAAGTTTTCTTCCATCCAGCTTTCAATGGAGAGTTTGTTCGAATTGATCTGTTCATGGATTTTCTTTGGATTCTTAACTCATTCCCAAATGACAGAATTTTGGACTGGTCAAAACTGAAAGCATTTACAGATGACAAAGGTGACCCAAATGACAAAGTCTGTATGGAGAAAACATTATGGGAAATGGAGAAAATGCAGGTTAACAGCATTTTCTCCTTTTCTCACAACATTTTCAAAAAGCCTTTTCCTCAGGGTCGTTAAAACTCGGAATAGCATGGTAAAGAGTTTATTAGATGAATTCAAACTTCTGAAAGCAGGCTTCACAATGTCTGAACTTGGGCAAAAGGTGGATACCATTAAAGTCATGATTGTATCATGTGAAAGGCATCTTTAGCTATCTTAGTCATGACAATTCTAGGCTTAAATGCCTTTGATGCACGATACGCAAGTGTGCAATATCACAGGCCACTGAAACTCCTTTCTTCTATCACAGAATACTGAAATTTTCATTTGCTTATCAAAGGACACTGTACCTAAAAATAGCATATTGGAGGCAGTGTCTGATGATCAACTAATGAAAATTTCGGTATTCTGTGATAGACCAATGGAGTTTCAGTGGCCTAACTGGTAAATATCGAAACAGTGGGTTTAGGTTTTTGATGCTTTTTAGTGGATTTGTATAGCAAATCCACTTACTGTGATCATTCTGACCGGAACCAAATATTTCATGCGTAATGACGCATGCGCACTCACACTATACTATGACATCGGTTTGACCTGAAGCAAATATACTGTTATTCATCCTTGCTCCCATTCTACTTTCAGTCTTAGCTGATACACCTCAACCTCGCTTTTGTCACTACTGTACATACTGTCCTACATGTATATACATATTTATTCCAAAACCTAATTATCACTCCTTAAAGTTAATAGTTACTGCGAAGCCCGGTCAGCAGAACAGTTTTGACTTACCCTGCTGTTGCTAACTCCATTTTAAAATGATTGCACATGTGTTGCATGTGATGTTATTTTTTTATTACAACATATTAGAGCTTTATGCTACTCCACAAATCTGCTTTCCAGGGCTTTCAGTCCTTTGATTGTCATTCTAGAGCCCAAGTTATTCACATCATTCACCTTTAGAGGGCTAAACACTGCTTAACATGTTTTTTGTAGACAGAGTAGATCAAGATTGGACTGCCCTATGTGGATGGTGCAGATCAAAATCAGATTACAGAGACAATGCAGTCTGATCTTGAATCTTCACTGACTGCTAATTGTTGCAGATATACTGGTAAAAACCCCATTGAAATTGCATTTTTCCTTGACTTAAAAACCCCATTTCATTCATTCGGCCCTTTAGCCATTTTAACTCTGTAACTACATGTTACAATCCTGTATTTTAATGACCCTAAAGAAGAAGGCTTTTGAAAACATTATGGGAAAAAGAGAAATTGCTGGTAACCAGTATTTTCTCCTTTTCCCACAAGGTTTTTAACTATGATGACAGTTCTCAAGTTTTGAGCTACATTTAGTTTGTCATCTTTGAACGATTTTTATTTGATCAAGTCTGAAATTTTGCCATTTAGTAAAGGTTAATTTGAACCAAGGTGTGTAATGATTCTAAAATCAAGGTTACTCCCATGCCGATATGGGTTTTGCACTTGTTTCTGGTGTTAAGTGACTTTTTACCAATGTTCAGGGCTAACTTTGCACAAAGTTAAAAAATTTCATATTTATATTGCCATCTTGTGAGAATTTGGGACAGACTGCCATGCCTTTACCCTTTCCCAAACAAGCCCTGGTTTTCACGTGTCTGCAGTACAAGCTAGTCTTTTGAAAACGCTGCAATTTCTCCTTTTCCCACAGTGTTTTCTACCCTTTTGGAGAACTTTCTGTCATTTTCATCAAATCTGAAATTGTCGTCTGCAAACTCTTTCAATTTGGACCAGTCTAAAATTTATTGTTTGGGAAAGGGATAATCCTTTACCATGATCACAAGTTTTCACAACCCTGATAAAGATAGCTTTTGAAAGCATTGTAGGAAAAGGAGAAAATGCTTAAGTAACCAGCATTTTCTTCTTTTCTGACAATGCTTTCTAGAGCGATTTTCTGCTTTTCCCACAGTTTTCAAAGCCACATTACCTTATTTCTGCCAGACTAATTTGTCTTCTGTAAGTTCTTTCAATTTAAAGCAGCCTAATATCTTGGTGTATCGTAAAGATTTAACCATTTACTAAATACTAGATGACCCCAAGTTTTAACTAAGCTGAGACAGACAGCTTCTGAAAACATTGTACCAAAACAAAGAAAATGCTGGTAAAAAGCATTTCCTGTTCTTTTCCACACTAACTACATCATTTATGCCACATTCAAGTTGTTCTCTGCAAAAGTGTTCAAATTGAACAAGGTCAAAGTTTTAAAAAAAAGTTATATGCAAAGGTAAACAAAATGGCCAACATGAAAGTTCAGTACAGACCTTAGTCAACGGCTACATTTTTGTTATATTCCTGGCTACTCCCCAGAGGTCTTAACGACAAGAATTTAAAGTCATTAAAATGGAACACTTTTGCAGATGATAAATTCATTGCCGTTCAAACGATGGGATGTTCTATGAAACTGCAGAAAATATTGTTGGAAAAGAAGAAAATGCTGGTTACCAGCATTTTTTTCTTTTCCAGCGATGTTTTTCAAAAGCCTTCTACCTAAGGGTCGTTAAAACTTGGGATTGTGTGGTGAAGGAATGAATGTTCTCCTCTGGTAAAAAGTTAAACTTGATCCTTTATCAGGTGAAAAAATTTAAAAAATTCCTAAACTGACAGTATTTGCAGACAATAACTCATATGTGGCACAAATGTTGGCAGTTATCTTTGAAAGGGTAGAAATCATTGGTGGGAGAAGGAGAAAAGCTGGTTACCAGCATGTTCTCCTTTTCCTACTAATGCTTTCAAAAGCCTTCTTTGTTAGGGTCATTAAAAGTCAGGATTGCTGGTAAAGGGTTAATCTAATATTTACCTCATATCCTTCATCTTCTAGCTGGTTGACCATACTGGTCAGTTGATTGGCTGTTGGCTGACCAGACCAGAAAATGGGTACCTGACCTTTGGCCATTTTGATCTCTTGACCTTTGGGTTTCTCACAGTCCATCACTGGATTGTCTTTCACCAGGAAATATTCACCCTGAAAAAAAAAAACAAACATATAACATATTGAAACTTGCAGACAACTTTTTTAGCTGAGCTGTTTTCTGAAGAAATGTCTTGTATTACCAATTAACGCCGTCATTGTCCGCATTTTGTGTTTTTGCAGACTCTGAATCTCACTTGTTACTTAAGTTATAAACTTTAAAATAATGGTCAGTTGTTAACTATCAAACCAGGAACCCCCTCCTTAAGGGCAGGTAACCCTCATGATATTTTTGACCTTGTTAGTCCCTTGTTTCGATGTGCACTTTTCACAAATAAAGCACATGCAACCAAGTACCAGTAAGCTATGGTACCTGAATGCAGCACTCTTGTTTTGTCTTGCAAAGATGTTCACTCACCTGTTTGCAGTAAATTTGGTTTTTTTTTACTTACCTGCATTTTCTCCTTTTTTCGACAATGATTTCTACCCATATAAAGAGAAAAAAACATCTAAAAGCAACTATAGTTTTTGAGTCATTTGTCATCTGAAAAATGCTTTCAAGCTGGAAGGGTCTAAAATCCAGTCGTTTGGTAAAGGAGTTGACATAATAACTTTGGATAAAAATCTCTGCTAATGACTTTTCAAATCAAGATCTATTACCAGACAGAAATGTGAAGAAAAAAAAGTGTCAGAAAGATAGCTGAAGAACTTGGGAGTTATTGATTCAGCACTGTTTTAACCCTTTACCAAACGACAAAATTTTAGACTGATTCAAATTGAAAGCCTTTGCAGACGACAAAAAAAATTTGAATGAAAAATTAAAACTTGTTTTGGGAAGGGTAGAAAACATTGTGGGAAAAGGAGAAAATGCTGGTTACCAGCATTTTCTGCGTTTCCCACATTGTTTTCAAAAGGCTTCTTTCTCTGGGGTTGTTGAAACTCGGGATTGTGTGGTAAAGAGTTAACCCTTATCCTGCTAAATAAGTTAAATGAAACTTTCAGCCCATTGTAAAAAACCTGAATAATGCTGTCTCAAACTTATTTTTTGGAGAAAAAATATCTTCTTATCGGACAGTGTATATAGATCAAAGATCAGACTTCACGTTCTGTGCAGTCTGATCTTGATCTACACCGTCCGTAAAAGGTCAGTGAGTCGTGCTAAGCAGCCTAAGGGTTGATTGTGAGGAAAAATGTGCAATTTGATAATACAAGAAGTATAATTGGATTTTATTCCATCCATAAATTAAGCCCTTTTCCTCATCTCAAGGCATGTGCACATCCCTAGCACATTCTCTGTAATATCTCCTTAAAGGACAGTGTAGATCCAAGATCACACTGCACATTCTGTGCAATCTGATCTTGATCTACACTGTCCGCAAAAGGTTCTTGAGTCGTTCTTAGCTGCCTAGGGGTTAACATTTTCAAAACTACAAAATTCTAGACTAATCTAAAATGAAAACAGTTGCAGACAAAATAATCAATGGAGCTCAGGACAATGGGATTTTTTTTGAAAGGGTTGGAAACTTTGTGGGAAAAGGACACAATGCCGATTACCAGCATTCTCTCTTGTTTCCAAAATGTTTTCCCTTCAACTAGGATCATAAATAGTAGGGAGTGTTTGGTAAAGGGCTAGAATAGCTGACAAATTATAATGGACAATCTTGAGCACTGTCACATGGGACGAATCTGGTACAAAATTTGATTGGTTAATCCAGTCTTGCCATAAACATCTTGATACATTGAGATTGTTTGCTTAGATGATCATGTAAATTTAAAAGGAGGGCTGCACTATGTTCATTAGAGACATTATTTCACTCTTAAGCAAACAAAAAAAAAAATTGACTTGAATGCATTTCTAGACAACAAAGTACAAGTAAATACTGCGACTCATGTGATAACTGATCTTTCTTAGAAAAGACAGAAAACATTGTGGGAAAAGTAGAAAATGCTGGTTAACTCTTTACCACACAATCACTGCTGTTAACGACCCTGAAGAAAAAGCCTTTTGAAAACATTGTGGGAAAAGGAGAAAATGCTGGTAACCAGCATTTTCTCCTTTTCCCACAATGTTTTTTAACCTTCCCAAAACAAATTTCAGTTTTTGAGTCACATTTATTTTGTCGTCTGCAAAAGCTTTCAATTTGGACACTAAAATTTTGTCATGTGGTAAAGGGTTAATGTTTCCTGCAATATTTAGCCTTCCATACGGAGTGTACTCCACAGAGAGAAAGACATTTAAAATTCCTTGGCTACTTATGAAGCAACGCCTTGGAGATATGCCAATTAATGGACAATCTTTTTTAAAGAGAGGCTCATGATGTACACAAATTAGAGCATTCTTTAGCTGTTTTTGTGCTCCCTCTAATGTTAAATTATGATTATCCTGTTTTCTTACAACATGTAAACAAACTGGAAATGATTGACTTTCAAACAAGAACTAACTGGAAATATGAACAATTCGGATACTGATTCAGGTCTTTTTATAAGATTTGAAAAAATGCACCAAGATGTTCCAAATGGGACACTGGCTACCTTAGTAAGTTGCTGTCATTGTTTCTGTGCGAAAATAGTCTGGCAGCATACATCCCAGATAGCACTGCAGTCTGAGCTGTTCCAATAGCACATGGAGACAGAGTTACAAATCTGACAGACCTGGAGACCATGCACTCACTGTCTGATACTTGTATTTTGTGATACCGAGTAGCAAAGACAGCCCCCAGGTCTTGCAATGAGAGCCATTCTTCAGTTATTTCCCTTGATTCCTCTCCAGTACTACATTGGTCCTGATCAGGGGATTACATGGATTTTATCCTTGATTTTCTTGCACTACACAAATATATTCTTGAGATAGTATCTCTGGAAAATCGGGCTAGATTGTTTTACAAGTCGAGATATATGCATTTCTCTGATGATTGAGAACATGATTTGCTTTAAAATTACATGGGGACCTTACATAATGTCATAAATCAAATCATTAGGCCAGGAAATCCCTCTCAAGGGATTCCCTTGCCTATAGCGATCGTAAGCTGACTTTTCCGGACTACTTTCAGACAAACTGTTGAACGGTGTGTCCACTCTATATCGCTGAGTCCGCCAAAACAAATAGTTTCCTAAGCACATGCTTATCACACGGCGTGAATGTTTTCCTTTCCTCAAAGCTTTCCGACATCTGCATAGTGCTATGGAATTGCAAGGGTATTACAGCCCTTTAACCCTTTCCCACACAATCCCGACTTTTAACGACCCTGAGTAAGAAGCCTTTTGAAAACATTGTGGGAAAAGGAGAAAATGCTGACAATCAGCATTTTCTCCTTTTCCCACAATGTTTTCTGCCCTTCCCAAAACAAATTTTAATTTTTGGGTTACATTTAATTTGTCGTCTGCAAATGCTTTTAATTGGGATTGGTCCAAAATTTTATCGTTTGGTAAAGAGTTAATAACTAACGAGTGTGTTGGAATCTCTCTCTCTCTCTCTCTCTAATGGGACGAGAAGGGCTAGTGGACGTCTTTGTATGATATAGTCAAAAGAATAGATTTAGATCGACTGTTTGAGAACAAAACTGCGATGTATTGACATCACCCTGCCCTGCGTTTGCGATATTAAGCGTTGGTATTTGCGTTGAGTCCAATTTTAAATTGTGTCTTATCTTTCTTATCATTGACGGTATTTATTTGAAACTTGGAATATATGTGTGTTATCATAAAGATCAACCTTAACCAATAAGGCAAATAACTAAAAAATGAATTTGCTTGATTTAAGCCCCTTTTCGACTAAGAATTTTTTTAAAGCCATTATCATGCACCCTATAGCCGAGCGTTGGTATCCACTACTTTGCTTCGGTTTAATTATAGAATCTGGCTTCTGAGCACTGCTTTTTTTTTTGCATTAATTTAATTTTTCCTGTTGATTATTGTATTATTCCATATTATGTGTGACAGTACCCCTTTACCAATGAATTCTTTTGGCATTATTGAATTGGCCTGACTGTCTGTATGGTAGCGATAATTAGAAAAGGTCTCGTGTGATTTCGTATCCTTCGTTCTTTAGAGATTACATATCACCAGGTTTCCTGGCCTTCAGTACTATCAGTACTTTGATTTTTATTGCAACATCCCCAAAAGAATCAAGGATAAAAGCAAAGGAATACAGGTAAAAGGACCAATCTGTTATTTGGTAACCTTTAGTCTTTATCTAGTAAGGGAGATAATTTTATTTACAAGAATGGCTCTCATTAACAGAGTCTATGTCCTCCAGACTCAATTTATTCAATTGGATTCATTCAGTACGGTTAGCCCTTGGTGCAAATATAAACAAAATAAAAAATTTTCAGTCAGGAAAAAGCACTCTTATAATTGTAGTTTCAAGGTTGCCATCTGCTTGATTGTCTCAGCATAGCACATTTTTTTTCTATATGGTCTTTATCTACCCCGCCAGAAAAAGCAATTTCTGTTGTGATAGGTGCTTTGAGGAGGCTCTTAACCCTTTACCACACAATCCCGACTTTTAACAACCCTGAAGAAGAAGGCTTTTGAAAACATTGTGGAAAAAGGAGAAAATGCTGGCAACCAGCATTTTCTCCTTTTCTCCACAATGTTTTCTACCTTTTCAAAGACAAATATCATTTGATGACTCAAATTTTATTTGCCGTCTGCTGTTGCTTTCGAACTGGACTGGTGTGAGATTTTGTCCCTTGGTAAAGAGTTAAGATTTCTGGATGGCTAACCTTCACAAGAGATAGAAGTGTAAGAGAAAAACAACATGGTATTCTCTCAAATTTTCAAATTTCTCTACCTTTCCAGAGGGAAAACCCTTCAATTTAGTCACATTTAACCCTTTACGAAACAATCCCGGGTTTTCACAATCCCTAGCAGGAGGCCTTTTGAAAGCGTTGTGGGAAAAGGAGAAAATGCTGGTAACCAGCATTTTCTCCTTTTTCCACAATGTTTTCTACCCTGTCTAAAAAACATATGTTCATTTGCACCACTTTCAGATTTATTGTCTGCAGATGCTTTCAAATGGGAAGGGTCTAAAAACTTGGCGTTTGGGAAAGGGTTAAGTTGTTGTCTACAAATATTTCAATCTGGACAAGTTTAAAATTATGTTGTATGGTAAAAAGCTAAGGGTTAACAGCCATGGAAAAAAACACTGTTAAAACTTGAAAGTGTGTAGAATGGCTCAGGATACAGTCAGCAACGCAATCATAGATAAATTACCAATATGTAACTGGTTAACCCTTTACCGCACGATGCCACCTTTTGACGCCCTTGGGAAAGAAACCTTTTGAAAACATTGTGGGAAAAGGAGAAAATGCTGGTAACCAGCATTTTCTCCTTTTCCCACAATGTTTTCTACCCTATCAAAGAAAAATTGCACTATTTGAGCCACATAGAAATTGTCATCTGCAAATGCTTAGAATTTGGACAAGGCCAAAATTTTGTCGTCTGGTAAAGGGTTAAGGGATTTGTCCTCATTTAACCCTTTCCCAAACAAGCCCTGGTTTTCACGTGTCTGCAGCACAAGTCTTTTGAAAACACTGTGGGAAAAGGAGAAATTGCTCATAACGAGCAATTTCTCCTTTTCCCACAGTGTTTTCTAACCTTACTGAGAACTTTCTACCATTTTCATCAAATTTAATATTGTCATCTGCAAACCCTTTCAATTTGGACCAGTCCAAATTTTGTCGTTTGGGAAAGGGTTAAAACCGGAAACGACAACAGTGATTTCTTTCTTTGAAGGTTGCCAAATAATGAATTGAAGGTTCTGTGTAATCTGTGCGGCTTTGCAGCAGTTAGGAGCAACAACAGTGATTTCTTTCTTTGAAGGTTGCCAAATAATGAATTGAAGGTTCTGTGTAATCTGGGCAGCTTTGCAGCCATTAGGAGCAACAACAGTGATTTCTTTCTTTGAAGGTTGCCAAATAATGAATCACAAGTTCTGTGTAATCTGGGCAGCTTTGCAGCCGTTAGGAGCAACAACAGTGATTTCTTTCTTTGAAGGTTGCCAAATAATGAATTGAAGGTTCTGTGTAATCTGGGCAGCTTTGCAGCCATTAGGAGCAACAACAGTGATTTCTTTCTTTGAAGGTTGCCAAATAATGAATTGAAGGTTCTGTGTAATCTGGGCAGCTTTGCAGCCGTTAAATGCAAAACAACAGTGATTTCTTTCTTTGAAGGTTGCCAAATGATGAATCACAAGTTCTGTGTAATCTGGGCAGCTTTGCAGCCGTTAGGAGCAACAACAGTGATTTCTTTCTTTGAAGGTTGCCAAATAATGAATTGAAGGTTCTGTGTAATCTGTGCGGCTTTGCAGCCATTAGGAGCAACAACAGTGATTTCTTTCTTTGAAGGTTGCCAAATAATGAATTGAAGGTTCTGTGTAATCTGTACAGCTTTGCAGCCGTTAGGAGCAACAACAGTGATTTCTTTCTTTGAAGGTTGCCAAATAATGAATTGAAGGTTCTGTGTAATCTGTGCGGCTTTGCAGCCATTAGGAGCAACAACAGTGATTTCTTTCTTTGAAGGTTGCCAAATAATGAATCACAAGTTCTGTGTAATCTGGGCAGCTTTGCAGCCATTAGGAGCAACAACAGTGATTTCTTTCTTTGAAGGTTGCCAAATAATGAATCACAAGTTCTGTGTAATCTGGGCAGCTTTGCAGCCATTAGGAGCAACAACAGTGATTTCTTTCTTTGAAGGCTGCCAAATAATGAATTGAAGGTTCTGTGTAATCTGTGCGGCTTTGCAGCCATTAGGAGCAACAACAGTGATTTCTTTCTTTGAAGGTTGCCAAATAATGAATCACAAGTTCTGTGTAATCTGGGCAGCTTTGCAGCCATTAGGAGCAACAACAGTGATTTCTTTCTTTGAAGGCTGCCAAATAATGAATTGAAGGTTCTGTGTAATCTGTGCGGCTTTGCAGCCATTAGGAGCAACAACAGTGATTTCTTTCTTTGAAGGTTGCCAAATAATGAATTGAAGGTTCTGTGTAATCTGTACAGCTTTGCAGCCATTAGGAGCAACAACAGTGATTTCTTTCTTTGAAGGTTGCCAAATGATGAATCACAAGTTCTGTGTAATCTGGGCAGCTCTGCAGCCGTTAGGAGCAACAACAGTGATTTCTTTCTTTGAAGGTTGCCAAATAATGAATCACAAGTTCTGTGTAATCTGAGCAGCTTTGCAGCCATTAGGAGCAACATTTTGCACGAAGACAGAATGATTATAGTTTCATAAAATTTTGATGAACTATGGGTTACCAACTGGCTGGAAATGAGTATAGATGTATCTTTAATGGCAAAAGATGTGAGTAAGCCATTTGCATAATGATGGCTATTAGACACACTTCCAAGACACATTTTTTTCTCATTAAAGGGACATTAAACCAGATTTTGCTTCACAAGTTTTTTTCAAAAATCTTACCTGCTAATTTTCATACCAGTGCAAAGATGGCTTTTAGATTTAACTCTTTACCAAACGACAAATTTTTAGACTTGTCCAAATTGAAAGCACTTGCAGAAGACAAAATGAACGTAACTCAAAAACTGAAATTGGTTTTGGGAAGGCTAGAAAACAATGTGGGAAAAGGAAAAAATGCTGGTTACCAGCATTTTCTCCTTTTCCCAAAATGTTTTCAAAAGGCTTCTTTCTCAGGGTCATTAAAAGTTGGCATTGTGTGGTAAAGGGTTAAACATTAGTAGAAATACACGTGGACCTGGAATTACAGAGTTTCTTTTTGATCAGCCCAAATAGCTCAAGAGGTAGAGCCTAAGACTTTATAAACTTCAAGTCTTTCACCACTTGAGGGTGCGCGTTCAAGCCTCACAGCTGGCAATCTAAAATTTTTTACAGCCTTTCAGCTGAGTTGTTTAACCGGGGTCCGACGACACATGATGGCACTATAATACACTGAGAACTATAAAGAACCAAATGTAACGTAGGATGGGTTTCGTCCTGTATCTTGCGTTATCCCCCTTTAATGTAACTAACAGCCATCAGTGGGGTGTCCCCATATGGGCAAGGAGCGGCGTCGACAAATAAATGTAAAACTAATCAATTTATTGGAAAATTTCCTTTTAAGCTTGTAATGGAATAGTCATTATTACATAACAAGGGATGCATACATCTTTAACTCTTTACCACACAATCCCGACTTCTAACGACCCTGAGAAAGGAACTTTTTGAAAACATTGTGGGAAAAGGAGAAAATGCTGGTAACCAGCATTTTCTCCTTTTCCCACTATGTTTTCTACCCTTCCCAAAACAAATTTCAATTTTTCAGTCACGTTTATTTTGTCATCTGCAACTGCTTACAATTTGGACCAGTCTAAAATTTTGTCGTTTGGTAAAGAGTTAACACAACAACATTGAGGTTGCCTGCATTATAAGCTCAGTAGGGCTGTCAAGTACGACTTTGAAGGTTGTGGGTTTGAGTCCCATCAGAGTCTTTTTTTTTTTAATACATTAGAGCCATGCTCTGGCAAAAGGGGGCTTAATGCATCTCCTTGATGCATTATACTAGACAAGTAATCTCATAAATATAGATCCATAATAGCCATTTTGTCTAACAACAGACTGTATCAGACCGTAGATTGGTCCTTTGCCATACAGAAAATTGAACAACAGCGAAAAGTTTCGGCTCAGGTCAGCCTGCGCGGACTGCGCAGGCTGACCTGGGTCGATACTTTTCGCAGATGCATTAAGCCCCCTTTTTTGCAGAGCATGGCTCATTTTGTTGTTGTTGTTGTTTTTCTCTAAGTAAGCACAAACAGTCACATCCTTATGATTTTTTTCCATTCAAAATATAAGCTTTCTCCCTCTTAGAGCTTCCCAAAACAGTGTGGGAAAGGGGGAAAACTACAAGAATGTTTTCCTTTTTTCACAATGTTTTTGTAACCCATCAAAGGCAAATCCCATCATTTAAGCTATATATAATTTGTTGTCTGCAAACGCTTTCAATTTGGACAAGTCTGGTAAAGGGTCACAAACATTTTTCTCATTTTTCTGCATTGTTTTTAAAAACAATAGGAACTTACTTTTCTTTGACAAGTTTTGCCATTTATAACCTAATTATCATAGGATATAACCTTATCTAAGACATCATAGTTTAAAGTGTGTGAAGTTTGTCCAAAAAAAAAGTGCCTCTGATGTTTTCTAGGGGTCCTAAAACTTGTGTGTTTGGTTTGTAAGGCCCAAACCCGTGTTGTGGCAAAAGAATAAAACACGTACCATTCCGTCTGTTTGAAAATAAAAATCAATTTTGGGGGTTTCAAGAATGGAAATGTAATTAACCCTTTATCATACAATCCCAATTTAAGTTTAAATTACCTTATTTGTATAAAAGAAGGCTTTTAAAAACATTTTGGGAAAAGGTGAAAATGCAGTTAACCAGCATTTTCTCCCTTCTCACAATGTTTTCAACTCTTTCGGAGACAAATTTCATTGTTGTCTGCAAATGCTTTGTATTTGGACGAGTCTTAAAGTTTTTTGTCTGTGAAAGATTTAACAGAAACAGTGGAAAATGTTTACCACACAATACCAACTTTTAGTGACCCTGTGGAAGAAGGCTTTTGAAAGTATTGTGGGAAAAGGAGGAAATACTGGTAACCAGCATTTTCTCCTTTTCCCAAAATATTTTTTACCCTCTGAAAGGAAATTTCATGTTTAAACTTACATTTAATTTGTTGTCTGCAAATGCTTTCAGTTTGGCCAAGGTCAACATTTTGTCGTTTGGTAAAGAGATAATCGCGATTAGACTCCCTGATCTCTACTAACTGATATTGATCTACACTGTCTACAGAGGCGACTTTATTCTTTTCCAGAAACAAAAAGTTTAGATCCATGAAACTTAACCTCATAAAATCCTATCAGATATTTTTCTCTTTAAAAATAAGACCCAAATAATTGCAATTTTATGGTTGCTTTCGTCTACTGTGTTTCAGCAAAGTGGACAGTGTAAATCAAAGATTAGGCTGCATGTTTTATGCAGCCTGATCCTGATCTACACTGGCCACAAAGGCAACTACAGCCATGAAAGGCGCTATAAGGGTTAAACTTATTTTCAAAGGAAAAATGAAATGTCAAAAAGATAGGATTTGTCTTCGAAGGTGAGAAAAGAAAATCCCCTGAAATGGAGAAAAGGCTGAGTCAACAGCAATCCCCTTTTCCAACAATATTTTCCACAGCAATTAGATTTTTCTGAGTCGATAAAATTCAGATTGTTTGGTAAAGGATTAACCCTTTCCCAGACAAGCCCTGGTTTTCACATGTCTGCAGGACAAGTCTTTTGAAAACACTGTGGGAAAAGGAGAAATTGCTCGTAACAAGCAATTTCTCCTTTTCCGACAGTGTTTTCTACCCTTTTCGATAACTTTCTGCCATTTTCATCAAATTTAAAATTGTCGTCTGCAAACTCTTTCAATTTGGACCAGTCCAAAATTTTGTCGTTTGGTAAAGGATTAAATCTGCCACTGTCGCCAGAAGGGGTTTGACTAATGTCCTTCATGAATATGCATGATGCTAATATGCTGCAACAAATTTAACCCTTTCCTAAACAACAAATTTTGGACTGGTCCAAATTGAAAGAGTTTCCAGACGACAATTTTAAATTTGATGAAAATGGCAGAAACCTGGTCTCAAAAAGGGTAGAAAACACTGTAGGAAAAGGAGAAATTGCTCGTTACCAGCAATTTCTCCTTTTCCCACAGTGTTTTCAAAAGACTTGTATTGCAGACACGTGAAAACCAGGGCTTGTTTGGGAAAGGGTTGAGGAAAGGCAAATATTTTGACAAATGGAAAATTTGATAATTAGAGCCATTTCTCCATTTGCCACTACACTGTCTTCTCTACAAAATGGCATGACAAATGGAAAATTTGATAATTAAAAGTAATTTCTCCATTTGCCACCACCCTGTCTTCTCTAGTCCAGATCAATATTAAAGCCCTTCACCACACAATCCCAAGATTGTACTAGCCTTCTGAAAACATTATTGGAAAAGGAGAAAATGCTGGTAGCCAGCATTTTCTCTTTTTTTCCACAATGTTATCTACCCTTACTGATAAAAATGCCATCATTTCTTCAACATCTAATTTGTCAACTGCAAATACTTTCTATTTGGACAAGTCTAAGTTTGCCATCTGGTAATCAGTAAACCTTTAACAAAAAAATCCCGGGATTTGACTACCCAGGGAAAGCGGCTTTTTAAACATTGTGGGAAAAGGAGAAAATGCTGGTACCCAGCATTTTCTCCTTTTCCCACAATGTTTTCCAGCATACCAAAGACGAATTTTCATCATCTGAGCAAAATTCGAAATGTTGTCTGCTTTCAATTTGAACAAGGTTTCACTTATGTCATGTTGTAAAGAGTTAACTCTTTGTCAGACAACAAAATTGTAGACTGTTCAATTTGAAAGCATTTGAAGACGACAACTGAAGTGTGAATAAAATGATGATATATTCATCTTGAAAAGGTTAAAAAAGTTGTGGGAAAAGGAGAAAATACTGGATAGCAGCATTGCTCCTTTTCCCACTATGTTTTCTAAAGCCTTCTTGCATAATTTGTCATGGACTCCTAGAGCCACACTGTTCAACATTTCGTGAGTTGCGCAACCTTCCACTACTAAGCCTGACTAAATGTGCTCTTTTGGGTAGTGTAGATCAAGATCAGACTGTACAGAACATACAGTCTGGTCTTCTGTCTTCATTGTCTGCTTTGCTTTGATTTAACCCTTTCCCAAACAAGCCCTGGTTTTCACGTGTCTGCAGTACAAGTCTTTTGAAAACAATGTGGGAAAAGGAGAAATTGCTCATAACGAGCAATTTCTCCTTTTCCCACAATGTTTTCTACCCTTTTTGATAACTTTCTGCCATTTTCATCAAATTTGAAATTGTCGTCTGCAAACTCTTTCAATTTGGACCAGTCCAAAATTTGTCGTTTGGGAAAGGGTTAAAGCCCTAGGGTAATTCTATCCTTTCACATCAAAAATCCATCGTTGACCAACATTGAACTTGTTGTCTGCAAAGGATTTCAATTTTGGTAAAGTCTAAAAACGAAAGTCTTTGTCAACTGGTAAGGAGCAAAATTCTACCTGTATTAGTAAATGTTCTGGAAGTTTATCAGAGAGGCGGCCATAAACAAAAGGTTCTTTGAAGTCTGTCACATGTTGGTACTCTTCCATACAATTTTTGATGATCACTGGGGCAACATGGTTGTCCATCCTCAACATTGTTCCTTCATAGATAAACCCAGATTCATCTGAAATAGAGAATGTAGAAAAAAATATGATTTAATCCTTATCCTGCTAAATAAGTTAAATAACACTTCCAAGACGACAGTAAAAACCCAAATAATATTATTTCAAACTTATTTTTTGGAGAACAATATCATCTTATCAGACGGTGTAGATCCCAAGATCAAACTGCACATTCTTTGCATTCTGATCTTGATCTACACTGTCCACAAAGGGTCAGCTAGTCGCACTTAGCAGCTTAAGGGTTAAAACATTCAGACATAACAATGTAATAACAAGAGTACCGCATGTGGGTGCCAACGCTTGGCTGCCAATTCTTGATTTTCAGTGAAAATTTTAAGTTGAAAGCGGTGCACATAACTCTGTCAGAAATACTTTGATGGTTAACTGCCCTTGTTATAGGTTCTCCTTTTGATAATCAACAACTTGTCCAAGTTTGAAGCAAATATCTTCAGTAATAACAGAGATACTATAAAATGTCGCAGTTTTTGCTCGACAACGCAGACGATGCCAGGGCTATGACAATACCTCGATGTTTTCTTCAAAAACAGCCGAGCTGAAAATGTAACTCTTTGACCATCAATCCTTTACAAAATAATCCTACATTTTACCAACCCCTGAATGAGAAAACTTTGGAAACTATTGTGGGAAAAGAAGAAAATGCTGAAAACCAGCATACTCTCCTTTCTCCACAATGCTTTCTTTGCCTGCAAAGACATACCTGATCATCTTAGCCATAGTTGATTCGTTGTTTGCAAATGCTTTCAATTTGGACAAGTCTAAAAGTTTGTATTGGGTGAAGACTTTAATAGCTTTATGACTTTCGATGTATCTTCAGTCAGTGACCATAGATATATCACCAATTTCCAATTCACAAATGAACTACATGTACTGTATTTCCAAGTTTACTTTTCAATTCATTGTGAGCTGAAAAATTAAGCTGTTATAATGAAACATGATGGCATACATAGGAAAGCAAAATAAATTTGACATTGAAATATAAAATTTCAGACTCAATACAATATTACATAATAAACATATACCCGTTACCTGTTAAAAGGTGGTCATCATTAAAAACAAGAAATATCTTAAAAAAGACAGATGGCGTGAATTTGCATGCAAATAGGCAGGGGCCCTTGAAATAAACATGTCTACATGTCAGTGATAGGGTAGAAAAAACTATGGGAAAAAAAGAAAATGCTGGTTAGTATGGTGGCATATTTCTGCCGCGAGATACGAGATAGCCATCGTGATAATTTTAGAAAACTTTCACGATAATTCGAAGTTTCCTGGAAATTTTATCAAGATAGTGAAAAGTTTTCTGAAAAAATATCACGATAAACTTTGTTATCTTGAAAATTTTATGTTGATTATTTCTCATTCGTGCACGAAGCTGACATCGAGGTAAAATTATCGCGACAGTTCTACCCGTTTGTCGATATCTATAAATAGACAAATCACCATTTGGATGAACTCGGAAGTTTTTGACTGTACAGGAGACAAAGATGATCCGAAACCATATCTAATTATAGATACCATGAATGTCAGTTGTGGGCACGAGCGTAAAAAAAAAAAATCGTGATAACAGTTAGAAATTTCGCGATATTTCTATCGTGAAACTTTTTGTTATCTAGATAATATTTCCAGGAAAGTTTGTTTTATCGCGATAGTTCTCTAAAATTATCATGATAGCTATCTCTTATCTCGTGGCAGAAATATGCCACCATAGGTTAGCAGTATTTTCTTCTTTTCCCGCAAATGGCGTCTTTCTCAGGTCCGTTAAAACTCGGGACCGTGTTGAAGAGTTAACCCTCTCTCAAACAAGCCCTGGTTTTCACGTGTCTGCAGTACAAGTCTTTTGAAAACAATGTGGGAAAAGGAGAAATTGCTCGTAACGAGCAATTTCTCCTTTTCCCACAGTGTTTTCTACCCTTTTTGAGAACTTTCTGCCATTTTCATCAAATTTAAAATTATTGTCTGCAAACTATTTGAATATGGACCAGTCCAAAATTTGTTGTTTGGGAAAGGGTTAATATAAGTAGAAGATTAGAAGCAGTGTAATTAATTTTCTTGCACACTGAAAAATGCATGTAAGTCGGTGAGACTTTGGAATCTGATGAAATACTTTGGGCCATTAACTCTTTACCACACAATCCCGACTTTTAACGACCCTGTGAAAGAAGCCTTTTGAAAACCTTGTGGGAAAAGGAGAAAATGCTTGTAACCAGCATTCTCTCCTTTTTCCACAATGTTTTTTACCCGTCCCATAACAAATTTTAAACTTTAAGTCACATTTAATTTGTCGTCTGCAAATGCTTTCAATTTAGACTAGTCGAAAATTTTGTCGTTTGGTAAAGAGTTAACTGTACACGTAACAATCCGCAGTTGACCAGTGCATTGATAACCGTGGCAAACAGAATTTGAGACAGCAATATAATTATATGTTGCTGCCACAATGTTTTCTAAACTCTCTCTTCTCAATGATCTTACTTATCATTACCTAGTTAATTCTTTCATAGCTACTAGCATTTTCTCCTTTTCCTACATATTTTTTTTTTTTTCAAAAGCCTTGATCCATCTTTTAGAGTTGTAAAAAGATGGAAGTGTTTTGTAGAGGGTTGATACAGGTCGAAACAATGTGCCAACAGAAGATGCTTTAAACAAGCAAGTTCTCCTTTTGCCACAATATTTTTCAAAGTGGTCTGCAGCGAGATTAAGTTTGCAAGTTGTGATGTACCAAATTGTGCCCTTGAGCATGCATAATGAAGCCTTTACCCAACTACAAAATTTCAAACTTGTCCATTAAATCAACAGCATCTCCAGACAACAATAAAAAGATGTGCCTCAAATGTTTTGTTGAATATAACATGTAATTTGACTATGTACACTTGTACTCATCTATTAAAATATATGTTCTGTTCTACTCTGCCTCAAGGATGGAATTTGTCTATGACAGGAAAGAAAACATTGCAGGAAAAGAAGAAAATGATGGTTACCAGCATTTTTTTTTTCCTTTTTCCAAATATATTTTAAAAAAGCATTTTTTCCCCATGGTTGTTAAACCTTTTCCTGCTTGGTAAATTAAATTAAACTTTCAAGCTGATTGTAGAAACCCGAATAATGCTAATTCAAACTTTTCTTTTTCTGAGAAAAATATCTCCTCAGTGTAGGTCAAAGATCAGATTGCATGTTCTGTGCAGTCTGATCTTGATCTACACTGTCTGCAATAGGTCAGAGAGTTGGGTTTAGCAGCTACTGGGTTAGAATAGGGTATGTTTTATAAAAGTTTGAACTGTCAGTGTTTTCTCAACTCTTTACCAGATGACAAAATTTTAGACTTGTCCAAATTGAAAGCTTCTGCAGACAACAAAATAAAAGTGACTCAAAAATTGAAATTTGTCTTGGGAAGAGTAGAAAACATTGTGGGAAAAGGAGAAAATGCCGGTTACCAGCATCTTCTCCTTTTCTCACAATGTTTTCAAAAGGCTTCCTTCCCAGGGTCCTTAAAAGTCGGGACTGTGTGGTAAAGGGTTTTAACCAAGCCTATAAATTTTACCATGCTAATAATTATTTCCTGGAAAGTAAAAATCGCCACCACACAGACATCATTGATCCATTTACCCTCAACAAAAATGATCCTGCGTTCTCCCAACCCTGAGAAAAGAGACTTTTTTAAAAACACTGTGGAAGAAGGAAACATGTTGGTTACCAGCATTTTCTCCTGTTTTCCACATATGTTCTAGTCCCTGTAATAGACTAGTCACCTCAAGTAAGCCAGACTCAATTTTTTGTCTACAAATGCTTTCAATATGGACAAGTGTAAAATTTTGTCATCTGGTCAAGAGAGTTCAGAAACCTTAGACCCAATTAATTTAGCTTGAGTGGACATTTAGTGCCAGTGGTCATCTTTGTAGATTTGGAACAGAGATCACAAGAAAAAGGGACTTGACATTTATGATTTTTGCCCTTGTTTGGCCTTTAGACCTTTACAAAATATAACCAACAAAATATGACTTGTCCAAATTAATGTAGCTCTCAATGGTAATTTTTTTTTTTCAAAATACAATTTTTGTCTTTGTAATGAAAGAAAATATTGTGCGAAAAGAGGAAAATGCTGGTTAGCAGCATTCTCTCCTTTTCCCACAATGTTGCCAATAGCTGTCTTCTTCAGGATCGTTTGAATACAAGATTGTTTGGTGAAGGCTTAACTCTTTACCACACAATGCCGACTTTTAACAACATTGGGGATGAAGCCTTTTGAAAACATTTTGAGAAAAGGAGAAAATGCTGGTAACCAGCATTTTCTCCTTTTCCCAAGATGTTTTCTACCCTGTCAGAGAAAAGTTGCATCATTTGAGCCACACTGAAATTATCAGATGCAAATGCTTTCAATTTGGACTGATCTAAAATTTCATCGTGTGGTAAAAGGTTAACGCTATTTCAACATTATTTCAGTAATATTGTGGAAGCCTGTTCACCTATGCTTTTCTGAAGTTTGTTCAACCAGACTGCTTCGCATAATATTTTTTTCAATTCAGTTGGGCTGCTTTCCCACGTAAAGAAACGGAACTATGTTCAGCTGTAAGAGAGGAAAAGTGAATCCTGTTACAACTAGAGCTGTCACTGAATGTGACTTAATACCCCTGCCAGCGCTTTGACAGAAAAAAAAGTGTCAAGTTCAAGGGGAGATAATTCCTCAACCAGGGGGAGTTGACACTTGAAAATTACGTCCTGCAAATCTTCAATATATGATCAATATATGTGCAAAGTTTCAATGCAATTGAAGCAAAACTGTAGGAGGAGTTCACGACACAAAATTGCTAGTATTTTGTACACAGACAGACACACGGACACACAGACAGACAGGCTGATTCCAGTATACCCCCGAAAACATTCGTATAATGACTATCATCAGTCCTTGGAAATTAGAATTTGGTGGAAATTGGGATCCTTAACCCTTTACCGCACGATGCTGCCTTTTAATGATCCAGTGGGAAAGAGGCCTTTTGAAAACATTGTGGGAAAAGGAGAAAATGTTGGTAACCAGCATTTTCTCCTTTTCCCACAAGGTTTTCTGCCCTTTCAAAGAAAAATTGCACCATTGGAGCCACATTAAAAAAAATTGTCGTCTGCAAATGCTTTCAATTTGGACACGGCTAAAATTTTGTCGTCTGGTAAAGGGTTAATCAACAATCCCTGGATTTCAAGCCCTGTGAGTTATTGACCAAGGTAAGAGGCCCATCAGATTGTGCTTTCAACCCTCTCCAAAAAATTCTGAGTTCTAAGAACCGGGCTGAGGTAACCAGCATTTTCTCCTTTCCCCACAATTCTGTCTACCCTTTTTGATACAAATCCCATTGTTTGAGTATCCTTTCATTTAAGCCATGGTCACATCTTACATAGTTGACCGTAGTGGGGAATGAGGGTAATTTGCCGTAGTTGAGCATAATTAAACGCAGTTGAAGATAGTAACATATAGATAATCGTAGTTTAACATAGTAATGTACGTAGTTTGATCTTATGATTTGGCCATAGTATGCACATAATTTTTCAACATGTTTAAAGATTGGTTACGGTTATTAACTACAATGTCGTGACCCTACTGTGACCATAGTTTGAATGTAGTTCACCTTAGTTAACCGAAATTGACCCTACTGAACTGTGGTGTGTTCTTGGTAGTTTGAACTTAGTTCGACACCTTAGTTAACCGAAATTGATCCTACTTAACCGTAGTGTGTTCTTAGTTGACCATAGTACATGTTCAACACATCAACATTATATTGTTTCTTTCTAGGCGGCATGGTATGATAGGCAATCAGCAATGTAGGCTCATCAACTTCCCAGTTGACCGTAGTAACACTATGGCAGACTACGTTTGAAATAAACTATGGTCAACTATGTGCATGACCATTAATGTAACAATGTGGCATTATAGTCTACATATGCTTTCAATTTAGACCAGTCTATCTATCTAAACTTCTGTTGTTTGGTAAAGAGTTAGTCCTTCACCAAACAAAAACCTTCACCAAACAAAAGTGTTTACATGCTGTTGAAGAAAAAGCTTTTAAAAACATTATGGGAAAAAGGTTACCAGCAATCTTTTCCTTTTCCCCTAATGTTTATGAAAAGCCTTTTATCAGGGTTGCTTGATCTACACTGTCCTCAAAAGCTCAGGGAGTCGTGCTTAGCAGCTTAGTGGTTAAAATTAAAACTGAGAGCTTTAACCAATTCCTTATGTAGACATGATTCATGAAAAATGCTTGTGGGTCGATTGATTGATTGATTGATTGATTGATTGTATGGCTTCTAACGCCATTTTCAGGATTTTTTCAGTTACATTGCGGTGGCCAGCACACCTATCCATGCCTTCCTGGAGCTTCTTTTACCAGTACTCCACAAAATATTCTTTCCAAGCCACTGGCTGTTTTCCAACATAACCATCATGGAATCAATGGTCAGCGGTGAGAGAGGAAGGAATCCTGTCGCATTGTTTATTGCCAGTCCTCAGAAAGAAATTGTCAAGCTCCTTTTCTCACAATGTTTTCTGCCCTGTCAAATGCTAATTTCCTCATTTGCATCACATTTATATTGTTGTCTGCAAATGCTTTCTATTTGGACAAGTCTACTTTTTTTGTGTGTGGTAAAGACTAAAGAGTTAACCCTTTACCACACAATCCTGACTTTTAATGACCCCGAGAAAGAAGCCTTTTGAAAACATTGTAGGAAAAGGAGAAAATGCTGGTAACTAGCATTTTCTCCTTTTCCCACAATGTTCTCTACTCTTCCCAAAATAAATTTCAGTTTTTGAGTCACATTTATTTTGTTGTCTGCAAATGCTTTCAATTTGAACAAGTCTACATTTTGCATGTGTAGTAAAGAGTTAAGAGGCACCAAAAAACTAGAAATTACGTAATGGAGTGAATTCTGTTATTTAACAAGTTGATGGAAAGAAATGATTTATTTGAAAATGTTATGGCATTTCTGTATTGCTACCCAACAAACTATTCCCCAGGGAGGGGAAAACCCATTTAGCAAATTTGTTTTGTAACATTTTTTTGACAGATACTAAAGAATACTTCAACGAGAAAATGCTATTCTAAAGAAACACTTCTGCTTTATTTCAATTTTCACATGAATCAACATTTGTATGGGTCAATATGCATACAGCAGAGGCTTAGTTCCTGTGGACAAAATTAAATAACATTGGTATTAATAAAACAAAATTCAACTTGCCCTTCATTTACTTTCGTCACGGTTATTGGCTAAACTTGATTAAATAGCATACCACGATATAGCACTGAAAGTACATCCAACCTTGTCTCATAATACTCAAACATGTGACTTCCTGTAACTCTCACCACATGACAAAAATGTAGACTTGTCCTAATTGAAAGAATTTGCAGATGACAATGTGACACAAAAGATGGTATTTGTTTGTGACAGAGTAGAAAACATTCTGGAAAAAGAGAAAATGCTGGTTACCTTTATTTTCTCCTTTTCCAATGTTTTCAAATGGCCTCAAAGTTTCTTAGAGTTGCTAAAACTCGAGATTGTGTGGTAAGGGGTTAAAAGGACAAATAACATTGGTACTCAAACATCTGACTTCCTATAAATGGACAAAAAACATCAGTACTCAAACATCTGACTTTCTACAAATGGACCAAAAATAGTGGTACTCTAACATCTGACGTCCTATAAATGGATAAATAACATTGGTACTCGAACATCTGACTTCCTATAAATGGATAAATAAATCAGTACTCAAACATCTGACTTTCCACAAATGGACCAAAAAATTGTGATACTCTAACACCTGACTTCCTATAAATGGTTAAATAACATTTGTACTCTAACATCTGACTTCCTATAAATGGATAAATAACATCAGTACTTAAACATCTGACTTTCTACAAATGGACCAAAAAATAGTGATACTCTAACATCTGACTTCCTATAAATGGACGAATAACACTGGTACTCAACATCTGACTTCCTATAAATGGATAAATAACATCAGTTCTCAAACATCTTTCTACAAATGGACCAAAATTAGTGGTGCTCTAACATCTGATTTCCTATAAATGGACAAATAACATTGGTACTCCAAGATCCAACTTCCTATAAATGGACAAATAACAAATAACATTGGTAATCGAACATCTGACTTCCTACAAATGGACAAATAGCACTGGTGGTCAAACATCTGACTTCCTATAAATGGACAAATAACATTGGTAATCGAACATCTGACTTCCTATAAATGGACAAATAGCACTGGTAATCAACATCTGCCTTCCTATAAATGGACAAATAGCACTGATGCTCAGACATCTGATTTCCTTTAAATGGACAAATAACATTTGTACTCAAACATCTGACTTCCTATAAATGGACAAATAGTACTGGTACTCAACATCTGACTTCATATAAATGGACAAATAACATTGGTAATCGAACATCTAACTTCCTATAAATGGCCAAAAAAACATTGGTACTCAAACATCTGACTTCCTATAAATGTACAAATAGCACTGGTAATCAACATCTGACTTCCTATAATGGCCAAATAACATTGGGACTCAAACATCTGACTTCCTACAAATGGCCAAATACCACTGGTACTCAACATCTGACTTCCTATAAATAGACAAATAGCACTGGTGCTCAAACATCTGACTTTCTATAAATGGACAAATATCAATGGTAATCAAACATCTGACTTCCTATAAGTGGACAAACAACATTTTTTGACCAATGTTTTATGAGATATGTACAGCCAGGGTCATCTGAACATATCATACGCAAAAAAAACATTTGTACCACACTCTGGCAAATGGGGACTTAATGCATCTCTGTGATGCATGATACCAAGCAAGTCACTAGGTGATCATGTATCCTTCAAGTTCATTCTGTCTAACAACCAACTGAATCGTTGGCATACAGAAAATTGACCCACAGCAAAAAGTTTCAGCCCAGGTCAGCCTGCGCAGAATGCGCAGGCTGACCTGGGATGATACTGTCCATAGGTGCTTTAAGTCCCTTTTCACAGAGCATGGCTCATATATTTAAAGCAAATTTTGTTTTATTCCATTTCTTTACCAGAACTTGCCTCCTTGATATGGAAAGGATATCTTCATACAAGGAAGGGGTTTTATCTTGTAATACTTGCTTGTGACTGCATGCAAACCAGTCATTAATGAGAATGTTCAAACTGGTAATGAAAAGATAACATTTATTCTGTCGTGTCAATGTTATCCACTGTATTGATGTTGTTTGGAATGGAAATAAGTCCCACTTGGAAAGGTAAAAAAGGCATTTCTGGTAATACTTTGTAAGCTTGTGGAAGGAAATTTAAGAAATGGAATTCTCTAACCTTTTTTTAACTCTTTCCCAAACAACAAATTTTGGACTTGTCCAAATTGAAACAGTATGCAGACGACAATTTTAAATTTGATGAAAATGGCAAAAAGTTATCAAAAAGGGTAGAAAACACTGTGGGAAAAGGAGAAATTGCTCGTTACGAGCAATTTCTCCTTTTCCCACAGTGTTTTCAAATGGCCTGTACTGCAGACATGTGAAAACCAGGGCTTGTTTGGGACAGGGTTAAACAATCTTGTATTTTAATGACAGAGAAAAATGACTTTTGAAAACATTGTGGTCGAAGGAAAAAATGCTGTTAACCAGCAATTTTCCAAGAAAATTTTCATCATTTTAGACATATTTCACAATTTATTTGTAGTCTGCAAATGTTTGTGATTCAGACAAGTATAACCCTTTACCGCACAATGCCGACTGTCAACAACCCTGACATAGAAGGCTTTAGAAAACATGGCAGGAAAAGGAGAAAATGCTGGTAACCAGCATTTTCTTATTTTCCTACAATTGTTTTCTTCCCTATGAAAGATAAATTTCATGTTTTGAGTAACATTTCATTTGTCGTCTATTAATGCTTTCAATTTGGACAAGGCTAAAATTTTGTCGTCTGGTAAAGAGTTAAAATTTTGTCATCTGGTAAAGTGTTAATGCATTACTGCACATAGCCCTCTGGGTCAGGTTTCAGGAAAAAAACTTAAAGTCTCTTATTTTCAAATCGTCAGATTCACTAATGGTCTCGGGTTTTGACTTATGTGGAGTTCATTATTTGAAATGCATTTCACTAACATTAACAGACTGTGGTAACATTCTCAAATCCTTAGTTGACACAATGTTTCAGACTTTACTGAGCAAGATAAATGGACTAAACTTAGTTAACAGACTTAAGTCCATTATTTAGCTGAGTTGAGGCAGAAACACTGTGTACTGGCTAAGGATTTGAGAACTTTACCTTAACCTTTTACCGCACAATCCCAACTTTTAACGACCCTGAGAAAGAAAGCTTTTGAAAACATTGTGGGAAAAGGAGAAAATGCTGGTAACCAGCATTTTCTCCTTTTCCCAAAATGTTTTCTCTCCTTCTCAAATCAAATTTCTATTTTTGAGTCACATTTATTTTGTCGTCTGCAAATGCTTTCAGTTTGGACTGGTATAAAATTTTGTCGTTTGGTAAGGAGTTAAGTCTGTTAATTTTATTGAAATGGGTCTCAAATAATGAACTCAACTTAAGTTAGAAAATAAGTCTTTCAACTGTTCTGTGTAAAATGTCAGGCCTTAAATTTTTGGCCCTGGTCGGCTGACAGCTTTGGGACACATTTTTTCAAACAATTTCTTTTTTTCCCACAATGCAAAGCCCTCAAATGATCTCAACTCTTATTTTTTCAAGAGTTAACTCTTTACCAAACGACAAAATTTTAGACTCCTCCAAAGTGAAAGCATTTGCAGACGACAAAATAAACATGACTCAAGAATTGAAATTTGTTTTGGGAAGGGTAGAAAACACTGTGGGAAAAAGAGAAAATGCTGGTAACCAGCATTTTCTCCTTTTCCCACAATGTTTTCAGAGGGCTTCTTTCTCAGGGTCGTGAAAACCCGGGATTATTCGGTAAAGGGTAAACTGAGAAACTTGGATCATCTTTTTTTTTTTAAATCATATACAGAAAACACTGTGATAAAAGAAGCTAGTACTTTTTACAAGCAATATTGTTTGTTTACCTTAACTCTTTACCAAACAGCACAATTTTGGACTAGACCAAATTCAAAGCATTTGCAGACGACAAATCAGACGTTGCTAAAATGGTGATATCTGTCTCTGATAGGGTAGAAAACATTGTGGGAAAAGGAGAAAATGCTGGTTACCAGCATTTCCTCCTTTTCCCACAATGTTTTCAAAAGCCTTCTCTTTTGGAGGGTCGTTAAAAGTCGGGATCGTGTGGTAAAGGGTTAAATGCTTAGAAAAATCGGTTACATTAACTTTTTTCTGAACGACAAACTTTTAGAAATGTCAAAATTGAAAGCATTCACAGACAACAAATTAAATGCAACTGAAATGATTATTTTTTCTTCAAAATGGTAAAATATGTTGTAGGAAAGGGAGAAAATGCTGGTCTCCTTTTCCCATAGTGTTTCCTTTCCAGTAAAAGACAGAAACCACCATTTGAGCTTCATTTAATTTGTTGACTGCAAATGCTTTCAGACTGAACATCTACAAACTTTTTGTTGTTTGATAAAGAGTACATTATTTCTCATTATAATATTTACTGAAAAGGATGTATATATGTTTTTTTTCTATCATTTACAGAAAACATAGTGGTAAAAGGGCCTACTACCTGTTACAAGCAATATTGTTTGTTTACCTTGAACGCTTAATAATTTGTCAATTAACTTTTTTCTGAGAGACAAATTTCTAGAAATGTCAAAATTGAAAGCATTCACAGACAACAAATTAAATGTGACTCAAATGATGAATTTATCTTCAAAATGGTAACCTGCATTTTCTCCTCTTCACACAAGGTTTTCAAAGGGTTGTTTACAGAATTGTTTCCTGAAGGGTTAACCCTTTATCACACAATCCCAAGTTTAACGACCCTTAGCATGAAGGCTTTTGAAAACATTGTGAGAAAAGAAGAAAATGCTGGTTACCAGGATTTTCTCCATTTCCCATAATGTGTTCTTACCAAATCAAAGACAGAAATCCCCATTTGAGCCTCATTTAATTTGTCATCTGCTTTCAAATTGGACAAGCCCAAAATTTTGTCTTTCAGTGAAGTGATAAAAGTGTCAAAGGTCATATCTCCTAAGTTACGGGTAAAAGCATCGGTAAACTTTAATTGAGATTCGTGTCAAAGTTTTCTACATTATTTACCATTCCCTCGAAAAAATCCGGATTAATTTTCTCAGCTCAGAACGAGGTAGCAGAGTGATTTTTCCAATATTTTCATCTCTAATTGCTTTTCCATGGTAATGAAAATCAAACAATCCCATGAGCACTTGCAATATAAGACCTTCCTGTACCCATTACTGGTTTAACCCTTTCCCAAACGACAAATTTTGGACTGGTCCAAATTAAAAGAGTTTGCAGACAACAATTTTAAATTTGATGAAAATGGCAGAAAGTTATCAAAAAGGGTAGAAAACACTGTGGGAAAAGGAGAAATTGCTCGTTACGAGCAATTTCTCCTTTTCCCACAGAGTTTTCAAAAGACCTGTACTGCAGACACGTGAAAACCAGGGCTTGTTTGGGAAAGGGTTAATAAATCTTTACCACACAGCAAAATTTTAGACTTGTCTAAATCGAAAGCACATGCAGGCAACAAATTAACTCTTTACCAAAGGATAAGATTTTAGACTGGACCAAACTGAAAGCACCTGCAGACAAAAAAAAACAAAAATTAAATTACCCTTTCCCAAACAAGCCCTGGTTTTCACGTGTTGAAAACACTGTGGGAAAAGGAGAAATTGCTCGTAACAAGAAATTTCTCCTTTTCCCACAACGTTTTCTACCCTTTTTGATAACTTTCTGCCATTTTCATCAAATTTAAAATTGTCGTCTGCAAACTCTTTGAATTTGGACCAGTCTAAAATTTGTCATTTGGGAAAGGGTTAAATGAAGCTCAAATGATGATTTCTGGCTTTAATAAGCTAGAAAACATGGTGGGAAAAGGAGAAAATGCTGGGGACCAGCATTTTCTCTTTCTCTCACAATGTTTTCAAAAGCCTTTTCTTCCAGGGTCATTAAAACTCGGGATTGTGTGGTAAAGAGTTAAATGTTACTCTAATGAAAGTATTTGTTTGTGAAAGGGTAGAAAACATTGTGGAAAAAGGAGAAAATGTTTTCAATCAGGGTGGTTAAAACTCGGGATCGTGTGGTAAAGTGTTTACCCTTCACCAGATAATCCTGAGATTTAACAATCAAAAGGGAGATTGCCATAGAAAATATTGTTGGAAAAAGAGAAAATGCTGGTAACCAGTATTTCTCCTTTTGCAACAATGTTTTGTACTTGCCAGGGACAAATTACAGGAGACACGTTTGTCTGCTGAAAAAGCTTTTAGTTTTGCCGACTCCAAAATGTTGTGGTTTGGTTTAACCCTTTCCCAAACAAGCCCTGGTTTTCACGTGTCTGCAGTACAAGTCTTTTGAAAACACTGTGGGAAAAGGAGAAATTGCTCATAACGAGCAATTTCTCCTTTTCGCACAGTGTTTTCTACCCTTCTGGAGAACTTTCTGTCATTTTCATCAAATTTAAAATTGTCATCTGCAAACTTTTTCAATTTGGACCAGTCTAAAATTTATCGTTTGGGAAAGGGTTAAGAGTTGACCCTTTACCAAACGACACAATTTTAGACAAGTCAAATTGAAAGCATTTGCAGACGACAAAACAATAGTCACAAAAAAATTAAAACTTGGTTTGGGAAGGGTAGAAAACATTGTGTGAAAAGGAGAAAATGCTGTTTACCAGCATTTTCTCCTTTTCCAACAATGTTTTTTGAAAGGCTTCTTTCTCAGGGTCGTTAAAAGTCGGGATTTTTTGGAAAAAGTTTAACCCCTCAAGTGCAATAGACTGGCTGAAGTTGCTTATAGTGGACAGTGTAGATCATGTGCACACTGCATTGAATATACAGTCTGATCTTGGATCTACACTGTCTGTTACTTTATTACTTGTTCCTCCCAAAACAACCTTTAAATAGAAATATTTGAGCCACTTTTTCATTGCTAAAAGGGTCCATTTCATTTATTCAGCACTCTTAGCTAGTTACCAGACATCAAAATTTTAGACTCTTCAGCACTGAATGCATCTGTAGACCACAAATTGAAAGTGGCTTACATGATTAGAAAATTGTCTTTGAAAGGGTAGAAAAACATTATGGGAAAAAGGGAGAAAATGCTGCTAACCAGCATTTTCTCCTTTTTCCCATAATGTTTTCCAATGCCTTCTGTCTTGGGGTGCCCTGGCTTGGCCAATTTCTTTCCAAGGATTGATGATAGTCATTGCGACAGGATTCATTCCTCTCTGACTGCTGACCATTGTTTCGACGATGGTTATGTGGGAAAGCAGCCAGTGGCTTGGAAAGAATATTGTGCAGAGTACTGGTAAAAGAAACTCCAGGAAAGCATGAAGAGGTGCATTGGCTGCCGCGATATAACTGAAATAATGTTGAACACGGCGTTAAACACCATACAATCAATCAATCAATTAAATGGTTAGATTTGTCTTGGAAAGGGTAGAAAACATTATGGGGAAAAAGGGAGAAAATGCTGGTTACCAGCATTTTCTCCTTTTTACCATAATGTTTTCCAATGCCTTCTGTCTTTGGGGGTCATCAACACTTGGGATTGTTTGGTAAAGGGAGGAATAAAGCCTGATGTTGCAGATCAATAGTAGACAATACTTTAGCATCGTGACAACCTTAGTTCTATCAAATCTGAATGAAATACTTGATTTAGTTATAGTGGCAACAGTTACTTTCCCTACGTCTTCCAAAAAAAAAAAATCTAGATTTTACAGAAGTGTTGATTACATCCCAGTCAATCACCGGAATCACTTCAAAATTGGTTATTTCAGATGTTAAAGATACAATTTTTCAACATTTTTCAGTGTAGCTGAATGCACTCTGGCTTTTGACCTACTTTTTGGTATTATATTCGAGTAAATAAACAAAAAGTTGTGATTGGTCAAAAATAAGGATGTAATATTCTTCAGGCTCCTGCAGACCTGTTGGCAAGCAAGTTTACCCCATCTATCTTCTTAACCCTTCACCAGACAACAAAAATTTAGCCTTATCCAAATTGAAAGCATTTGCAGATGACAATTTCAATGTGGCTCAAATGGTGCAATTTTTCTTTGATAGGTTAGAAAACATTGTGGAACAAGAGCGGCAAATTGTCGCAAGATATGCCCGTCTTACCCCAAGTTGTAAAGTTGGGGCATAATAATGATAAAGGGGAGGTATAGAATATTTTTTTTACTGTTGATTGAAGAAAATGGCAGTGTATTTGTGTTGACGGAACTCTTGTTTATACACTTTATGTTGATATCCATAGATACGATAGTGTTGAATTTAAGCCTGAAAAATGACTAAGGACAATAAGAAAAAGTTAAGGAAGCAATAGTTATGTTTCTAATAATCTGAGATGTATGCATCACTGAAATTTCATATACACAGGTAGTGTAGTAAGAGAGATATGCTGCTGACAAAATTTAAGTATGAAAAAGAAGAAAGGGCAATTACTCATAAGGAAGGAAGATTTATTCTTTGTGTACACTGCACCCCATATGATTACAACAAACACAACTGTCAGATTTAAAGTTAATAGGTTTTAAGATGTGTAAGTTATGCTACCTGGATGCCTGTATGCCATGGCTGATCCCATAATACATCCTGTCTTGAAAGGGTGCATAAAAAATAAGCAATTTATATTTCATGTGCACTGCACTACCCCTTGATGAGATGTATCCAGCCCTAAAATTTCATAACCCGAGGTAGTATAGTTTGAGAGATATGCATCATACAAAATTCAAGTTCGAAAAAAAAACAAGAAAGGGCAATAACTGAAAAATTAAGCAAGCAAGAGTTGAAATTTATATGCACAGCACTTCCCGTTGATGGAATGTATCCACGCATGAAATTTCATATCCTTAGCTAGTATAGTTCTGAAGATATGCACTGGACAAAATTAAAGTTTCAAAATAAAGAAAGAGCATCAGTAAAAAATTAAGCAAGAGTTATGGTTCATGTGCACTGCACTCCCAGTTGATGAGATCTATCTACGCATGAAATTTCATAGCCATAGGTAGTATAGTTTCGGAGATATGCTCGAGACAAAATTCAAGTATGAAAATAAGTCAAAAATTAAGGAAGGAAGAGTTATGATTCCTGTGCACTGCACTCCCCCTTAATGAGATGTATGCAGGCATGAAATTTCATAACCCTAGGTAGTATAGTTTTGGAGATATTCACCGGAGAAAATGCAAGTATGAAAAAGAAGAAAGGGCAATAACTGAAAAATTGAGGAAGCAAGAGTTATGATTCCTGTGCACTGCACTCCCCCTTAATGAGATGTATGCAGACATGAAATTTCATAACTGTAGGTAGTATAGTATTGGAGATATTCACCGGACAAAATTCAAGTATGAAAAACAAGAAAGGGCAATAACTGAAAAATTAAGGAAGCAAGAGTTATGATTCCTGTGCACTGCACTCCCCCTTGATGAGATCTATCCATGCATGAAATTTCATAACCCTAGGTAGTATAGTTTTGGAGATATGCTCCGGACAAAATTCAAGTATGAAAAACAACAAAGGGCAATAAGTCAAAAATTAAGGAAGCAAGAGTTATGATTCCTGTGCACTGCACTCCCCCTTGATGAGATCTATCCACTCATGAAATTTCATAACCCTAGGTAGTATAGTATTGGAGATATTCACCGGACAAAATTCAAGTATGAAAAACAAGAAAGGACAATAACTCAAAAATTAAGGAAGCAAGAGTTATGATTCCTGTGCACTGCACTCCCCCTTGATGAGATCTATCCACTCATGAAATTTCATAACCCTAGGTAGTATAGTTTTGGAGATATTCACCGGACAAAATTCAAGTATGAAAAACAAGAAAGGGCAATAACTCAAAAATTAAGGAAGCAAGAGTTATGATTCCTGTGCACTGCACTCCCCCTTGATGAGATCTATCCACTCATGAAATTTCATAACCCTAGGTAGTATAGTATTGGAGATATTCACCGGACAAAATTCAAGTATGAAAAACAAGAAAGGGCAATAACTGAAAAATTAAGGAAGCAAGAGTTATGATTCCTGTGCACTGCACTCCCCCTTGATGAGATCTATCCACTCATGAAATTTCATAACCCTAGGTAGTATAGTATTGGAGATATTCACCGGACAAAATTCAAGTATGAAAAACAAGAAAGGGCAATAACTGAAAAATTAAGGAAGTAAGAGTTATGATTCCTGTGCACTGCACTCCCCCTTGATGAGATCTATCCACTCATGAAATTTCATAACCGTAGGTAGTATAGTTTTGGAGATATGCTCCGGACAAAGAACTGGACGCCGCCCACCCGCCCGCCCGCCACGGGTGATCCCATAATACGTCCCGTCTTCGACGGGCGTATAAAAAGGAGAAAATGCTGGTTAACAGCATTTTCTCCTTTTCCCACGTTTTCAAAAGGCTTTTTTCACAGGGGCGTTAAAAGGCGGCATTGAGCGGTAAAGGGTTAATAGATGATGATTTCTTGTTTCGTTCTCAACGAAGATTGGGATTACCTTGTAATCTCACAATATATTTCTAATTAAAAATTCCACTTTTCAAAAACACAAAGAAAAACACTGAGGAAAAAGAGGCAATTGCTGTCCAGTTTATTTTTAACAGTTTTTCTTCTTAATGAGCCACTAAGCTCTGCCGTTTTTAAACAAAATGTCAAGGTATTGTCATAGCTCAGTCATCATCAGTCAGCTTAGTCTGCAGCATTGCATTGTCATTGTGGTGCAAAAACTTTGACATTTTATAACTAGAGCTATCACTAAAAGTGATCATACCCCGCACCAGATCCTTGTCACAAAACAGCTCTTTGTCACAGAATGCAGAATGGTTTCGTAAAAAAATAAGAGTTGAAAAAAAAAAGTGGGAAAAGAGTTATGGTACTTGTAAATAAATAGAATAGAGTTATAGTTCTTGTACACTGCACTTCGCCTTATAGTGATCTATCTGTGTGAAGTATGAATTCATAAGCTTCTATACTTTGGAAGTTATGCCCTGGACAAAAATCCAAAGTTAAAATTTACAAAGGGCAATAACTCGAAAAATAAATGAAATAGAGTTACTGTTCTTGTACACTGCACTTCTCCTTAATGTGATCTAACTTTGTGTGAAGTTTGAAGTTCCTAGCTTCTATACTTTGGAAGTTATGCCCTGGACAAAAATTCTTAGTTAAAATTTACAAAAGGCAACAAGCTTAAGGGGAGATAATTCGGCAACCAATGGCAGCAAGGTCATGAAAATGCACACGCACAATTTCATATGTACCCAAACATTATGTGTAAATTTCAGAGCAGTACTTGAAAAACTGTAGGAAAAAAGCTCCGGACAAAATTGTGTCTACAGACAGACGGATGGACGGACGGACGGACAGACAGACGGACAGCCATGGCGATTCCAGTATACCCCCCTCCACTTCGTTGTTGGGGGTATAATTACTTCTTTTATTACCAGAGCTCCAGATAGAGGGAGTGATATTAATTTCAAAATTGAAAATATTAATCACTCTCCACTTAACCCTACCTTATGGGTACTCATTAGAATCGTCTCATTGAGACGATTCTAATGAGTACCCACAACATAGGGTTTAGAAGAGAAATAATGGATTTAGAATACCATCACTCCCTCTTATCTGGAGCTCTGGTTATTACTGAAGAAATTTACTTAAAGCTGGGGCTACTTGTTTACTAGCAAAAGGAAAACCCATACCAGAAGAGCATGTAACTTGCAACACACATAATTATACACAGTTATGCTCCTGTTTCAACTTAAAATTTCCACTGAAAACACAACAGCGGTCTGCATGGGGTGCGCTTGTTTCTCCAATACAAGGTCGATTGATTGATTGTATGGTGTTTAATGCCGTTTTCAACATTATTTCAGTTATATCACGGCAGCCAGTGCACCTATCCATGCTTTCCTGGAGTTTCTTTTACCAGTACTCCGCACAATATTCTTTCCAAGCCACTAGCTGCTTTCCCAAATAACCATCGTCGAAACAATGGTCAGCAGTGAGAGAGGAATGAATCCCGACGCGATGACTATCATCAATCCTCGGAAAGAAATTGGCCAAGCCGGGCATCGAACCAGTGACCTCCTGTTCTCAAGTCCTGTATGCTACCGACTGAGCTACGGGGGCTTAACTGGTCTCCAATACAAGGAACTTACAACCATGATAATGGGGAAAATAACTCAATGAGAACGATGATCCACTATTAGAGAATGACAAAGAGCTTTAACCCTTTACCACACAATCCCGACTTTTAACGACCCTGAGAAAGAAGCCTTTTGAAAACATTGTGGGAAAAGGGCAAAATGCTGGTAACCAGCATTTTCTCCTTTTCTCACAATGTTTTCTATACTTCCCAAGACAAATTTCAATTTTTCAGTCACATTTATTTTGTTGTCTGCAAATCATCCTTTCAATTTGGACTGGTTTAATTTTGTCGTCGTTAAATATGGTAATAAAAAAACATCATAACGGGAAAATAATGAGGACATTAAACTGTTTACTAAACGACTAAATTTTAGACTGGTCCAAATTGAAAGCATTTGCAGCAGACAAAATGAATACTGCGCAAATGGCTGGGTCTGTCTTTGATAGGATAGAAAATGTTGGAAAAGGAGAAAATGCTGGTCACCAGCATTTTCTCCCTTTGCTACAGTGTTTTCTATCCTTTGTAAGAACAGGCTTCATTGTTTGAGCCATATTTCATTTGTCTCCTAATATTTTGCCAATTGGCAAAATTTTGGCATGTCCAAATTGAAAGCAGTTGCAGAATTAAGACAAAATGGAATGTTTTGTTTCTGACCATCTTTTGTACGTACTGGTTTCTCCTTTTGTAACACAGATTCCACTTATTCTAAACCTTACTTCATGTTTATAAGATTTCTATTCCAGTATTTTACATGGACATTTTCTAAGTTGTCAGCGGCAAATTTGTTTCAGGAGGTACTGAAATAATTTCTATAGAATTATCCACAGGACAGTTTATTTTTTACCTAACGACAAAATTTTAGACTAGTCCAAATTGAATGCATTTACGGACAACAAAATAAATGTGACTCAAAAGTAGAAATTTATTTTGCATAGGATGGAAAATTTTGTGGGAAAAAGACAAAATACTGGTAACCAGCATTATTTTCTTTTTCCCACAAAGTTTTAAAAAGCCTTGGGATTGTTCGGTAAACAGCTAATTAACCCTTATATACTGTATACATTATACAATGATATTTTCTCAGGAAGAACAATAATATTATCATAATCCTTACATTACCGTCCCATTTTGAAACTTTGCTGGTTGGTAATTAACACCCAATCTTCAGTTTTAGCTGAACGTATCTGTGGGCCTTTTTCATCATTTGAAATTCAATACATTCTTTACCGCACAGCAAAATTTTTGACTCATCTATATTAATCAAAGCACTGAAAACACCGGTGTGGCACCTGTCACTGGGGGAGCCATTGTGTGGAATTAATAGTTTGAAAAATAAACAACAGAAATAGTTTCAAAATATTCACTTGAAAATCAAACTACTACAAAATCTGACAGAGAAGGGTGCGATCTTGTAGGACAAACAAGTCTGGGCAAACAAGCCTTGGGACAAATAAGCCCAGGAACGAACTGGTTTTTGGACAAACAAGCACGGTCATTATGCCGCTATAGAATGCCACAGCGGATCAAGCTATTTTCGATAAAAAGGATACATGTATTTCCACGATCGATGGCCTGATCCAATTTATTGAATTGTGCCTCTTTCAATTTCATACCTGAGTGCAATCGAAACACTTCTTTGTCTCAGAAAAATTGATTTTATTTGGGTTTACTTTCTTTGGTTTTGCACAAACTACAATACGTGATTTTCAAAATGCCATGTCGAACTCATGGTGGCATTGTCTTCAACAAAATTTGCCACAAAAAGGAATTTACAAATTGCAGTTCAAATGCTTTGCTAATTATAGTATATTGTACTTGTCCTTGAACAGGTAGAAGACATTGTGGGAAAAGGAGAAAATGCTGGTAACCAGCATTTTCTCCTTTTCCCACATTGTTTTCAAAAGGCTTCTTTCTCAGGGTGCTTAAAACTAGGGATTGTGTGGTAAAGAGTTAACCCGTTCCCAAACAAGCCCTGGTTTTCACGTGTCTGCAGTACAAGTCTTTTGAAAACACTGTGGGAAAAGGAGAAATTGCTCGTAACGAGCAATTTCTCATTTTCCCACAGTGTTTTATACCCTTTTCGAGAACTTTCTGCCATTTTCATCAAATTTAAAATTGCCGTCTGCTAACTCTTTCAATTTGGACCAGTCCAAAATTTGTCGTTTAGGAAAGGGTTAACTCTTTAACAAATGACAATTGTATTTTAGACAGGTCCAAATGGAAAGCATTTGCAGACACAATTTAAATGTGACTCAAATGATTGGACTTGTTTTCTGAAACACAAGAAAAACATTGTGGGAAAAGGAGAAAATACTGGTAACCAGAATTTTCTCCTTTTCCCACAATGTTTTCTACCCTATCAAAGACAAAAATCGTCATTTGAGCTGCATTTAACTTGTCATCTGCAAATGCTTTGAATTTGGCCCAGTCCAAAATGGTAACGAGTGAACAGCTAGGTATGATCAGCATTGGTTTTGTTGTTATGGGCAAAGTTCAAATTTAACTCTTTACCACACAAGGAAAATATAGACTGGTCCAAATTGAAAGCATTCGCAGACAACAATTTAAATGTGAATAAAATAAATGGAATTTGTCTTAGGGTAGAAAACATTGTGGGAAAAGGAGAAAATGCTGTTTACCAGCATTTTCTCCTTTTCCCACAATGTTTTCGAAAGGTTTCTTCCTCAAGGTCGTTATAAGTCGGGACTGTGTGTTAAAGGGTTAAAAGTGAAATCTTTACCAAATGACAAAACTTTAGACTTGTGCAAATTGAAAGCATGCACAGATGACTGATTGAAGACAGCTAAAATAACAGGATTTGTCTTTAATAGGGAAGGAAAAATTGCAGGAAAAGGAGAAAATGATGATTACCAGTATTTTCTCCTTTTCCCACTTTGTTTTCAAAAGTCTTTTTCCATAGGGTTGGTAAAAGTCGGGAGAATGTTTGGTAAAGGGTTAACCCATCAAAATACTAATGAATGCGTACAGGTGCAGTAGACAGCTTTTAAAAACATAGCTTTTAAAAACATAGCTTTTAAAAACAATGTATGACAAGAAGTTATTCCTGGTCTATGGAAACTACATATACTTGTACTACAAATTATTCAGGTGAAAAATATTTGAAGAAAAAAATTAATTATATATTTTTTCCTCAACAGTAAGTAAAACATTCTTTGAAAGGGAGAGACTGCTTGTTTTCTTTTTAACCAGCAACTGCAAATGGACACGCCAAAGGTTTTTTTTTTTTGGTAACACAAGATCACTGAAACCATTTAAATGCACCTAATGTTTAACCCTTTACCACATAATCCTGACTTTCAATGACCTTGAGAAAGTGGCCTTTTGAAAACATTGTGAGAAAAGGAGAAAATGCTGGTAAGGCAATGTTTTCTACCCTTCCCAAAACAGATTTTAATTGTGACATTTAGTTTGTCATCTGCAAATGCTTTCAATTTGGACCAGTCTGAAAATTTGTCGTTTGGTAAAGAGTTGAAGGGCAGGCCACTTTTATAATTTATAAACAGTTTTCAGGGAATTGCTCCCTTTCCCACAATGAAAGTCTTGAAATTTTGTATGGTACCAACTATCAAGTCAAACATCGAGCGAATACACCAACAATTGGACAAACCAAATCTCACAGTGCCCGTATTCACCCGAACTAAAAAAACAGTGCCTGTATTCACCCAAACTAAGTCTAAATCATACTCCCAGTCTAATGCTTAAAAGTTTCCTAATTTTAAAAGTAACACAATTTCTGTTTGGCTACATGGTTTAGCCAATCAGAAGTTGTTTCTTTCCAAATTTAGAATAAGAATGCAATTTAAAATGACTGGTGAATACATGTACATGTCCCTGTCTCAGCTGCCAAAGACCTTGCTCCTGTTCCCATAAAATTTCCAATATTAAGCTGTCTCCTGCTGGAACATTAACCCTTTCCCAAACAACAAATTTCGGACTGGTCCAAATTGAAAGAGCTTGCAGACGGCAATTTTGAATTTGATGAAAATGGCAGAAAGTTGTCAAAAAGGGTAGAAAACACTGTAGGAAAAGGAGAAATTGCTCGTTACGAGCAATTTCTCCTTTTCCCCCAGTGTTTTCAAAAGACTTGTACTGCAGACACGTGAAAACCAGGACTTGTTTGGTAAAGGGTTAACTGTTATACTTGCATTGTACAAGTCAAACTCAAATCCAACGAACTTACCATATCTGTTGGTTGTGCTGTTTCTCAGCTGCCGAAAAGGCGTAGGGGGTGGCGTGTATGAGCTTGCTCCTGTTCCCATGGTGTCAAAAGTTGTTTTTCACATGCTATGGATGTGTGTCTGCAAATATATGTTGTATATATATTATCAAAAATTAATTTTATTTATTTTAATTTAATTTTATCAAAAATTTAATTTGATGGTATTAATTATAATTGCGAACAATATTTCAGTTTTCGATGGGGACAGTTAGTAACAATTAACTCTTTACCACACAATACCAACTTTTCACAACCCCAAGAAAGAAGCCTTTCGAAAACATTGTGGGAAAAGGAGAAAATGCCGGTAACCAGAATTTTCTCCTTTTCCCACAATGTTTTCTATCCTTCCCAAAACAAATTTCAATCCTTAAATCACATTAATTTTGTTGTCTGCAAATGCTTTCAATTTGGTCCAGTCTAAAATTTTAACTAATTGTCATTTGGTAAAGAGTTAAGAATGTTTCAAAACCATTCTGTTTTTCAGGACCATGAAGAGGAATATTTTTGCGATATTGTAGAAAAAGGAGAAGATGGTGGTTGCTAGCATCTTCTCCATTCCCACAATGTATTTTACCCTTCTTAAAACCCTTTACCACACAATCCCAAATTTTAACTACCCTATAGCCAAGATGGCTTTTGAAAAGATTGTGGGAAAAGGGGAAAATGGTGGTTACCAGCATTTGCTCCTTTTTCCACAATGTTTTATACGTTTTTCACCCAATTTTCCTCATTTGATCCACATTTAAATTGTGGTATTCAAACGTCTTCAATGTGGAAAAGTCTAAAATTTTGCCTTGTGGTAAAGAGTTAACCCTATACCACACAATCCCGACTTTCAATGACCCTGAAAAAGACAGCTTTTGAAAACATTGTGGGAAAAGGAGAAAATGCTGGTAACCAGCATTTTCTCCTTTTCCCACAATGTTTTCTACCCTTCCTAAAAACAAATTTCAATTTTTGAGTAACATTTATTTTGTCGTCTGCAAATGCTTCCAAATTGGACAAGGGTGAAATTTTGTCGTCTGGTGAAGGGTTAAGATATGCCCCCATCAATAATGTTTTCAAAAGCCTTGTCCACTAGGGTCAAAACATACAGTCTGATCTTAGATCTACACTTTCTGCTTTGCTGAGACCTTGAAATTGCATTTATTTGATCATTATTTCTGGATTTAAAATGCCTGTTGAGTCTGCATCTTAATAAAGCCCTTACCAACTTACTGACTGATTGATTGTATGGTGTTTAACGCCGTTTTCAACATTATTTCAGTTACATCGCGGCAGCCAGTGCACCTATCCATGCTTTTCTGGAGTTTCTTTTACCAGTACTCTGCACAATATTCTTTCCAAGCCACTGGCTGATTTTCCACATAACCATCGTCGAAATAATGGTCAGCGGTGAGAGGGGAATGAATCCTGTCACAATGACTGTCATCAATCCTCGGAAAGAAATTGGCCAAGCCAGGGATCGAACCAGCGACCTCCTGTTCTCAAGTCCTGACCAAGTACTGAAAGCTACAATATACAGAATCAGCAGAAAATTCAGATAATCACTGAAACAATTCCACAGAGAGTCCAACCCATTGTTCCATCCACACCTGAGGACTGTAGTTCTCCTGGAAACTGTTCCATCAATAGCAGTGATGTCACTGCAGTGTGATCATAGTGTGAACCCCTTAACCCTTTACCACACAATCCCGACTTAACGACCTTGAAAAAGATAGCTTTTGAAAACATTGTTGGAAAAAGAGAAAATGCTGGTGACCAGCATTTTCTCCTTTTCCCACAATGTTTTCTACCCTTCCCAAAATAAGTTTCGATTTCTGGGTTACATTTATTTTGTCGTCTGAAAATGCTTTCAATTTGCCCCAGTCTAAAATTTTGTCGTTTGGTAAAGAGTTAAGTGAGACTGCCAATGGTTGACCCTTTACCACAAAATCCTGTGTTTTAACCTTTTACCACACAATGCCAACTTTTAACGACCCTGAAGATGAAGCCTTTTGAAGACATTGTGGGAAAAGGAGAAAAAGCTGGTAACCAACATTTTCTCCTTTTCCCACAAGCTTTTCTACCATATCAGAGAAAAATCATATCATTTGAGCCACATTGAAATTGTCGTCTGCAAATGCTTTGAATTTGGACAGGTTTAAAATTGTGTCATGTTGTAAAGGGTTAATGACCCTAAAGAAAATGCTTTTCAAATCATTGTGGAAAAGGGATATTTTTACCTGACAAAAAGAATTTTGCTAGAACGATAGGTTTTTTGAGTAAACAAGAGGGCCATTGGCCCTAAAGCGCTCACCTGAGTAAAGTCATCTATGGTTGATAAAGTATCAAGCTGAAAATGTAGCCTCTAGAGTGCACAGGTTTTTCTAAAATTTGACCTAGTGACATACTTTTTGACCAGACTTAACCCAATTTCAAGCTAGTCTAAGAAATCATCAACACAAACATTTTGATCAAGTTTCACGAGTGTCAAGCTGAAAATGCGGCCTTTACTGTGCACAAAAGGTTTTTCTAAAATTTGACCTGGTGACCTACTTTTTGACCCAACATGACCCAGTTTCAAACTTGTCTGAGATATCATCAAGACATATATTCTGACCAAGTTTCATGAGTATCAGGCCTGAAAATGTGGCCTTTAGAGTGCACAAAAGGTTTTTCTTAGATTTGGCCCCGTGACCTACCTTTTGACCCGACATGACCCAATTTGAATCTTGTCCAAGATATCATGGAGACAAACATTCTGACCAAGTTTCATTAATGTCGGGCTGAAAATGTAGCATCTAGAATGCACACAAGGTTTTTCTAAAATTTGGCCCCGTGACCCATTTTTCGCCCAACATGACCCAATTTCAAAGTTGTCAGAGACTTCATCATGACAAACATTCTAAGTTTCAAGCATATCAAGATCAAAATGTAGCCTCTAGAGTGCACACAAGGTTTTTCTAAGATGTGGCCCAGTGACCTATTTTTTGCCCTACATGACCCAATTTCATAAATGTCCAACATTTTATCAAGAAAAACATTCTGACCAAGTTTCATGAATATCTAACTGAAAATATGGCCTCTAGAATGCACACAAGGTAAATGCTGACGACCGCACGACAGCTGACGGACACAGCACAATCGCAAAAGCTCACCTTGAGCACTTCGTGCGCAGGTGAGCTAAAAAACAATGTTGAAAAAGAGCAAAAGGTGGCTACCAGCATTTTCTCCTTTTCCAATAATGTTTTCAAAAGCCTTGTTTCTCAGGGTCATTAAAACTTGGGATTGTGTGGTAAAGGGATGAATGCCCTTATTCAGTCTTCTAATTCAGAAGACAGTAAATAATGTTGGAGTCATGTGGATAGAAGTCCCTAAGCTGAGACCGCTAACGGTTAAAGGTCAATGATTATGTCCTTATAATTCAGCGTACAGTTAGAATACAATATTGTTAGAAACATGTGAATGTAGCCCCTAACCCAAGGGTGCCAATGGTTAAAGGCCCAATTGTGACAAAAAAATGCAGATGTTAAAATGCATTTAACCCTTTACCAGACGACAAAATTTTTGCCTTGTCCAAATTGAAAGCATTTGCAGACAACAATTTCAATGTGGCTCAAATGGTGCAATTTTTCTTTGATAGGGTAGAAAACATCGTGGGAAAAGGAGAAAATGCTGGTTACCAGCATTTTCTCCTTTTCCCACAATGTTTTCAAAAGGCTTCTTTCCCAGGGGCGTCAAAAGGCGTCATTGTGTGGGAAAGGGTTAACTCTTTATCAAACAACAAAAGTTTAGATCTGTCCAAATTGAAAGCATTTGCAGACGACAAATTAAATGTGACCGAGAAACTGAAATTTGTTTTGGGAAGGTTAGAAAGCATTGTGGGAAAAGGAGAAAATGCTGGTTACCAGCATTTTCTCCTTTTCCCACAAGGTTTTCAAATGGCTTCTTTCTCAGGGTCGTTAAAAGTCTGGATTGTGTGATAAAGGGTTAAATTCAGATCAAACCATTTAAAAGTATGGAAAATATTCTGAAGATGACAATCTATTATTGTGTGGTCAGTCCAAGCGTAAGTTGCTGGCGGAAAAATGAATTTTACAAACAGGCAAAAAAGTAAACAAAAGATAGAGTGACCTGGCAACTTTAGACCTAGTTTTGAGATTACCTTCTCGTCCAGCGACTAACACTTGAACCAACTGTACAATAACAGATCGTCATCTTCACAATTATAATTTCCATACTTTTAACCCTTTACCACACAATCCCGAATTTTAACGACCCTGAAAGAGAAGCCTTTTGAAAACATTGTAGGAAAAGGAGAAAATGCTGGTAACCAGCATTTTCTCCTTTTCCCAAAATGTTTTCTACCCTTCCCAAAACAAATTGTAATTTTCAAGTCACGTTTATTTTGTCGTCTGCCAGTGTTTTCAATTTGGACCAGTCTAAAATTGTGCCGTTTGGTAAAGAGTTAAATGATATGATCTAAATTTAAATGCATTTCAACACCTGCTTTGTTTACTTTTGACAGCTAATATTGTTTCTTTAACTCTTTACCAAACAACAAAATTTTAGACTGATCCAAATTGAAAGCATTTCAGACGACAAAATAAATGTGACTGAAAAATTGAAATGGGTTTTGAGAAGGGTAGAAAACATTGTGGGAAAAGGAGAAAATGCTGGTTACCAGCATTTTCTCCTTTTCCCACAATGTTTTCAAAAGCCTTCTTCCTCAGGGTCGTTAAAAGTCGGGATTTTGTGGTAAAGGGTTAACTCTTAACTAAAAGACAAAATTCTAGACTCGATCAAATTAAAAGCTCAAATGATGATTTCTGTCTTTGATAGGATAAAAAAAACATTGCGGGAAAAGGAAAAAATGCTGGTTACAACAACGGTTATTGAGACCTTTTCTGTCTGGATCATTTGAACTTGAGATTGTGTGGTAAAGAGTTAACCCTTTACCACACAATCCCAAGTTTTAACGACCCTAAACAAGAAGGCTTTTGAAAAAAATGTGGGAAAAGAAGACAATGCTTGTAATCAGCATTTTCTTCTTTTCCCACAATGTTTTCAACGGTCTCAAAGATAGATACTATCATTTGTGTCCCATTTTACTTGTCTTCTGCAGACCCTTTCAATTTGGACTGGTCTAAAATTTTGTTGTGTGGTAAAGAGTTATAGGCCCATACTGTCTTTATAACCCTTAGCACAGGTTTGTTGTTGGACTGCGTGTATCATCGTATGGTCCAAGAAGAAAGACAATGATTTGGTTTGGCGTAAATGATAATGAATAATGTACTTTTAACTCTTTTTCGTAAAAGAATTTTAGACTAGTCCACCTTTAAGGTATTTGCAGACAAAAGGATTCAATTAGGCCTACAGCTCAAATGTGGGATCTGGGTCCATAGTCACCAACCATTCCTAAGAACATTCTTAGTCTTGTTCCCATATATTTTCTAAATTTGAAAGTATGACAAGTTCTGTATGGCTAAACCATGTGATTAACCCTTTCACATTTCTGCAGTATAAGTCTTTTGAAAACACTGTGGGAAAGGAGAAATTGCTCGTAACGAGCAATTTCTCCTTTTCCCACAGCGTTTTCTACCCTTTTTGAGACCTTTCTGCCATTTTCATCAAATTTAAAATTGTTGTCTGCAAACTCTTTCAATTTGGACCAGTCCAAAATTTGTCATCTGGGAAAGGGTTAAGCCAATCAGAACTTGCTTTACTTTCTAAATCTAGCATTAGACAAAGAAAAATCTTGAGAATGGTTGGTGAATACTGGCCTTGTCTTTGAAAGAACTGTAAATATTGTGAGAAAATTTTTAAGTGGAGAAAATGCTGGTTACCAGCATTTACTCATTTTCATATGAAATTTTTAAAAGCATTCTTCTTTTCGGTCATAAAAACATAACCTTGTTTGGTAATGGGTTGGGTGGGGTTGTGGGGGTATCAGAAAAAATGGCCTTGAGCATAAAGAGGTTATTAACATAAGAGTTCTGGACCCTAACTGGTTCACAATTTAGTGGTGGTGGTAATGGTGGGGGGAGGGGGAGGGAGAGATAAATGGCCTTGACAATAAAGAGAGAAAGCCTCATTTAATGTAATGCAAATAAGCATTGAATCTGACAGAAAAAAGGTGAAATTCAATCTATGCAATGTCTGCTCTATTTACATAATGTCTGCAATTCCAGATCGATTCAATCACTCATTCTATAGGAGAATGAAATGGCTGTCAAATTAAGAGTAATTTAGCAGCAGTATATAAGACTTACTGTCTTTCAGGAGCACAACTGCACTTTAACCCATTACAATACAAGCTTGGACACTTTATCACCTTACAACAATAAACTCATTACCAAATCGCAACGTGTTGGACCTGTCCTTTTTATGGTCTTTACCGCAAAATCCTGACTTTTTAACAATCCTGAAGAAAAAGTCTTTTGAAAACATTGTGGGAAAAGCAGAAAATGCTGGCTACCTTTCAAAGATATATCTCAACATCTGAGCCACCTTAAATTTGTCATCTGCAAATGCTTTCAAAGTGGACTAGGATGAAATTTTGTCATTTTGTAAAGAGTAATAGTTCAAAGCATTTGTAGACAACAAATTAAATGTGACTCAATGTTTTTTTTCTTTCGCAGGCTGACCTGGGCCAAAACTTTTTGCTATCTGTCTAATTTCTGCATGTCAAAGGACCACACTACCTCACGATACAGTCGCTTGTTAGACAAAATGGATTGTATGAATACCTAATTACGTGACGTCTTTCTCGGTATATAATGCATTACAGAGATGACAGAGCATGGCTCATGGGTGTTGGTTGATTGATTGTATGGTGTTTAACGCCATTTTCAACATTATTTCAGTTATATCGCAGCGGCCAGTGCACCTATCCATGCTTTCCTGGAGTTTCTTATACCAGTACTCCGCACAATATTCTTTCCAAGCCACTGGCAGCTTTCCCACATAACCATCGTCGAAACAATGGTCGGCGGTGAGAGAGGAATGAATCCTGTTGCAATGACTATCTTCAATCCTCGGAAAGAAATTGGCCATGCCAGGGATCGAACCAGCGACCTCCTGTTCTCAAGTCCTGTACGCTACCGACTGAGCTACGGGGCTTGGCTCATAGGTATTGGATAGTTCACCATCCTTTGCTATTTGTATTTTGAATCATGAATGTTTTAATGATAATTAAACTATGACCCAACCTTTACAGCTTCAAGGTAGATTTTACAAGCAGCGGAGAACGTTAAAATGGCAATAAAAGACAGTTGCAGAATAAATTAGATGATCAGAGTCTGCACTTAAGTGTGACTCAGCCTTATCCTTTTACCACATGACAAAAATTTACACCAGTCCAAATTGAAAGCATTTGCAGAGGACAATTTCAATGTGGTTGAAATGATGTGATTTTTGTTTGATAGGGTACATTAAAACATTGTGGGAAAAGGAGGAAATGCTGGTTACCAGCATTTTCTCCTTTTCCCACAATGTTTTCAAAAGGCTTCTTTCTCAAGGGTGTTAAAAGTCGGGATTGTGTGGTAAAGAGTTATTGAAAGCATTTGCAGACAACAAATCAAACAAGTTGGCTTCTTTCAAAAAGAAGCCAGGAGAGGTCAGCGTCAGTGTTTTCAAATAGTTTATTGGCCTTTAATTTCAACCTCTTTTGCTTTACATGACGGTCATTTGATCTTCTTTCCGCCTTCTCAAGTTGCATGATCTTGTCCAGCGGTCTTCTTCTTCTTTTTAGACAAAATTCTTCATACTTTTTCTTCTGCTTAGATTTATTTGCTTAATGAAGAATTAAAGTTATTTGAGAGGTCATTTGTAATCATGACAAATTAATGTAAGAAATCTTTTCTGAAATTCGTCATATCTAAAAGTGGGTGCAGGACAACTAGCCACAAAGATAACTCGCCCCCAAAAAAACTCGCCACAAGGCAACTCGACTCACCTTCTGAAGACAACTAGCCCAAAGTTATGAGACAACTCGCCCCACATATAAGACAACTCGCCCCGCTCTTATTACTATCACCTGAACGTATTTATAAAACTACACGACGATTTTTTTGTGGGGCGAGTTGTCTTTTGAGCGAGTTGTCTTTGGGGCGAGTTGTCTGTCATTCCTAAAAATAGAACCACGTCTATTTCTTATTTCGGTTTTTTGATTTCGCTTTATTTACAAAACCATGACGAAACAGACTGTGTACCATACTAATTTCGCAAGAAAAATGGATTTAGACAGCGAATTCTGTGGCAGTCTGCGTTTTAAACTCACCACTGTTGGAGAGGTCTGATGACCTCTCCAATGAAGCTTAACCCTTTACCAGACAACAAAATTTTAGCCTTGTCCAAATTGAAAGCATTTGCAGACGACAATTTCAATGTGGCTCAAATGGTGCAACTTTTCTTAGATAGGGTAGAAAACATTGTGGGAAAAGGAGAAGATGCTGGTTACCAGCATTTTCTCCTTCTCCCACATTGTTTTCAAAAGGCTTCTTTCCCAGGGGCGTCAAAAGGCGGCATTGTACGTTAAAGGTATAAATGATGAACGTGTCTTTCAAAGGTTGGAAAAGACAATTGGACAAGGAGAAAATGCTGGTTATGCTTTTAAAAGCCTTTTTCCTCTGGGCTTGTTGCTGAGCCCCGGTAGCTCAGATGGTAGTATACAGGACTTGAGAACAGGGGGTCGCCTGGTTCGATCCCCAGCTCGGCCAATTTCCTTATGAGGATTGATGATATTGTATCATTGCGACAGGATTCATTCCTCTCTCACCACTGACCATTGCTTCGATGTTGGCTATGTGGGAAAGCAGCCAGTATCTTAGAAAGAATATTGTACAGAGTACTCGTAAAGGAAATCCAGGAAAGCATGGATAGGTGCAATGGCTGCGGGAATGTAACCGAGATAATGTTGAAAACAGCATTGAGCATCATTTTAACCAACCAACCTTTGTCACTCTTGAACAAATCCAATATTTCAGACTTTATCAATCTGAAAGCGTTTGCAGACGACAAATTCAATGTGACTCAAATGATGGAATTTGTTTCTAAAAGGGTAGAATACATTGAGGAAAAAGAGAAAATGCTCATTATGACCCATTTCTCCTTTTTACCACAGTATTTTCACAAGTTTTATACAGCAACAAGACACAAAATTGCTTTCCAAAGGTTATGTGATCATAATTATTATATTGGGATTTCATTGTGCAATCCAGTACTTCAGCTGTAACAGCTGATCTTTATTTCCGACACATTATTGCCATAGAAATTTAAATTATATAGATTTATGACAGCTGCAGCAATTGCTCCTATTCCCACAGCTGTGATTCTGTAACATCAAAATAACTTCTCTTTTTATTTCCATTCAACTTCAAAGAGTCCAGAATTTAATATTCAAGTTTATGATATTTTCTGGTCCTTCTGTAAGTAGGTAGTAACATGTTCAACAAGAACTTCACAAAGCGAGGGAAAAGATGCATGAAAGACACCATCAAGATCATGTCAACTATGACCTCCCTGCTGTGACCTTGACCTTGGAGCTGAGTTTATGAGCTCTATGCTGTGTACATCATCTCATCAAGTTGCACACATGTGTGATCATTTTCAGAATCAGACCAAGGGTTCAAGAGATTGTTGAGTGACACAATTTAACTCTTTACCACACAACAAAATTTCAGACTTGTCAAAATTCAAAGCCTATACAGATGACGAATCAAAGTTGGCACAAACGATGAAACTTGTCTTTAATTGAATAGAAAACGTTGTGGGAAAAGGAGAAAATGCTGGTTACCAGCATTTTCTCCTTTTCCCATAATGCTTTCAAAAGCTTTCTTTTACAAGGTCATTAAAACCCAGGATTGTGTGAATAAGAGTTAAAACCATGTAACCTTTGACCTACTGCTGTGACCTTGATCTTGAAGCCTGGTGTCTGAAATCTTTGCTCTGCACAATGTATGTTCACGTTGAACACATGCGAGAAATAGTTTCAAATCAGTGGAAGGTGTACAAGAGGAAGAAAGTGGACACAAAATTGCTAACAGACATATGAGCAGGGGCATAACATGACATGTTGCTTTGGGCATATTAAGTGACCAAGCGTATAGAAATAAAGACGCATAGGTACCTATGTTATACAGGAACATGAGATGATTTCTGTTGCTTTATTCAACCATTTTTCCCTCCTATATTTATGCTCTATCAACTTCTATTAGTCTTATACACCACTTCTTGTAACACAATTATCCTTATTGTAAGTCACCAGGTAATGTTTTAATCCTTTCCCACTCAATCATGACTTTTAATGATCCTGGGGAAGAAAGCTTTTGAAATCATTGTGGGAAAAGGAGAAAATGCTGGTAACCAGCATTTTCTCCTTTTCCCACAATATTTCTATCCTATGACAGATAAATTTAATATTTTCAATTATATTTAATTTGTTGTCTGCGAAGTCTTTTAATTCGGACATGTTTAAAATTCCGACGTTTGGTAGAGTAAACAACTAGTATTTAGACTGCATATAAGTACCTCTAAAACATGGGAACAGTAATTGATTTCGACTGAGTTTTCTCTTCTGTTGATGCCCTGTCAACTTGTGTTACCATTGTCAACCATTTTGTTTTGACTTGCAACTATGATGGTACTATACTGTGAACCTTCTGTCTACTGGTGTTCAACAACCACACATACAGAAATATTGATTGATTGATTGAATGTTGTTTATGCCATTTTCAACATTATTTTAGTCATATCATGGCAACAGCTGACATACAGGTATTCATGTATTTCCTGGGTTCTGCCAGTACTAGGCTGGTCTTGCTAAAGGACACTCCTGTGGAAAACCCAGTGTTTCTAGTGAGCCTCAAACCTGCATTCGGCATACCTCGGGTGATCCGGTGATCAACTCGGCTGTATCACATAGCTTGATATGCACCTACACGGTACATTTCGCACATCTCCGGAAGCACACCGCTTTACCGTTATTGAAATTGTAAGGCTCCTCTTTAGAAAGAATGCATGAGTAAATTTTCTATCGTTATCTTTCTAAGAGTATTTCAGTTGGCAAACAGTTTGTACATTCAATTTTTAGCGTGGTTTATCAATTCCGTTTGGAGCTTTCATCGACAGATCGATAGAAGTGATTAACTTCACAGTGCTTGTTCATGTCGCTAAGCGATCTACAGGGGCGCCGTCATGTTTAAGATCATGTGATTGGTAGTTCAAAATGGAAGCCTCCCTTATACAGACGAGGTTAGATGTAGGTACGGAATCAGCCGAGTTGTGACGAGTGTCAAACCTGGAGTCTCCAGGTTATGAGTCCTACACTTTACCACTTAGCCACACAGGACCCTACATATAGAACTGATCCATGCTCTGTGAAAAAGGGGCTTAATGCATCTGCTAAAAAGTATCGACCCAGGTCAGCCTGCGCAGTCTGCAGTACTGGTCAATTTTCTGTATGTCAAAGGACCACTCTACTTTATGATACAGTCGGTTGTTAGACTTAACGGAATTCATGAATCCCTAGTCATGTGATATCTTGCTTGATATCATGCATCATGGAGATGCATTAAGCCCCCTTTTGCCAGAGCAGGGCTCAAATATAAATGACATATAAGTACTTCAAATATAAATGACATATAAGTACCTACATGACACAGAACCAAACAAATGGCTTCTTTACTTTTATCCAGGTAGCTGTTCTCTCCGTTTTCTCTTTTTTACACAATTCTGAGATTTCACAACCTTGAGGAAGACAGGCTTTTGAAAACCAGAAAATGCTGGTAACCACAATGTTTTCTACCTTACTAAATACAAATTCCATCATTTGATTCACATTTTGGCCTCTGCAAAGTCTAGAAAAGTCTAAAATTTTGCTTTGTCCCAGTGTTAACTATTTACCACACAATCCCGACTTTCAACAATCCTGAGAAAGAGGCCATTTGAAAACATTGTGGGAAAAGGAGAGAATGCTGGTAACCAGCAGTTTCTCCTTTTCCCACAATGTTTTCTACCCTTTCCAAAACAAATTTTAATTTTTCAGTCGCACATATTTTGTCGTCTGCAACTGCTTTCAATTTGGATTAGTCTTTAATTTTGTCATTTGGTAAAGAGTTTATGCTCTGTAAACTTCTATTAGTCTTAATTGTCCACCCCTTGTTCTGACACAATGGTACTTATCCCGTTCTTTCTGTCTGCATGTGAAAATGTGCCAAACAACCAAACACATAGATGTATGGAAGATAAGTACCAATAATTATATCACAGGCACAAAGAAAACTTAATGTCTACAGACTGTTCTCTCCCATTTATGCTTAGTCAACTTTTATTAGTCTGTTGCAAATAGCTTGTTCTTACACAAAGGTATCAAATTGTTTCTAATGTGTCTGCTGGTGATAAGGTAGACATATAGACTGCATTTAAGTACCTCTAAATCACAGGAACAACATTGATTTCGACTGACATTTCTCTCCCTTCATTGTTCTGTCATCGCAATTCCATTGTAAAATATCTATTTTGATACTTTTGTCTTTCGTCTTTACCTTTAGGAATGATTTGCTAGCTATGTATTGGCTGACTTAATTCAGTGATCTGTCATTTATTAACCCTTTTGTCTTTCGTCTTTACCTTTACGAATGATTTGCTAGCTATGTATTGGCTGACTTAATTCAGTGATCTGTCATTTATTAACCTTTAGAGCGCCGAATAAACCTGCCAGACATTTTCATCCCAGAAATACGACCCAAATAATTACAATTTCATGGTTGCTTTTGTCTATAAAGATTCAGCAAGGCGGACAGTGTAGATCAAAGATCAGGCCGCACATTTTGTGCAGCCTGATCTTGATCTACACTGACCACAAATGCAACTATAGATGTGAAAGGTGCTTTAAGGGTTAAGTTTGGGATGATTATAAAAATCTCAATAGCTCCCTTTAACTATATATGAGTCTAAGACTTTGTTGTGTAGTAAAGAGTTTTAAGATTTGCTACAAACCTGTCTCCATTATCTCCATTATTTTGAAAACCGCCCTTAATTACTAGACCCAGACCTGTTAACCCTTATCCCGGTGAATGAATTAAATGAAATTTTCCGGTTGATAGTAAAATCCAGAATAATACTATTTCAAACTTACCTTTTTTGGAGAGAAATATCTCTTTATCGGTCAATGTAGATCAAAGATCAGTCTGCACATTCTGTGCAGTCTGATATTGATCTACACTGTTGGCAAAAGGTTGATGAGTCACGCTTAGCAGCCTTAGGATTAACAATAAGCTTGAGCGGTCATCCCAGAACTATGTACTTCCATTATTGTACCTAATTACTTCCTCCTCAATACTCCTACACCAATTAAATAGTTCCCAAACGACAAAATTTGGACTGGTCCAAATTGAAAGAGTTTGCAGACAACAATATTAAATTTGATGAAAATGGTAGAAAGTTCTCAAAATAGGGTAGAAAACACTGTGGGAAAAGGAGAAATTGCTCGTTACAAGCAATTTCTCCTTTTCCCACAATGTTTTCAAAAGACTTGTGCTGCAGACACGTGAAGACCAGGGCTTGTTTGGGAAAGGGTTAAATAGTGCTCTGGCGAATATGCAAATAAAAGTGCTACAACCTTGGGATTTATGAATATAAATTAGATTCACCAGCACCAATATTTATCAATTTTGTGTCTTTTCCCTGATTAACCTTTCATTGACCTTTCTCAATTTGAATTTCTTTTGTTACCTTTGTGTAATCTCAAAATCTACTATATAATATCCACTGAAAGCTGAAAGTGAATAAAACTTGATAGAAAAGTGACAAAATGGTTGAAAAGTCAAAATACAAAAAAGATCTCTGCTAACAATAGAAAGTGAAATTGTCACACAAGGTGATTAAATAGCACTGCAAAAACCTTTGGTACATTATGCAAATAAAACATCATATTCTATAATATTATATTGATTGATTGATTGTATGGTGTTTAACGCCGTTTTCAACATTATTTCAGTTATATCATGGCGGCCAGTGCACCTATCCATGCTTTCCTGGAGTTTCTTTTACCAGTACTCCGCACAATATTCTTTCCAAGCCACTGGCTGCTTTCCCACATAACCATCGTCGAAACAATGGTCAGCGGTGAGAGAGGAATGAATCCTGTCGCGATGACTATCATCAATCCTAGGAAAGAAATTGGCCAAGCCGGGGATCGAACCAGCGACCTCCTATTCCCAAGTCCTGTACGCTACCAACTGAGCTACGGGGGCTTGGCTATAATATTATAACAATATCTTATTATATAATAATAAAAGTATACTCTCAAGAGGACAAAATTCTTGAATTCTTAACCCTTGACCAAATGATGGAGTTTTAGAATCATCTAGACCGAAAGCAATTGCACATGAAAAATTAAATGGGTCTCAAACAATGAAATCAGTCTTTAAAAAGGTAGAAAACATTGTGGGAAAGGGAGAAAATGCTTTTCCCACATTGGTTTCAAAAATCTCCTTCCTTTGGGGTGTTAAAACACAGAACTGATCGGTAAAAGGCTAAGAGCAGACATTGGAAAGTTTAGTCTTGCTCATCAACAGTCAAACATTTTTAGTTAAAGAAATTTTCAAACAATGACAACAGAGCTGCGGGTGAAGTTTGCAATACAAAGTATCAAGGGGTTTGCAATACAAACTACTAATGATGTTAAGTGCATTTGCTCAAAAAGAGTCTGAAAAATAATATCCTTGGCACTTTGCAAAGCTATTCAGATTTCATAAATTCATCAAACTTACAGTACCAACCTTTATCTCTGAATATAGTTAGCCCATAGCTGGCAAATCATCAGTAGAGAAGAAAGACAGTAAGGAAAAATATATATGGTATTTCCTAAACTCTTTACCACACAAACCAGCATTTTCTCCTTTTCCCACAATGTTTTCTTCCTGTCCCATAACAAATTTCAAATTTAAGTTGCATTTAATTTGTCATCTGCAGATGCTTTCAATTTGGTTCAGTCCTAAAATGTGACGTTTGGTAATGAGTTAATGGACTTTGCAGCCTCTTTAGGTATTTTTAGATTTCACACCAGAGTGTCTAAAAGACGTACAGAAATGTCACATGACCAATGACATGTGTTGATTGCAAGGATTTTTTATTCCAATCAGTATGATGATGTCATATCTGAAGTAATGAAAATAGTCTTACTTGCCAGTAGCTGCAACCATCCTGTTATTTAAATACCAAAAAAAAAGGACCTCTTTACCATTCACTTTAGATGATTGCAAAGAAGAATACATCTTATTGTATCATCAGAAATTTTGATCTACAGCATGTAAGTAAATAGGCCCCTTTAACTCTTTACCAAACGACAAAATTTTAGACCATTCCAAACTGAAAGATTTGCAGACAACAAAATAAATGTGACTCAAAAATTGAAATTTGTTTTGGGAAGGGTTGAAAACATTGTGGGAAAAGGAGAAAATGCTGGTTTCCAGCATTTTCTCCTTTTCCCACAATGTTTTTAAAAGCTTTTTTTCTCAGGGTCGTTAAAAGTCGGGATTGTGTGGTAAAGGGTTAAACTTAGGCATGGGTGATGGGTAATTTAACTTTTTTGTTTAGCTATTTACAGTTTGGTGATTATTTCAATCTATTCTTTACTTTGATGAATGTTACTATTTCAAGGTTCTTTTTGCTGGAAAAAACATCACTCTTTAGTTGACAGTGTAGATCAAGATCAGACTGCATATTCTGTCTAAAAGCTAAAACAATAGGATTTGTCTTTATAAGTAGAAAATATTGCAGGAAAAAGAGGCAGTATAAATTTCCAGCATTTTCTACTTTTCCTATAGTGTTTTCAAAAGTGTCCCTTAAAGTGCCTTAAACCAGGGATCTTATATACACATATTTGTGTATATAAAATCCCTGCTTTAACCCTTTACCACACAATCCTGACTTTTAACGACCCTGAGGAAGAAGGCTTTTGAAAACATTGTGGGAAAAGGAGAAAATGCTGGTAACCAGCATTTTCTCCTTTTCCCACAATGTTTTCAAAAGGCTTCTTTCTCAGGGTTGTTAAATGTCGGGATTGTGTGCTACAGGGTTAAACATTCTTACAGAGCGTGATTAAACTTTTCAGCAGATTTTATATATGCTGTGTGAAAACGGGTTTAACCCTTTACCGCACAATGACGCCTTTTGACGCCTCTGGGAATGAAGCCTTTTGAAAACATTATTTTCCCACAATGTTTTCTGTCCTATCAAAGGAAAATTGCACTATTTGAGCCACACTGAAATTGTTGTCTGCAAATGCTTTCAATTTGGACAAGGCTAAAATTTTGTCGTCTAGTAAAGGCATATCTGTGATGTAAAATACATGTACCTGGCAAGTCATCATTTAGTTGTGGGCCCACATAATCCATTTTGTCTAACAACTGGCTGAATCCTGTGACTGGATGGTCCTATAACATTACAAAAAAGCAAAAAAGTTTTGACCCAGGTCAGGCTGAGCTGTGTATGCAGGCTGACCCTTGGTTGATACTTTTCGCAGATGCATTAAACTCCTTTTTCACAGCCCGTAAGCTGAGTGTGCAGGCTGACCCTTGGAAGTTTTTTTTTTAATTAAAAAAAAAAAAGGCTGACCCTTGGTTGATACTTTTCGCAGATGCATTAAACTCCCGTTTCACAGAGCATAATTCAAATTACTGACTCCATCTCTTTCGACAACTGAGACACAACCCTCTTTAACTGAAGATTTTTATCTTATTAGGTCAACTAAACAAGCCGATGGAATAAATTCAAGATGAGACTGCATGTTTTGTGCAGTCTAATCTTGATCTAAGCGGTCGCCTAAAGCCCGCGTTTTTGCCAATGGGGCTGAAAGGGTTACATCAAATGAACTAGTCCTAGCACTTTATTTTGTTTTGAAATAAGTCAGAAATACTCAGCAAAAGTTTACTTCAAACAAAAATATTCCATCAACAAGATAAACTGATACAACTTACCTGAGAAAGGATCCAATCGCTAATAATTATTCCCTGTTTGTCTGGTCTATAATTTCTGAACTAACATCAACTGACAAGCCATCATAAAATTGATTTGCAGTGACCTGATCAAAGACAATTTAGCCAGCAAAATCAACAAATAAGCCCGTAATCACCTGAGTCGCACACACACAATAAAGTATCTGTTCAATACTTTAGTGGACATAGAACACCGCTGATCTGGCAATCTGTTCTGTAGTGTCCTCGCCTGAATTCCAATAAGTCTTTGATTATGGCTGGAGAGTCGCAAAATCCAATCCCTCCACCTATCTGCCTAGCAGAGTTTCTGTGATACAAGCTTCCACAGTAAGTTGTATAGCGATCCAATAATTACTAAAAGCTCTAAAATGCCTGATTAACCATGAATATCCCCTGTTATTGCTCTATATCCATAGAATGGGTAAGAATATAGAATAGAACTGTAGAGATAATTTAAACATACCATATCTTTCTACCCATCAGCCCAGTAAAGTTTCTGTGATACAAGCTTTCAGAGTTTGTTCTGTAATTACGATGCCATATTTTGTGAGAAGGGGATTTAACCCTTTCCCAAACAAGCCTTGGTTTTCACGTGTTTGCAGTACAAGTCTTTTGAAAACACTGTGGGAAAAGGAGAAATTGCTCGTAACGAGCAATTTCTCCTTTTCCCACAGTGTTTTCTACCCTTTTGGAGAACTTACTGTCATTTTCATCAAATTTAAAATTGTCGTCTGCAAACTTTTTCACTTTGGACCAGTCTAAAATTCATCGTTTGGGAAAGTGTTAATGCATCTCAGTGATGCTATGCACTACCAAGCAAGACGGAATATAATTATTGATCCATAAAATCCATTTTGTCTAACAACCAGCTAAATCATATGGTGTACTGGTCCTTTTACATGCAGAAAATTGACAAGTAGCAAAAAATGTCGACCCGGGTCAGCCTGCGCAAACTGTGCAGGCTGACCTGGGTCGGTACTTTTTGCAGATGCATTAAACCTCCTTTCCACACAGCATGTCTCAAACTGAATGGGTTAGAACCAGGAATCGTATCTAACAGTAATTTACGATCACTGTTAGAACAGAAGAGAACAGATATTTCATTCAGACGTAGGCCTACCCAATCCTTCCACCTCTCTGCCTGGCAGAGTTTCTGTGATACAAGCTTCCACAGCAAGTTCTTTCGCGATCTAATATTTACTAAAAGCTCTAAAATGTCTGATTAACCATGAATATCTCCTGTTTAATATTGCTCTATATCCATAGAATGGTTTAAAGTAGAATAGATCTGCAGAGATATAAATTCAGACATACCCAGTTCTTCTTCCCATCCGTCCAGCAGTTTCTGTGATACAAGGTTTTAGAGTTTTGTTTTAAAGCAAGCCAATACCCACTAAAAGCTCTTAAATGCCTGATTAACTCTTTACCAAACAACAAATTTTTAGACAAGTCCAAATTGAAAGCATTTGCAGATGACAAAATAAATGTAATTAAATAATGGAAATTTGTTTTGAGAAGGCTAGAAAATATTGTGGGAAAAGGAGAAAATGCTGGTTACCAGCATTTTCTCCTTTTCCCACAATGTTTTCAAAGGGCTTCCCTCTCAGCGTCGTTAAAAGTCGGGATTGTGCGGTAAAGGGTTAAATGTGAAAATCCCTTGTTATTGCTCTATATCCTTAGAATGGGTTAGAACCAAAGAGAATAGAAGAAATATTTGATTCAGACGTAGGCAGCAAAGTGTCTGTGATCATGTTCAGCTTTTCAATTAAATTCTATAGCTTGCCATTAATTACTGAAACTAAAATGTCTGATTAACCATGAATATCCCCTCTTATTGTTCTATATCCATAGAATGGGTTAGAACAGAATTGATTTGCAAAGATATAAATTTAGACATACCCAGTTCTCCTACCTACATGTATCTGTCAACAGATGCATTAAGTCCCCTTTTGCGACAGCATGGCTCAGTTTTTTTATGATTGAGCCCTTTACAAAACAATCTCGAGTTGTAACGAACCTAAAGGAATTGGCTTTAAAAAAATTGATGAAAAAAGGAAATGGTGGTACCCAGCATTTTCTCTTTTGCCTTAATCCTTTCCCAAATGACAAATTTTGGACTGGTCCAAATTGAAAGAGTTTGCAGACGACAACTTTAAATTTGATGAAAATGGCTGAAAGTTCTCAAAAAGGGTAGAAAACACTTGTGAGAAAAGGAGAAATCGCTCGTTACGACAATGTTAAGTCCCATCCTTTGTACCACATTAAATCTGTCGTCTACAAATACGTATTTTCAATTTCTACTAGCCTAAAATTTTGTCGTTTGGTAAAGATTGACCCTGAAAAAGACGGCTGTTGAAATCATTGTGGCTAAAGAAAAACATACATGTACACAAAAAATTGTTTTTGGCTGAGCATAACATGTACTCACGACATCTTATGATCACACTTTGTCCCCCGGCCCCACATAAACACACATTTTCATGGCTTCGCTTTCATCCTTGATTGTGAGAATATCAATGAATGGCTTCATGTGAGTAGTGAGAGATTTTCTATGTACTGTTCAATAGACAGCTTAGGAAGTTGCTTCTTCGCAAGCCGAGGTGACGATCACTACGCGGATCTTACCCCTTGGTTGATCGTGTCGAATTTTGTTAGCCTCGTGATACGAGTAATCATTGGTTGCAGTAAGGACTGAAAGCACCAATCCAATAGCGAGTTACATTTGCTATCCAACATTAGCAGAACGTAAATAATCAAAGTACTGAAAGTACTGACAGGCTAGCGAATTTGATTGATTGTTTGTTTGTATGGTGTTTAACCCTGTTTTCAACATTATGTAGCAGTGGACAGTGCACATATCCATGCTTTCCTGGAGTTTCTTGAACCAGTACTCCGCACAATATTCTTTCCAAGCCACTGGCTGCTTTCCCACATTTATATTATAACCATCGTCGAAACGTGAGAGAGAAATGAATCCTGTCACAATGACTATCATCAGTCCTCGGAAAGAAATTTGCCGAGTCGGGGATCGCACCAGCAACCTCCTGTTCCCAAGTCCTGTACACTACCGACTGAGCTGCCGGGGCTATGCGTGCTATTGGTTAACTGTAATCCAATTTAAGTTTAACCCTCAACCTGCTAAAAATGTTGAATGAAACTTTCAAGCCGATGGTAAACACCTGAATATTGCTATTTCAAAGTTACATTTTTGAAAAAAAATATCCACTTATCGGAGAGTGTAGATCCAAGATCAGACTGCACGCTCTGTGCTGTCTGATCTTAGTCCACCCTGTCCGCAAAAGGTCATTGAGTTGCGGTAGTACTGGTAAAAGAAACTCCAGGAAAGCCGATGGATAGGTGCTCTGGCCGCCGCAATATCACTGAAATTATGTTGAAAACGGCGTTAAACACAATACAATCAATGAGTCAACGATGTAGTTAACTATTTAATTCTCTTTACAAATCCAAAAATTTTACACTCGTCCAAATTCAAATCTGTTGCAGACCATAAATTAAATGCGGCTGAATTGATGAAACGTGATTCCAAATGGGCAGAAAAAAATGTGAGAAAAGGAGAAAATGATGGTTATCTGCATTTTCTCCTTTTCCCACAATATTTTCAAAGGGATTCTTCCCAAGTGTCATTAAAACATGGAATTGTTTGGTAAAGGGTTAATATTCAAGAGGTAGAATAACAGTTCAGCATAACAGTGTAACTACACACAATGATGTAAATAATGAATGACAAGGGCTCTCTGTCCAGTGAGGGTTGATATAGCCTTGATTTGCTACATTTACCTAGGTGTATCCATTAATAGATTCATTCATAATGTTACAGTGGTGTAGGAACAAGTCATTCTCTGCTTTGCATAGGTCACTTAATTTACATATAAGCAAAGATCATGTACCTTTTAAATGACATCTTGTTCACTTAATTACTTTGTAAGACAACATGTTCAACTTAGTGAGGTAGAGATTAAGTTGTTTTTGTCTAATGTGTCATATATAACAGAATTAAGATTTCAAACAGAAAGAAGTATTTTCTGTGAGGCAGTATTTGGCAACTGTGGGGTTTTTATGCAAATGAGATAGGCTAGGCAAAGTGTTGTGGTGCTTGTGTAGGTAAACGGAGTGATGCTGTTATAAGAATTTCAGCCAGACTCTGTGCAAATGGGTTTAGCGCATCTGCAAAACGTATCGACTCAAGTCAGCCTGCGCAGTCCTGTGTCTTAACTTTTTGCATTTGGTAAATTTATCTATCTCTCCGCCTGCCTATGTGTCTGTCAGCCTGTCTCTCTTTATTCTGTGCGTCTGTATGTCGGTCTGTCTGACTGTCTTGCCTGTCTTGTTTTTTTCTCTCCCTCTGACAGTTTTCTTTCTCTCGACCGCTGTCATAAGTTCAAAGCTAATAAAAAGCCAGTATTTGTAAGAGGTGTGTAATAATCACACGGTGTCAGATAATATTGATCAAGGTTTTTACGTTGCTCAGAGAGGAGATATGATTTGTCACGGCTTGCTGTTTCATACGCTAAAACACGGTGGCAATTTGTTGACTTTCTTGCCTCTGTTTTACATGGGTTAATTTTAACCCTTTACCACACAGTGCCGAGGTAACTCTTTACCAAACGACAAAATTTTAGACTGGTCCATATTGAAAGCAATTGCAGACGACAAATTAGATGTGACTCAAAAATTGAAATTTGTTTTGGGAAAGGTAGAGAATATTGTGGGAAAAGGAGAAAATGATGGTTACCAGCATTTTCTCGCTGTTTACCAGCATTTTCTCCTTTTCCCACAATATTTTCAAAAGGCTTCTTTCTCAGGGTCGTTAAAAGTCGTGATTGTGTGGTAAAGAGTTAAAAGACTCCTGAAGTAAGAGGAATTTGAAAACCTTATGGGAAAAGGAAAAAATGCTGGTAACCAGCATTTTCTCCTTTTCCCACAGTGTTTTCTGTCCTTCTAAAAATGAATTACAGCCTCATACAGGAATAATTTCCGAGAAATAAATGTTCATTTTCCACTTGGTTTTCTGGTTGTTTTGTAACGTATTAAAACTATGGGAAAAAAACTTATGTCTGGTAATAAGCTATCAACACTTTCCAACATGAAAAATTTTTGACTCTTCCAAATTCAAAACATCTGCCGAATATTTCGAAATCGGTAGCCTACTGGTAGTAAACATTGTGGATGAAAGGAGATAATGCTGGTAACCAGTATAAGCTACCTTCTGTGCAACAAACGTTTTCTCCCACAGGGCCGTTTAAACTTGGAGTTGTTTGGTTTAACACAAAGCCAATGTTCAATTTTGGGATCAACTGGTAAAATAAAAAACACACACACACACACAAATACAATGGTCTGTGGGAACACAGAGCCAGGAGGACGGTTGTATCTTTACAGCCTTGTACGGCAATAATTTTCCGACAAATAAATGGTCATCTTCAACTATATGAGCCATGCTCTGGCAAAAGGGGGCTTAATCCATCTCCGTGATGCATAATACCAAGCAAGTCATCACGTGATCATGGATCCATAAAGTCCATTTGGACTAACGACTGACTAAATCGTGAGGAAGACTGGTCCTTTGACAAACACAAAGTTAACCAATAGCGAAAAGTTTCGGCCCAGGTCAGCCTGTGCGGACTGCACAGGCTGACCTGGATCGATACTTTCCGCAGATGCATTGAGCACCCTTTTCATGAAGCATGGCTCAATATTATGTTTTGTCTAAGTGTTTTGTAGCAACAGTTGACAAAAAAAAAAACATGTCATCTGCAGTAAGTCGCTAGTTATCAAGTCTTTCATAAACGACGAATTCCAAAATTCAAAGCATCTGCGGACGACAAATTCGGTAACAAATTAACTTTAAAGATACATCTATGCTCATTTTCAGCCAGTCTTTCATCCCATTTTATCTTTATTTTCAGCCAATTTTTAACCCATTTCATCTTTATTTTATGAAACTATAATCATTCTTGTATCATTTTTGGCAGCCTTTAAGAAATCACTGTTGTCGTTTCCGGTTTTAAATGAGGAATAATTCCTTCAGTTTTTCTTTATCCCTTACACCCTGTATATCGGTAATTTATCTATGTTTATGTGTTTAAGCTCCCTTTTCACAGAGCATGGGAGTTAATACAAGACCAACGATTTCGGGATAGACCGGAAATGCCAAAAGCACAACGTACCATGGGAATACAGGGTCAACTGGAAGGTTGTATTTTTACAGCCCTCTGTGGCAATAACTCCAGAAATAAATGTTCATCTCCTACGACACTTTTATTTGCCATCCGAGGAAGGAAAACTAATAAAATTGGGTTTCCCAGGCCTCTCTCTTACAATTGATTTAGCATCTGGTACCCTATTGGCAATGGGTGAGGGTTTTATTTTCCGTGAAAGGATACATTATACATTTATAGAGCAGCGAGTCGTATACGATTGGATTTCTTTGTTACCACATTGCAGTTCATGTTACGATTGCTTTTCAAATAGAAATTCACCTCATATCTTAAGGCATGTTTGACATCAGCTTTAGGGCAGCCGCTTTCTGACAAGATCGCTGGATTTCTGGCGATAGCCGCAAAATTGTCGTAAAAATCGTAGAAATCAAATTATGAAACATAAGGTGTGCCGTTTGTTTTGAAGAAAAATCATAACACTTTTTTGTTCAATAATTTTCTTTGAACTTTTATCAATATTTGGTAAAGAAAGGACTTCCGTAACGAATTAGTGTCATTGAAATGAGCTCGAACTCCCTTTGTATCACATTACCACTGTTTTAACCAATCAAAAGCACTTTCAAGATCGATGTTAAGTGACTGCAATAACATTAATTATAATAAGATACTAACCTGGATTCGAGTCCGATCAATTTTTTCCTCTTTTATATTCGGACTTTACTTTGTCAAAAATTAGTTTTGACCAAGTAAAGTCCGAATATAAAAAAAAAAAAGAGAAAAAAATGATCGGACTGAAACTCAGGCTAATTGGATACAAGCTTAAAGGTATAACGCTGCAATAAAACATGGTAGGAATATCGTCTCACACACAGGTCGTTTAACGCCCCTGGGAAGGAAGCCTTTTGAAAACATTTTGAAGCCTTTTTGAAGCATTTTGAAAACATTTTGAAAGCCTTTTTGAAGGAAGCCTTTTGAAAACATTGTGGGAAAAGGAGAAAATGCTGGTAACCAGCATTTTCTCCTTTTCCCACAATGTTTTCTACCTGATCAAAGAAAAATTGCACCATCTGAGCCACATTGAAATTGTCGTCTGCAAATGCTTTCCATTTGGACAAGGCTATAATTTTGTCGTCTGGTAAAGGGTTAATCCCGAGTTCTCATGACCTTGAGGCCGGCTTTCGAAAAAAACATTATGGGAAAATGAGAAATGCTGGTAACCAGCATTTTCTCCTTTTCCAACAATATTTTCTTCGATATCAAAGACAAATTCAAACCTTTCAGCAAGATCGAATTTGTTGTCCGCAAGTCTAATGTATTGACGTTTTGGTAAGGAGTGAAGAAAACAAGATAATTTCAATTTGTTCGATGCTCCGAAAAAACGCCAGCATGTGTCAGCGCCGAGCCCCAGTGGGGTCGCACGTTCGAATCACCAGCTGGGCGAATTTCTTTCCGAGGATTGATGATAGTCACTGCGACTAGATTCATTCTTTTCTCACCGCCCGGTGATCTTTTTTTCAACGTTGGTTGTGTGGAAAGCAGCCAATGGCTTATGAATAATATTGTGCGAAGTAGTAGTCAAGAGAAGGTACATGAAAGCATAGTTAGGTGCACTAGCCGCCGTGACATAATTGAATTTAACGTTTAAACGGCGTTAAACACCATTTAATCAATTAATCAATCAATCAAAAATGTCAGCAATACAGGACAGATACTAAAATAAGTATAAGGTACTGTTTTACTCGCACAGCACTTTATCTTTTTACCAAACAACAAAAGTTTGGACTGGTCCAGATTCCAGATGCAAGGCATTCGCACGTGTACGACAAAGTAGGTAAATTTTTGAAAGAGAAGAAAGCATTGCGGCAAAGGAATAAAATGCTAGTTATCAGCATTTCATGCATTTCTCAAAAGCTGTCTTCGTAGCCACAGGGCTTATTTGGTAAAAGGCTAAATAGTTTTAAACCGACATTTCCAGGTTGGAAGAACATTATAACTGTAAGTTTTTTATTGGAGAGGTCATCAGACCTCTCCAACAGTGGTGAGTTTAAAAGGCAGACTGCCTCAGAAATTGCTGCCTAACTCCATGCTTTTTTGCGAAATTGTTCTGATACACAGTCTGTTTCGTCATGGTTTTATAAATAAACCGAAATAAAAAAACTGAAATAGGAAATAGATGTGTTTTGTTTTTATGCGACGGATTTCAAAAAGGATTTGTTTTGTTGATTTGATTGCAAATAACCTTTCCAGTCGTTGTAATTTTTCATTAAAAAAATAAAGCTACACACACAAAAAAAGAATTTCGTTAAAAAAAGAGAACAACGCGGGAAAAGATCACTTGAAAACGTGGGAAGAAGGTCACGTGTCTGTCATGTTATGCATAAAAGGTTTTTCCTTTTTACACAGCGGCAATCATATAATGCCTTACTTATTCGTTTACATGTACCAAAATATACTGAAATTAAAAGCAATAAGCTATTTGAAAACATGGATGCTGACCTCTCCTGGCTTCTTTTTTAAAGAAGCCAACTTGTGTTACTATTGGCAAAGACATTTGAGCATGCTCTGGGGAAAGAGGTTTAATGCATCTGCAAAAAAAAAAAAGTGTCGGTCTTGTTTTTGATAAATTTGCTGCATGTCCAAGGACCAATCTACCTCAGGATTCAGTCGGTTGTTAGACAAAATGGATTTTATGGATCCATAATTATGTGATGACTTGCTTTACCAGAGGACAAAATTTTAGCCTTGTCCAAATTGAAAGCATTTGCAGACGACAATTTCAATGTGGCTCAAATAGTGCAATTTTCCTTTGATAGGACAGAAAACATTGTTAGAAAAGGAGAAAATGCTGGTTACCAGCATTTTCTCCTTTTCCCACAATGTTTTCAAAGGGCTTCTTTCCCAGGGACGTTTAACCCTTTCCCAAACAAGCCCTGGTTTTCACGTGTCTGCAGTACAAGTCTTTTGAAAACACTGTGGGAAAAGGAGAAATTGCTCGTAACGAGCAATTTCTCCTTCTCCCACAGTGTTTTCTACCCGTTTTGAAACCTTTCTGCCATTTTCATCAAATTTAAAATTGTCGTCTGCAATCACTTTCAATTTGGACTAGTCCAAAATTTGTCGTTTGGGAAAGGGTTAAAGGCGTCATTATGGGGTAAAGGGATAATGCATCACAGGCTCATTTAATAAAAGACAGTAGACCGTGAAGATCTACGACCGGAACGCAAGCGTGCGTCTGATCGTCGATCAACATTGTCTATGAAAGTATATAAACACAATTTTTTTTTCTGCTCAACGGGTATCAAAGTTTATATACCATGTTAACACTTCTCCGTAAGAGGGTGGGGGACTTTCTGATGCACTCGGTGGAAAAGTCACGTGGTCATTCTCTGTATTCTCATCACGAGGGCGATTAACTTCGTCCCTGGGATGCATTTGAAAGTAAGGCTGATTTACATCATTCTGTTGAAAATTTTGACGAGTCTGTTCTCCTAGATTTATATAATAGCTTTGTGGCTCTGAACTTTGTCGCGTTTGTAATGTATGGATGTCAGACGAATTGGCACCAGTATCTCTTCCACTACTGAGAGCTGCAGCAGTTCTTTCTGTCCGTTCGTTTGTGTCATTATCACGATAATATTGTCTTGTTAAGTGTGAAAATTTTGCTCCAACAACCGCAAACATGAGGGAAATTAAGAAAACCGATATAAGAGAGCCGGCAACAATTTTGTTCTGTGAGGCGAACCTTGTATTGTTGAGCCCATCCTGATCACTTGATATTTCACCGTCATATGATATACCGAACTCTACCAGGATAAAGAGACCGGTCATACAGCCTATCAAAGTGATTAATTCTCCCAGCAAAACTGCTATCGCCTGGAATAACAGCAACAAAATAAAGTATTGAATGAACCATGCTCTGTGAGAAGGGAGCTTCATGCATTTGCAAAAAGTATTGGCCCAGGACAGCCTGCGCCATCCGCGCAGGCTGGCTTGGGCCGAAACCTTTTGCTTTCTGTCAGTTTTCTGCATGTTAAAGGACCAGTGTACCTCTTGATTCAGTAGGTTGTTACACAAATGAATTTTATGGATCCATAATTTATAAAATTATGTGATGACTTGCTTGGTGTCATGGATGACACCAAGCGTGGTTCATTTTATTTCGAAATGACTCTTTACCAAACGACAAATTTTAGACTATTCCAAATTCCAAGCATTTGTACAAGACAAAATAAGTGTGACCCCAAAATTAAAATTTGTTTTTGGGAAGGCAGAAAACATTGTGGGAAAGGAGAAAATGGTGGTTCTTTTCCCTCAAAATTTTCAAAAGCTTTCTTTCTCAAGGTCGTGAAAAATCGGGATTTTGGTAAAGAGTTAACCTGAGACAAAATTGATTTTCACCTATGTTGTTGGATATATTCATGTATAGACTATCTGTGTGTAGACACTTGATTTCTTCACCATTGATCTCAATTTGTTATTTTCCTAAATAAGTAAAAAAAAAATGTGTTATTCCTGCAAGAATATCGACCAAAACCTTTTTCTTTTGACAGTCACATTCGCCGGTAAACTGGTCTTCGTTGTACATGAATGCATTTCGCTGTATCAGTAGATGTAACCTCTTTACCGGGACCCTTGGAAGGTGTTGGAAAATTTGCCTTCAGTTCGGGTTCCAACACCTACATCGGGACTCGGTGTGTATTCTTGCACAAAAAAACATGCTTGATCTTTGAACAACATTATTTCTTCCGGTGCAAATTTATGAGAAATGTAATCAAAATATCATCATCTGCAAACAGTCGCGTATCGACTATGTCTGTTTTTATGTCATCTACATCACTGCTTGTCTCTATTCGTTTCTTTGTTGTGACACCTTTGCCCAAGATTCTAACTTGATTTTTCTCTGCTTTAGATTTCTCTTGATAGTGTTCTTGTATCGAAGAGGTGGTCTGAATCTCTTCCTTTGTCCAACTGGCAGCTGTGAGAACAGTATCTGCTTTGGAAGTCTCTGATTGGGCTTCCTCATGAGATGTCTAGTCCACCCACCGTAGTTTTTTTTTTTTTTTTCTGATCAGAAGGTCTTCCATTGAAGGTAGTCCCGTTATTTTTCCAGCAATTCCTTGTTTGCCACATTGTACTTCAAGCTTACTTTCACCATGAATCTTAGGTAGTGCATCGTGAAGACATGAAGCTTCTTCGCATGGTGTCTGTAAACAGTCCAGGATTCGGATCCATACAAGAGAGTAGATATTACAACTGCTCTGTAGATCTTGCCTTTTTTTTCATGGACATAGTGATTGTTCCATAGTCTCTGGCGAAGTTTATCAAAGGATGCACTGGCATTGGCCATTCTTTTTTGTATTTCAGCGTCGATTGTGCAACTGTGCTTCAAAGGTAAGTGAATTCTGGGAGAGAGTTGAGTTTCATAACATCTACCATTATATCCGTTGCCTGTATTTCTTTGGAGTATGGTTGGTAAAGTACTTCAGTTTTCTTTATGCTGATCTGGAAGTCAAACTTCTTCGATGTATCTGAGAAAGAGTCCAGAATTCGCTGAATTCCTTTGGTAAGTGGGCCAGTACAGCATTGTCGTCTTCAAAAAGCAGTTTCCTGATGAGTACTGAGATGCTTTTGGTCCGTGCTTTGAAGTGTGCCACATTAAAGAGGTGCGCGTCTTGTCTTGACTGAGTGTAGACACCACCTTCAGTGCCTTAGAAAACCTCTTCCAACATTTACTGATAGGAATATGGAAAATAGTGTAGGGGCCAGCACGCACCCTCGTTTGACACCACTGGTGACATCAAACGCTTCTGATGTCGCTACTCCATCATTGACATTTTCCTATATCCCTGTATGAAGATATTCAGTCATGCTTGTGGACTTCTCAGCGCATCCATACTTCTTCAGTAGTTTCCATAGTCCTGTCCTCTCTTCTGTCTAAGTCGACAAAAACCACTGGCTGGTCCTGTTCTGTGCATTTGTAGCTGTCTTAGCCTAAAGATCATATCAACATTGCCCCTGTTGGGTCGAAAACCACACTATGATTCTGGAACTACCCCTGGGGTATAGTGTCGGGACAGTATGTCTACGAGAGCCTTGCCTTGCAATTGACAAGAGGGAAACTCCGCAATATTCCCACAATCCGTTCTGTCACCCATCTTGTAGACAGTCACAATGATGGCATATTTCACGCTTGAGGAACAGAGCCTTCGTCCCATGCTTTGCATATCAGTTGGTGGAGTTTGGCAGTCATACTGGTTCCACTGTGCTTCCATACTTCCGCAGGAATTCCGTCTCCACTTGTGTCTTTGCCAATTGCTCTCACCAAATCTTCCATTGTGGGAATCTCATCAAGGTAGGTGCTGATCTCTTAACCCTTAAGCTGCTTATCGCGACCCACTGACCTTTTGCGGACATCGTACATCAAGATCAGACTGCACAGAACGTGCAGTCTGATCTTTGATCTACACTGTCTGTTACGGTATTTTCTTTCCGGTGAGACAAACTTTAAAATCGCAATGTTTGGGCGTTTAGTATTGAGTAGAAATTTGTGTTTCATTTATTCAGCAGCTTAAGTGTTAAGTCTATGCTGTCAAGTTCCTCGTGTTCATTTCCAACGGGGACATTTAGAAGATTCAGAAAGCTCCATCTTGCCAGAACTCCCTAGATGTCAGAGAACGTCTTCTGTCCATCTACTGATTTAAGTTGTACAGATTCATTTGTCTGTGGTCCCCAGTCTTCTTCCAGTCCGTTGTAGAATCCCTTCATGTCATTTCTGTAGGCCGCTCATTGTAGTCCTTCTGCTTCGTTCTTTGTAGTCCTTCTGCTTTTCTGTCCCACTTTGCTGTCCTTAGAGGGTGTGTTGTTGAAGTAGGCTGCAGACAACTTTGTAAGCTGCAACTATTGATCTTGTACTCTTGGTCTGCAGCACCTTCTGATGAGATTGCTCTCTCCTGTCCAGCAGTCGGCGTAGTTCCAGGTCATCTGGGTTAAACCAGCCTTGGTACTTTCTGCTTGGCTTGCCAAGAGTTCTTTTCGCTGTATTATATATAACTTGTTGCCGGGAAGTCTATTGTTCCACGAAAGATCATGCATTACTTAAAGTTTGCTGATGGAGTAATTCATATTTTCTGCTAGCCTCTCCCTTAGGTCAGCATCTATGAGCTTGGCAGTGTTGAGCTTAGAGGCTTTCTTAGGACCTTCCTCGCACTTGCCCAAACCATGTTTTCCCCAAGACCGTTGGTCATTTGTCATGGTCACTCCTTATCCTGGCGTTAAATCTTCCATCAGTACAAGTTTGCCAGTAAAAGGGACTTGTTTGAAGGTGCCAGGAAGTTGATTGTAGAAGGATTCATTTGCTTCATCTGAGTTTGTCATTGTTTTTGTATCCACGCAGATGAATGTGACAACTTTATCCTTCCCTAGTGGAACCCGCATTGTCATTGTCCTGTCGTGATAGTGTCACAAGACAACCGAGCTGTGAATTGGACAACGCAAATAAATAAGACAGTTTATAAGTTATGAAATTTATTTACAATAACCATCACTGCTAAAGAAGAATAAATAACGACTTAAACAAAAGACAAACAACCTGATACCTATCACAATTTATATGTTAATTTTATCAGTGTCCCAAAACCAAATACAGTACAGTCCGTTAATACATCGTTGATCCCCTAGAGTGTTGTATGTGTCCCCACAAAGTCTAGGTATCTTGCCACCACTCACCACACTTGATCTTAAACGATTTCTACGACCACAAAATGTCTGTGCAACTCTCCCAACCTCGCCACCCATGACCAATAGCCCCAGACACGCCCGTTGGCCGGGCTACTCTCCACTCCCCACAACAGGACGTGCGCCACACACCCGCGGCTCACCAGTGTCCCGAGATGCCACTCGCCCACAAACGACTCTGCCGCTAACCACCAAGACCGTCGGCTATAATTGCTCTACCACAACGGCGTTCCCTCGCCCATCAGACCACTCCCTACTCTAGGTACGGCCGGATTTGTCTACTGTTCTCGTACCGCCGACCTCTCACTACGTTGCCAGTCCTCGTTTGTTGTAAGACTCTTGGATATTTGGACTCAAACCCGCATAAGCAGCCTATTAATAAATAAAGGCTTTCTAAAAGCATAGACATATCAAACCCAAAGCTGTTTAGACAGCAGAAAAATATCATCCTTTACCGGAGTAAACCCAATTAATGAACACAATTAAATTACCTATCATTGAATATACAAATAAAATTATTCCTACCACGTCATTACGACTATATACCAGGCTATGACTGCATTTTAACGCATTATACGCCATTCCAATTATACCATACATTACTGTAATTACAAATAAACGAATTTCTCCATTACCAGAACGTCTTCACCATACGTAAAGTTATTCACAGAACAAGTTAACAATTTTAAAGCCATAGTATTAATTTACAAATAAATAACACCATACTATTTAACCATAGACTCTCAGATCTGACCACGTACACGCTCGCTAAGCATGTCAGTAGTATAGGGAGTCAGATTTGGGCATTTTGCCCGAATCTGACTCCCCTGGAGCCCAATTTGCCCGAAATAGACTGCCCCAGGGCAGTCTATTTCGGGCAAATTGGGTCGAAAAATCGTCATTTACCCTTAACTTTCCCTTAACCCTTCTAAAACCCTTTTGTTTTGTTCTAAAACCCTTATACTTTCTTCTAATGGACAAATTTCTTCTAAATCCTTAACCCTTAACGATCGATTGTAACCCTTAACGTTTTTGATACAACCTTAACTTTTACACAGGCAATCACTTTGTTCGACTTAGTCTTTTTTCTTTTGTCCCTAGGCTCCTTTGCCCGAAATAGACTGCCCCAGGGCAGTCTATTTCGGGCATCTTTGGACTTAGTCTTTTCTCCGTCTTTGTTCGGCTTAGGCTTTCTCTGTCATCGTTGGACTTAGTCTTTTTCCAGGATATGGGTTATTTTCCGTCTTTGTTCGGCTTAGTCTTTTTCTCTATCTTCGTTGGAGTTAGTCTTTTTCTCCACGATATGGCGCTATATGTCGAAAGAGGAGTGAGGAGGAGGTGAGGAGGTGTGAGGAGGAGTGAGGAGGAGTCACCTTTCTTGGTATATTGACAAGTTTGTCCCCATACTGTGGTTGTCCCAGGGTCTCAGAATGGTTGACTTAGTCTTTTCTCACGATATGGGTTATATGCCATCTTTTGTTGGTTCAACCAAAGCACCCTGTCGGACTTAGTCTTTTCTCCACGGTATGAGCTATATACCGTATTATGATTGCATTAGTCAGACAAGATTTATCTCCCTTTGTGCACTACGTGACTTTCCCCGGAAATCAAACATGACGTCATTTTCCGAAAATGTAACGAAATCATGTTTACCGGGTTTTTCCCACCATTTCCCAGGAATTGGATCATCTAGACTTATCCGATCTTAGTCTTATCCGATCTTAGACTTATTCATCCCTAGTTTTAATCGAAAAGTTTTTCTCTCTCTCTGCAAAACTTTTTCTATTACTAAAAAGTTTTTCTCTCTCTCTGTAAGAGTACAACACATCTATGAGATTGACAATTCTCAAAAGATAGACTTTTCTTGGGTCTTGGTTAGTCCTGAAAAGGACTGTTTTGTTTTTTGATTTCTGTGGCTTTTTCAGCTCTTTCAAACATCTTTTGTCTTCACCAACACCGTTCCTTTGATTCTTTCTTGCTGTGGGTTTCTCCTCCTCTAATGACGGTATCCAAAATTTGTCTGACAGATAGGACACTCCACAATTCTTCTTCGATCTGCTATTAACTTTCTTATTTTGTTTATTTTATGTATAGGCAAAGTGGAGTCATGCATCATGGCTAGTAGAAAGGTTGTTAGATACCATTTTGTCATCGAGAGAAGTAGAAATTGTATACTATAGTCCATCACCATTTCTTTTAGCTGTCGTCTATTCGGGAACCGAATGATTAATGTCCTGGAAATATCATCGTCTTTTATACGCTTGGAGGTTGGGTGTCTTACTTATTCACAAGTGTTGAAGATAGCTTTTCTAGGGGTTTTGGTTAGTCCTGAAAAGGACTGTTTCTCGTCTTTCAAAGATTCTTCTCCTTTCAAAGATTTCTTCTCCTTTATCGAGAGCCTTCCTCTGATGGCCCCTTTTCTTCTGATGACACCTTTTCTTCTGATGACAGCTTTTCTCCTTGTTCTTTCGAGATCATCGGGAAATTGAATTCCTTGAAGTTATCAATGTTTTTTCCATATTTTCCCAAGCCTGTTTTTGTTTCTACTCGTGGTGGTATTACAGAGTAGGGATCGAATCGTTGTTTTTTGTGAAGTTGGTTATCATCTTTCTCTACTGTCTCTGATTTTCGTTTTCTTCCTCTTCTTTTTGGCTTGGGTTCTTCTGTCTGAGTTGACTGATGAGTTGACTGATGAGTTGACTGATAAGTTGACTGCTGAGTTGTCTGAGGGTCTATAGGCGTGACGGTGGAAGCTGTTAACTTTTGAAAACTGGTTTTATCAAAGTTAATCTGGGTTGAAATCGTTATAGCTGAATCTTGTCTTACAGACGAATCTTGTTGACTCTGGTGGTTCTGTCGACTCTGTTGATTTTGTAGGCATAATGTCTCAATGTTTCTGTTTAATATTTTCACTTCGTCTAAAATCTGAGTTATTACAGAATTTTGGGTTGAAATCATTTGGGTTATTTCTTCTTCGATTTTGTTAGCTGGTGGTACCATCGGGTCGATGAATGTTGAATTCATAGCTATCGATAGAATATCTCTGCTGTTTTCAGGCTGTGGTGAGAAAATGTCTAGGTCGGGTTTTTCTTGTGGTAAGGAGTCGTCGTCTAAGTTGGATTCCATTCTTCCGTGATCACTTTGGTCTAAGTTGGAATCCATTTTCTGTTAACAGTTTGTTTTATTCACACTAGTTAACAAAAACTTTTTTCTAGTTAACAGGTTTATTCGTACTATTCGAGAATCGAAAGTCGAATGATTCTACAGAGAAAGTTCACCAGCCTTTTATAGTTTTTGGACGAAGAGGACTTGTCTTGGGACGTAGACTTTTTCTGTAGGCCTTGTAGATAGAACATAATGTACTAGAAATTTCACTCACATAGAATATCACATTCTATATAGAATATTATCTTCTATCTACATTTTTCCATCTCTGTTCTTTTCTCTCTTTGGGATTTTTTCTGGGTTCTTGTTAATTTTCCAAGTTTTTTTGGGGAGGAATCAAAAACAGACGACTTTTGTTTTCCAAGTTTTGGGAAGGAATCAAAAACAGACGACTTTTGTTTTCCAAGTTTTTGGGAAGGAATCAAAAACAGACGTTCTTTTGTTTTCCAAGTTTTTGGGAAGGAATCAAAAACAGGCGGCCTTTTACAAGCATTTCTTTATTCAAAAGTTTTTTAACTTTTCCCAAGTCTGTTCTTTTCCAAGTTTTTGGTCTCTCTTTGTGAGATTTTTTCTCTTCGGCCAAGTTTTCTAGGAAGAAATCAAAACAGACGACCTTTTTACAATCATTTTCTTTATTCAAAGTTTTTAACTTTATTCAACTTACAACTTCTTAAAACATGAAAAACAGGAACGTTTCAAACATTCTAACATATTTACAAATTTTATATACAAAGACAATGTTAGAAAGTTTTAACAAGCGTTAAAAACACTATAATATTTTTAACAATTGTTAAATCAATCTAACATATATACAAAGCGTTGACAAGGCGGTTTTTAACTTTATTCAAACTTTTCTCTTTCCCAAGTCTGAACTTTTTGGGAACATTTTTACAAGACAATTTCTTATCTACAACAATGACAATGTTTTTAACAATACAGTTCTGATCTACAACAATTCATTCAAAGTTTTTTTTTAACAATTGTTAAAAAACACTATAACATTTTTTAACAATCGTTAAAAAACACTATAACATTTTTAACAATATAGTTTTTAACAATATTATTGTTACAATGCGAATTCACAGATCCCTCGATTTTTCCACTTGTCTTCATGTTCCACAATAACTTTATGCAATTGGTCATGACCTAAAAACAATGGAAATTTGCTATCCATTTCACTATATTCACGTACCCCACTAAATGGAAAAACATGTTTTAAAACATGTTTTGAAAGATCTTTTGTCGAGAGAGCTGAATATACGGTTTCTTCTGTGACATCTCTATCAAATAGAATATAGCCTTCCATGGTTTCCACGGTTTCCTCACCGTCTTGAATAGATCCTTTTTTGTAACGTAAGTAAAAGTCAAACAGAACGGATTTCATTTTCAGGACGTTCAGAAAACTTTCTTCTGTTCTTCCTACGATGATGAATACCCATCGACTTGTGGAATGCATTTGTTTAGCAATATAGTTATCTTTCAACAGACAAATTGCTAAATAAGCTTGGAGAGGAAGATCGAAATTTGTATCATCACACATCATCACAATAAAGCTGTGCATTCTATACAATTTGCAGGATGTTTCTCCTTTTGCAACTCCCTTATGCAATTTGTTTATCCAAAGTTTCACACAGGCGAATTTAATATCAAACTGTAGTTGTTCATCGAGCGTGTGCTGATGGTTGAAATCTCTATAATCTTTTTCACGTAGTTCTATCGGTAAGGATCGCGTTTCACTTGACATGATTTCACTTTTGATTTTTTCCACTTTTGATTTTTTCACTCTTGGTAACTTTCTCTGTTTTTAAAAACTGTTTTTTAAAAATCTGTTTTTAAAACTGTTTTTAAAACTGTTTTTTAAAAAGCTGATTTTAAAGAACGTCTTACTTTGATCGTTCACTTCAATGTAACACGATATTGTTTTCTTACAGTCTATTTATATATCCTCAAACTTTTATAGCCATAGGGGACAGTGTCAGTAGCGTTTACAATAACTCTTTTGGTGTATACAGAGCGAAACGTTTTTGTCTGCGGTTCGCTGGTCACTGTTCTATCTCTATGTCTTTTAATTTTACAATCATACTGAATTTTGATTTCTATCGTACGATCCAAAGCACATTTTGAATAGGTGTCGAAATTCACCAGCTGATTTGTATTGTGATCCAAAGTAATTCCCTTGACTTTACATTTGCTTTTTTCTTTTCCATCTTTTGTTTTCATCTTATAAGTGTAATTCTTGGGACCTAATCCTCTGAAATGGGTGATTCTACAATCAGGCTCTTCATCGGTCCATTTTCCTAGTCTGCTGTTAATGATGGGAGGGTTCCACAATTCAGGATCATGAATGTACATACAACTATCTGTATCGAAATACAGAACTCTATCCCCCAATCTTTCAAGAACACTGTACAGTTCCAACCTTGCATAAGCTGTTACGTAAGATGCTACAATAACATTGGCTGTCGCATGCGTTTCGACAAAGTCCATCTTTTCTTCATAGTTGACTAAAATGCATTCGCACTCATTGTCAAAGATTTCCACATGTTTCACCGTATATTTCGGATCGGTAATCAACTCGAAATATTTAGACGGTTCTCTGATGTATTTCGTCTTGCTCATATTTTCACGCTGTGCTAATTTTCCCCAAAGACAGTTCAGCATAATCTTAGCAAATGATCTTTTGCCAGGGTTTTTTTGAATACGTTTGGGGTCAAGACGAATCCCTTCGGCTTCCTCATACTCACGAATGAATTGGGTCTTTTCTGAATCTGTCTGACACCAGCCGGGATAGCCACTAGCTTCTTGCTTGATTTTCAAGAAATTGTCCACATAGCCTTTAAAGAACTGGTCCGAAACAGAGTCGAAATGCCAGATTTCATACACTTGCATTATCCGATAGCCACAATCGAGAGCTTTGAACAGTTCGAATGTAACCCAAGTTCCAACCAAGGCTCTCTCTTCTCTGTCATGATTACAAAAGTTTGAACTTTCTTGTGCACATTTCATACAAAGTGGAAACATCATCTTGTTGTTACAGTGAACTGGAAGAACCGGATGAAACAAATCCATTGGGGGTAGAACTTTACATTTAATGAGTCCTTCATACTGACGAATATTCTCCATGTCAATGTTCTCATAAGTCAAGATTGTGGGATGGCCTACAGGATAGAATTTATGTTTGCAGACGTAAGGATACAGAGAGCAAATGTCAATGTACTTGATTTCCTTTTCACTGTTTTCCTCAACATCATAGGCAATTTTTATTGCATTGCATCTGCCTCCAGCCAAACCCTCTCTTGGTTCGATGGGGTCCTGGTTCGGGTATAGACTTTCAATGGTTTTTCTGTACTCTTTATCCTTCTTCATCTTGGCGTCGAATTCGTGCTCCCATATGGTCACGACGTTATAGCCCATTCTTTTGATGGTTTCTAGCCGTTCGATAGTACTGTCGTACAATTCAGCCATTGATTTTCCATTGATGGGGTTGATATATTTTCGATCCTTGAAACATGTCTGACAGCCATGAAATAAATCCCCGAGGAATTCATAAACCGTGTTTGATTTGTGGTGAAATCCGTCTACAGTGTATTTTCCTATTCGGTATTCACCACCATTTTTGGCGTGTTGAATACGAATCACTTTTTCTCTAGCGATGCTTTGAACCCAGCGTATTGCTTTCATAGAAAATCGACGTCTGATTGGGTCTTTGCATGAGATGATGGCTATCTGATCTTTTGGTAAATAATCTTTTCGCCAAATCTTGTTACAGGCTCCAGCGATGGTAAACGATTCTGTAAATGGACAAATTCCGCTCTGTTCGATGAACAACTTTCTGAATTCACCACACCCTCGTCTTAGGATATCAACATCCGATCGACAGTACATCTCCATCTCTTTTTGAAAATTGAATTCCTCACCATTTTGAACTTTGTCATTATACCAGACTATGAATTTTGATCGAGCTTCTTCAGACATTGAATCGGGTTTGTAATAAGACATATCCAAGTATGGGCCAACGTAATCCCAAAATTCGTCTGTATTTGCCCAGTGAGGAAAGTAACCTTTTTTCATTTCTTGAAGTCCAAACGTGGTTGGAAATTTTGCCAGCCCAAAGTTCATGAAACTAAAGGAGTCGATCAAACTCACACCGTTCAGTTCTAACTTCAGAATATTATTTCCATTCATGGTTACTTCTGGTTCTTTCATTCCTACGTTAATGATATGATTGAGAATAAATTGCCCATCATACCCTTTGAGATTATGGGCAATACCTATGATCCCTTTATGATGCTTTGTAAAGAGCCAGCTGCAAAATTGACTCAAAGTTTCTCTTCCTTGAAAAATAACTTCTCTTCCTTCTTCAAATTCACTGCATGTGGAACAATGAAAATCAAGTGGTTTATCGATACATTCAGCACAGGCTCGATGGGCAATACAGTAATTCGGAATATGTACCCCTGTATCTTGCTGACATTCGAAATCAAAGAAAATGAACAAAGGTTTTTTGACTACAGAAGAACTCGTCTCATCGTTGCTGTCGTGTTTCATCTTACTTTGGTAAGGCTGAATAAAACAGCGATGATCGAAGTCAACTATTTTCTTGCAAAGGCGGCACTTTGTCTTTCCGTTACAGACATGATTTTTCTTTCTGTCAAAAATCTGGCCTCCACATTTTGAACAAAGTTTCACTAATTCGCAAATGGTTTTCTTCTCTTTGCCTTGAAGTGTTTTGTGATTTTTCAAGCATACTGCACTGAAAAATCGTCTATGACACTTGTCGCAGACATATTCTTTTGATTCCGATGGACATTTTCCAGCACGGAAACAGCCTTTACAGATCTTTGAGCAAGCATGGTCTTCCCGTCTGCTGTAACGTCTGTCACAGAACTCACAATAATAAACACAATCAAGAAATCCTGTGATGGATTTGATGTAATCATAATGATTTTGATGAAAGTACAAATGTATGATTTTACTATCGTCTTTCACTTTTGGATGTTCAAACACTTTCTCCAATTTCGATAGCTGTTGATGAACTTTAATAACATAGTCTTTTTCATACAGGAACTCTTGAATTTTTTTGTATTCTTCAAGACCTACAGGCTGTGTCGATGAAACTCCAACTTCCTTCATTAATTTTTCGGCTTCAGTCTTTTGAAGTAATCTGTTTGATCTTTTAATATTACCCCATCTCCGATTCCATTCTTGGGTGTTTTCACGTTCATGGTAACAAATCCCCACAACAACGGCTCTTGCAAAACATAGATGATCTTCATTGTTGATTTCAACAAGTGAATATTTCTTTTTTGCGAAAACTTTTGAATCCAATAGTTCTGTGGCTCTAAGATTTTTTCCACTTCCACTTGGGGGTATCGTATGTGTGATATCGAATGTCATGCAGCCATCGTTCAAGACGAATTCTTCATTCGATTGTAGAACTTTTTCAATTTCGTTCAACATGGTATGACTCTCCAACTCCTCCACATATAGAAAGGGAATATGAATTCCCATATCCAATGAGGGGTGGTTGACGCTAATTCTAATCATATCCCTCGATTCAGCCTTTAACTTTTGAATGATTTGTTGGATAACATCGTCGAATAAACCGGTCAACTGTTGTGGCTGTAGCTCATCGAATTTCTTAAAAGATGCCTCCAGTACATGGGCTTCTGTTTTGAATTTTCTTGACTTCTTTTTTCCCACTTCTGTTAAGGCGTATAGACTTCTCATATCCAAAGCGTTTTTGTCTGAAGAAGATTTGTCTTCTTCTTTCAAAGATTTCTCGTCTTTGCTGGTGCAATCCATATTCATTTGTACAGATTTCTCCTTCGTTGATGGGGGAAATTTCTCATCGTTTTCTTCTTTCAAAGATTTGTCATCATCGTTGGTTAGTCCTGAAAAGGACTGTTTCTCCTCTTTCAATGATTTTTCATCTTTACTTTTTTCTTCCTTGGGGAAAAATGGCCCAGCATGGCTTTCTTCTTTCAAAGATTTCTCGTCTTCGCTGGTACAATCCACATTCATCTGTACAGATTTCTCCTTTATTGACGGTGAAAATTTCTCAGCGTTTTCTTCTTTCAAAGATTTTTCATTTTCATTGGTTAGTCCTGAAAAGGACTGTTTCTCCTCTTTCAAAGAATTTTTATAGCTTTCACCGTCACTTTCTTCTTTCAAAATTTTTCTCTTTTTGGGTGGGAATTTCTCATCGTCACTTTCATCGTTGGTACTACTGTCTGGATAGACTAGGATTCTTTTTCTTTTCTTGGCCGGCAACAATTTTTTTCTCTTCTTCGACATGGGCTGTATTGCCTCATCGTCACTTGTGCTGTCCGAATATGGGACTAGTCTTTTAGACGTTGTTTTATGCCTGTAACTTTTAAACATGACTGCAATTCAGACAATGACCCAGAACTCAAGAAACCTGGCTTTTTATATCTTTTTCAGACCGAACGGGCATAAAAAGATGTTACAATCGACATTTCCATCATTCTTCAGAAAGAGTTCAAACAGAGCAGTCGATAGAAAAATGAGCGAATTCAAGCTAAAAAGTACAACACCAAAGAGAGTGTATCTGTATGTTAACCCATACACTCACGATTATGAGATCACCAATATACCATCACGATATCAAGTCTACCATACTGGGAACTACGTGGGATCATTTCTATCCCACCAACATTTTGCAGAAAAAGGCGTCTATCGTATCACCAGAGTGCTGGATCAAGCGACATTCGACAAACGCCATAGAGGGGATGATACGACAACGAATATTTGCTTTACATGTGACAGATCAGGACATTGGGCCAACCAATGTCCAGAGAAAGAAAATCAGATGTGGAGATTCGTTTTTGTCTTCGTGAACACCCACACCCACGATGTTGAAATTCACCCAATAAAGGAAATGGATTGGGACTCTCAACATATGAAATACGTTGGGTCTCTATTATCCTATAAAGTAGACGAGAATAAACGAAAGACAAAACCGTCACAGCCTACAACTTTATCGAGTGGAAAGGGACAGAGTTCACAACAAAAACCCCAAAGCAACAAACAGAGTTCTCAAAAATCTTCAGCGATTGGAAACAATCAAATCAACAAGATTTCTTCACGGTCTGAAGAAAAGAAAACCAACGATAAAATCAACGAGTCATTGAGTGAAAATCAGATCGAGAAGGAGATTGAAAATATGGAGTTTGATAACACAGAAATCAGCGATACAGAAATCTGTAGAATTCAGATAGATTACCCTGTGAAGAAGAAAATCTCTTCAGGGAAACTTTCTTCAGAAAAGAAAATCAACGATAAAATCAACAATCAAATCAACAATAAAATCAACAAGCTTTCTTCAGAAAAGAAAGAGGATACGATTATACTCGATCAGAAATCTGGAGAAGTCCAAAACAACGAACAGACGGTTCAAAAATCTTCACCGACTGAAGAGGGAAAAGCCAAGATTTCCTCAGAAAAGAAAATCAGCGATAAAATCAGCGATAAATCTTCAACGATTGGGGACAATCAAATCAACGAACAGAGGGCTCAGAAATCTTCAGGGAAACTCAATAAGAAATACTCTTCAGGGAAACCTTCTTCACCACCTGGAGAGGGGAAAGACAAAAAACCCTCTTCAGAAAAGAAAATCAACAAGATTTCTTCAGTAAAGCCTATTCAACGAGAAGGAAAGAAGATCTGTTCAGATATCGAGTTGAGACGTAAATGGAAATCCGATGTTGTGAAAAATAATGAAAAGAAACGTAAGAGTGATTGTGAGCCTGACATCCCGAAGAAAAAAAGAAAATTGTGTCTGTAATTTTTAACAGAAAACAATTTTCAAAAGAACTATTTCAAAAGAGCTGTTTCAAAACATTTTTTCAAAGACTGCGTTGCCTCATCGTCGCTTGTAGTGTCCGAATACGAGAAGAATCTATCCAAATAGGATACTAACTACGGTACTAGACTTTTAGACCTTGTTTTTTAGGGCTGTAACTTTTAAACATGACTGCAATTCAGACAATAGCCTTTTAGACATGGTTTTAGAAGCGTACTGTCCGAATACGGGACTATCCGAATACATTGTTTTATGCCTGTAACTTTTAAACATGACTGTTTGTAAGTCGTATACTGACCAAATACTGATTATTGTACATAAAGTTTAAATAAAAAGTTCATTGTAATAATGATTATTGTATATATTTTCACAGTTCAATGTTTTAAATAAAATTTCTAACAGTTCATTGTTTTAAATAAAAATTTCTAACTGTTCATTGTAATGATTATTGTATTTCTGTACTTTCATTGTAATAATTATTGTACAGAATGTTTTAACTTTATTCAACTTACAATACATGATTCATTCATTGTTTCTGACAGTTCAAAGTTTTAAATAAAAGATATGAAAAAACATATAGGACTTGACTTTGTTTGTTTGACAATTTGAAGAAAGTAAGAACTTTCATAGAACTTTCTTGGTAATGGCCAATCCTGAAAAGGACAATTTGAAGAAGCAGACTTTCTAGGTCTGAAAATAGCTTCCTTCACTTCCTTCCCGAACTTCCATCAAATAACCCACAACAACTTGGCACTAGCAGTATTTGGACAAGTATCACTAAGTACTTTCCAAAGAAACTCAACATGGGAGAAAAAAGACTCACCATGGAGAGCCGCGCTCGGACAACTTCATCGTGGGAATGAGAGAAATCGGCCGGCCTTTATAACCTGACAGGAGGATTGACCTACTTTGATACAGAATTAACAGAATTAAAATGAAAGAGCGCGACCATGGGCGAAAGCATGTAGGTAGAATAGTATATTATACGCTATCTATATGAATATATCCATGCGAATGTAGAAGCAACGAGTCCTACGATTGGTTAACGTTAATTCCATTAAAAGAGCGCGAACGTGGGCGGAAGCATGTAGAGCATCACGTTCATATAGAATATGATATTCTAGCTATAATATCTATTATAGAAAAAGACTAAGTCTATGATCTATAATACCTAATCGAAGGTAGAGAAAAAAAGCCTAAGTCCAACAGTGGACCATTTTGCCCTATGCGTTGTCCCTAGGCTCCCTACCCCGGGTAGGGAGAGCAATTTGCCCGAAATAGACTACCCTGGGGCAGTCTATTTCGGGCAAAGGAGCCTAAGGACAACCTATATCGTGGGAAAAGACTAAGTCCAACGATGACAGAGAAAGCCTAAGCCGAACAAAGACGGAGAAAAGACTAAGTCCAAAGATGCCCGAAATAGACTGCCCTGGGGCAGTCTATTTCGGGCAAAGGAGCCTAGGGACAAAAGAAAAAAGACTAAGTCGAACAAAGTGATTGCCTGTGTAAAAGTTAAGGTTGTATCAAAAACGTTAAGGGTTACAATCGATCGTTAAGGGTTAAGGATTTAGAAGAAATTTGTCCATTAGAAGAAAGTATAAGGGTTTTAGAACAAAACAAAAGGGTTTTAGAAGGGTTAAGGGAAAGTTAAGGGTAAATGACGATTTTTCGACCCAATTTGCCCGAAATAGACTGCCCCAGGGCAGTCTATTTCGGGCAAATTGGGCCAAGTTCCAACCAAAGCCCTCCCTTCTTCACCGTGGATACAAATGTTTGAACTTTCTTCTGCACATTTCATACAGAGTGGAAACATCATTTTATTGTTACAGTGAACTGGAAGAACGGGGTGAAACAAATCAGTTGGAGGTAAAACTTTGCATTTGATTAACCCCTCATACTGACGAATATTGTTCATCTCAATATTCTCACTAGTCAAAATTTCTGGCTGGCCCACAGGATAGGATTTATGTTTACAAACATAAGGGTACAGAGAACAGATATCAATGTACTTGATTTCCTTCTTGCTTTTTTCATCAACATCGTAGCTAATTTTTATTGCATTACATCTTCCCCCAGACAATCCCTCCCTCGGATCGATGGGATCCAAATGTGGATATAACTTTTCAATGAGTTTTTTGTACTCTTTATCCTTCATCTTAGCATCGAATTCGTGCTCCCAAATGTACACTACATTATACCCCATTTTTTTGATATCTGCTATACGTTTAAAAGTATGTTCGTACAATTCAGACATGGGTCTCCCATTGATGGGATTGATCTGTTTTCGATCTGTATAACATACAGGACAACCATGATACAAATCCCCAAGGAATTCATAGACAGTGTTTGATTGACGGTGAAAACCATCTACAGTATATCTTCCGATTTGAACTTCCCCACCATTTTTTGCATGGCGAATATGAATACCTTTTTCCCGAGCTACGCTTTGAATCCAGCGTATCGCTTTCATAGAAAAACGACGTCTGGACGAATCTTTACTTGAAATGATAGCAATTTGATTTCCTGGTAAATATTTGCTTCGCCAGACTTTGTTACAGGCATCGGCGATGGTAATTGCCTCTAAAAATGGACAAATACCACCCTGTTCGATAAACAGCTTTCTGAATTCAGCACATCCCCGTCTTAGGATATCGACATCTGACCTACAGTATGATTCCATCTCTTTTTGAAAAATGAATTCCTCACCCTTTTTGAACTTTGTCATTATACCAGACTATGAATTTCGACCTACCCTCTTCAGACATTGAGTCGGGTTTGTAATAAGACATATCCAAGTATGGTCCAATATAACTCCAAAATTCATCTGTATTTGCCCAGTGAGGAAAGTAACCTTTTTTCATTTCTTGAAGACCAAATGTGGCTGGAAATTTCGCCAGCCCAAAGTTCATGAAATTGAAGGAATCGATCAGGCGCACACCATTCAATTCTAACTTCATAATATTGTTTCCATTCATGATCAATTTTGGAACTTTTAACCCAACTTTGACAATATAGTTAAGAATGAACTGGCCGTCATAACCTTTTAAATTATGAGCCATAGCTGTGACTCCTTTGTGATGTTTTGAAAAGAGCCACTTGCAAAATTGACTCAAAGTTTCTTCTCCTTGAAAAATAACTTCCCTACCCTCTTCAAATTCACTGCATGTAGAACAATGAAAATCAAGTGGTTTATCGATACAACCATCACATGCTCTATGTGCTATACAATAATTTGGGATGTGCACCCCTGTATCTTGTTTGCATTCAAAATCAAAGAAAATGAACTGTGGTTTTTTGACTACAGAAAAACTCGTCTCATCATCGCTGTCGTGTTTCATCTTACTCTGGTAAGGTTGAATAAAACAGCGATGAGAAAAGTCAACTATCTTCTTGCAGAGATGACACTTTTTCTTTCCATTGCAGATATGATTTCCCTTTCTGACAAAAAAACTGTGCACCACATTTTGAACAGAGTTTCACTAATTCACAAATGGATTTCTTTTCTTTACCTTGAACATTTCTGTGATTTTCAAAGCATAAAACACTAAAAAATCGTCTATGACAGTAACTGCAAACATACTCTTTGCATTCTGATGGACATTTTCCAGCACGATAACAACCTTTGCAGATCTTTGAGCAAGCATGATTTTCCCGCCCGTTATAACCCACATCACAGAACTCACAATAATATGTACAACAAAAAAAACCTTTGATGGATTTGATGTAGTCATAATGGTTTTGATGAAAGTATAAATGTATGATCTTACTATTGTCTTTCACTTCTGGATGTTCAAATATTTTCCTCGTTTTTGAATGCTGGTCGTGAACTTTAATGACATAGTCTTTTTCATACAAAAACAATTGAATTTTTTTGAATTCATCAATTCCTACAGACTGTGTTGGTAAAACTCCAGCTTCATTCATCAATTTTTCGGCTTCAATCTTTTGAAGAGCGTGGCCTGAATGACGAATATTATTCCATCTCCTATTCCACGCTTCGTTGTTTTCACGTTCAATGTAGCAAATTCCCACAACAACGGCTCTTGCAAAACATAATTGATCATGGTTGTTAATTTGAATAACCGATTGTTTCTTCTTGGCAAAAACCTTTGAATCCAATTCCGACGAATTATATTTCACTTTTCCGCTACCACATGGAGGTATTGTATGTGTAATGTCAAATGTCATGGATCCGTCGTTCAAGACAAAATCTGTATTTGACTGTAAAACTCGTTCAATTTCATTCAATATAGTTTCACCTTGCAGCTGTTCTGTAGCTAAAAAGGGAATATGAATCCCCATCTCCAATGAAGGATGATCGATGCTAATTCTAATCATATCTGTCGGGTTTGCATCTAACTTTCGAATGATTTCATGGGTAACATCGTCAAATAATCCGAGCAGCCTCTGGGGTGATAATTCTTCAAATTTCTTAAAACTCACTGACAATACATGTGATTCTGTTCTAAATTTTCTTGACTTCTTTTTTCCCCTTTCTATTAAGTCATATAGACTTTTCATATCCAAAGTAGAGCTGTTGTTTTCTTCTTTTTTATCCACGAACATATTTGGTGAAAAGATATCATCTTCACTGTCACTTTCTTCTTTCAATGGTACAGTTTTTTTCTTTTTTGCTAGTGGAAATGACTCGTCATCACTATCACTTTCTTCTTTCAACGGTAAAGATTTTTTCTTTTTTGGTGGAAATGACTCATCGTCACTTTCACTGTCTGAATAATCTACTATTCTTTTTTCTTTTAGCCATCGTTTCAGCTCTAGCTGAGAAGATAAAATGAAGGAACCGAGAAAAAAACCTAACAATTTATTGACTCTTTCCTTGCAGTAGTGTATAAATAGAGACATCGACTGTGAAAATCTCATTATTCCTCTGACCAATCTCAGACAATACAGCTGATAAAAGAAAATGAGCGAGTTCAAACTGCAAAATACATCACCACTTAGAAAGAGGATGGCATTGTATGTTAATCCATATGTTAATCTTGGTTAACGTTAATTCCAAGTCAAAATAGGTCAATCCTCCTGTCAAGCTATAAAAACACCGATTTTTCCCATACATTCATCATTTTGACTCATAGCTCTCGAACATTTCGGAAGTTAAAAATCAATATGGAATACAACTTAAACGATTTCAACTTAGATGCTTTCCTTCCAGTGGAAAACAATGGAGACATTCTCTCATCGGCTATGAATTCAGCAAACATCAATCCGACGACTGTATTGGATAACATTTACGAAGAGGTGAAACAGTTAAATTCGAAACAAGAATCTATGCTATCTCGGATCTTAAAAGAACTGGAAACATTCAACAAACATTTGGAGGAGATTAAAACTTTAAACACAAACACCGAACGGTTGTGGAAAAACATTGAGACACTACGCTATCAAAGTCAGAGCATTTCAGCAGTTCCAGTAAAGATTCCTGTGGAGTTTGACTTCGATAAGACAAATCTTCACAAGCTAGTGGACTCTATCGTAGCTGTTGTGAAGAAAGAAAAACAACCAAAAGAAAATCAACCGAGAAGAACAACAAAACGAAAATCAGAGGAAAACGATAGCCATCTCCACAAGCGGCATGTTGACCAAAAGAGATCTTCACCGATACTGACAGGCCAGGGTAAATACGGGAAAAACATTGATAATTTCGATGACTTCAAAATCCCAAAAATCCCAAGAAAAACGAAGAAAAGCTGTCAGTAGAGAGAAAAAACACAGTCTCCAAACAAAACAGCCCTTTTCAGGGCTAACCATCTACCATGAAAGATCTATCTTTCAAATTGTCAATGACTTCTGATCCATTGAAAGCAACCTAGAGTACCTACCCTGAGGGTAGGTACTCTGGGTCAAATCCTCCCTCAGGGTAGCTAGACTGGGCCAGGAGGGGGGGGGAAGCAAAAAATGCCAAAAAATGCCATTTTTACCCAAATCGACCCAAATTTCCCAAAATTGACCGGAATTTTACCCAGAGTACCTACCCGAGGGTAGGTACTCTGGGTAAAAATCTCCCTCAGGGTAGCTAGACCGGGTAATATTACCCGGTCTAGTTACCCCTACTACTCATGTCCTTATAGGAAAATGATCTGACTGCACGCACGTGCAGACAGCTCATTTCCGGCAATGCAAACAAAATAAACTCTAGAAAATTCTACGCAAAGGCAAATTAAAGAAAATACGTACTGACAACAACCTGTACAGAAAATATGAATGTCTTTACAAATAACACAAAAAATTCACTCACCCCGGAATTTTTCCTTTCAACATCCAACAACAAAAATCCTAAGGAACTAACCCTCTCAAGTTCACAAAATGTCTGCCCAGCGAACACACGCCACATACAGCTTATATACACCCCAGAAGAGAGTACTGCAAGCATAAAACTTGCGCTTGTGTGATTATTTCGAATTCAGTTCTGAGATAACGCACGTGCACAAGGTCTACTCAAACCTAGATGTCATAGGAAAATTGAAAAAAAAATGTCATAGGAAAATTGAAAAAAAAAACCGACCATAAACCTGCATACGCGTCACTGTAAAAAGGACCCTAGGCCGTAGTCTCGCCTGGTTCACTTACCCTTTACACACCCACACACCCTTCATCCTGTACAACTAATAAACACGATGTGACAGATAGGTTGTTGCGACTCTATCAACCTTGAAACAATGTCCTTTCTGACTGCAAAGCAAACTCCTGCCTCTCTTCTCTCACCTTCTGGTCAGCTACCCAAGATTAAGGTGTAGTCCCAAGTCACTGAGACTGCCAACCTCCGAGAATCTTTTCTCACAGAGGGCGGCGATGTCTATCCAGTACTTTGTCAGCTCCATTGCCACTAGTGTAGTTCGTCTTTCTGGTCTGTTTACTTTATCTCGATCAAGAAGCCTCCTGGTAGTCCACTGTGCAATTTTCAGGTTTTTGGATCGTCTTCCTGGCTTTCTTTTAATTGTTGACGCAAGATGATATCGATCGGCGCGGTTTAATTACATGAAATGTAGGTCTATAATAAAAGTGTCCTATGCTCTTTGAAAAGAGGGCTTAATGCACCTGCAAAAAGTATCGACCTAGTCCGCGCAGGCTGACCTGAATCGATACTGTTTGCTATTGGTCAATTTACTGCATGTCAGAGTACAAGTCTACCATATGATTCTGTCGGTTATTATACAACAAAAAAAAAGTTATGAATCATTAATTTTATGACGACTTGCCCAGTATCATTCATCACGGAGATACATTAAGCCCCTTTTGCCATAGTACGGTTCAGTTGTATTGTATAAATAGTAGAACAAGAGATCACGTAATTTAACCTCAGACGTAAATAGACCTCCCTTCTGTCGCGATGATATATTGGCGTATGTTTGTTAACCTAGTTTATAGAGTGGTTATGCACAAAAATAATAAGGGATTTTACTTACTAAGTACAAAATTATTTTCCTCTTCTTCTCCCGTCCTATGCGATGATCATCTCCAGTGTAATACATAATAGCGACGTACAAAACTGTTGTTACAAACACCTAAAATGATGAATATTTGAACGATTAAACGGACGGACTTGTAAGCGTATGTGTAAGGGAAGAGATATGTGGTCATAGACTGACAGAAAAGAAAGAAAGAAAGAAATGCGTATTTTTCAATGAGGAATTGAATTCCTAAACAACTCAAAATATGTCAAACCACAACTATCATAAAATCGTATCTGAAGCGTCCATCATCTGCATCCAGTTACAAGCCAGAAAAGACATGATTTCGATAATGAGGGTAATGATTGATTGATTGATTGTATGGTGTTTAACGCCGTTTTCAACATTATTTCAGTTATATCACGGCGGCCAGTGCACCTATCCATGTTTTCCTGGAGTTTCTTTTATACCAGTACTCCGCACAATATTCTTTCCAAGCCACTAGCTGCTTTCCCACATAACCATCGTCGAAACAATGGTCAGCGGTAAGTAAGGAATGAATCCTGACGCAATGACTATCATCAATCCTTGGAAAGAACTTGGCCCAGCCGGGGATCGAACCAGCGACCTCCTGTTCTCAAGTCCTGTATGCTACCGACTGAGCTACAAGTGCTTGGCAATCCTGGTAATGAATTAAAGTCGTCGCCGCCATCGTTGTCGTCACCTTCGTTGTTGCTGTTGCTGTGGACGATGATGATGATGATGATGATTACAAGTGCAACGGAAGCGCATGGTATCAAATTTTAAACATGAACTACTTTTGACTGTTACGACTCTGAAGCACTCCATAGTAGTGTGCCACCAGAATTCTGTGAAGTTCGCGGTGCTGTAAGCATGGTTTGATATAACTGACTTGCAACACACGAGCTGAGCCCCGTAGCTCAGTCGGTAGCGTACAGGACTTGAGAACAGGAGGTCGCTGGTTCGATCCCCGGCTGGGCCAATTTCTTTCCGAGGATTGATGATAGTCATTGCGATAGGATTCATTCCTCTCCCACCGCTGACCGTTGTTTCGACAATGGCTATGTGGGAAAGCAGCCAGTGGCTTGGAAAGAATATTGTGCGGAGTACTGGTAAAAGAAATTCCAGGAAAGCATGGGTAGGTGCACTGGCCGCCGCGATATAACTGAAATAATGTTGAAAACGGCGTTAAACACTATTCAATCAATCAATTGCAACACACGAAAAGGGGCATTCGGACGTATGCGTAAAAGTAAGTCGTCCCAGATCAGCCTGTGCAGTCTAACTAGTCCAAGACGACACTTCCCGTTTTTGTGCGATTTTCTGTCTCGCGAAAGTCTGCTGTTTGAAAAAATTTTATGTAGTCGTAAAGTGCCTTCTCGGATTAGCCTGCGCGGACTGTGCAGGCTAATCCGAGACGACGTTTTACGCAAATGTCGAAAGTCTACTGTTTGAAAAAAATTTATGTAGTCGTAAAGTGCCGTGTCGGATTAGCCTGCGCGGACTGTGCAGGCTAATCCGGGACGACGCTTTACGCAAATGTCCAAAGGTCTCATTTCGCATGTTGTGAGTCATATAATGGACCAGCCGACCTATGTGTATGGGTAACACTGCGCCAAAAAATAATTTCTCCATTTTGCACAATGTTTTTCACCCATTTAAAAGAATTGGCTTTAAATTGTGGTACTAACATCACGTGACTCACCATTGATCCGACCCAGAACGCCGAAAAGTAGTAGTTAACATGTTCTGATATATAACCCCGGAAGAAGATGGCCGTACTGGCTAGTGTGTGCAACGCTGTTCCACAAAATAACTTTCCAAGGATAAGTTTGATAAAACCTCGATATCGCATCCTGACGAAGTCAGCCCCTTGTTCCTGGCGTTCTGTGGGGTGAAATAAAAGCGGGAAAATTATCGAGGGGGTAGGAGATTGTCCCGTTTTTCGTCTGGTTTGTTATTCAACATTGTTTTAGTTAACCCTTTGCCACACGGTCCCGAGTTTTAATGACCCTGGGCTCAAAGGCTTTTGAAAACATTGTGAGAAAAGGAAAAAATGCTGGTAACTAGCATTTTCTCCTTTTTCCCTCAATGTTTTCTATCCTCATTTGTACCCATTTTGAATATGTCGTCTGTCCATTTAGATGTTTTGAATCAGGAGGAATATAAACTCTGTCGTTTGGAAAACACTTAATTCTTTAACATTCCGGGAACAGGATAAATACGGGTAGCAAGCATTTTTTTTTTTTTTATATCTTACGTTTTCTACCTGTATAGAGACAATTCCACCATTTGAGTCATGAATGTTAAATTTCTCCTCTGTCAATGCGTTCATTTTGAATAAGTATTAACTTTTGTGACTCAGGGTGCGTTCGGATAGGGTCGCCGAGCCACGGTAGCGCAGTCGGTAGCGTACAGGACTTGAGAACATGGGGTCGCTGGTTCGGTCCCCGGCTTGGCCAATTTTTTTCGCGGTCAAGGACAGACTTCGAAACAAATTGAAATTGAAATTTTGAAAATAAAAAATTTCATTCAATTTGGAAAGCTCTTTTTAAAACATTTCGGTTTGATTGGGAAAAAATAAAATAGACAGACAGACAGACAAAGACGACAGACAGACAGACAGACAAAGGGGTAGACACACAGACAGCTCCAGATGTAAACAGACAGACACACAGACGGACACTAGAAAGAAGAATAGACAGAGCGATACACATACGAGGGACACTTTTTAAGTTCGTAGAATAAGCCTATAACTTTTTAACGCGATTATGAAGTTGCACGATTTTTTACACAGAACTTGCGTAATCATTCCTCTCTCGAACGGTGTCACGGTATGCGGCGCACGAGGTCCACGTGCGCGCTGCGCTGGGTATTTTCAACACGTGGTTTTATACACTACGTATAGTAAATATAGCGTTCAATATGGATGGAAAAATCTCTGAACAGAGGGTATATTGTAAGATTCGAGCACAGCTCGGGTTTCCGCCAACAGAAATTCATGCTGATTTGCAAAAAGTTTATGGGAATGGTGCTTTAAAATATGCTACAGTTTGCAAGTGGGTACGTCGTTTTAATGATGGTCGGGAGTCAATTGAAAATGACCCTCGCGTGGGTAGGCCGGTTTCCGTTTTGACGGAAAAGAACGTTGCTACTGTGAAAACGTTAATTGAGGAAGACGCACGTTATACCGTGCAAGAGATGGAAGAATTAAGTGGCATTCATTCGTCAAGTGTTTTGAAGATCTTACGTGAACGACTTGGGCTACGTAAGATCTGCGCGCGCTGGGTGCCCCATTTGCTCACTGACGAGCAGAAACAAAGTCGGGTTAGACTTGCATCGCAAGTTATAGAAAAATATGATAAATGTGACCCACGTCGTTTGGAAGAGATAGTTACAGGTGATGAAACCTGGATCTATCATTTTCAACCCGATTCTAAGGCTAAAAATAAGGTTTGGGTTTCATCTGAGGGCGACAGACCCGTCATTGCGCGCCGTTGCAAAACATCAAATCGCATGTTGTATGCGATATTCTTTGATTCGAAAGGTCCAGTCCTTCAAATTCCAGTCCCGAAAGGTAGTTCTGTCACTGGAAAGTTTTACAGAGAAAGTGTTCTTACTCAACTTGTTGATTTCTATCAGAAACGCAGACCGCGCACCGGTGTCCGCGGCATCAAATTACTCCATGATAACGCACCGGCCCATAAATCCGCTACGGTACAGGAATATCTGAAAGAATCTGGGCTCGATGTCTTAGATCATCCCCCATACAGCCCTGACCTGTCCCCCTGTGACTTTTTGGTTGTTCCCAAGACTAAAGGAAATGCTGGCAGGGCACCGTTTTGAATCCCGTTGTGGTATAGGCAGTGCGGTCTACCAGTGTCTGCAACATATACCTAAAGAGGACTACCGGGCGGCGTTCCGGAAATGGGTAGATCGGTGTAAAATGTGTGTGGAGGCAGACGGGGCATATTTCGAAGGTCTTAGATAAATAAAAGTTTGATATTTCAAGCGGTTTTAAAAAGACCGCCCTACTCTACGAACTTAAAAAGTGTCCCTCGTACATACTAGAAAGACACCGAGATACAACAGTGAGACAAGACTCGGACACCAGACCACTTCTAGTCTGATACTAGTCCAATACCAGATTAAACAGCCTTTGCGAAATAGCATCTAAACCGTTATCACGCAGTCCCCTGTTTAACCCTTTCCCAAACGACAAATTTTGGACTGGTCCAAACTGAAAGAGTTTGCAGACGACAATTCTAAATTTGATGAAAATGGCAGAAAGGTCTCAAAAAGGGGAGAAAACACTGTGGGAAAAGGAGAAATTGCTCGTTACGAGCAATTTCTCCTTTTCCCACAGTGTTTTCAAAAGACTTGTACTGCAGACACGTGAAAACCAGGGCTTGTTTGGGAAAGGGTTAAGCTATCCAAATGAATAGACCTCTTGAAAACGTCGTGGGAAATGGATAAAATACGGATAACTAGCATTTTCTCCTCTTCCCGCAATGTTTTCTACCATTTGAGCCATATTTGATTTGTCTAACGAGTGCAAATGCTTTTAATTTTGACGACTTTAAATTTTTGTACCTTATGGTAAAGAGGTACATTGAAATAAAACGATCTAATATGGTGTTAATAGGTACTGGTATTACTTACGATTTGTATTTTCCATGTTCTACATTGAAACGATAATATTCAGCGAAATCAGGCCTTCGGCGATTTCAAAAGTACGCGAAATTTTGACTCGGTCACTTTAAATCCACGACGTTAACGATTTCCTTCGCCGCCACCAACGTATTTAAATCTCCCACGATTTTAAGTGTAAATGATTTCAATAAAAAAGAAATAGAGTTACACTTATATACATGTACATTATAATTTTTTATGTGTAACTCTGTTAATACAAGCAACTCTAAACTGTGAACGGTGTAGACCAAGATAGCACTGCACTGGTGACTGTTGGACACATTAGGCTTTTAAAGTTCAACTCTGTTTTAGACAAGGGGACTTTATACTTGTCCATATCTAAAAACACAATGGAGCCACGCTCTTGCAAAAGGGGGCTTAATGCATCTCCGTGATGCATGATCCCAAGCAAGTCACCACAATGATAAACATGGACTCATAAAGTCCATTTCGTATAACAACCGACTGAATTATAAGGTAAACTGGCCCTTTGACATGCAGAAAATTGAGCAATCGCAAAATGTTTCGACCCAGATCAGCCTGCGCGGACTGCGCAGGCTGACCTGGGTCGATGCCATTAGCGGTTACATTAAGCCCCCTTTTCACAGAGCATGGCTCATGTGCAGATAACAAAGTAATTGTGGCGCAGTTGATTAGATTTGTGTTTTTTAGGCGTTGAAAACATTGGAGGAAAAGAAGCAAATGCTGGTAACCAGCATTTTCTTCTTTTCTTGCAATGCTTTCGAAAACCCCTCCTTATGGGGGCGGGTCAACATGGCCTTATCTGGCCGTACATGGGGGTTGGGGGATGCGAACGAGGGGTGTTCGAAAAGTACACGGAAAAGTAGCATAAAAGTATCTAGGCTAAAAAGTTATTTGTTTTGATGCTTCTTTCTTCAAAAATAGCCATTTACTGCGATCAGTTATATTTTAACCCTTTCCCAAACAACAAATTGCAGACCCTTCCAATTTGAAAGCATCTACAGACAACATATTTGAAAGTGGTACAAATGAACTTAAGTTTTTTGACAGATAAGAAAACATTGTGGGAAAAGGAGAAAATGCTGGTTACCAGCATTTTCTCCTTTTCCCACAATGTTTTCAATAGGCCTCTACCCCAGGGACGTGAAGATACGGGATTGTTTGGTCATAATTTTAATTGACATAAGTTGTGATAAGTAATTTTTAATTAACTGTGATTTTGTCATTTATGAGGCATGTCTTCTTATGTCACACTGTTTTTTTTTTTTTTTTTCCAAGGACCACTATGGAAATAAGGGATTTATAACCCCTTTTTTTTGTGTCATCCTTTGTATTTAAATTTTTAAATATAATCTGACATAATTTTATTACCTTGTCCATTTTATCTCATGTAGAGTGCTTTTATGTTGTCATATATTTTATACAGATAATCTATCAGTCTGTCTGTCTGTCTGACTCACTCACTCACTCACTCACTCACATAACTTTCTTTTAAAAAAACTATTTGTCTTTAACGTGCAGTGTAGATCAAGATCTGAAACAAACATTGTCTGCTTTGCCGAGACATTCAGGACAAGAGCAACTTTGAAATGACCATTATTTGAGTCTTATTTCTAGATTGAAAATATCTATTGAGCATTTTCTTGCGCGTTATGCCTTTATCATAACAGTCCCAAGTTATCACAATCCTTAGAAAAAGGCTTTTGAAAAACATCGTGAGATAAAGAGAAAATGCTGGTAACCAGCATTTTCTCCTTTTACCCCCCCCCCCCCCCTCCACACACACACACAATATTTTCTTCGCTTTCAGCCGAATATCTAATCATTTCAGCGACATTAACCCTTTCGCAAACGACAAATTTTGGACTGGTCCAAATTGAAAGAGTTTGCAGACGACAATTTTAAATTTGATGAAAATGGCAGAAAGTTATCAAAAAGGGTAGAAAACACTGTGGGAAAAGGAGAAATTGCTCGTTACGAGCAATTTCTCCTTTTCCCACAGTGTTTTCAAAAGACTTGTACTGCAGACACCTGAAAACCAGGGCTTGTTTGGGAAAGGGTTAAATTTGTCGTTTGAAATTATTTTTTGAATTCCACGAGCATAAAATTTTGTCGTTTGGTAAAGTGTTCAGTTAAAGACCACGATCATACTGTATTTCAAAAGTATACTAGGACGAAAAAGAAACGCCGGGTAACCTAAGATAGTTTTAAAGGATATAATGTAATATTACATTATTATATTCATTTTTGTATAAAATTTCATCTGTATGGAACCAGTTGGTGAAGTTTCAATCGATTTTCTATGCTGTTTAAGCGAAAAATAACCCCCTTTTAACGATGACATTAATAATGTAATATTACATTATATCCTTTAAAACTATCTTAGGTTACCCGGCGTTTCTTTTTCGTCCTAGTACTAGGACGAAAAAGAAACGCCGGGTACATACACACAAGATCCTGACATGTCCGGCGGTGTTGCGCCAAACAAGCAGGGTCATCGTTAAAAGGGGGTTATTTTTCGCTTAAACAGCATAGAAAACCGATTGAAACTTCACCAACTGGTTCCATACAGATGAAATTTTATACAAAAAATGAATATAATAATGTAATATTACATTATATCCTTTAAAACTATCTTAATAGGTTACCCGGCGTTTCTTTTTCGTCCTAGTATATATGGTTGAAACCACCGGCCTTTTTTATTTTTTTAACGAACTTCTCCCTGTTTTTCTTAAATAGATATAGATCTAGATATCAGGATGTAGTGGAAGAAGCTATCAAAAACAAGTGCCTTTGGTTGATACCTCCGAATTTTCACTTTCATAAGTACAAATAAACCGGAAGTATGACCCCCCCCCCCACACACACACAAATGCAAACCTAATCTATTATTCATGAAGTCATGATGTACTTTGTAGTCGAATATAGATATCTCCCTATCTATAACTATCAAAAATGAAATAATCGGATGCATTTTTATGTGATAAGTTTGACATATCAAAAGTTAAAACTTACAGCAAGAGTTCTCTTTATATATTTGCTACGATTTCAGTCAACTTCCATACTGAAACCCCAGAATGCACGTCATGATATTAATCTTTTACCACACAATCCCGAGTTTTAAAGACCCTAGGAAGAAACCTTTTGAAAACATTGTGGGAAAAGGAGAAAATGTTGGTAGGGCGGAATACAGTGCTTTAACAAAGAACGCCAAACAAACGCCTAGAAAGAACTATGACGTCACAAAACCTTATCTCAAACGTGTGTAAGCTAAGAAAATTCGTAATAACTATCTTACAAAGAAAACGAGTGATTTGACCTCTGTTTTCAGCTAAACAAAGAGCTACCGGTGTGACACGAGACACACATTCGTCCGATGCTGGACTATGTTCTGAAGGCTGAAAAAAAATCTTTTTAAAATTCGGAAATGTATTAATTACGCAGAATTGGTATGTATGGTGTTTTGTGCAGTTTTCAAAATCATTTCAGTTCTATCGTGGACAGGGCACAGGTCTTTCCAGGCTTTCCAGAACTTTTTTTTTTTTTTTTTTCAATTCTTCGCACATTATCATTTCAAAGAAATGTGTTTGTTTCCTACATAAACACTTTTGAGATGATATTAAGCGGTGAAACAGGAATGAATCCTGTCGCAAAGACCCTCATAAATCCCCGAAAAGAAATTCGCGGAGTTGGAAATTCGAACTAGCAACTCGGTTCTGAACGCTAGGGACCGAGCCACCGGGAGGTCATCCGAGGAACTCTTCTTCCCGTCGGAATTGCTGCAGGTCGCTTCTCCCATACAAGGAAATGATAAATTAATTAGTACCCAATCCCAGACATTTCTTTGTAGAGTTGCAACTTTCATAATTAAACCTTTTTCCTGCTGGATAAATGAAATGAAACTTTCAAGCCAATAGTAAAAACCAAAATTCTGCTATTTCAAAGGTAGTTTTTTTGGGGGGACAGATATCTCCTTATCGAACAGTGTAGATCCAAGATCAAACTTCACGTTCTGTGCAGTCTGATCTTGATCTACACTGTCCACAACAGGTCTTTGAGTCGCGCTTACCAGCATAAGGGTTAGTAGCTGTGAAAGTCTGTTTTTTCAGACGGAAATACAAAGCCGATGACAAAAGTATCAAATATTCATGGAATACAGTAAAGTATGACACCAACAAAAGGATTGGGACCTCTGTTTTATAACAAATGTGAACACACTATTTTCCGAACACTGGCAGTTGTGTCTGCCTCTTTCTGTCAGCTTCCAGTTTACTTTTTCGGCGTCGCTGAATGTGCTGGCTTTTGACCTACTCTTGGGTACTGATTACAAATGAATGAATAAAAAGTTGTGGTTGATCAAAAAAAGTAGACAAGTTTATTTTAACAATTAAGCTGCTGAATAAATGAAACGCAAATTTCTACTCAATACTAAAAGCCCAAACATTGCGGTTTCAAAGTTGATTTCACCGGAAAGAAAATACCGTATCGGACAGAGTAGATTCAAGATCTGACTGCACGTTCTGTGCAGTCTGATCTTGATCTACACTGTCCGCAAAAGGTCAGTGGGTCGCGTTTAGCAGCTTAAGGGTTAAGGGCCCCTGGCTATTTGCTGGTAAATTTACGCCGTCTATCTTTTTTAAAGATATTTCTTGTTTATTTTACTCTAAAGTCATTTAACCCTTTACAATATAGACGAGTCTAAGATTTTTATTGTCCGATAAAAAAGATGAGCCATGACAGAGGCACCAAACAACAACAACAACAAATGTCAAGAGATCAGACTTTTACCTGTGCTGGATTTCAGACAGGCGTTTTATCGTATTTCTCATCTAGGTTATTACAATATGCTTATTTCTACTAATACCAGACGACAAAATGTTAGACTTGATCATACTGAAAGCATCTGCAGACGACAAATCAGGTGTGCCTCGGATGGTGGAATCCTTCACGGAAGCGCTAAAAAACATTGTTGCTTTTTACCAAAATTTCCAATCTTGTCGGTAAATGATATGTTATCAAACAACAACAAGATACAACATCAACATTAGTCGTCATTCGGCATACCTCGGTTGATCCGGTGATCAAATCCCTCGGCATTATCTCCCGCTAGATGGCATTCTACAAATACACATCTATCTAATTTGGGCATCCTGGGTACAGAAGCGGAGTAATTTTTCAAAACAACAACCGTGACTTTGAATTTCAAATAAAATAAACGTTTAGTCAATAAAACGCTACCTGGTGCCATTCATTCAGCTATGATCGGCTAACATGTAACCTATGCACCGACCATTTATTAAAACAGCCCCTACATGCTTTGGTAATAGGCTAATAGCTTCAATATAAGCCCTACTTTTCGCATGCGCAGACAACGAATCCCTCGGCTGTATCACGTAGCTTGATATGCACCTACACGGTACATTTCGCACGTCTCCGGAAGCACACCGCTTTACCGTTATTGAAATTATAAGGTTCCTCTTAAAAAAGAAAACATGAGTAAATTTTCTATCGTTATCTACCTAAGAATATTTCAGTCGGCAAACAGTTTGTACATTCAGTTTTTAGAGTGTTTTATCAGTTCCGTTGAGAGCTTTCATCGACAGATCGATAGAAGTGAATAACTTCACCATGGTTGTTCATGTCGTTGCTAAACGATATACCGGGGCGCCGCCATGTTTGAGATCATGTGATTTGTAGTTCAAAATGGAAGCCTCCTTTATACGGACGAGGTTAGATGTAGGTACGGAATCGGCCGAGTTGTGACGAGTGCATTAGTCGTGTAACTGTGGTGGGTTTAACAAGGACGTCTTATCATATTGCCCATTTAACCCTTAGGCTGCTCAGCGCAACTAGAGGACATTTTGCGGACAGCGTAGACCAAGATCAGACTGCAAAGAACATGCAGTCTGATCTTGGATCTGCACCGTCCGATAAGGAGATATTTTCCCCGGAAAATAACTTTAAAGTAGCAATATTTGGGTTTATATTATCGCCTGGGAAGTTTCATTTCACTTATATAGAAGGTTAACTCTTTACAGCACAATGCAGCCTTTTATTGGCCCTGTGGAAAGAAAAAGCTTTTGAAAACGTTGTGGGAGAAGGAGACAATGCTGGTGACCTGCATTTTCTCCTTTTCCCACAATGTTTTCCAACCTAATGAAGACAGAAATAATCACTTAAGTTACATTTAATTTGTCGCGTGCAAATGCTTTCAATCAAGTTGGTCTGGTCCAAAATTTTGTCGTATGGTAAGGGATTAAAGGTTAATTTGGCGTCCAAAAAATCCTACAATATAGACGAGTCTAAGATTTTTATTGTCCGATAAAAAAGATGAGCCATGACAAAGGCACCAAACAACAACAACAACAACAAATGTCAAGAGATCAGACTTTTATCTGTGCTGGATTTCAGACAGGCGTTTTATCGTATTTCTCATCAAGGTTATTACAATATGCTTATTTCCACTAATACCATTCTTGTCTCGCAGGATTTTGTATACCAGCGAATTTATGAGAAATTGCTGATAGGAACAAACACTATTAATCTAGCTTTCGAGTAATAAATCTACTTTTGCATATATAGAGTAAAAGCATAGGGCAAAAGGGGGGGGGGGGGGGGGAAGACGGCAGCAAATACCCGCCCCCATCATTGAAGGGGGTTTCAAAGATTGTTGTTGCCTGGTCCATCTCCGGTATATGAGTACGTTTCATTTCCTTCCAAACGGAAAATGTCCCTTGTCCAAAAAATCCCTAGTTTAAACGAAAGTGAAAAAAGACTGATATTGAAATCATTTTGGGAAAAGGAGAAAATGCCTGTAACCCGCATTTACTCCATTTCCGACAATGTTTTCTATCCTTAAATGACAAGTCCCATTACCATTACCTTTCACTAGGTGGCATTTTGCAAGTACATATATCTTCCTATCTGATTTGGGCATTTTCGGTACAAAACCGAACCACTTTTGAATGGCAACTGATGCAGCGATTTGCCAAATAAAATATGCGTATTCAAAACAACGCTAACTAGTATGATTCATCCAGCGATAATTAGCTAGCATATAACCTATGCATCAGTCATTCATAAACACAGTCCCTACAAGCCCAGGAAATAGCCCCGGTATAAGCCCATCATGGTGGGGATTTATTGTTGTTGTTGCTGTTGTCAAAGTCTGTGAAAAAACTGCACGAATCCCGGTTTTCCCCATGTCTAAATGCAGAAACTGTTGACAAAGATTTGCAGTGAACGATGGTATTTTGTCAATCATTTTTTCCGTTTGAAAGTATTATACATTTAAGAAATTTGTATTCAAGCTTCGTTTTTCCGCAGACGTATTCTTTATAGGCATTGTCTGCTTGCTACTTTTTTATAGTTAAAGTTTTTAGTTTACGCACCGCGTATTCATATTTTTCCTGAACAAGGTAGTGCAGATGAATCTTCGAAAAATATGACATGCACAGACAACGGTTCCATCATCTGAGCCACACTCGATTTGCTATCCGCGAATTTTTGAAAAATGAACAAGGTTATGTTCTTCTTCACCATGCCCTTTCTATGCATTTTTACAAATATTTTCTAACCCTCATGTCGGAGTCACATGTGTGTCGTAACAATTTATCTTCTTTAAAAAAGAAGCCAGGCGAGGTCGACATCAATGTTTTCAAATAGTTTATTGGCTTTTGATTTCAATATACTCTGGTAGATGTAAACAAACAAGTTAGGAATTAAATGAATGAGAAAAAAACATTTTTTTTTTTTTCAATTTTGCTGGTGTAAAGGCACAAAACATGTTCCACATTCTTATAATATTCTAGGAATTGTAGGCCACATGCTATTAACATGCTCAGAAATGCATTTTTTTTTTTTTCAAAATTCAAGGACACAAAACTGAAGATGATTACCCATTTGGCTCATTTTCAAAAGGAACAAACCTCTAATAAATGTTCGTAATATGTGATTAGATAAGCCAAAATATTTTTGGAGAGGAGAAATCGTTCAATTAAAATTTGATACAATATTCTAATTCCACTGAATAGGCAAGAATCTTACCTGATGACAATAAATAAAGGTGACCTATACATAACACTAGTACTAGACATGTTAAAAATAAATGTAACATTTTCTAATCCTTTAACAAACAGCAATTTTTGGACTGTCCCAAACAGAAAAGGCATGCAGACGACAATTCAAACTTTGATAATTAATGTGCAAGATGGTGCTTTGATGCGATGGAAACCATTGTGACAAAGAAAGAAACTGCAGTGACTAGCAGCTTCTCCTCTTCCCACAATATTTTGAAAAGTTGCCTGTTGCAGACATGTAAGATGAAGAGGTTGTTTATCTAAACGTTAAAAATTTAAGAAAGTAGATAAATGAGCCATGCTCTGAGAAAAGGGCGCTTAATGCATCTGCAAAAAGTATCGACCATGTCAGCCTGTGCAATCCGCCCAAAACCAAAGGACCACAGACTCTTTTGAGGTGTGCGGTACGTAGGGCGAAGAGGCAGGACTTTTTTTCCGCTCATAAGTTGATTTTCGCGGGATTCCCGCAATCCCGCATAATAGAGGCAACTCTATATCATTATAAATCCATAGAATTTTTGTATAAAACTGAGAAAAATGCAAGAGTCTAGTCAGTTTTGAAAAATAGAACTTGAAAACATACTGATCAACCTATTTATATCTATGTGTGCGGTACGAGTTCTCCAGAGAACTCGTGCTTTCGAGATTAGGGTACGAGTTCTCCAGGGTACGAATTCTCCAGATAGTATCAAGTCACGTGATCTTTTCTCACGGTGTTCTTTCTCTTTTTTTTTTAACGAAATTTGGTTCTCTTTGCTTAGATTTATTTGTTAAATGAAAAATTGCATTTATTGGAGAGATCATTTACAATCAATATAGTATAATAAATCTTTTTGGAAATCCGTCATATAAAAAACAAAAAAAAAACGTTTATTTCCTATTTCAGTTTTTTGATTTCGATTTGTTTATAAAAACCTTGACGAAATAGACTGTGTATCAGAACAATTTGGCAAAAACAAATGGATTTAGACAGTGATTTCTGTAGCAGTCTGCCTTTTAAACTCACCACTGTTGGAGAGGTCTGATGAGCTCTCCAATGAAAACCATAATGTAAAACTGCTCATAATGAGTAATTCAGACTTTCATCGCACCATTTTCAAACCAGAATTTCAAGCATTGCACATGCCTGAAAAGATTTTTTAGTTGTCAGTAGCTGATGACTCTTGTATATAGAGCGTTGGTATGACGCGGTTCGACTGTATCATTGTGAGTATGATGTAACGTCTAGTTAAACATTGCTTGTAAAGGCGATGCTGATCTTTCGGCCTATTGATTCATTCGGCATACCTCGGGTGATCTGGTGATCAAATCCCTCGGCTGTATCATGTAGCTTGATATGCACCTACACGGTACATTTCGCACATCTCCGGAAGCACGCCCCTTTACCGTTATTGAAATTGTAAGGCTCCTCTTAAAAAAGAAAACATGAGTAAATTTTCTGTCGTTATCTTTCTAAGAATATTTCAGTCGGCAAACAGTTTGTACATTCAATTTTTAGCGTGGTTTATCAATTCCGTTGGGAACTTTCATCGACAGATCGATAGAAGTAAATAACTTCACCGTGGTTGTTCATGTCGTTGCTAAGCGATCTACAGGGGCGCCGCCATGTTTAAGATCATGTGATTGGTAGTTCAAAATGGAAGCCTCCTTTATACAGACGAGGTTAGATGTAGGTACGGAATCGGCCGAGTTTTGACGAGTGCCTATTGATTGTCATAACTGTAGTCTCAACAAAATGGCTGATGATTGCCTGGCGTGTATTTTCCGGACCTTCTGCTTCTTTATATTTGCATGGCGTTTTCCTGTACATGAACTGAGAGAATAAAAGCTTTTCTGTACTGAAGTCAATTGTAGGCCAATATTTTCCTTAGATTTAGAAAAAAAGGGCTTAACCAATCAGAACTTGTGTTACTTTCTAAGAATTAGACTGATAATGTTATTCATGTTGGTTGGTACATACGGGACCAGGATGTTTATATTTTGGTTCCGAGTGTGGCTTCCAAAACACATGATCACTATACAACCGCCTTTTATTGCATAATTGAAAAGTTAAGTACTGGAATTTTTCTCATCTAATTTACTCCTTGTGCACGTCCGGTGAAAATATAATTTTCGCAGTCGTTACCGCAGGTAAAGCTTTTAAAAGCTTTAAGTAACTGCTGTTACAATATGCAGTTTTACCGGTTTGCTCTTGGTGCACTAGTTCCCGAACTTTGTGACCTCTGTGATGGTGTCGCACTACTGCGAACTGTTTGCAGGACATAGTGGTAGTCCGGTTTGGAAATTTTAAAGCAAGTACCTCTCCTGTGCAGTTTTATCAGATAAAATGGAAGGACAGGTCTAAAGTATGTTTCTGATGTTGATTGGATGATTTCTGTTAAAATTTAGGGCAATTTCGTTATTTCTTGGGGAACTGTTTTGACCACTAACAGGCGCATGGTCTACCACCAGGACATGCCTTTTTTCACAATGATTTTTAAGGGTACTTGTAATTTGTGGTGGTAAAAACGCAAACAATTTTTTTTTTTTTTTTTAGCTTCTTGTCTAGGCCATTTAATTTACTTCATAGAAACAAACAGTGAAGCTCTTGTTTTGCAAATAACAGTACAGCAGAGAGTAAAAGATAGTAATTTCAGTTTATTTACAATGTACCAAAACACTAGTGATATGACACTTGATTGGCTGGCAAGGCTTCCGAATCGATTAAAAACCCTCTAACCACTATGATCAAAACACTCAATTGGATTTCGTGTGTCCGTGTTCTGGACAGGCGGTTAAAATAAAAGGCATTCTTAACACGATTTCTACTTTTCTCAATAAAAAGTCGCCCAAAAAATGTAGAACAGATACTCTGGGACCAGCAAGGCATCAGTTTATTTCCATCATGGCTTTATCATTTTTCAATCGGGCTGTCTTACAATTTCCCCGTTTATCTTAATAGCATTTCTGTCTCATTGGGATTTCTGAACATATGTGAATTACTGGGAAAAATGATTAACCCTTTACCAAACGGTTCCCTCTTTTGACAGCACGAAGGCATGTCCTGAGTAAAAGAAGAAAATACTGTAAACCAGTATTTTCCATTTTTGCGACTGTTTTCTTCCATTTCATCGACGAATCCAAATCATTTGAGCACATTTCAATTTTCATTCTGCAAATGCTTTCGATGTACCAATCTACATTTTTTCGCACGGTGAAACGTTTCACTCTTTCATTGTTGTGAGCAACAAAATTATGTTTTTGAAGACTGGGTAGATCAAAATCAGACCACGCAGAATGTGCAATCTGATCTTGGATTTACACAAGCTGCTTCCATGACCAAAAAGCCCTTCGGTATTTTCTTTATTGTTTGTTAACTCTTTACCAAACGATAAAACTTCAAACTTGTTCAAGCTGAAAACATTTACTGACGATAAATTAAATGTGGCTCAAGTAATGGTACCTGTTTTCAAAAGGTAAGAAAACATTGTGGAAAAAGAAGAAAATGCTGGTTATCAGCATTTTCTTCTTTTCCCACAAGGTTTTCAAAAGCCTTCTTCTTCAGGGTCCATAAAACTCAAGATTGTTTGGTAAATGGTAAATCCCTCGAAAAAAAAAATCACGCTTATTCTTTTTGGTGTCAGAAGAGTTAAAAAAGCTATCGATCGCGTTGAAGTGTTCACCATGGAAAAAAACACACCATCGTTTCTTGTTTTTAAACAGTGTGCAAATTCTAATTTTTCTTTTGACCACTAAAGCCCAGCCGTTCCTTTTCGTGGAATTGCCTCTAACGTTGATTGATTGTATGGTGTTTAACGCCGTTTTCAACATTATTTCAGTTATATCGCTGCGGCCAGTGCACCTATCCATGCTTTCCTGGAGTCTCTGTTACCAGTACTCCGCCCAATATTCTTTCCAAGCCACTGGCTGCTTTCCCACATAACCATCGTCGAAACAATGATCAGCGGTGAGAGAGGAATGAATCCTGTCGCAATGATTATCATCAATCCTCGGAAAGAAATTGGCCGAACCGGGGACCGAACCAGCGACCTCCTGTTCTCAAGTCTTGTACGCTACCGACTGAGCTACGGGGCTCGGCAGCAATTGCCTTTAAAACGGTAAAAAAATGTCGAAATCATTAATGAGCCAAATTACATAATTGTGGATCCATTAAATCTGTTTTGTCTGACCACCAGCTGAATCCTGAGATAAAATGGTCCTCAGACATGTAGAAAATCTACCAAAAGCAAAACGTTTCGACACAGGTCAGTCTGCGCCGACTGCGCAGGCTGACCTGGGTCGATACTTTTTTTGCAGATGCGTTAAATGCCCTTTCCAAAGAGCATGGCTGATTTACTGGTGGTAGCTAGTTAAGCTGTCCTCAATGCTTAGTATAAGAGTACGGTAGAGATGGTAGTCAAATGTGGGACAACGTTTCTTTGGCCTTTTCCAGTCATAAAAACAAATGGATTTGGGAGTGTTTAGTAGATATATGGGTTGTCATGGAGAGCAAAACTACCTCCCCTTAATCTATGCAAATACGATTGGCTTTATGCAAAATTTTGGGGTGTTAGTGTACATAAATATATGAATATGAGCTAGGGCTGAAACGGTCCATGTGAAATGACAGATGCCTCAATCTGTTTTGCTTTGAGTGCGCCAGCAAAGCTCTGTCCCCGACTTGTGTCATTAGAGCTTTGTTGCCAGCCAAGCCCTCGCAGCTCAGTCGGTAGCGTACAGGACTTGAGAACAGGAGGTCGCTGATTCGATCCCCGGCGTGGCCAATTTCTTTCCGAGGATTGATGATAGTGATCACGACAGGATTCATTCCTCTCTCACCGCTAACCATTGTTTCGACGATGGTTATGTGGGAACGCAGCCAGTGGCTTGGAAAGAATATTGTGCCGAGTACTGGTAACAGAAACTCCAGGAAAGCATGGATAGGTGCACTGGCCGCCGTGATATAACTGAAATAATGTTGAAAATGGCGTTAAACATCATACAATCAATACAATCAATAGAGCTTTATTGCCACAATGCTGGTCATTAAAGTATCAAAGTATCCACAATCCACACCCTTTCCTCACCCCTGTGCAACAATTTGGACGCGCCTATGTGGTTACAATTCGTGCTTACAGACAAAACTTGGCACAAACAATCTCTCCTGTATGAAAGCACTTTTACCACCATCCAACTATTTAACTTGACAGTATTTAAAGACAACATATTCATTGCATCTCAACTAATGGCATTTGGTCTCTGGATTAATTGAAAACATTGTGGGGAAAAGAGAAAATGCTGGTTACCAGCATTTTCTCCTTTTCCCACGATGTTTTCAGAAGCTGTCTTCCTCAGAGGGGTTCAACCACGAGATTGTTAAGTCAAGGATAAAAAGATGTTAATACTAAATACATGATACATCACTGAATGAAGTCAGGCTGTATATATACTGAACCAAAAAAGAAACTTCCGATTTCTATACATACTTTTTTTAATGTAATAATAATATGTTTGGTCGAACGATTAGGTGTCAAATAAAACCAATTATAACTAAATTGTAAGAATTACACAAATGAGAAAACGTTAAACTCGACTTTGTCGTGTATGTACGGACCAGTAAAATCCGTGTTTATAAAAACAAACCTTTCAGTCTGATTTTATAGACTTTGTTGTCAATAAGAAAAGACGTTGACAAAAATGTTTATAAATTTTCTTTCTTTTTGATATGCCTAGAATTCCACCAAATTTACCTGAACGTGCCACCGGAGTGCTTAATGCTGGTATGGCGACGAATGAGGTTGCTAGGGTTGTTGGCAGTTCTAGCCGTTCTATTCGATACCTTAGGCAACGTATCCAAGCAACAGGGCGTACGGAAGATTTACCTCGAAGTGGACGTCCGCGCATCACGACGCCTGGTCAAGGCCGTTATATCATGAACACACACCAACGCAATCGTTTTCAAACTGCCACAGCCACTGCTGCTAACGTAAACTGTACGCAATCGTCTGCGCGAAGGTGGTCTTCGTTGACGTCATCCTTACGTTGGCTGTGTATTAACGTGACGTCACCGAGTAAATCGTGTTAATTGGGCACATACACACCATCGCTGGATAAGGCTACAATGGAATAGCGTTCTTTTCTTCGACGAGTCGAGATTTTCCATTCATCGAAGTGATGGCAGGGTAGAAGATAGAAGAAATGAACGTTATGCCGACTTTTGTGTACTTGAACGAGATCGTTTTGGGGGCGCAGGTTCCGTCTTGGTCTGGGCAAGCATTGCGCATGGTTATTGCACACCTCTTGTCGTGATCGATGGGAATTTGAATGCCCAACGCTACCGAGATGAGATTCTTGCGAAGCACGTCATCCCACTGTTTCAAAATAATGCCAATATCACTCTATTTCAATATTATGATGCCGCAAGTCATACAGAGATACTGTGAATTTCCTCAGGACGAATAATGTTGCATTTATTAATGATTGGAAAAAGATCGGAATCCCATCGAACATCTGTGGGATGACGTTGACCAACGTTGCCCTATTCCACCGTCGAACATCAATGAACTAACACAAGCCTTAATCCAGGAGTGGAATAACATTCCACAGGCAGAAATAAACACACTTGTCGGTTCTATGCGCCAACGATGCCAGGCAGTACTCGATGCTCAAGGTGCCATACCCGGTATTAATGTGTGATTTTGATCTACGACCCCTACCACGTTTAATCAACCATTTCATCAGTTTTCCGTGAACGTAGAGTGATAAAATTTTACACACAAATTCACAGTGAAATTCTCTTGGAATACAGGTAAAAATGATTTAACCCTTCTCTCCATATTTACGTATATCTGCACTTAAACACAGCGGAAGTTACTTATTTTGTTCAGTATATATATACCGTAATATTTGATCTATGTCAAAACGCAGGCAGTCGGAAAAACCTGCCGTAATTAAAATCAGTCATGCTAAAACAATCAGCCTCCACGAGAAAAGGGGATATGAACCAAAATTTAGCGCGAACCACAACTTACGCAGCTTCTGAGTAAAGTTCAAATCAAGATCGGGCTGCATAGAACGTTCAGTTTGATCCGAGGGAAGGCTACTGTGCAGTTGCCAGGCGGAGAAAGTAGACCAGATGACCCAGTTCCATGTGGATGTAGTTACATTTTTGTGGCATTTGTCAAAGACAATGCCACTAAGAGTTCAATAGCGCATTTTGAAAATCATGCATCGTTGTTTGTGCAAAACCGAAGGAAGTAAACCGAATAAAACTCAATTTTTCGCAGACAAATAAGCGTTTCGATTGCACTCATATACAAGATTGAAAATGGCGTATTAGAATACATTGGATTAGGCCACTGATCATGGAAAAACTTTTTTTTATTGAAAATAGCTTAGCCTGCTATGGTTTTCTATTGGTGCAATGATACACACAATCGAACTGCCCGGTTTCGTTCTTGTTCGTCCCAAAACCAGTTCGTTCCTCCTGGGCTTATTCGCCCGGGCCTGTTCGTCTCACATGATTGCACCTACTCTATTGGATTCTGCATGACTATAAAGTAAGTTATCTTTCAAGGGAATATTTGGAAACTAATTCTAATGTTTGTTTTTCAAATTATTAATTTCACACAATGGCTCCCTTGACAAATGCCACACCAGTGCTTTCAACGCTCTGATTTTTTATACCTATCATCCATATATAGGTTCATTGCGGTCTTTGTAATTTAAACATGATTCTCTTTCCGGTTCTGGGCTACAGTATTACGCTACCCTTGTGCCATATCATAATATATAAATCCTAGAATACTAATATCAGGTGATACGAGGAGTGTTCAAATATGAACGCATCTAAGCACCTAAAATTTGATTCTTCATATATTTCAGCGAAATTTTTATTGTGTTCCCTCAAAGTATTCACCTCCAATAGATATGCAAAATAAATGAAACGAAAATTCCCACTCAATAGTTAAAAAAAGCCAAATATTGCGTTTTCAAATTGATTTCACCGTAAAGAAAATATCGTATCGGACATTGTAGATCAACGATCTGACTGCACGTTTTGTGCAGTCTGATCTTGATCTATGCTATCCGCAAAAGGTTCTTGAGTCGCGCTGAGCAGCCCAGGGTTTATCAAACTTGCTGTTTAACCCGTATCGATTGTCCTCAGTCTTCCAAATAAAACTAGTACAAAATGACTTAACGGGGTGGGTCTTTTTTTTTTCCCCCTTTAGAAAAAGTGTTGCTATTGCAAATTTGATTCAGGATGCCATAATCTAATTGATTATTTGTTTGTATTTTATTAAACGCCGTTTTAACATCTCAGTTGTATCGCCGCGGCCGGTGCACCCATACAAGCTTTCCCTGATTGTCTTTGTATCAGTACTCGCACAGTATTCTTCCAAAGCCACTTGCTGCCTTCCCTAGCCACTGGCTGCCTTTCCACATTACCATCGCCCAAAATATGATCAACCGTGTGAGAAGAATAATTCCTGTTACAAAGACTATCATCAGTCCTCTGAAGAAATTAGTCGAGCTGCGAATTCGAACCAACGACCCACTGCTTAAAGCTCTGCGTGTTACTGACTGATCTACAAGGCTCGGTGCTTTAATCGATGTTTATTACCAGATAATTTGAAACCGTTAAACAGAACATCCCTTAGGAATTCAGCCAATCAGAAATCAGTAATGGATGTCGGTAAAGGTTAAAACGCAAAATATCAGATTAGGACAAACGGGAATTCGATAACAGTTTGTAAAACAACAGAAATTTCTATCAAATACCATGGTTTATTGTTTCCCTCCATACCTGCTCATTTCGAACATTGATCAATACTCTTTACAAAGAGTGTACAATAAGATCAGCTTGCACGTCACGGTGAAGGATGATGGTAACGGCTGAACGGAAAATGCCAGATTAGAACGAAAACAACCTGATAACAATTGTGAAACAACAGACGTTTATAAATATCTAATACCGTGATTACTGTAACAAGCAAGCGCCTACAGGGTACCACAAATATTTTTGCTGAAGACGCTTCCTTCATTCGATAAACCTCGGGTGATCTGTTCATCAAATCCCTTGGCTGTATGAAAGGTGATTGCTATGCACCTACACGGTACCTTTTTTCGCCAGAAATACAACGCTTTGACGTTCTTAGATTTGTAAGGATCCACTTTAAAAAAGAAATTGCGAGTCAAAATTTTCTATCGAAATCATTCCAACAATGTTTCGTTGGCAAACAGTTTGTACAGTCATTCTCAAACGTGGACCATCAATTCCGTCGGCAGTTTTCACCGACAGATTGACAGACGTGAATAATTTCACCGTGGTTGTTGATTTCGTTGCTTATCGATTTGCCGGGCACCGCCATGTTAAGATTACGTGACTGAAAATGGTGAAAAAGTGCTCGAAAATAGATCCTTGACGACGAGGTTAGATGCAGTTAGGGAATCGGCCGAGTTGTGAATAAACGAGTGGGTCCGAGCGGACCTTTGTTTCAGTGGATTACATTCATTCAGCAAGGAAAAGGTTTGGCTAGGCTTTAATCACTATTTCTGGAAACGAAAATACTGAACGAATTACTCTCACCGAAACGTACTTCCGCGATGAACTATAATTCACCATTGTCATTCTAGATTATCAACCAGAGATGAATTCAGTATCTTACAATAAAAATGTAACATAATTGTACACAACATTGCACCTAAAAAATGCGCATGAATGCAAAGAAAACTGGTCGGAACGAAAACAAACATTTTAACCCTTTCCCAAACAAGCCCTGGTTTTCACGTGTCTGCAGTACAAAAGTCTTTTGAAAATACTGTGGGAAAAGGAGAAATTGCTCGTAACGAGCAATTTCTCCCTTTCCAACAGTGTTTTCTACCCTTTTTGATAACTTTCTGCTATTTTCATCAAATTTAAAATTGTCGTCTGCAAACTCTTTCAATTTGGACCAGTCCAAAATTTGTCGATTGGGAAAGGGTTAAACACAAAACGTCACGTTAACAGGTGCACGCCACTTACAGTAGGCAGCGCGAAAAAGTGTCTCTGTGCACTACAAAAATAACTTGTGCACAACGAGAACGCAGCGTGAACATACACCAACTGATTGGAACGGGGAAAAGAATACATTGACGCTATGGCATTAAAAAGTGTACAAACCGCCATGTCTTTTTACGTTCCTGAAGAACAAAGCTTTAGAAAACATAGTGGGGAAAAAGGAGAAAATACTTGTAACCAGCATTTTCTCCTTTTTTCCCCCCATTATGTTTTTTTCACCCTTTCATTGATTAATCCTATAATTATTCTATGGATTTGGAAGAGTCTAAAACTTTGTCGATTGTTAACGAGTTAAGGGATGGCGTTCCTTTCCATTTCTCATTTCCGATATTTCAACACAAAAAACCTGTCAGTTTACTAATAACATGGATATATCAACACAGATAACGAGTGTCATCATTCAGACCCAGCCAGAATTACTATTTGACATGATGGATCACATATGGTAGTTTCATTTTGTTCCTGGATAGCCTAGTACATCCGGAAATGAATCTGCTGTGGACAATTTTGGAAACATTCCCCCCATAATACGAGCACTAGTACGGCATGCGGGTGTCGATGCTTGTCTACAGTTGCTTTTATCAGTGAAAATTGTATACCCCCCAAAAAAGGGCAAAACTGTGTCAAAAGTACTTTGATGGTTTATCTAACCTCTTATATAGGCTCCCGTTTGGATAATTTTACAAATATCCAATGTTGAGATAAATATCTTCAGAAATGTCTGATGTAGGAGACGTCGTCAAAGTTTACGCATGACGATGACGACTCAGACGACGGGGCTTTAACAATATCTCGGCGTTTTGTTCGAAAGCAGCCGAGCTAAAAATCAGCATGAATGAGGGTTAAATTGCATTTGCAAATATTTCTGCAAACTAGAGATAGTTCGTTTTCCCAACAGGTTTTCAGAAGTGAACTCTTGCAAGACGAAACAAAATAAAAAATCACTGTAGGTTGTATTACGTATTAAATAGGTGGTAACGTCTCGGAAAAGCAATAACTGAGTCTAATCTAAACGAATGAATGCTGTTTTATACATATCGATCGCTAAGATAATTAAACGCACATGATAAGCAATGCAGATATGAAAGAAAAGTATCAAAGGGTGTATGAGGCTATTATTTTAGTGTAAATTAATGTAGGAAAATGAAAAATCTCAAAACGAAACTGCCAATGAAAATAGTGGAGAATTAATACCTAGACTCATCTGTGAAAAACACACATTTCCGTAGATGCACTGAGAACAATCTTGGGGCATGTACAGTCAACTAAGCTAAACGGCGCACGCGGCGTGCAGGGAAAATGGGTATTACGTAAAAGGATGACGATATCGGCGCCCGTCATCGCGGAGTCGGTTTCTTACTGTTCGTGTGTGTGTGCATGAATGTTGCCATTGTAATTTCCTACAATATTAACAACCGTTTCGGTTGCATTAAGGTGCCGATTACAAAGGTAAGCCAAAGATTTAGTCCTGTCTTGACAAAGCGTCGTCACACGGAGATGTCCCGATCTAGGACGGTCAGCAACGCTTCCAGTTTTTCTCAGGCACCTGACAAGTCGTTCTATGGTTGAAATGTTTACACCAAATTGCCCCGCAACCTGTCGTTACTGATGAGCTGTCAGTAGCGTTTCAATAGCTTGAACCTTCTGTAATTAGGTCACAATGATAGCGAATAGTAAGATTTAATTTAAACAGCGGAAAGTGATGTCTTATCGTATGTTTTGAGAAAATTAAGTTACAGTACACATTGTGTTGAGCAACATGTTATTGTTAAACTGCACCTAATATTTACAATTTTACACTTTCTGGGGTACATGACGCGGCCGACCAAATTTAGATACTACGTTTACTATACAGTGACCTTGACAGTTGCATGACCGATTTTCATCATATTAGGCCAAAGCATTTAACAATGGTTGCAGATTAATATAACCTGCGCTGTTGGTTTTTTTTTTAAACAGAATATATCCATGTTTCTACGAACTGAATTTCTTAGCAACGACTTTTTTCTAAAAGGTTCCTCCAGTTGATTTTGTAGGAGTATGACCGATTCGAATGTAACAGAAAACTCATTTCTGTGAGGTAAAACAAAATATATAAGCGGCGCTCTGGGAAAAGGGGGCTAAATGCATCTTCGCAAGGTATTATACCACACAAGTCGTCGTATTGTATGGATCCTTTTTGTCCAAAACCAGGCTGAATCATGGGGTAGAATAGGTCTTTTGACATGCAAAATGTTTCGACCCATAAGCCTACGCAGCCATAAGTCGATACCTTTTGCCGATGCATTGACCTTGACCGCATTTTCACAGATACTGATTCATTATAAAATACAATAAATTCAGTCTTTTATGTTTTCTGCATGCCAAAACAAAATGTGATTAACACGCCTGCAGACAAACATATTGAGCGCCTTTCACTTTCGATAAAAAGCTATGGGAAATGTGACGAGAGGGAAACTATTTAGCAAGAAATATAGCTTCGCCTAATGGTTCCCTTTAATCCAATAAGGAAACTTCACCATACTGATTTCGACCTGGTAATCATCCAGTTTTGAAGAACGGTTTTAAAGGGGTTAATTTTTTTTTTTTTTTTTTTTTTGAGGGGGGGGGGGGGGATGATGGTTGTGGTGAATCACTAACACTAACAGATATTTGAGCCCTGCCCCGTGAAATGCGGGCTTAATGCATCTGCGAAAAGTATCGACCCAGGTCTGACCTGGGCCGAAACTTTTCTGTATTGGTCAATATTGTGTATGTCCAGCCTACCTCATGATGAAGTTGGTTTTTAAAAAAAGTGGCTATAATGGATTCATAATTATGAGATGTCTTGATTGGTATCATGCATCACGGAGATACATTAAGCCCCCTTTCGCCAGAGCATGACCCAATTATAAATATACGACAACAGATGAATTTTCCGTCTCTACTATACAAGTCAACAATCTGTTATTGTTTGGTCGATCCAAGTGTTCGTCGCTGGCAGAAAAATGAATTTTAAAATCAGGCAAAAGGTAAACAAAAGATAGAGTGACATGGCAACTTTTAACATTGTTTTGAATTTAATTTGCCAAGCCCCCGTAGCTCAGTCGGTAGCGTACAGGACTTGAGAACAGTGGGTCGCTGGTTCGATCCCCGGCTTGGCCAATTTCTTTCCGAGGATTGATGATAGTCATTGCGACAGGATTCATTCCTCTCTCACTGCTGACCATTGTTTCGACGATGGTTATGTGGGAAACGCAGCCGGTGGCTTTGAAAGAATATTGTGCGGAGTACAGGTAAAAGAAATTCCAGGAAAGCATGGATGGGTGCACTTGCCGCCGCGATATGACTGAAATAATGTTGAAAACGGCGTTAAACACCATACAATCAATCAATCAATCATTTGAATTTAATTTCTCTGCCTGCGACTAACAAATGGGCCGACCGTACAATAACATGTTGTCAGCTTCACAATATTTTCCATACTTTTAAATGGTATTATTTACATCTAGATTGGTTACCTCCCCTGATACAGCAAGTGTATATAGGGATTGGTACAGGCTATTAAAATCGGGCGGAATTCTGCCCGTCCACTTTTAGAACAGCCATGTCGCGACTCGCGAGACTATTAGAGATTCAGGGGAGGCCACTCCCACATCCTGAGCAGGAGATTTTCCAATATTTTTGACGTTACGAGTCAGTGAATTGTATTTTTGGTATCACCTTTTAATGTTTATGTCTGCTAATATTCTTTTTAGTTTCTATTACCAATTTCAAATTTTGCAAAATATCGCAGTGTTACCTATACAGCCAAACTGGAAATGTGTAAGCTTCTATGATTGGCCATTCTGTGATATATATGTGTCCCAATGGAAAGCAACGACACAATAGCCTGTGCCAGTTGTAATTATGTATATCTACAACGGGGACCAGTTCAATTTACATCTAAACACATGCATTTTTTTCGCCGCTATTGGGCCTTTAAACATGCTTTGATTTCTATGGTGTATATTTACAACGAGAACAGATTCAGCTAGTCAGTGCCTTTGTTCTGGTAAAACCTGCAGGGAACATTTATAATAATCAAATAATCGTCGTGATACGACACAGATACTCTTTTAAAACGGTGAAACAAATAAAATAAACATTTTTTTTCTTCGTTTAGACCATTATTTAATTTAGAATAGACTTTATCTCCCATTCATCAGAAGTGCAGGCATCTCTTGTAGACAAAATTCTCTCTCTGTAGTCTTATATCTGATACACGAGACTCTAGGGGAGGGCGCGGATTTTGTCTAAACACAAGCGTCTGTCATTATTTAACTCTTAAGCTGCTACATAAATGAAACGAAAATTTCCACTCATGAAAAAAAAAACTTAAATATTGCGATTTCAAAGTTGATTTCACCGGAAGGAAAATACCAAATCGGACAGTGTAGATCAAAGATCAGATTGCGCGTTCTGTGCAGTTCGATCTTGATCTACACTATCCGCAAACGGTCAGTGAGTCGTTCATAGCAGCTTAATGGTTAACCATTAACGAAACAATCCTATTTTGTCAATGACCGTCAGGAAGATTAATTTAGAAAAGATTGCGGAAAAAGGAGAAAATGCTGGTAACCAGCATTTTCTCCTTTTCCCACAATGTTTTCTACCATTCGTTAAGCACGTTCCTTCTGTTTGGCTAAATTTAACCAGCAATTTCTCCTTTTCTAACTTTGTTTTCTTCTAATACGATTTTCATAGTTATATTTAGCCACATTTGATCTGTCGTCTGCAAACGCATTCGGCATACCTCGGGTGATCTGGTGATCAAATCCCTCGGCTGTATCACGTAGCTTGATATGCACCTACACGGTACATTTCGCACATCTCCGGAAGCACACCGCTTTACCGTTATGGAAATTGTAAGGCTCCTCTTTAAAAAGAACACATGAGTAAATGTTCTATCGTTATCTTTCTAAAAGTATTTCAGTCGGCAAACAGTTTGTACATTCAATTTTTAGCGTGGTTTATCAATTCCGTTAGGAGCTTTCATCGACAGATCGATAGAAGTGAATAACTTCACAGTGGTTGTTCATGTCGTTGCTAAGCGATCTACAGGGGCGCCGCCATGTTTAAGATCATGTGATTGGTAGATCAAAATGGAAGCCTCCTTTATCCGGACGAGGTTAGATGTAGGTACGGAATCGGCCGAGTTGTGACGAGTGCTGCAAACTTTCTCAGTTTGGACAAGTCTATTAAAGTATAAACATTTTATCGTCTGTTAAAGTATAAACATAGAATTTCAAAAAAAGTGTAGAAAATTGAAGTTTGGTAAACTATAGTTTTCGTTTGATGTTAAATAATTAATGTTGAGACGATGACCTGTATAGGTCGAGTTAATTAATAAAATGATCTGATCTGATCTACTGATCTACAGAATATATACATAGTAAAATTAGTGTTGCACCCCCTGTGTTTTTTACCGGGTTTGATTTTCTGACGTGAATGAGATAAAATTGGGTCGAAATTAGAATTCGGCTGCTGCATACACCAACAGACTCGTCTTTTGCCCATAAAATGAACTGAACTGAGGTATCTCTTGACCTCATGGTAAATGGGAATCTTTTGCCTTGATGTTGCTTTCAAATTTAAGAAAAACGAGAAGCGTTTAAGTTTGGTTAAAACAGGGAATTTAATGTCGAAACAAAACTTACAACAGGTTGAAAGTGACCTGCAGAGAAAGGACACACAAAATCAGGCAATATTGCGTACTTCCGCCCGGGGCATGCGAAACAGCTTGCAGTCTTTGTCTCACACCTTTCACGAGAGGTTGAAACAGCTCGATCAGTAGCTGCTGCCATGAGGTTAAGGGATACCTCACTTCATTCGATTTCAGAGACAACAGACTTGTTTGTTCCTGTATACAGCAGCCAGATTCTAATTTCCAACCCATTTCATATCATTCACGCCATAAAATTAAACACGTTAAAAACACAGGGGGTGCAACACTAATTTTACTATGTAATATTTTGATGTACCTCGACTTTAAGACAATCAAATTGATAAAAATAACAAGAGCCTGCCAACGGCCTGCTACAAATGCTTGCTTTTTCAGTGAAAATTCAAAGTCGAAAAAAGGGGCATAACTGTGTCAAAATACTTTAATGGTTATTTGCCCCTTTTGTATGGGTTCCCCCTTTTGATAGTGAACAACTTTTCCAAGTTTGCAATAAATATGTTCAGCAATTACATATTATAAAATGTCAAAATAATTGAGCCGTGCTCTTTGAAAAAGGGGCTTAATGCATTTGCGAAAAGTATCGACCCATGTCAGCCTGCGCAGTCCGCGCAGGCTGACATGGGCCGAAACTTTTCGCTATCTTTAAAATTTCTGCATGTCAAAGGATCGTTCTACTTCATGATTCAGTCGGTTGTTTGACAAAACTGATTTTGTGGATCCATAATTAGGTGATGTCTTGCCAGGTATAATGCACTGCGGAGATGCATTAAGCCCCCTTTTGCCAAAGCACGGCTCAATTGTGAGAAAGAGGGAAATGATTATATTCCAGTAGCTTCCCCTCTTTCCACAATCTTTCCACAAATCTTCTTTCTCAGCGAGGTAAAAAATCACAGGTCAAGGTCATTTTTCCCCTTGATCCTTTACCACATAAACCCAACCGTCTTAACGACCCTGAAAAGGAAAGCTTTTGAAAACATTGTGGAAAAAGAAGAAAATGCTAGTAACCAGTATTTTCTCCTTTTCCCACAATGTTTTCTACCCTTCCCAAAACAAATTTCAATTTCGGAGTCTTTTTTTATTTTGTCGTCTGCATATGCTTTCAATTTTGACATGTCTAAAATTTTGTCTTTTGGTAAAGACTCTTGACTTCTCCTTACTTCAAAGCAACGGCAGACACAAAACAAATGCAGTTCGAATAGTTGGAACTTGTTTCTGATAGTTTAAACATAAGTGTGAGGAAAATGAGAAATTGCGACGGTTACCAGCATTTTCTCCAGTTCCCACAATGTTTGCTCTGTGTCGTAAAATCAAAGACTTGTTATGTAAAGGTTAACTTCTTACGAGGTAACAAAATTTTACACTTGTCCATAATTATCAGAGGAATTTGCAGACAACACTGAGACTATAATAACGTGATTCTATCTAAACCCCTTTACTACACAATCCTGAGCTTTAAAAACCCTGAAGAAGAAATCCTTTTTTTTAAAGCATTGCGGGAAATGAAGAAAATGCTGGTAACCAGCATTTTCTCTTTTCCCCACAATGTTTTCAACCCTTTCTGAGACAAATTCCAATAATTGAGCCACAATTCAACTGTTGTCTGCAAATGCTTTCACTTTGGACAAGTCTAAATATTGTCGTCTGATAAAGCATTAGCAGGGAAGGAACCTATTGTGAGTACAGGCGTAACGTTGGCAACCAGCATTTTCTTCTTTTCTCAGAATGTTTTCACCCCTTTCTAAGACAAATTCCAACAATTTGGCACAATTCATTTGTCGTCTGCAAATGCTTTCAATTTGGACAAGTCTAAATATTTGTAGCCTAGTAATGAGTTAAAAATGAAGAAACCACTGTGAGTACATTCGAAATGTTGGCAACCAGCATTTTCTTCTTTTCCCACAATGTTTTTATACTTTTCTAAGAAAAAATTGAATAATAGGGCCACAATTCACTTGTCGTCTGCAAATGGTTTCACTTTGGACAAGTCTGAATATGAAATTTTGTCGTCTGGTAAAGGGTAAAATGGGATGGAACCATTTTGAGTTTAGGCGATTCGTGGTTACCAGCACGTTCTCCTCTTCCAACAATGTTTTCAAAAGCCTTTTTCCCCAAGTATCGTTTTTTATCTGGTAACACAAAAAGAAAAGTGGGGCGTATTAGCCACCCAAAAACGACGGACAGTGTAGACCCAAGATCATGCTACACGGTTCTCAAAATTGGTTAAAAAAATCTGTGCTAGGCATTTAACCCTTTCCCAAACAAGCCCTGGTTTTCACGTGTCTGCAGTACAAGTCTTTTGAAAACACTGTGGAAAAAGGAGAAATTGCTCGTGACGAGCAATTTCTCCTTTTCCCACAGTGTTTTCTACCCTTATTGTGACCTTTCTGCAATTTTCATCAAATTTAAAATTGTCGTCTGCAAACTCTTTCAGTTTGGACCAGTCCAAAATTTGTCGTTTGGGAAAGGGTTAAAGGGGGTAAACGAGTTTTTAAGTATCTCATTCTTTTATGGGCTCATAAAAACCAATCCTTCCTGAGATTTGTGTCTGAGAAATAAAAAAAAAAAATCACATGCCTTCATATGGCTTCTGTTTGAAACAAACTTTCCCTAATTAGCAACCCATAAAAAAAAAAAAGAACTTTCGAGCCATGCTCTGACAAAAGAGGGTTTGGTGCATCTCCGTGATCCGTTACACCAAGCCAGTCATCACATAATTATGGATCCATAAAATTAGTCTAACAATCGACAAGTGAATGTTATTATTGATATTCACAACATTCTCTTAATGTGTTCGGTTTATTTATTGCCGTTAAAAAAATCTTCTCTATAGCTGGAATAAAACTGTCTTCAATCATATTCTGTTGAAATACTTTTATTTATAATATTCTCCTCTTTTTTCTTTCCTTTGAAGACTGAATACTATGTATGTTCAATAAGGGGATGGCCGAATCTAAGTTGTGAGAACTTGTCGTCAAACCCTTTTGTCTTATTTGTATTGTATGTAAAAAATGTATTTTATGTAAGAATTTGTAAGTAATGACAATAAAATATGTTTAACCCTTTCCCAAACGACAAATTTTAGACTGGTCCAAATTGAAAGAGTTTGCAGACGACAATTTTAAATTTGATGAAAATGGCAGAAAGTTCTCAAAAAGGGTAGAAAACACTGTGGGAAAAGGAGAAATTGCTCGTTACGAGCAATTTCTCCTTTTCCCACAGTGTTTTCAAAAGACTTGTACTGCAGACACGTAAAAAGCAGGGCTTGTTTGGGAAAGGGTTAAACTAAACTAAACAATCGACAGAATCTGGAGGTAGAATGGTCCTTTGACATGCAGAAATATTACAAGCAGCAAAACGTTTCGACCCATGTCAGCCTGCGCGTACTGCGCAGGCTGACATGGGTCGATGCTTTTTGCAGATGCACTAAACCCCCTTTTCACAGAGTATGGATCATTTGTTTGTTTCTTGTTTTGCGCCGTATTGTCTTTATTTCAGTTTGACTTACGGCCACAGTTCACCTCTTCACCCTTTTCCCGGACTTCACTTCTGTAGCGGTCCTAATCCTGGGTCCGGATCATGCTTTCAAATCTTTCCAAACAATCCCGCCTTTTTATGACCATGGTTAAAGGGTTAAATAACTACAACAACACGTATTAAAATTTTAAAGTTTATGTATTGTACGACGTTTCGGCATTTGCCTTCTTCAGGAGTACATAATAAATTAAATTGCTATAAACAAATGTGACGTCATAAACGTTACGTTACACAGAGAATTGCGGGAAAAAAAAAAAACGCATAAGAAAGCGTGCAATTTAGCGTAAATGAGTAAGACATATTAATAAGCATACCTTAGATTCACCGCAAAAACATCGCAACTGCAGCCTGATTCAAGCTGTAGTTACGAGGTCTCCACAGCAAACAGGCGATATATGAACCCCATAATAAAGCAAAGATATGATTACGTAACATAATGAGATGGCACCAAAAACAGTTAAGGGTGCAATACACCTCTTTTTTTTTATGACCATGGTTCAAATCGATTGCTACACAAAATGGGCTTTATGGGTCCATAATCATATGGTGACTTGCTTAGTATCATACATCACGGAGATGCATTTAGCCCCCCTTTTGCCAGAGCATGGCTCATTCGTTTTCCTTGGTTTTTGTTTGTGTGTGTGTGTGTGTGTGTGTGTGTGTCTAATCTGAAAATATTTGGAAGAGTCTTAACCCTTTACCTGCTAAGTATGTCGAATGGAACTTTCAAGCCAATAATAAAAACCCAAATATTGGTATTTCAACGTTATTCTTTTTGGCGAAAATATGTCCTTGTCGGACAGTGTAGATCCAAGATCAGACTGCACGACTGAGGCCATATACAGGTAAATTATATTTTCAGATGCTGCTCTGTTGAATTCAGTTTTCTAAACGTAAAGAGGACAAATCCCTAGTACTCCGAATAAACCGAACGGACATTTTCAGTCTAGGAATAAGACCCTAATACTTGCAATTTAAGGCTTGCTCTTGACCAGAATCTCTTTGCAAAGCGGACAGTATAGATCAAAGATCAGACTGCACGATTCGTGCTGTCTGAACTTGATCTAAGCTGTCCGAAAAGGCAACTTTTGTTGCGAAAGGCACTTTAAGAGGATTAAAGGTTTCCGTTCGAGCTGCTGACAGTTTCACACTAATACCGTAAACAGACTCCCAACAATCAATTACAGAGAATTACAAAGCGAAATCCGCTGTGATGAAATAGCTTCGTTATCTCTACAAACTATTGATCTCTGACCCTTTCCTGTTTGGAGTACATACAGATGAGAGCACAGCGTAGTAATACAATTGTTTACCACTCCCTGAACTACTTTTATAGTGAAGCTGTATTAGCGCCTGTGACAAAACACGTGATTGGTTATCACACCCAAGCGTCAGAAATACGGCCATAAAGTTAAGGCCTAAATGCTGTCAAACCTAGACCAAACAAACCATGTTTACAGATACATCTATACTCGTTTTCAGTCAGTTTCTCACCCATTTCATCTTTACTTTCAGCCAGTTTTCAACCCATTTCATCTTTTTTTTGGGGGGGACTATAATCATTCTTGTATCTTCATGACAAATGCTGCCGCTGACGGCTGCAAGGTGGCACAGTTCACGACGGATACAAAATGCATTTCAGTTTTGGCAGTGTTCGTTTCCGGTTTTAAATGAGGACAAATCCCTTGGGTTTCTCTATCACTTACACCAAATATATTGGTACTTTATCTTTTTTTTACACAGCTGATCAAGTTCTGAGCCATTCAACACACTTTCAAGTTTTAATAGCGTTTTTTCTCTCCGACTGTAAGGATGTACCTTTAAATTATATCGGGGAAGAACGTTTAAAAACACTGTAGCCCTTTCCCAAACGATAAATTTTAGTCTGGTCCAAATTGAAAGAGTTTGCAGACGACAATTTTAAATTTGATGAAAATGACAGAAAGTTCTCAAAAAGGGTAGAAAACACTGTGGGAAAAGGAGAAATTGCTCGTTACGAGCAATTTCTCCTTTTCCCACAGTGCTTTCAAAAGACTTGTACTGCAGACACGTGAAAACCAGGGCTTGTTGGGATAGGGGTAGGAAAGCAAGGTTTTCTACCTTTTGTGATCACTCGAGTCACATCCACTTTGCACTCGTCACAACTCGGCCGATTCCGTACCTACATCTAACCTCGTCTGTATAAGGGAGGCTTCCATTTTGAACTACCAGTCACATGATCTTGAACATGGCGGCGCCCCTGTAGATTGCTTAGCAACGGCATGAACAACCACTGTGAAGTTATTCACTTCTATCGATCTGTCGATGAAAGCTCCTAACGGAATTGATAAACCACGCTAAAAATTGAATGTACAAACTGTTTGCCGACTGAAATACTCTTAGAAAGATAACGATAGAACATTTACTCTTGTGTTCTTTCTAAAGAGAAGCCTTACAATTTCAATGACGGTAAAGCGGTGTGCTTCCGGAGATGTGCGAAATGTACCGTGTAGGTGCATATCAAGCTACGTGATACAGCCGAGGGATCTGATCACCGGATCACCCGAGGTATGCCGAATGATCTACTTTGTTGCCTATCCTTGAAATCTGGGCGAGCCTAAAATTCTGTCGTTTGATATATGGGCAAGTCGTAACGAGAACATCCTGACGCAAGTGTGAAGAATGGCACTTTGAATATATTTTCTTTACATTAAAATTCAAAATATTCGATAACAATGCGGCGAAATAAAAAGTGACGTTGCGAGAAATTATTTCCTGTTGTTGGAATATTTTTAACCTGGGCCGCGATAAAACGAAGAGAAGTCGTTGCAGATAGAATATTTTAAGTAATGTGATGTAACAAGTTCGTCTCCATTACAGTTTATTGCATTTATTAAAGGAAGAAGTTCAGAGCTCCAGACAGAGAGAGAGTGATTTTGATATCAAACTTGAAAATATTAATTATTCTCCACTAAACCCTAAGTTATGGGTACTCATTAGAATCGTCTTGATGAGGTGATTCTAATGAGTACCCACAACACAGGGTTTGGAAGAGAAATCATGAATATTTACAGTACCATCACTCCCTCTCATCTGGAGCCCTGGAAAGTACCAGTAACTTTGCTTACCAAAACAAGGCTATCTTTGATCAAATCAAAATATGCTGAGGTACAGCCATTTTTCAGCTTTCTATTAAAAAAACCCTTTCTTAGACGACAGTTTAGTTTAGTTTAGTTTAAACACATTTATTTCAAATCGATTGAGAAACAAGTTCTTACAACTTATACTAATCTCTCTCGATTCTGCTTCCTGGAAACAACACCAGTACTCGTGCCGAATGTGTGGGCCAATGAACAGTTCCAAAGTTGACATCCGTTCCCGGGTATCGAACTCAGGACCTTTTGATTAAGAGGCCGACGCTCTTCCTCACATAGACGACATGAAGCCATTTTGGAATAAAATATAAGTATATGAGTCATGCTCTGACAAAAGGGGACTTAATGCATTTCCGTGATGCACCATACCAAGCAAGTTATCACATAATTATCCATGGATCCACAAAAGCCACCTTTTTGATAATCGACTTAATCATGAGGCAAACTGGTCTTTGGACATAAAGAAAATTGACCAATAGCGAAAGGTTTCCGCCCAGGTCAGCCTGCGGGGACTGCGCTGGCTGACCTGGGTCGATACTTTTCGCAGATGTATTAAACCCCTTTTTCACAGCGCATAGCTCATATGTTTTGTTAGATATAAATGAGGCAGGACCTCAGTTGTTACGACCAGCAAATTGCAACTTTAACCCTTTACTGTACAATGCCGCCTTTTGACGCCCCTGGGAAAGAAGCCTTTTGAAAACATTTATGGGAAAAGGAGAAAATGCTGGTATCCAGCATTTTCTCCTTTTCCCACAATGTTTTCTAGCCTGTCTAAGAAAAGTTGCACCATTTGAGCCACACCGAAATTGTCGCCTGCAAATGCTTTCAATTTGGACAGGGCTAATTTTTTTTCGTCTGGTAAAGGGTTAACAAAAGTAAACGACACAAAGCAGACACAGAAGACAACGGCATGCAGAACTGTTACATATGAGCCATGCTCTGTGAAAAGGGGAATTAATGCATCGGCTAAAAGTATCGACCCATGTCAGCCTGCGCAGGCTCACATGGGTCGAAACGTTTTGCTTTTGGTCAATTTTCTACATGCCAAAGGACCAGTTTAACTCATGATTCAGCCGTTTGTTCTACAAAAATGCTGGTAGCCGGAATTTTACTCCTTTTCCAGTTTGCTTTCAAATGCATTCTTCTTCAGATAAGTAAGAACGCAGAATTAAACGTTTGACCTATAACGCACAATGCCGCCTTTTAACGACCCTGGGAAGAGGCTTTTGAAAACATTGTGGGAAAAGGAGAAAATGCTGGTAATCAGCATTTTCTCCTTTTCCCACAATGTTTTCTACTCTTTCAAAGAAAAATTCCACCATTTGAGCCACACTGAAATTGTCGTCTGCAAATGCTTTCAATTTGGACAAGGCTAAAATTTTGTCGCCTGGTAAAACGTTAAATAAATAGAAAGGGAATTATTTCTAACTATGAAGAAAAGAGAAGTTTTATCGCATTGTGAAATGCTCTCAATTTGGGTAAGTCATATATTTTGTCGTTTGGTGAAGGGTTAGATTGAGGGTAAATGTAAAATTAATAACGAGGTGGTTCCCTTAGGAATTCCGTAAGTAATTATTAATATCCGAGATGATAGTTTATGTTGAAAGCATCAGATAATGCAATAGTAAACTGAGATAGTATATCGACAGTGACCCTGACCATTTTACATTGTCTACCCCCACTCCCTCTCTCTCTCTCTCTCTCTCTCGCCCGGTCCATATGTCTTTTTCCCTCCATATTTATTTCTCACCCTCTGGTCCCCCTCTTTCTCTTTCCCTGCATATTTCTCACACCCTTTCTTTCTCTCTCTCTCTCTCTCTCAAGATTATAAACTACACCCATCTCTCTCCCTCTCGATTAAGATTATACACTACTCTCTCTATCTCTATCTCTCTCTCTCTAGATTATAAACTACACCCCTCTCTCTCTCTCTCTCTCTCTCTCTCTTAAGATTATAAACTACTCTCTCTCTCTCTCTCTAAAACCAATAACTACTTTGTTACTCCTACCAATATACTTATACCTTGTGTCCTCTGCAAAATAAATTCAAGACGACAAATATCGCATTTCAAACTGTCAGACCACAGTAAGTGAAACAGATATTAGGTCAAGACTCTAACCAAACTAAGTACACTTTGCAGGCTCATTTGGACCAGAGAAACAACCAAACTATCGGAGACTGTAGACCAATGATCAGACTGCACGTTCTTTGCAGTCTGATTTTGATTTACACTGTCCGCACAAAGTATCTTATAATATCGTCAGAGTTAGATTTTACGCTCAGGGCGCTGAATTAGTGACAAAAAATATCTTTAAAAAGAATATAATTATGGCGTAAATTTGCCCGAAAATAGGCATAGGCCCTTAAGATAAACATGTCTAAATGTTTACCTCTCTCAAATTTCTATTCTTTTTTCTTATCAGTACCAAAAAGTATGTCAAATGCCAGCACACACAGCTACCACGTAAAAAAAAGACATTTTCAATTCTGAAAAACACCGCCCAACAGTAATTGCTATCTTACTGTTCTCTTGACTTAAATAAGTGACAAAGTCGCAGACATGATTAAAATCTATGATAAGACTTTACGTTCTGTGCAGTCTGATCTTGATCTACACACCCTGAAAAGGCTCGTTATCTTTCGCTTAAAGTTTAAACTCATATTTCGCCAAAGTTCCAAGGTATCTCTGGTGTGACAGAAAAATCAATCGTAGAGTGGTTTGTTATCGAAATCGGGGCCATTCCTGTAAGCCAGTTTATCTCCCTTGCCAGATAAAGACTAAAGGTAACCCAATCACAGATTGGTTCTTTTACCTGTGTTCCTCTTTTTTATCCTTGACTCCCTTGGGGATGTTGCGATAAATATAATTTGATTTATGATTATATGTAAGATCCGAATACAATTTTAAAGCTAATCATGTTTTCCAATCATCAGAGAAATGCGTATATAATCGATTAGTTAAACAATCTTACCAGATTTAGCTGAGATATTGTCTCAAGAACATATCTGTGTAGTGCAAGAAAGTCAAGGATAAAATTCAAGTAATCCCCTTTTCAGGACCAATGTAGTACTGGAGAAGAATCAAGGGAAATAACTCAAGAATGGCCCTCATTGGATTGTCTTGCGTGCAATACTTGTATTAATATTGTAGGTTTGTTTCTTTAAAGTCACAATAGCACCCAAAAGTAAACTACGTGGTATTACCATTCAATTTCAATCATACCATTTAAAAGTATGGGAGTTACTGTGAAGATGACAATCTGGTACTGAGCGGTCGGTCCATGTGTTAGTCGCTGGCAGACCTATTAACCCTTAAACTGCTAAATAAACGAAAGGAAAATATCCACTCAATAGTAAAAACACAGATATTCCGCTTTCAAAGTTTATTTTCACCGTGAAGAAATACCCGGTATCCGACAGCCAAGACCCCGTAGCTCAGTCGGTAGCGTACAGGACTTGAGAACAGGAGGTCGCAGGTTCGATCCCCGGCTTGGCCAATTTCTTTCCGAGGATTGATGATAGTCATCGCGACAGGATTCATTCTTCTCTCACCGCTGACCATTGTTTCGACGATGGTTATGTGGGAAAGCAGTCAGTGGCTTGGAAAGAATATTGTGCGGAGTACTGGTAACAGAAACTCCAGGAAAGCATGGATAGGTGCACTGGCCGCTGTGATATAACTGAAATAATTTTGAAAAACGGCGTTAAACACCATACAATCATACAATACAACCGGTATCGGACAATGTAGATCAAGATCAGACTGCACGTATGTGCAGTCTGATCTTGATCTACATTGTCCGCAAAAGGTCAGTAAGTCGCGCTTAGCAGCCTAAGAGTTAATTTCAAATCTACATATAGGTTAAAATTTGCAAGGTCACTCTGTCTTCTGTTTAAATTTTGCCTGATTTTTAAGTTCAATTTTCTGCCAGCGACTAACAGTTGGACCAACACACAATAATAGATGGTCATCTTCACAATATTTTCCATATTTTTAAATGGCACGATTTAAAATTTAATGCAAACATCTGCATTGTTTTTTTGGCCGCTATTGGACCTTTAATATTTAATGCCAATTTCAACACTATATCAATCATATCGCAGGGACCAGTGCACCTGTCCATACATCCCTTTAGTTACATCACCGGCAGGCCCTTGGCACAACAATAATTATTTCCAAGCCACTGGCTGCTTTCTCAAGTGAACAAAGTCGAAAATCTAATGTCGAACTATCAGGGGTGCCATGACGGAATCGCACTAGGCGATAAGGTTTATGGAAGACACAGATTAAGATCAGATAGAACGATAGGTTTGAACCGTTAAATAGCTCAGTCTTTATAGACATATTTATTATCACAAAGATACAGCTGTAAGTTATTTACAACACAAAAAATTGGGTTGTTTACCGAATTATTAGAAAACTATGTTTTATCTCTTAAACCGGAACTTGGGACAAAAAGCAGTACAAGGCCGGAGGTATGCTGACGTCACCCCATAGATCAGGATGATAACAATGAGAGCCTGCCTGCTACGCAACCAGGCGACTCAAAAATGGCCGGAATGACTAATTCGCCGTTTGTCACAATGTTCCTTACCCTTTAGATGTAAGATTTATAAACCCTTCTCCTGCCGTTTTCGATCGTTTTTTTTTTTTTTTTTTCCAGAAATTGTTAAACAAGATCAGCCTGCACAGATGTGCAGTCTGACCTTGCTCTCCACTTTCCGATGCTCTTTCACAGAGCATGGCCCAGTTTATGTTAGAATACATCAGAACTTGGATTACGTCTGATCTTGATCTTCACTATAGCTTGACTTCTTTACCCGATGACAAGATTTTAGATTTGTTCAAAATGAAAGCAACTGCAGACGACAAATTCTCAAATAACTGAATTGTCTTTTAAAAGCTAAAAACATCGCGGGAAAAGGAGAAAATGTTGGTTACAACATTTTCTTCTTTTCCTTCCATGTTTGCAGAAGAGTATTTCCTAAGGATTGTTTAAACAATGGACTGTTCGGTAAAGGGCTTTCAAGAGGTAGAAAACATTGTGGGAAATGGGGAAATGCTGTTTAGCATTTCTCCTTTTCCTGCAATGTTTCAAATTGAATATTTCCTCAGGGTCGTTAACAGTCGGGAATGTGAGGTAAAAAAGTTAAGTTAGTAGTCACTGACCTGTTGCAATACAATTCAGGAAAGGTTCAAACAGAAATTATAGAAGAAAAAATGTTGTCATTTATCCAGAGGCTGCTAGGTGCTGTTCAAGGACTTTTGTGGACAGTGCAGATCAAGATCAGACTGCACAGAACGTGTAGTCTGATATCTGATCTATACAGTCCGATAAGGAGATATCTTTCCCCCCCAAAAAAATACCTTTGAAATAGCAAAATTTTGGTTTTTACTATTGGCTTGAAAATTTCATTTCTCTTATTTAGCAGGACAAATTATTGTTTAACTGGTAAATAAATTAAACTAAAGATTTTGTATCAATAGTGAAAACCCATAGTTTACGATTTAAAACTTTTTGCTCATCGGAGAAATCTTACCGTAACGGACAGTGTAGATCCAAGATCAGACTGCACATTATGTGCAGTCTGATCTTGATCTACACTGTCCGCAAAAGCCCACGAAGTCGCGCTTAGCGGTCTAAGCGTTAAGAATTGGTTTGAACTTGACATCTGGTTTCCATGGCAATGAAATATTGTAACCCCTCAAGTCAGATATCGGGTTGACAGCTGAGTGCTACAGTTAGATTTCCGGTAATTAACACAATTCTAACAGAAAACATGTCATGAAAAATATGGGATTCTATGGAACTTGAAGATAGTGATATCTTCAGAAATGAAAAAAAAATCAAAGTCCTTCAGGTCCTGAAAAGCAGATTTGATGGGCAGTATTAAAGGCCCAATAGCGGCCAAAAACCAATGCAGGCGAAGATGACAATCGTTATCAAAATCGAACAGGTAAAGTATTGCTGGGATTACAAATCTGGTCCTTGTGGTGGGTCCAAGCATTCGTCTTCTCAATAATTTCCATACTTTTAAATGGTTTGATTTAAATTTGAATGCATTTGAAGATCTGTTTTGTTTACTTTTGGCAGCTATTGTCACTTTAACTCTTTACTAAACGATAAGATATTAGATATTTCCAAATCGGTCGCTCTTGTAGATGACATACTAAATGTGACTCAAATGATTGGACTTTTTTGCTCTTGATCGTGGAAAAAAACATTGTGGGAAAAGGCAATAATTTTTCATGTGGAAATAATTTTCAATCACTCCTTATTACGGTCTCCTTTTACGATTTATACCTATCTATGGCAGTGAATTGATATTCGGTTCCTTCATTTTTAACGCCAATCTTTGACAAAGTAATATCCGAATGTAAAAAAAGGAAGAAAATGATCAGATACTGTTGACTCACCACAGTGAGGCTTATTTGTATTGGCTGAAACTGAAAGTAGAATGAGCAGAGCGCATGCGTATATAACAGTATTTGTTTTCGGTTAGAGTGTCCACAGTAAGCGGATTTGCCATACAAATCGAATAAATTTAACAAGCTTGGGAAACAAGGCTTTGGAAAACAATGTGGGAAAAGGAGAAAATGCTGGTTTGCATCATTTTCTACCTTTCCAACAAAGTTTTCTATGCTGATTTCAAAGACAAATCCTACCTTTTTTGCAGTTTAGTAACAAGCAATTTTTTCCCTTTCCCACCTTATTTTCTGCCCTTTCAAAGACAAATTACAACATTTGAGCAACAATTTATTTTTTGTCTGCAATTGCTTACATGTTTGACAAGTCTAAAGGTTTGCCATATGGTACAAAGAAAATACGAAGAATTTTAATACTAAGATCCGGAAGCAGCCCGCGCCGCTTCTAAAAGTTCAGAACTTATCAGGTTATGGTAAATTTGAATCTAAGCTCGGTCAAAATCTTTTCAAGGATTGAGGAAATTACCATTTTCTACTTTTTCCACTAAGTTTTCTACCCTTTCAAGACCAAATCCCATCATTTGAGCAACATCTAATATGTCGGCCGGTTTGCACAGATTCAAGATCGTACTGTACGTTCTGCGCAGTCTGACCTTGATCTACGTTGTCTGTAAAGGGCCGTGTTTTCGCCAATGGCACTGGAATAGCTTATCCTGCTAAATAACTAAAATAAAATTTTCAAGCCAATAGTAAAAACCCGAATAATGCTAGTTCAAGCTTATTTTTTGGAGAAAAATATCTCCTTATCGGACAGTGTAGATCAAAGATCAGACTGCACGTTTTGTGCAGTCTGATCTTGATCTACACTGCCCGCAAAAGGTCAGTGAGTCGCGCCTTGCAGCCTAAGGTATAAACACAGAGCGAAATGAACAAAGATCAAAGACACGAAAGGTTACACAGTTTCTGGCTGTTTTTGCTAAGGGAAAGAACTCTGAACAGTTTGAAACAGAATTGATTGTGGATTAGCCGTTCTTAGTCATTCAGGAATAGTTACTCGTTATAAGCACTTTTTTTCCCAAGTGCATCCCAAATCTTTGGAAAAAAATTGTGACAAAGTGACATTTTGCGTGGTGTTTAACGCAGTCTCCATTATTTTTCTGTTACATGTATATAGAGGCAGTCAATGCACCTATCTATGCTTCTCTGGAGTCTCTTTTACTAGTGCTTTGAACAACATTCTTCCTGAGCAACTAGATGCTTTGTCACAGGAACATCGTCGACACAATGTTTGGCGGGGAGAGAGGAATGAATTCTGACATAATAACTATCATCAATTTTCGAAAAGAAAATTAGCAGAGCTGGAGAAGTCGAACAATCGACCGCCTGGTTTAAAGCCCAGTACATTACCGACTGAGCCGGCGGCCTCGGCGACAAACTGATTCAGGACATGATGAACGAAAAGGGCTACATATCAGTTTAATTTCCCTGATTAGAAAAAAAATTGTTAAAGGCCCAATGGCTGCCAAAAGTACACAATACGGTTGGTAAAATGCATTTAGATTTAAATAATACCATTTAAAAGTATAGAAATTATTGTAAAGATGACAAACTATTATTGTACGGTCTGTCCAAGTGTTGGTTCCTGACCGAAAAAAAAAAAAATTAATTTTAAAACCAGGTAAAAAGTAAACAAAAGATAGAGCGACCTGGCAACTTTTATCCTACTTTTAAAAATCATTTATTTTTCTGCCTGAGACTTAACACTTCGACCGATAAAAATAATAGATTTTTTTCACGCTTTTCGGTACTTTATCGAGAAATAATGGTTGATTATGGTTTGACCAGTGAAAATACCGATTTCTCATTTCCTAACTCTTCAATTGAAGGCGGAAACAGTTGTTATCTAGGTAATTAGCGCGTGCCATTCAAATGGAGGGAAATATGACGTACTTTACGCTATACGTATTGCGCTTTACGTAATATTTTAATGCGTTGTTATGTGAATGGGGTACGCCACGGGGAATTACCGAAAACATCTGTACTGGATTTTGATGAAAGTTCCAACAAAATAGGGGTTAACCGTTAGAACCATGAGATAAAATTTATTAATAGAATATTTGTTTTTTTCGGTGAAAGATCTAAATTTATTTCATCTCATGAACATCATCGGTAATATTTTCACTTATGGCTGCGCCACTCGTAAAAATATTACCGATGGTTTTCAGTCGTTCTTTCAATCTTTCAACGAAATACTAGTATCCTCTGTTTATTTCATGCTTTTCGGTAGTTTATCGAGAAATATTGCTGGATTATGGTTTGATATTTCATGGTTAAGACCAGCGAAAATATCGATTTCTTATTTCCTTACTCTGCAATTGAAGTCGGGAACAGTAGTTCCCGCGCACTAGTTACCTAGGTAAACAGCGCGTGTCATTCAAATGGAGGGAAATATGACGTAACTTACGTAATATTTCTCCCGCTTGACGTAATGTTGTACTGCGTTGTTATGGGGGCGGGGGTGGGGGTGGGGGGGGGGGGGGTACGCCGCTGGGAATTACCGAAAACAGTTGTTCTGGATTTTGATGAAAATTCCATGGAAATTTGCAGCCACGCGTGAAAATATTACCGATGATGTTCACTCGATGAAATAAATTTCTATCTTTCACCGAAAAAAAACCCCAAATATCCTCTATGTTATCCAATTTGATGACTAAAATAACGTCGAAACGGTGTTAAACAGCAAACAAAAGGAATCGAAAGCATGGAAATACATGTAGTACTAATATGAAAATAGGCAAAGCCTAAATACGGACGAAAAGGCAAATGAAGACAAAAAATTCATCCTTTGTACCTCTTTAGACCTTTATAGACAGGTTACATACTAATGATCTAGTACAAAACAGCAAAGTAACTCAATGTTTTACACCATGCACATAATAACAAACAGAACAAATGAACTCATATAACTTCAAACAAATACAGCAAACTAGTTTCAACTATAACTTACAAAGCAGATCTATTGGTGCATGTCATACATCAGATTGTTTACTTCTGTAAAAGGATGCAAGAGATTTAACCAATAAATATGATTTGATTAAGACATAATGATGACATTAAGTACTTTTCCTCCCACTAAAAGAGGACTTTCAGAAAAATGTAGATTTTTAAAAAAATTTATCAATGTAAATTGTTGTTACTATTAGGGCTAACTGATAAATGAATTCCATCAGTAAACAAGAGGGCCATGATGGCCCTGTATCGCTCCACTGGCTTATAAATATAAACCATAAATACTAAACATTTCAATTCTGAGCCAAATGGTTTCAAAATGAAGACTTACGAAGTTTTCTCTGTAAAAGCCCATGTGAAAGTTGGGACCCGCAGGCCAAAGCCATTTTTGATCCCAGAGCTATAATTATTTGAACCCTGATAGAGGTCCACAAGATAAAGCCACATGCCAAAATAATACAAGCCTATGCTGTATGGTTATAAATAAGGTGATTTTCAATTTTTGTCCATATGAAGCCTCTGTAAAACATAAGACCCCTAATGCAAGGCTAATTTCAAAAAAAAAAAAAAAAAATTCAAAACAGGAAGATTTCTTAAGTTGTCACTATGTAAGCCCATGCAAAACTTGTGACCTCTGCGGCGGGGCCAATTTTGACCCCAGGGCTAAAATTCTGGCCCGCTTGGTAGAGGCCCACTAGATATAGCTACATGCAAAATTTGGTAGCTCTAGGCCTTATAGCTAGGTACAGGAAGATTTTTAAAGTTTACTTTATATAAGCCTATGTAAAACTTGTGACCCCTGGCACAGAGCCAATTTTGACCCCAGGGCTATAATCTGAAGAAATTTGATAGAGGTCTACTACATAAAGCTACATGCCAAATTTGGTAGCCCTATGCCTTATGGTTTCAGACAAGAAGATTTTTAAAGATTTCCAATATTTTCAGTTTTGTTGCCGGACGGACGCACGCACGGACGGATGGACGGACGCACGACGGACACCTGGCCATGACATAAGCCAGCTGGCCTTCGGCCAGTGGAGCTAAAAATGTTAAGATTTAATGACTCCATGAGATTGACAATTGATGATCTTTCTCCTTTACTGATAAATAAAGAAAACATAAATCCAACTTCATCTTTAATATTACCTTATTCACAGGCAAAGCATTCTCTCTGGGGATGGCGGGGGGGGGGGGGGGATAGCAAAATGCTGAACCTTTTCCATATCATCGTTTTCTTAAATTATGATTATATCTCAATAATGCCATTAAATAGAGGTAAGGATTCCATTAAACAGTGTTGAGAATTATTTGTGACAATTTTACATTGGAAGACAAAAACTTATAAACTTGAATTCAGATATTCTGTTTGTGACTTACATGTCACCAACAGTCAACTGATTATTGCTGTAGAATCTTGTTAGCAAATGTAAAGCCTTTTATGATTATATCATTTAGTAGCATTAAACAAATCCCAACAAATTACATGTGAAGACAGAATGAAGTTTAGATCAGAATTCTGTTAGTGACTTACATGTCACCCACAGTTAACTGATTACATGTATTACTCAAGAATCTAGTTTGCGAATGTATAGCCTTTCACATTATGGTCTTTTATATTATGAATATACCATTTCGTAGCATTAATCAAACCCCCAACAAATCTACATGTGAAGACAGAATGAAATTTAGATCAGTATTCTGTTAGTGACTTACATGTCACCCACAGTTAACTGATTACTTACAGATTTGTCTTTATATTATAATCAACTATACAATTTTTTTTGATAATTAATACAAAACAACCAGAAAATCAAACAAATTACATACAGTGTATAGTAATTATAATTTAAACTTTACAGTAAGTTATCACAAAAGCATGGTATTGTTAGTGACTTACATGTCACCCACAAATATTGATTAAAATTATTATAGTGATAATTTATACAGAAAATTTAAAGGTTTACATTGCATTCATTCATCATGTTTATGTTTTTTTATGACAAATAAGATACTGTGTAAAACATAATGCTGGTAACCAGCATTTTACCCTTTTCCTGTAATGTTTTCTACTCTATTAACCCATTACCACACTATCACAAATTTTAACACACCTGAGAAAGAGAGCTTTGGAAAACAATGTGGAAAAAGAAGCAAATGCTACTAATCAGAATTTTTAGCTCCACTGGCCAAAGGCCAGTGGGCTTATGTCATGGCCTGGTGTCCATCGTGTGTCCGTCCGTCCGTGCGTTAACTTTTATTTCAAACATCTTCTTCTCTGAAACTACCCATCCAATTTTCATGAAACTTCACAGATATGATCCTGCCATGGTCCTCTTCAGAATTTCTTGAAAGAATTTGATTCCTTCAAAATGGCAACAAAACTGAAAAATATTGGAAATCTTTAAAAATCTTCTTGTCTGAAACCACAAGGCAACAGGGCTACCAAATTTGGCATGTAGCTTTATGTAGTAGACCTCTATCATGTTTCTTCAAATTATAGCCCTGGGGTCAAAATGGGCTCTGCCCCAGGGGTCACAATTTTCACATAGGCTTATATAGAGAAAACTTTAAAAATCTTCCTGTACCTAGCCATAAGGCCTAGAGCTACCAAATTTTGCATGTAGCTATATCTAGTGGGCCTCTACCAAGCAGGCCAAAATTTTAGCCCTGGGGTCAAAATTGGCTCTGCCCTAGGGGTTACAAGTTTTACATAGGCTTATATAGAGAAAACTTTAAAAATCTTCCTGTACCTAGCTATAAGGCTTAGAGCTACCAAATTTTGCATGTAGCTATATCTATTGAGCCTCTACTAAGCGGGCCAAAATTTTAGCCCTTGGGTCAAAATTGGCCCTGCCGCAGGGGTCACAAGTTTTACATGGGCTTACATAGTGACAACTTAAGAAATCTTCCTGTACCTAGCCATAGGGCCTAGAGCTACCAAATTTTGCATTTAGCTTGATCAAGTGGAGGTCTACCAAAAGTGCCCAAATTACATTCCTGGGGTCAATTTGGCCTCATGCTGGGGGGTGGGGGAGGGGGGAGATTCACAAGATTTACATTGGCTTATATAGGGGAAACTTTTAAACCTTGGTGTACATAGCCATAAGGTTAAGGGCTACCAAATTTTGCATAATTATAGCATTATCTAGTGGACAACTACAAAGAGGACCCAAGTTACAGCCCTAGGATCAAGTTTGGCCCTGCACCAGGGATCACAAGTTTTACATGGTTGTATGGAGTGAAAACTTCAGAAACCGTCTTGTTACTAGCCATAAGGCCAAGAACGCCCAAATTTGGCATGTTATTCTTCTAATACACATATTCCCCATTTAGTCCGACTGTAGCCCTGGGGGTCAAAGTTTTATAATGGCTTATATAGTGAAGACTTCTCGACAATCTTCTTGTTTGTAACCATAAAGCATAGGACTAACAAATTTGGCATGTTTTGAGCCTTGGGATCGAAATTTATCCCACTCAAGGGTTCACAAATTTTTGATAGGCTTACATAGTGAAAACTTATGATATCTTTTTTTATCCTTACTGTAAGGCCTAGGGCTATAAAAATTTGGTATGCCAATTTATATTGTAGGCTTCTACCAAGATTGTTCCATCTTTTTCATTGAAACCACTCTTCCAATTTTGACCAAAATTTACAGATATCATGTTGCAATGATGTTCTTCAAAATGTCTTCAGAGAACTGAGTTCTGTTAAAAGCTATGATTGCTATGGCTACAAAACTGAAAAGTATTGAAAAACCTTTAAAAATCTTTTTCAAAAGCTTGTATTTACTAACGTCATTGTAGCTCATGAAAAAGATACTGCTTTTTAGCTCCACAGGCCTAAGGTCATCAAGCTTATCATCTCTGAAACTGCTTCACCCAATAAGTCACAAGCTTTACATAAGCTAATATCGCGAGAACTTAAAAGGTCTTCTTGTTCCTTACCTTGAGTTACAGCTGTAATATTGTATGAGTGTGATCTAAATAACCTCTTCCAAAGTTATTCAAGTTATGTCAAAACTAGTCCTATCTCATGGGTCATAAACATGTGCTTATAGCGTGAAAATTCAAAAAATCTTTTTGCTCCTAACCGCAAACCCAAGGGCTACCAAATCTGGATCACTTTTGTTTTTTTTTTTAAATTAGCCTTGCATTAGGGGTCTTATGTTTTACGGAGGCTTCATATGGACAAAACTTGAAAATCACCTTATTTATAACCATACAGCATAGACTTGTATTATTTTGGCATATGGCTTTATCTTGTGGACCTCTACCAGGGTTCAAGTAATTATAGCTCTGGGATCAAAAATGGCTTTGGCCTGCGGGTCTCAACTTTCACATGGGCTTTTACAGAGAAAACTTCGTAAGTCTTCATTTTGAAACCATTTGGCTCAGAATTGAAATGTTTAGTATTTATGGTTTATATTTATAAGCCAGTGGAGCGATACAGGGCCATCATGGCCCTCTTGTTTTCTTTTCCCACAACATTTTTTAATCTCTCTGACTCAAATTTCACAGACTGGGCCATATTTAAGTTGTCGTCTGCAACAGCTTTCAATTTCAACCTGTCTAGAATTTAAACGTTCACTAATAGGTTAAAGAAAAAAAGTAATATAAATTATTTTGTCGTCTGCAACTCCTTTCAATTTGAACCAGTGTAAAATTTTGTCGTCTGGCAATGAGTAAATTATTCATAGCTGAAATTGTGTCTTTAAAAGTCCCATGAATTATCAAAATTATGATTACTTTCTGTATTTGTTCTGTCATTTTCTAAGTCTTTAAAGATTGAGTTACAAAGGTAATTGTACCATTTTCTATATAACTGTGGTGATGGATGCACTCCATCATACAAACAGTCATAAGAAATTCTTTTTGTCTTTACTTTACTTGATCCATTTCTACCTCTTTTTTTAGTTTTACATAACAACAAATCCCTATCCCATTGTACAGAATTTTATCATACTCATCATTAAGAGAAGATATATATATGTACGTATTTAAGGAAGAAATGTCTTGTTCAAGAAGCAGCTGTTTGGTCTTGAACATTTGATGAATGGCACATAGAGTTGAGCCTACCTCTTGTCATGTTAAAGTCATTGTACTTGGAAATGTTTACAGGAGCAATATGCACATGCTTTATCTTATATTTTGCTGAATTTAATGAATAATGATATTTAAGGAGAGATTTGACATTACTGATGTTATCTTCGTTGTGAGTGTATACAAGTTCACTTCCTCCAGAGTGATACATTTTTTTAGTGAGGTCACAAATTCCAGCTGCTATTGTAACATAGAAAGTTTGATAATCATGAAAAGATTGTTTTGGAGAGAAAATTTTTTTATCAACTAAAGTTTTAAGGGTTGATATTTTGGCACCAGGAACAATTATCAAGTGGGTATTTGACCCATGAAATGAAGGTACATGTACATGTACATCTTTCAAAAATTTATCAAAGTTTGCCCCCCTTGAATCAGTTGCGAAAATGTATTGTTCCATCTGAAAATGAAATGAAAAACAAACATGGTGGATCCCAAATCTGAAAATAAGTCATAGACAGATCTCTGTGAAAAGGGGGTTTGATACAAATTTGTTTAATTTTTAGTTTCATTTAATTGCTAAAGGTTATATAAGATATAACACTGCTTCAACATTTTTCAGTTTTATTGGAAATATAGATCTCTCTCTGTCAAACCTTTCAGTACAAACACAACATACAATCCTAGCCACCTGTAATAGACAGGTGAACTGTAAGCCTACATGAGTCATTCTTTTCATAATTGACAGCTTTCTTTTATACATTACACCCCTTTTCACAGAACAATACTAAGCTGATAAACATGTATATGGCATGACTCTTACGTAGATGCTAGGATGGAAGGGATTAAGATCCCTTTCAATATTTTTTCAGTTGTACTGGAATAGCTGATCCACCTAACAATGTGTGTCTGTAATTTACCAGCTGCTCATCCAATGTAGATGAAAAACTATCATTTACCTATTGATGAGAGATAATGACTCTTGCGTCCATAGGGTTGAATGTATCTTTGACTGCGTTCATTGAAGTATGAACTGAAAAAGCCTAAAATATGGCAAATAACGCCCGTAGGGCATTATGTTTGCCATGTTCTAGGCTATTTCAGTTTATACTTCAATGAACGCTGGCAATGATATATTTCAACCCTTATAACTGCATTCCCTCTTAATTAGAACAAAAGATAGCTCTGGAATTTTCCAAAAATATTTTTTTTTTCCAATTGCGTTTATACTTGTATAAAATGCAATTGATTTGACCAATTGACGCATTTTGAACCAATGAAATGTCTTGAATTTTTATGAGTGCAATTATTGACTTTTGTCAATGTCCGAAATAATGTTAGCTGAGCAAGGCTTCAAATTAGCTTGAAATGGCGACCCTGGATTTATAGCCCATGGCATCACCAAGTGAGATATTGGGGCTAGGCAAATATAATTAGAATTCCTTAATTGACTAAAATGTCAGAATGATGCCGAGGTGATATACTTTGCATCAACACATTATGAATAGGTAATGAAAATCAAGAGATACATGTGTAAATAAAAGTGAATATCAAAGGCAACATTTTAAGCTACCTTTCCCTTCAAATTGATTTGCAATTACAACAAGACTGTTTGTGGTTTAACAGTGCTTCCCCTTGCCAGTATATATTGATGTATGGCAAAAAATGAAAATATTTAACAAAATGTTTTATAATGAATAAAGATGATACCTAAATACAACTCATTATGTGAGCTATCAAACTATAGACTTGCACTGAGTATGGCCTATGAACTAAAAACGTAATGATGTAAACAATTTTTTTGCACACCGCAGATGACGGCAGGACTATGACAATTGCTGATTACTTTTTCTCCTTATAAATAGCGTAAAGAATATATATTTCTCATTATTGCTAAATATCATTTGATGGTAGCATTAAATGAAGATATTATTTACATGTTGTATGATAATAACCGTTTTCTAGGACTTTGTAATAACATTACTTTCTTACACGGTTTGACAAACACAGAAATAGATATATCTAGATCTGCATGTGATCAAGACTGAAACAAGATGTGTTTGTGAAGCACTAATGTCTTCGTAATGGCTATTTTTTTTAAAACGCAACCTTTATATTTGACCTTGACCTTGATGGATGACCTTGACCTAGGTACTAAAAGATGTGTATCGATGAGATGTACCTACATACCAAATATGAGCCTTGTGACTTAAAGACTTTAGCAGTAACAGGAAAATGTCAAGTTTTCGAACAGACGGATGGTAGGACAGAGAGACAGATGGACGGACAGACAGAGGGACAAAGGAAAAACAGTATGCCCCCGATCTTTCGATGTGGGGACATTAAAAATCTCTAATTTTGCATGAATCCTGTGAACAACAAATTAGGCAGCAAAAGATAAAATTTGCCTTGGCCTTTCTTTAAAAACACACACTGAAAACTGGTTTTCAAGATTTGAAAATTAAGAAAAAAGCAGATTTAAATGTGAAAAAAAAAAATTCAATGGTTGGACCCTTTTCTGCAACAAAATCAAGAGATTGTCTGGCTATGGCATCACAGGCTAAACTGCAATGGAAAATGTCCATGATGCTAACAAATTTGGCTTTAAAATCGATCAAAACTAACCAAGCCAACTATGAGGAAAGAGTGAGATGTCAGAAATATTGTAAATAAAGTGGTTCAGCCCCAAATTCAATGAAGACAGAAAGAATATTAGCTAGACATCCGTCACAACAGGGTTTTGACAGCCGGAATAGCAGACGATGTAAACAAAAATCACATGATGCGTCATGTGACCGTTGCCTTCCAATTTGAAATGAAAAAAAGGTTTTGTGCATTCTTTACGTACATTTCAGGGTTCAGGGAACATACTCTGTCGTAAGATTACCATAGAGCCGAAAGGAAACCAACAATTATCAACAAGAAGAGCGAGATAAAAGATTTTCGATTTAGAATGTCGTGACGTCATTGTGTTTACAATCGAACGCATGACTTCTCCAAACTCACCTCTGAATAGGATCAGATGTACTGTCGGTAGAATTAAGACATCTAAACACAATAATCTCTTCATGCATACGTTTCAATGCCTTACAAATGCATCAGTATTGGTTTAGGTCAAGGGCGACCCCGAGAGGCCGGCAGATATAATTAGGAAGCCATTTTTCCTTAGAGGGCGTGTCACGTGACAAATGTAACCCCTCCCCCCGTAAAAAAAACCGACTTCGGTTTGCTTCTTCCGGTTAATGTTATCATCGTTTCACTCGTCACAACTCGGCCGATTCCGTACCTACATCTAACCTCGTCTGTATAAGGGTAAACTGGCAGCCTGTTATCGATCTTCGTATCAACAGTCTATCGGAGGTCTACGGGAGATACAACGGGTACCAGTTTAGTATAAGGGAGGCTTCCATTTTGAACTACCAATCACATGATCTTAAACATGGCGGCGCCCCTGTAGATCGCTTAGCAACGACATGAACAACCACTGTGAAGTTATTCACTTCTATCGATCTGTCGATGAAAGCTCCTATCGGAATTGATAAACCACGCTAAAAATTGAATGTACAAACTGTTTGCTGACTGAAATACTCTTAGAAAGATAACGATAGAAAATTTACTCATGCATTCTTTCTAAAGAGGAGCCTTACAATTTCATTATCTCCCGCTAGATGGCATTCTACAAATACACGTCGAATCTTTGAAGAATATGACATGCGCAGACAACGCTTACAATTTCAATAACGGTAAAGCGGTGTGCTTTCGGAGATGTGCGAAATATACCGTGTAGGTGCATATCAAGCTACGTGATACAGCCGAGGGATTTGATCACCGGATCACCTGAGATATGCCAAATGATCATCGTTTAACATTACATTGTTTCCACAACATCTCGGACGTCATTTTTTTAGTCCCCTACCGGCGAAGCCGGCGGGGACTTTAGGTTTGCAGTCCGTCTGTCCGTCTGTCCATCTGTCCGTCAGTCCGGCAATTCAGTTTTCCGGACTTTTTTGCTAAACGCTGATACATATTGAGCTGAGTTTTGGTGTGTAAGTCATCCCACCATCACTTACAGATCAAGTTCGACTTTCGTTCCGGTCCACTGGTTTTTCACGGATTTACGGGCCTTGGACTTACAAAATTTCACTGATAAATCAGTTTTCCGGACTTTTTTCCTAAACGCTGGTACATATTGAGCGAGTTTTGGTGTGTAAGTCACCCACCATCACTTACAGATCAAGTTCGACTTTCGTTCCGGTCCATTGGTTTTTTTTAACGGATTTATGGGCCTTGGACTTACAAAATTTCACTGATAAATCAAGTTTCCGGTCTTTTTTCCTAAACGCTGGTAGGTATTGATCTCAGATTTGCTGTGTAACTCAACCACCATGACTTACAGATCAAGTTCGACTTTCGTTCCTGTCCACTGGTTTTTTACGGATTTACGGGCCTTGGACTTACAAAATTTCACTGATAAATCAGTTTTCCAGACTTTTTTCCTAAACGCCGGTAGGTATTGATCTCAGATTTGTTGTGTAACTCAACTACCATGACTTACAGATCAAGTTCGACTTTCGTTCCGGTCCATTGGTTTTTCACGAATTTACGGGCCTTGGACTTACAAAATTTCACTGATAAATCAGTTTTCCGGACTTTTTTTTCTAAATGCTGGTAGATATTCATCTGACTTTTGCTGTGTAAGTCAACCACCATTACTTACAGATCAAGTTTGAGTTTCGTCCCGCTCCACTGCTTTTTCACACATTTGCGGGCCTTGACTTACAAAATTTCACTGATAAAACATTTTTCCGCACTTTTTTTCTAAACGCTACCACATACAGAGCTGATTTTTGGTGTGTACATCAACCACCATGACTTACATATCAAGTTCGACTTTCGTCCTGCTCCACTGCTTTTTGACGCATTTACGGGCCTTGGACTTACAAAATTTCACTGATAAAACATTTTCCGCACTTTTTTTCTAAACGCTGCTACATATAGAGCTTATTTTTGGTGTGTACATCAACAACCATGACTTACACATCAAGTTCGAGTTTCGTCCCGCTCCACTGCTTTTTGACGCATTTACGGGCCTTTGACTTTAAAAATTTCACTGATATGCCAGCGATACATACGGCCGGTAGGGGACTGTGTATTGCTATGCAATACTATCAGAATGCTTGTTCTTTATGGCCTTGGACTGATTTGTAGACTGGCGCCCGTACGTGTTACCTATAGACGGGCTCCAAGGCCGCTTGGCGGCCTTTTCGTCCGTATAAATGAGCCATGCTCTGTGAAAAGGGGGCTTAAGGCATCTGCGAAGAGTATCGACCCAGGTCAGCCTGCGCAGTCCGCTCAGGCTGACCTGGACCGAAACTTTTCGCCACTGTTCAATTTTCTACATGTCCAAGGACCAGTCTGCCTCATGATGAGTCAATTGTTAAAAAAAAAAAAATAGTGGGTATTATGGATCCTAAATTGTGCGATGGCTTGATCGGTATCATGAATCACGGAGATGCATTAAGCCCTCTTTTGCCAAAGCATTGCTCAAATATACTGGTTGTTAAGTACGACGTCATTTACTAGTATCAAGTGCAAACTCCCACACGAGCTTTCAGATTGGTGTTGAACATCACGTGACTACGATCCATCCTAATTCTAACAGTCAAGTGTACCAGCCATTCCCATCTTTCCCCTGACAGGTTTCCCATCCTTCCCATTGTTCCTATTTCAGCCTCCAGCTCTGGGAGAATCGTCAGGCTTGTCTTAATTGACCCTTTACTACATAATCCCGGGTTTTAACGACCCTGAGGAATAAGTCTTTTGAGAACATTGTGGGAAAAGGAGAAAATGCTGGTCAACCCTTTCAAGGATTGGAGACATCAATTGGACCACAGTTCATTTGGTAACCAGCATTTTCTCCTTTTTCCACAATGTTTTCAACCCTTTCAAGGATTGGAGACATCAATTGGACCTCATTTCATTTGTCGTCTGCAAATGCTTTGAATTTGTACATGTCTATTTTTTGTTCGTTAGGTGTAGAGTTAATTCAGTGACAAACAGCCTCGTGCTTGATAGCCTTGAAACGAAAGGCCTATGAAAACATCGTTTATACAGGAAAAAACTTTTGATAATGATGACTTCACTGCTTTCAAGGACGAATCTCATCGTATAATCCGTGTTTGATTTATCGTCTGCAAATATTTTCAGTCTAGAAGGATCCGAAATTTCGATCACTGTTAAAGAGCTAGAGACAGGCGAGTGTAACCCTTATTCCAACCTTTCCTGTGTCAGCCTCCGGCTTAAAAAGAATACTTTCCAAGCTACTGCCCGCTTTTCAACATATATGAGCCGCGGTCTGAGAAAGGCGGGCTTAATGTATCTGCGAAAAGTATCGACCTAGATCAGCCTGCGAAGTCCGCGCAGGCTGATCTAGGCCGAAACCTTTCGCTTTTGGTCATTTTTTCCGCATGTCAAAGGACCAGTGTACCTCACGATTCATTAGCTCGTTAACAAAACGGATTTTAGGAATATATAATACTGTGATGACAAGTTTGGTATCATGTATCACGGAGATGCATTAAGCCCCCTTTTTGCCAGAGCATGGTTCATACACAATTGTATATGAAAAGGGGGTAAAATTGAAAAGAATTTCCCATCAGAACCACAATAAGTTCTCATCAAATAGGCTTTCATTTAAAACACTTTACTAAATAAATAATTTTACGACGCAGAGGAAAAAAAAAAAGACTTTTGAAAGCACTATTGGAAAAAGGAGAAAGTGCTGGTAACCAGTATTTTCTCCTTTTCCTAATAATGATTTCTAACCTTTTTTTCAAAAGTGTTTTTTTTTTTTCCTTTAAAACACAATTTCCACCATTTAAACCACGCTTACATTTTCCTAGGCAAATGTTTTGGAGTAAGATAAGTCCAAAATTGTGCTGTTTGGTAAAGAGATTATGTGCATAATAATCAGTAAAATAAAATAAACGACTTAAAAATTCTGAAATACAGAATGTGTTCTACTATTTAAGAAACAAATCCTTTCGTTTTGGTCTAGTTTGAATTGTCGTCTGCAAATGCGTTCAATATGGAAGAGTCTACACTATGGTCTTTTGGTATAGATTTAAAGATATACATCCGTACAGCCAGAGAGACAAAAAATAAAGAAAACGATGTTAAATTTAACGTTAATTTTATAGACTGTAGAATGGTTCAAAATTTAGTCAGCTGTGTAACCATAGATTAATTACCGATATGTACTGTGTAAGGGATAAATGCCTGTATGGGAAATCTTCGATTTAAAACCGGAAACGTTACAACAGTGATTTCTTTGATGGCCTCCAGAAAATGAAATGTATTTTTTATCGGTCGTAATCTATGCAACTGTCAGAGGCAACATTTGACGTGAAGATACAAGAATGATTATAGTTTGATAGAATAATGATGGAATGGGTTAAAAACTGGCGGGAAAAACTGGTACAGATGTATCTTTAATGTTCATTTCATAAATAGGCTATATTCAGTGCTAACCTTCAATCTTCAGAAACAAATTTGCATCAGACAGGTACGAAAAGACCTCTGTTAAATAGGAACAATTAACTCTTAGGCTGCTAAGCCCGACTCAAGGGCCTTTTGCGGACAGTGTAGACCAAGATCAGACTGCACAGAACGTGCAGTCTGATCTTGGATCTACACTGTCCGATACGGAGATATTTTTTCCCCAAAATATACCATTGAAATAAGAACATTTAGGTTTATACTGTCGGCTTGAAAGTCTCATTCATTGATTTCGCAGGTAAGGGTTAACAATGATCTGTTGAGAGCTTTTTGTGCTCTGCCGCAATGTTTTCAAAAGTGGCCTTCTGCAAGATGTTTCAACTCTTACAAAACAGCGCATAAGGAGGACGGATTTTAAAAAACAACGAATGAAAGGAGAAAGTGCTCGAAACCAGCATATTTCTCATTTTCCCACGACGTTTTCCATTCTTTCAGAAAAAAAAAACCTTCATTTGGGTCACATTACTTTTGTCGTCTGCAAATGTGTTCAATATGAAAGTGCCTAAAATTTTGTCGTCTGGTAAAGAATTAAATATCATTTTATTAACCCTTAGGCTACTGAGCGCGACGGAAGGACAGTTTGTGCAGAGTGTAGATCAAGATCAGACTGCAGAGAACGCACAGTCTGAATTTGGATCTATTCTGACCGATAAGGATATAATTTTCTCCAACAGGTAACTTTGAAATATCAACAGGATTTTTACTTTTGGCTTGAACGCTTTTATGTAAATTATTTGTCAGGTTAAGGGTTACTTTGACATCAATACACGTTAACCCTTTCCCAAACGAGCCCTGGTTTTCACGTGTCTGCAGTACATGTCTTTTGAAAACACTGTGGGAAAAGGAGAAATTGCTCGTAACGAGCAATTTCTCCTTTTCCCACAGTGTTTTCTACCCGTTTTGAGACCTTTCTGCCATTTTCATCAAATTTAAAATTGTCGTCTGCAAACTCTTTCAATTTGGACCAGTCCAAAATTTGTCGTTTGGGAAAGGGTTAAAGTCAATTTCTACTCTCTCACAATGTTTTTAACTCTTTCGGCGCCAAATAAACAAACTCGGCTTCTTTTGATGGCTGTAAATAGAATCCGGAAGATTTTTATCATATAGTCCTGACCAAACAAGCGTAAGGTATAGATCAAAGATCAAAGATCGGACTACACGTTCTGTGCAGTCTGATTTTGTCTATGCCGTCGGCAAAAGTGCCTGTTTTCGCCTACGGCGCTGAGAGGGTTAAAAGTACTCTTATCATGTGCGTCACCTTTAATTTTTCGTCTGCTAACGCTTTCGATTTGGTCAAGTCTAATTTTGTCGTCTGGTAAAGATTTAAATTCGAAAGCTGGGGTTGAAACTCTACCAAACATTTCTAAGGTTTAACGACCCTGAGAAATGTGTCCTTTCAAAACATTGTGAAAAAATGAGAAAATGCTGGCAGTCACGTTTTCCACCTTTTTAACACAAATATCATCATTCAAAATATGTGTAATTTGTCGTTTGCAAATTCTTCAAATTTAGACAAGTCTAAAATTTTGTCGTTTGGTAAAGAGTTTGTGAGTAAATGTTTCTGTACACTGAAAATTTGTCACTGTTCTCTTCAAACCTCAGTCAAAGATGATACATTCAACAGCAAGTTCGGTCACTCATTGCCTATTTAGTCTTGATTTATCTCCTGCCGGGTCCAAAACTTCCAAAAATATTTCTGGTGACGATATCTTTAGCCACAGAAGATCCTGCCAGTAACCGAGATCCATAACCGTGATCCAAAATGAAACTTCGGCTTCTCTTCACATCTCGACCATCATCGCCATCCTCCTCAACAAAATAGTCCCTGTCAACCACTTCCTGTTTCCGCTTCCTACGCCCTGGGCCATACACGCCAAACAAACTGTTTGCTGCCATGGCATGCCCAGCCAGGTTATTTGCCGCATCAATTCTTGACCCGTATCCATTGTCTGTGAGCAGTGCAGGTCCATCACGAGTCATACGTTCGAAATTTGCTTTGGTGCCAAGAAGGGACAGATATTTCTTGGCTGGCCGAGTTTCCCCTGACAAAAACCTAGCCTGTTCAGCCGGCGTGAGATCAAAATCAGCCGGGTGTTCACGCAATAAGTTTTCCAAAACGAGTTTGTAACACCTTTCCATTGCGTGAGCATCATTGTGAGTTTTATCAGATAAGTCTCTTACTTTTTTGTCAGTTTGTGCTATCTTTAATGCTCCATGGAGATCAACTTCAAATCTATCCGCACGATTTTCATGTCCATCAACATTGCACAGCGACTGTAGCAGATTATAAATTCTCGAGCTGAAACGGTCTAACGCCATATCGTGCGAGCCTTTGTTTTTCATCAGGTTCCCACTCGCTGGCAAAGCATCAACAAATGTAGCCATTGCAGCCACAAGAGCGAAACACACAAAGGCGTTTAAGTTAAACATTGTTAAAGTACCTTGTAGCTTGACGGGTTCTGCACAACTACTGAAGGGCCATCGAAGGTGGGTTTATTAAGGCTTTCAGGGTGTTAATGATTCGGCAAATGAGACAGGGATATGCGATAACATGTTTACAACACATTTTGTAATTCATTCACCCCTCAAAACATGGTTGCAGGAGACGACTTTTTAGATGTCCATGTAAAAACAGGAATGTCTGTAAAATTAAAGATAAGTAACTGTACACCAGAGAGAACACTGTCGCAAAATGGAGAAATTGCTCCTTGCGGGCAATATCTCCTTTTTGTCATGATGTTTTGAAAGCCATGTACTGTTGTACGATCAAGAAACGTCGTTTGCAGATTGAACGGTATTATAAATATGATACGTGGCAACCTAAAGTATCACTTTGACAACCATTATAATTATCCATAGTTGTCAAATAATCGAATTTCGTTTAATTAAGCTTTGCGATACAAACCAGTATTTTAACAACCTTGAGGAAGAAAAAATTGTGGGGAAAAAGGAGAAAATGCTGGTAACCAGCATTTTCTTCTTTATCCACAATGTTTTTTCTATCCGATGATTTTTTTTGAAGACAGATCTCATCATTTGAGACATATTTATTCTGTTGTCCGCGACTGCTCTCAATTTTGGACGAGTGTGAAATATTGTTGTGTCTTAAAGGGTCAAATAAACTCTCAGTTACTTTATACTAGAAATAAACACAAGTCCAACGAGTATCAATATAGTGTGAGCCATGCTCTGACAAAAGGGGGCTTAATGCATCTACGTGATGAGTGATACCCATCAAGCCATCACATATTTATGGATCCATGATAGTCCCTTTTTTTTTAACAACCGACATTATCATGAGGTAATATGAGTAGATAGAAAATGAGAGTTCTGGCTCATCCCTTCAAATACACTTAACAAATCACACAACCCTTAACCAACAAACCCACGATTAAGCATATGACTAACCCGTATGCATATAGCTAGCCCTTAAACAATATAAAACATATTAACAATTTTATGTAGCATTAACATGCTCATAAAATTAAAAAAACAAAATGGGTACATATCAATCTAATTAAGATCAGCAAACAAAACGGCTAACCTTTTTTATAAATATTTTTTACTTAAGCCATTTTATTAAAAAATTAAAAAAATAAAAAAAAAAATAAAATTATCAAAGCTGTCGCATCATGCAACGGCTAACCAGTTTATCAGTTAGTGATTAACTTAATACTTCATTGCATTAACTAACCAACAAACCCTTACATCAGTTTATTGCTTAACCTTTTTCCTCCCCCATCAATCAACACATGCCGCATCAGGTTATGACTATCCAGTTCATCAGTAAGTGATGCATCAGCAAACCAGCTTAGCAAGGTATGATCATCATTCCTTCATTTCAATTTGGCTTGTTAGTATACAAAAAAAAAATAAATAAATAAAAAAAATTTAAAATTAAAAAAAATTTATGTATATATACAAAGCATCGATGCAAAAAAATTTTGATTTAAAAGTATTTAAAGTGTATAAAAAGTGTATATAAAGATGAGTGTATTAAATAACCTTACAAAGCAAGAGAGAAAAACATTAAATAGATGTTTAAAAGAAAAAGCATCTTGTCTTTCAGATTATTTTGATGAAAAAGAAAACTCTGTTTGTGTTTCATTTTTTCTTCATAATGATATAGGAGAAAATAGAATAGCAAAAAGTTTTAAATCAGCAATATATTTTCTTTTAAGTAGAGAATTAAAAAAAAGAAACTTAAAAGCATTTTATTATAATCAAGCTTATACATTTAAACGATCAAAAAATTTTTCTGGTGTACCAATAGTTAAAACTAATAAAGTAAGTTCAAATGAAAAAATAAGTGATATGTATTTTCCTAAAGTAATGGCTAAAACTTCTTTATCTTTAAAAATTTTACCAGATGGATATACATATTTAACAAATGAATTTCTTAATTAAAAAATTTTTATTTTTATTTGTTGCTTTACAACAAATAAAAAATTTTATATCTTATAATGCCCCCATGCTAAGGTTTCCCTTTTATTATCTAAAACATACCTTTTATCATCCAACGAACTTAAAGCAATTTTATTTATTTTTTCTGTATATACCTCATGTTTATAACTTCTTATTGTATGAACCTCTCTATACAATTTTTTATTTTCTTTATCAAACAAGCATCTCCTATAATCCTTTTGTGTAATTCTATCTTTAATCACATTTTTCTTAATCCCCTTACATCTTTTATTTTCTTTACGCGTGTCAAACATTCTATAAGTATATAACTTTGCTCTTAATCCTACAAACTCATCAATATTTTTTCCATTACATTCATCTTTAAACATACCAATTACCTTTTTATTTAAACCTGTTGGAATTCCACTTTCATGATTTTCTGGATAAGCACTAGTATCAAATCTTTCTTTTACATCATTAGATATATCCTTATAAAAATCTTCTGTTTCTATTTCATACATTAAACTATCAGTATCAGTAAATAACAACTTTGCTTTTTCTTCATATTTTGGTTTTATATAATTATAGTGAAAAATCATACATTAAAGTTTTACTTAACTCTAAAATAGACATACCTACATAAACAGGTTTATCAAAAACTAAATGCGTCTTTTTCATATGTATACCTACTAAATTTTCATCAAAAATTTTTACATGCTTAAAGTTAGGTTTAGCACTTAGCTTTTCTGCCTTTTTTACATTATTAAATAACTTAAAATCTATTCTATTTCTGATATTTTCCATTGTTTTACCAAACACGCTATTATTCATTAACTTATAAAAGTCTTTTTCAAAATCACTTTTACCTTTTGCTCTCATTTTTGTATTTAAATCTATATAAGGTTTTAGCCAATTACTTTCTTCAAATGTTATTCCTTTATGAATCTTTTTTATCTTTAAACCTAATTCTAAATATTGTTTTAAATTTTTATGATGAATAATATATTTTTCCTTATCATTTAAGTTAGGAATTAGTTTTTCTACTTTTCCTATTTTTAACCTTTCTGGAGCTAAAGGATATTCATTATGTTTATCATGTAATTCTTTTGGATATTCTAGATCAACTTCTAATATACAAGGATATTTTTCCCAATTTTCTAATTCTGTTTTACTCATCCATTTAAATCCTCCTTTAGGAAGAGGTTGAGACATTGCCCACCCATAAAGATTATTTGCATCTAAATATACTATATATTTATTTTTCTTCCTTCTTTTAAACTTTTTACCCATATATTTATTATTTGCTTTTGCATATCTATGAGTAATCATTGATATACCACCCCTGATACCTTTTTCAAACATTAAAAGCATATTAGGATCTGTTAAAAGTTCAAGATTTACACCAGTATACTTAAGCATAGCATCCCATGCTAAACCAGGAGCAGTAAACCATATTATATAAATCATGATAGTCTCCTAAATTTTTCATATTAAATTTTTCCCAAACAGTTTTTGCATGTTTATATTTTTTATAGGATATATGTCTACCAGTTAAAGATGAATAAAATTTACTCTTTGGTGGTAATTTTGTTTCTTTAAACTTTTCTTCATTATCCATATACTCATATGGATAAACTCCTTTTTTAATTACTAAGTCTAGTTTTTCATCTTCTGGAAAATACTTTTTCATATGTTTAAAATCTCCTTTTTTCAAATTCTTAGCTAATTTATCTAAGCTGAAACTCATAAACTTAAAACTATCTAAAAATCTTAATTGAAAGTATCGTTTTTTTTCTTTTCCTTCTTTATCTTTATAAGTTCCAACTGGAACAGCCTTATTAACAGATATATAAACTTCATCATTATTTGGTATACAACTAATATCCCCATCAACTTTTGCAAGTTCTTTTATAAATAAATGAGTATCATATTTAGCTGAGTTATGAAAAAATATTGGAATAAACTTTCGATTTTTACACCCACATGATGCACCTAAAAATTCACCTGTATAATAACAATGATCTTTTAACTTTTCTTTTTCTTTTTCTTTTTCTTTAAAGTCTCCACCACATGACCAGCACACATTTGCTTCATCAAAAATAATTTTATCCTCTTCAGTAAATATTTTTTCTTGTCTTAGTATATTAGCTATCTCTTCTACATCTCTTATTAAATATTCTATAAACTTTTTTGCTACATCGGGTCCTCTATACATTACTAATTTAGATTTAAATAAATGTTCATGATATGAAACAATATAATAACAAAAACTACTTGGTTGATGATGTTGTGTTTTTATTGTATAACTTTCTATATTATTTTTTATACCATCAGGATCTAAATGTTTAATATAACTTTCAGTATCAGCAAATACCACAAAAGGAACCTTCATTTTCCTATAATAGTTTTTAAACTTTAACCATTTTTTTTCTCCATCTGGCATTTCTATAAAAACACTATCATGTTCTTTACAATATTTTGTATGTTTATCTAAAGAATATTGGCTATGAAAAGGATTTAAACATCTTAAACAGAAAAACTTTTTACCATGATGATTTGATATTTGAGATGATAACAACCTACTAATATTTTTAACTAAGCAATAATGCTTTACTCCATCTTTCTCTACTAAAAGAAGAATGATATCTTTTTCTCTTTCTCCTGTATACTTACTAATTCTAAGTGGATAAATTATATTATTTTTATTTTTATAACTAAGAACAGATATAGCAAGTTTTGGATTTTGATTTTCAAACTTATCAATATCTTTTAAACTAACCGGAGAAGCTATTCCTTCCATATTTAATTCTTTTATATGTTCTTGTAATTCATTATCTACCCTTTCTTGATTTTTTCTTTTTGGGTGAAGTGCTCTTGCTATAGAAGATGAAAAACAACAATTATTTGGATCTTTAATATTAATAAGAGCTTTCTTTAAAGCTAAAAATATTGGTAATGGAAAGTTGGCTCCCGCTCTAATAGGATTATATCTTGTGGTGTGTAGCTGTAAATCAAGTACTTTATAAAGTCGCCAACCTGTTTCAGAAAATCTTAAACATTTTTCCAGGTCTTCTAAAGCCTCCTCCATCATATCATCAAATAAATTATCTAAATCGGTTCCCTCTAAAAGAGTATATATTTCAGAATGAAAATTACCATTTTTTTGTTTTTAAACCTTCTTCTGTATCTTTTACTAAAACACATTGAAGAACTATTTTTACTTTACTACCAAATAATTTACTTAAAGTTTTTATTATTTCATCACGTGATTTTTCTAAGAAATCTCGAGGTCCATAACCACCAAAAGCTTCTATTTTATATCGCCTATGAAATCCACCTAATGCACTTTCCCCTTTTTCTATTACAACTTTATCTTTTTCACTATATAATTTTTTAATTTTATTTTTAAGTGCATTAAGTTCAGGTGAAATACTAGGTTGTTCCACTCTTACATTTTCTAAGCTTCTTAACAAATCATTAACTGAAGTAGTTGGTGGAGTGGATGGCCTTTGTCTTGATGTAGATGGAGCTATTGTTGGTTGTGATACTGGATCCCTCGTGGTTCCAATATCTCTATCTAATATTGAAGGTCCCGTATTGATTAAAAGGGTAATTAGTTCATTACGTCTTAGTCTTGAGTATCTTCTTAATCCTCTATTTCTTGCTAAAGCTCTTAATCCATCAACAGTATATCTATCAAATTCTCTATCCATATTTTTTAATAAAAAATCTTTCCTTAAGTCAACTTTTTAAATTTTATTATTTTTTAAAAAAATAATAAAATTATTGAATGTTAATCTTATATTTACCATTCCATACTCTTCCATTCCAATTTTCAATCGTTTGTGGGCATTTATCTATAAACTTACTTGCCTTGTAAATTGATGGAAATGTTGTTTCTTCTTCAGTTTCTACATCCTTTAATATTACCTTTTTAGGATTTTTACTTATATCTTTTAATCTATCATAATTAGGTGTTTTCTTAAGTGGTATAGCTTCTTCTGGATATAAACCATGCTCTTTTAAAACATCAATATACTTTTTCTTGTTCCAATAGGAATAAAACTTAATATTGTTATCTGTTAATATCTTTTTAAAATCAGCAATCTTTTGCATTTTTTATTTAAGTAAAAAATTACTTAATACACTACACTCATTTTATTTCCATCACTCTGGAAGTTAATTAACCTATCACTAATTAAAACCGCATATGCTTCAGTATTTGCAGGAGGATTTGCAGTAAATGTTGTTTTAATATGAATATCAGTTACAGAATACTTTAACCTTTCACTTTGCTTTGATACATCAAACACAAACAAAGGAAAGAGAGTTTTATAATCTGAAGGAGTAATATTAGGGTTTGATACCAATTCATCCATGCTAAAAAAATTTTTTCTAAACAAAGCAGCTTCACTATATATTCTACTAAATTGATTAGTAGTAAAATTTATAAAACAATCATAAGCAGGATATTTTTTTGAACCTAACATTACATGAATATTTTTAACATTTAAGTTATCAAATATAGCAGGGTTTCGTTCTTGGTTATTACTTTTACCTGTTTGAAAACCTACAATTAAGAAACGCGGCACCTCAGGAGATGATTTAGATGATAACCTCCAAGTAAAACCTGTTGTTTGTGGAACTGCAATAGTGTCGCTTTGTATCATTCTATACCCAACTGGAAATTTTTCTTTCTTCTCAATAAATTTGTAAAGTTCCAACTTGTTTCCATCTTCTGGCTCCACATGAGGCATAAACCAAGATACTTTAGTTAATCTAACTCTACCAGGGTCATTTAATACTGGTGGGCCAGCAATCCTTCCTGGTCTATAAATTGCATCATTATCATCGTTTCTTGTTAAGGTTAGTGTTTGTTTCATACCATATAAAATTTTGTTGTAATCTTCACAAAAACCAAATATATGTTTCAATGGTATCCTAAAACTAAATGTTCCTTTATTTCCAGCATCTATATTACCATCACCCGCACCTAAAATATAATCTCTTCTAATTTTAAAACCTACATTAGTATTCATATCAGCAGCTGCACTAGTATCTTTGTACCACAATTGATTTAGCCCCTGTGATTTAGAAAAGTCATCAGGGTATTTTAACAGCCCTAGCATTGTAGTAGTTTGACCAGGATAATTAATGCTTTCTATCTCTTGTCCACTAAGTTGATATCTAATATTTTTAAATAAATACATCAACCCATTATTTGTCAAGGTTATCCAATCACCAGCATCAGCTGAATCATATACAGTTCCATCTGTTTTTTCTAATTTACCTATAATCTCAAGATATGACTCAGAAGGATGATAAAAAATATCTTGAGTTTCGATTTCAATCCTAATATTTCCTCCAGGGTTGTTTAGATTGGTTCCTGTAATAGGTAGATATTCATAATATTCATATTCATTAATACTATTATCATTTAAAATTGGTGTTTTAATGTTTAAAATATCCATTTTATTATATGCAATTATAATTTTTAAGTCAAAATTATAATTGAGTTAATGCAATACCCATAGTTGAGGAAATGATTTGTTTTCATCATTTACATACACAGCACTAAGTTTAATATTTTTAAGTTTTTCTGCAGAAAGTTTTTTTCCCATTTTTGTATAAATTCTACTTCCGTAAAGAATGGTTATCTTTGGTATATTATGTTTTTCTAAATATTGATGTACTTCTTCTTCAAATTCCTTAATAGCATCAGCTTTTTCAGGTGATAATTTTAAAACAACCTTTTTATAATTATAACTTGTATCGTTAGACTCTAATACTTCACAATCTTCATCAAGTTTTAGATTTCCGTAAAGGATATTAATCCTTTTTGTATTGTTTTCTTCATTATTTTTTAAATTAAATTTTAGCGGTTGCATTTTTATTTAATGGAAAATATTACTTAATTTAAATTAATTTTTTTCATAATATTTTAATTCCGGAACCCTTACTATTTAACTTCTTAACTAAATCTTGTATTGCAATGGCACTACCATCTATTAAGGTATTAACATTTTGCATTGCAGGTTGAGTTGTTGTAGTAGGCTTTTCTGTATATTTTTCTATAATCTTTTTAGATTTTGGTGTTAAAGCCTTTTGAACTAACTTTTTACCTGCATCAACCGCGGCACTCTTTCCAACCTCTAACGCCTTCCTTGCTCCTTCCTTAGGCACACTTTTACCAACATCAACTGCTGAAGATGCAATTTGTTTAGCTGCGCTGCTTGTAAATAGTCTTGCAAGAAAATTAGCAAAAGTATCAAATATCCCTGCTCCTCCATAAGCATAATTTCTTTTAAATCCTCTCTGTTGTGATGTAATCATTTTTATAGTAAAGCCATTAATTTTTTATAAGTTTTTATATTTAATATACGTTGTCTTTTTAATTCATCACAAATACTTACAAGCTCATTTCTTACACCTGTATTACCAGCTCCTTTACTTGCCATTAAGAGGTCTAATCTTTCTAATAGTGCGTTAGGGTCAGATGGAATAATGGTAATTCCATATCCAGTTTTTCCTGCCCTAATATCTCCCCAAATAGGTCTAAGTATCTCATACCACTTATTTGATGAAGAACTTTTTGGTCGAGGGTTATTAGGGTCGTTATTACGACGAAGAGCATTGGTTTTTATCATTATTTCTCTGTAATCAATAAGATCCTCATCTTTATAAATGTTTTGATTTGGAATTTTGGCAACAATTAACTCCCATAGACCAGGTGTTCCTTTATATTCCTTACCAGCAACTATAATATCATCTTCATCAATTATTGCTAATTTGTTTCCAATATAGAATTTACCATCTTTATCATATAACCCATATGTTCTATCAACATCATCTTTACCAACAAATTTTGTTAAATACTCCTTTGCGATTGGTCCAATATGATGTGTATCTTCATAGTCTTCCAATAACTTTTGCTCTTTAGATGGATAAGCTTCTATTGTTGGATAATTTGGTAAGTTAATAGCCTGTGGTAATTGTTCAATCCCCTCTTTAATAGGTTTAAGCCCTTCTGTAATCTCCTTTGTTGCAGCTTTTTGTGTTTCTGTAATAGGTTTAAAAAACTTAGAAAGGTCTTTTTGTAATTCAATGTCTCCCGTTTTTTCTGCAAGTTGGTTATCACGAATTCTTTTTATTGTTGCAAGATATTCTTTTACTGTTTGTTCCCTTTTTACAGGGTCTTTTATCTTTAAAAATGACATTTTTTTTAAGTAAAAAATTTTTTAATTAGTATTATCTATCTCACATGCACAAGAAAATTTAAACTTAGGTGGTTTTAGTTTTATTCTTAATGGGTTCCATTGTTTCTTTCTACTAGTCTCCTAAATTCCGCCCGTGCTTCCTGTTTCCCCTTCTCTATCAAACTCTCCTGTTCCTCTAGCTTGCTTTTTTTCTTTGACTTAACACGTATCTCTTCCTTCATTTGTTTGTATTTTTCCTATTCATCCATAATTAAAGTAAATTCTGAATGTTCTACTTTGTTGTCAGCGATAGCCTTTGATATATGTGTATGTATCGTATTTAACTTTGAATCTGCTAACATTTTAATCTGAAGATGTTTTTCAGATTTAGTCCTAGTTCTTCTAACCGCAAATTTACTAACAATTGCAGCAAGACCAACAGCTAAAGCACAACCTTCCAAGGCTAACGTTGCTGGAATTGCTACTACGGTACTCAATAGAGCTATTCCACCTGCTCCGGCACCTAGTGCTAAGGTGGTTAGTCCTGTTTCAACGTTATCAACTGATTTACTAATCTTTAAGTATTTTTTAGTTAGTTGTTCTCTTGTCTTAACTTCATTTTCAAGAAATGTTTGAATTTCTGATATTTTTTGTAGCCTAAAGGATTGACCATTATCATTACTTAAAATTACTGCTTCTAGTCTTGGCGCATTTGGCGTATTTCGTACTTCTGGTAAGCTTGGATATATCTTTTCATTTAGTTCCATTTTATTAATTACAACTATTTTTTTAAATAGTATAGTAAAGTCGACACAAAAAGGTATTTTCCTCAATTTTTACTAGATTACCAGAGTTGTTTGTAATTGTGGTAATCACATTATCATTATCCTCAAGAATAACTTCATTTGTTAAACTAAATTGCTTAATTTTTAGAGCATAAGATAGAGAAATTAAAACGACACCCTTACTCATCATAAAACCAAAATTTAAAACAATTGTTTTAGTTTCACCACCTTTTAATACTAGAGGTTGTTGAGTATAAATATCCCAAGTAGCAGGATTAACTTTTTTTAGCTGGATGCTTAACTTCTACAGGTTTCCAAAAAATAGTTTTTGGTTCAACCATTTTTAGTTTGTTGTTTCCAAATTTATGCACATTCATATTTTTAAATTTATAATATTGCACCTAATATAGGAATATTAGCAAATGGGCTATTAGGCCCTAAAAGAAGACCTTTTCCATCATAAATTTTTCCACCTTGTTTTAAATATAATCCATCACCAACGGAACCTAATCCTTTACCTTTGTATGGTTTAAGATATAAACCTTCACCATCTGTTTCAACTTGACAGATACATCCACCTTTCTTAAGATACAATCCATTACCCATTGCTTTTTGAACACCTGAAGAGGCTAACCCAGATAGGGCGCCCACACCTAAAGCAGGTAAAACAGTCCTTGCTAATGTGGGTAGAACTGATGAAGCTAATCCTGCTAACATTCCAAGAAAACCGCCTTCTACTTTCATGTTATGTTTAAGTTGTTTAGTTGACATTCTAAACGTAGTTCCCTTTCCACCTTTGTAAGCTTTTGTAAGTTTATTTACTTGTGATTTGGTTAATGCTATTACATCATTTCCATGTAAATCTTCATGTTTTAAACGAATACTTGCTGGACTTTTGTTTTTAAAAGAATGTAAAATTTTTTCCTTTTGCCCATCTGATATATTTATTTTAGCGTTAATATAGTTTGTCATTTTTTATATTTATCTTGCTTCTCTTATATGAAATCTAATTGTTAAATTTTCCCCTCTAAGATTTAGTAATGTTCCATCTTGGTCTGTAATTGACACATTTAAATTATGTATTTCATTTAATGTTAATGGAAGGTAAACTAGATTAACTGGATTTTCTATTATTTTATACCCTGGTGATACATTAGGAAAAAAACTATAAATTGTATTTCTTTGTGAACCGTTAACATAACTACCTGAAATTAAATCTATATTAAATAGTAAGCTATTAATACTAAGAATATTTACTAAATTTTCAGATTCGTTAAATCCTTGTGTATATTTAGCACGAGTGAATCCTAATACTTTTGCAATAGAATTTTGTTGGTTAAAATCTACCTGATAACCATTTTCTAAAAAAAGAACAGACTTTAAAGTATTAGTGTTTGCTGAGATGTTAATATAATATTCTTCATTAACTGCATCATAATGACCTTTTTTTCTCATTTCTTGTTGAATAAAATCATTAATATCAACTAAATCATAACTTCCTTCAGGTATTTTTATTTTTACCCATGTTGTACCATTGTCTGGTGAATAAACTAAAATGTTATTGCTTGCATCAATATTAGGAAATGAATAATAAGTTTCAAGATTAACCAGTGCTATCTCATATTCTTTATCCTTTTCTAATAGAAGTGGAGGAGTAAATCTTGTTTTAAACTCTGTTTTGTTGTTGCTTACGATAATTTGAAATGATGTTTTATAATCAGTATTTTTTACTATCTTTTCTAACAATTATTCCATTTTTTATATTAGTAAAAAGGATGTTATATGTGTAAAATATATATCTTTTTGCTTAAGATATATTTTTAATTATGATAATAATGTTTTTTTTTTTTTTAAATAAGTTGCATGACCATCAGAAGATTTATTAAAACTATATTGAGAAATTCTTTTTATTTTTAATAGTTTATTTAGATATATAATAAAAATTTTTCTATGATTTCTATGTTTTCTGTTAGTTTTATCTTCCTCTTCAGTTTTAAAAATACTTGCCCATTTATCTAAATTAGAAATTAATTCAGAAATATGGTTTTTCATAAAACAAACACATATTTATTTTTCATCAATACCAACAAGACTTTTTGCGTAAGAAATAAAATCCTTTTTCAAATCTAACAAATCAAAAGCTTTTTTAAAATATCTTGGCGTGCAAAGTTCAAATTCTTTTTGTAGCCCAATTTTTACTTCTTCTTCAATATAATCCATAATTTCATTTACGCTAAAATCATTTAAACAATATCCTTTAATACATCGATCTAATGTTGATTTTGCCATTTTTATCCACATTTTTACTTAAAATCTCCTTAAATTTTTTCATTTTTTTTAAAAAAATTAAAAAAAATTTTTTAATAATAATTGTTGTAATTTTGTGGTATATAAAAGTTATCAAATCCATTTCTATACTTACCGTTATATTTGTCGTTGGTTAAATCAATTATGACAAAACCATGAGGTCTTTCCCAACACTTTTTATAAAAATTAACAAACTCAGTTTTTGTCATATCATCACCAACATGATCACTAAAAATATGATTAAGATTTTTTAAGTCTTGTCTAAACAAGCAAATAAAATTAGCATTTTCTCTAATAGTTTGACGAGGTAATCTAAAATAATTTTGGGATAGATAAAAACAATCAGCATTACTATGTCTACCTCTTACATAATAGCTTTCACATTTGTTTTGTCTTTCTAAAAGTAAATCGTCAAAAATCATTAAATTTTTGTTTTGACCATTTAAATCTCTTGGGTCAGGAACATCACTAGCATGTTCAAAAAATTCACAATTGATATCAGATTTTTCTTTAATTGTTTTACTCCATTCTTCAACTAATGCTGTAGGTGAAATATCACGGTTTTGAACTTCATTTTTAAGTGAAAACAACCTTAATATGTATTCTTTTGGTATTTTTTCTTCAAAAGCTTTTTTAAGTATACGATATTCTGGTTGAAATAAACTTTTACCAAAAACGCATAAGTTGTCATAATCTAACCAATCAGGGTGTAGTAAAAGGTTAAGTAAAAGGGTAGTTTTACCACATCCTGATTTACCTACTATTAAACCTCTGATACTCCTAGGTAAAAGGGGGTGGTTAAATCTTTTTGCTAACGCTTCATTCCAAGATAAATTAACAATGTCCATTTTATATTAAAATTTATATTTTAATATAAAAAAATGTATTGCGTTAAATGTAAAAAGAAAACTGATACTACTGATATAGAATGTGTGGTAAGTAAAAATGGTAAAAATATGATGCGGGGAAAATGTGTTAATTGTGGCACAGCGAAAACACAATTTATTAAACAAAAAGAAGGTGGTTCGTTGTTAAACAAAGCAATCAATAACTTGCCTGTTGAAATGCATTTACCTGGGCATAACTTTACTGGTCCTGGTACTAAGTTAAAGAAAAGATTAAATCCTGATTTAACACCAAAAGAATGGTCAAAACCTGTAAATCGTGTTGATAAAGCAGCATATCATCATGATATATGTTATCTTAAACATAATGATACAGCAACAAGAAATTCTGTTTGTGATGCAAATATGCTTAAAGAGTTAAAAGGTATTTATAATCCTACTATTAAGGAAAGAATGAAAAGAGGATTGGTTTCCTCATTGATAGGAACCAAGAAAAGATTTGGAATGGGGATTAAAAAAAAAATTCAGAAAATATAACGCTAGCAGAAGAATTACATAAACCTGTAAAAAGAAAATTTAAGAAAAGGAGAGTTAGAGTAAATGGTATTGATAGGATATGGGCTGCAGATTTAGTAGATATGCAAGCATTTTCTAAATTTAATCGTGGTGTAAAATATCTTCTTGCTGTCATTGACATTTTTTCAAAATATGGGTGGCTGATACCATTAAAAGATAAAACAGGAAAATCTGTTTCTGTTGCATTGAAGAGTATTTTTAAGGAAAGAAAACCTGAAAAAATGTGGGTAGATAAAGGTAAAGAGTTTTATAACAAAGATGTTAAAGACTTGATTGAATTATATTCCACTGAAAACGAGGAAAAATCAAGCGTTGTTGAAAGATGGAATAGAACAATGAAAGAAAAAATGTGGAAGTATTTCTCTGCTCACTCAACAAATGTTTATATTGATGTATTACAAGACCTTGTTAAAGAATATAACAACACGAGGCATTCTTCTATTAAGATGACACCAACTGAAGCAAGTAAGAAGAAGAATGAAAATAAAGTTTGGAAAACATTGTATCCTGATTATAATCAAGTAAGGGAGGATATCAAACCAAAGTTTTCTGTTGGAGATAAAGTAAGGATAAGTAAAAAGAAAAAGACTTTTGAAAAAGGTTATACAACAAGATGGACTGAAGAGGTTTTTACAGTTTCAGAAGTAAAACATACGTTTCCTATAACATATAAAATTGAAGATTTAAATGGTGAAGAAATAAAAGGTTCCTTTTATGAACCTGAACTACAAAAAACAAGACAAGAGGTGTATAGGATAGAAAAGGTTATTGAAAAGGGAAAAAAGAAATCTCTCGTAAAGTGGAAAGGTTATTCTGATAATTTTAATTCATGGGTTGATAATAGTGCTATTGTAAATATTTAAATATATAAAAATGAAAAATATTTTAATTGATAATATAACTTTACCAAATAAACCTTTAAGCAATTTTGAAGTTGGGGAGGCTGCAAAAAAATTAAAAATAAAAAATTTTAGAGGTATATTTTTAAGAGATACCCTACCTAAAAAAGTAAGAAATAAAGAATGTGGCATATTAAATCTTGATGACGCTGGTGGACCTGGCACTCATTGGGTTGCCTGGTTTAAAGATGGTAAAACTAAAATTTATTTTGATAGTTATGGTATACAACCTCCTCTTGAAATTATAGATTATTTAAAAAGTCCAATACACTACAATACAGATCAATTACAACAAGCAGGGGAAGTATTTTGTGGCCATTTATGTTTGTATATTCTTAAAGAGTTGGGTTTAGGTAATAAATTTCAAAATATTTTAAATAAACTTTTTTAGTAATATTAAAAAAATGCCTGTTGATAAATTTGGAAGAATGGATGATGTAAAAACAAGTGGTGATGGTGTGTCGCTTGCTTACATAAGTAATAATTTTTTACGTAAAGATGGAACAACCCCCGTTGCTGGTTCTATAAATATGAATGGAAACACGCTAACGAGGGTTAGTAATCCAGTAAATCCACAAGATGTTGCCACTAAGAGTTATGTTGATGCCAACACAGGGCTGTTAGATGAAAATGGAGGATACCATATGGCAGGGTATTTAAACATGGGTTTTAATAAAATAAAAAATATAGCTGACCCTGAGGAGCCGAGTGAAGCTGCTGCTAAAAAATATGTAGATGCTGCTAATAGTGCTTTTGTTTTTGGAGCAGATGGTACAGCAAGTGGAGACATTTCTATGGGTGGATGGAGGATTAACAATGTTGGTTCACCTATAGAAAGCCAACAAGTTGCAAATAAGTTTTATGTAGATACCGCTGTTAATACAATAACTGCAGGTAATAATGCTTTAACAAAAAACCGATATGGAACTTTCTTAGCAACTGGTAAAATAGATATGAACACTCACCCACTTACTGGACTACCAAATCCTACAGATCGTGATGCTGCTGCTAATAAAAATCATGTTGATAATGGCGGTGCCATTGTAAAAAATCCTGATGGAAGTTTTACAGCAATATCTGATGTAGATTTTCAAGGTTTTTCTATAAAAAATGCAGGGGCACCTGTAGAAGAAAGAGATTTAGCAACAAAATCTTATGTAGATAAAAAAGTATCACTTCCTTCTCTTATAGGTCCTAAACCTATTATAAGTGTGTGTGCAGAGGAACAAGGTCCTTTAAATGATGGTAATTATGAGTTTTCCTTTGGTAATGGAAACACAGGAAGGAGTCATGGGATAGGAGGTTATTGTATGTCTGCTCCTGGTAGAATTATAAGAGGGTCTTTAATGGTTGTTAAAGGTAATAGGTTTTTGCATGAAGAGGCAAAAGTTAATTTAATGGTAAATGGGGTTGAACAGGTTGATTACTCCTTAATAAAAAGTGCTAAAGAAAAATGCAGTTGTGCAGTTTTTCCTCAACCTTTAGAAGTAGATCAATGTGATGTTATAAACTTTATAACAAGGTCAAATAATCCAGATGCTAAAAATGCATATGTATCAATATTGATAGAGTTGGACTTGTAAAAATATTTAACCTGGTTTAAAGGTTAAATATTTAAATTTCTCCAATTATATTTTCTTTTGATTTACAAACAGGGCAGGCATTTTTATTATATGTATCTATGCAGGTATTACAAACACAAATATGACCACAATTAGAAAATAAAATGTTTGGTTTTGTGTTTTCATCTAAGCATAAAACGCATTCAGAAGATTTAAATGTTTTTCTATTGTTGATTTCAGCAACTACTTCTTTACTTTCACTTTCACTTTCATAATCTGTAAGATCTTCAATATAATCTATATCTATAGGTGTGTTATCGCCGTGTGTTCTTATATAAATAAAAAACTCACATGTAAAAGCATAAGGAGGAAAGACTCTTACAATCATTGTATGTTTTTCAAATACTTTATTTATGTGATAATGCCATCTTTCAAAAAAATTATCAAACTTGTGATGACTAATAAAAATTTCATCATAACAAACCCAACCGCCACAACCAATTCCATTAAGATGATCACCACATAACATAACCCAAAAGTCTTTTGTTGGATTTTCTTGTTTAAACTTACTTACATGATAATAAACAGGTATTATAATATCCGAGTCGAAAGTGATGCCTCTAGAAGTAAGACTAAGAACCCCACTACTAAACTCACATCTTCTACCTATTTTGTTTATCCTGCCTGTTATTAAATACTTAAATGATTCTAAATAGTCTTTATCATATCTATCTAGTAAAGCCATCTTTACCTATAAGGTTTTGGGGATTTATTACAGTAAATTCAAATTTTTTATCATCGTCAAGAAAATAATTTTTTTTTTTTTTTTTTTTTTTTTTTTTTATAATTTTTTTTTTTTTTTATAATTTTCTAATTGTTTCATTTTCTAATCTACAAACTGGACAATCTTTTTTGTTGTAAATTGCAAAACATGATTCACAGGCACAAAGATGCCCGCAATTACAAAATAAAATGTTTGGTTTTGTGTTTTCATCTAAGCATAAAACGCATGTATCTGATTTATAGGTTTCATTTATGCTAATATGTTGCGGCTGCACATTACCATAATTTTCTTCATACATTTCCCAAATTTCAGTAAGTTCTTGATCTTCATAAGCAAAATAATTAAAATATGTAAAATATTGAAGCTTGCCTAATTGTTCAATTAAGTATGTGTTAAATCTAGGAAAAAAGCGACTAAGTGAAAACCTATTATTTTCAAAGTGAATAAAAAATTGACCATAATCAGAATAACAATTACTAAATCTTAAACCTTCTAATCTATGAAAATAATGTAAATCACTCTGAATTTTCTTTAAAAACTCTGTTTCATTATTGGAAAAATCAATATCTAAAATAAATAAGCTTATATAGTTATTAATATAAGAGTGGGGGCGATTTTCGCCTACATGCATAAACCACCTTTCTCCTGGATGCTCTGATTTCATACGACTATATTCATAATATAGTGGTGCGTTGCTATATGAATTATTATAATGGGTACTATAGGGCGGTTTCATTATGTCATAGTGTTTTGGAAAATATACTTGTCTTTTATCAGGATAAGCATGATGATATATATTTTGTCTTTTTATTACACAATCTTCTAGTTCCTCTCTAAAGCCGGTTGTTATAAATTTAAATACTTGTTTATCTAGTAAAGCCATCTTGTTTACCCATAAGGTTTTGGGGATTTATTAAAGTAAATTCAAATTTTTAGGATTTATAAGAAAATAAAAAATAATTTTTTTTTCAAAACTTAAGTAGAATTTATGCTAGTTAAGTAGTTGAAAGGGGAAAAATGAAAAATTTTTTTTAATCTTTTAATTTTTTCCCTTAGTTGTAGTAATTCTTTTATGGAAGATACAGAATTTTTTTGGTAGTAAATTGTTTGTTTTCTATCTATTAAAAAAAACATACTCAACTTTAAAGGTATAACCCGCTTTAAACATCCTTTCACATATTAATAAATATTTTTTTTCTTCAGTTCCTATAATCATTATGTTATAAGAATTATATAAAGTTTAAAAAATTTTATATAATTTATAAGTTCAATTCCTTTTTCATTTTCTCCACTAGTTCATTCACTATTTCATCCAATTTAAACGGAGAGAAACCCTTATCTTTTGTTTTTTCATTAAACTCTTTTAAAGTTTTTTCTTTTATTTTTTCTACTTCATACATTATTTCATCATCAATATCTTCTTCCAAACGATCATATGCCGTTTGTTGGTTATTTTCATCTTCTATTAACTTTTGTAATGATTCATCATCAGAATCATAAACGTCAGCATAATCGACAGTGTCGCCATAAAATTTAAGTTTATAATCTTTAAAGTTCATAAATTTTTTCTTCTGTATATGTGTTGCTCATCTTCTTCATATACTGTTTATTTGCAGGATTTTAAAAGTTAAATTCAAATTTTTTTTCTTAAATTATTTTTTTAAAATTTTTTTTTATAGAAAATGAAATGAAGGAATGATGATCATACCTTGCTAAGCTGGTTTGCTGATGCATCACTTACTGATAAACTGGATAGTCATAGCCTGATGCGGCATGTGTTGATTGATGGGGGAGGAAAAAGGTTAAGCAATAAACTGATGTAAGGGTTTGTTGGTTAGTTAATGCAATGAAGTATTAAGTTAATCACTAACTGATAAACTGGTTAGCCGTTGCATGATGCGACAGCTTTGATAATTTTAATTTTTTTTTTTTTATTTTTTTAATTTTTTAATAAAATGGCTTAAGTAAAAAATATTTATAAAAAAAGTTAGCCCTTTTGTTTGCTGATCTTAATTAGATTGATATGTACCCATTTTGTTTTTTTAATTTTATGAGCATGTTAATGCTACATAAAATTGTTAATATGTTTTATATTGTTTAAGGGCTAGCTATATGCATACGGGTTAGTCATATGCTTAATCGTGGGTTTGTTGGTTAAGGGTTGTGTGATTTGTTAAGTGTATTTGAAGGGATGAGCCAGAACTCTCATTTTCTATCTACTAATATGGTCCATTGACATACACCAAATTGACCGATAGCGAAAAGTTTCGGCCCAGGTCAGCCTGCGCAGACTGCGAGGGTTATATAGGTTGATATTTTTTGCAGATGCATTAAACTCCCTCTTCAAAGAGCATGAATCATATCTTATAAAGACTTCTTCATACATCATGCCAAAGGGGCTTAATGTCGACCAAAGAACGACTTCTGAATACACTGCCGAAAAAAGTCTTTAGACCAACAAAATGTTGACATCATAATTACCGCCCTTTAATATATGCAAATGAGATAGGTTATGCAATCTACTTTGGTACTTGTGTAGGTATATTAAATGAGGTTGGCGCAAATTTATGAAAATATCCGATGCCTCAGTCATATGTTTGAATTTAATGTCCCAGCTATGAGCTTTCGTCGTATAAGTCTGATCTACAAGTACTTCTCTTTGTGCAGCTTGCTTGTCGATATATCTAGATTATCATTATTCCAAACGTCTGAAATATATTAATCATGTCTCACTATTCCAAACGTCTAGAATACATGCATCATGTCTACAAGATAGCGTACAAATTCCCTCGTGTTTAAAGCTGTATTTTGCCATCAGACCTTGAAGTTGTATCATATGGCTCCATCCTATTGACTAAAATATTTCAGTTTTTGTACTTCAAAGAATTAAGTGCAATAACTACGTCTACTTTTCTAGATTTATTAGCACTCTATTCGGTTAATACTGTTATAAAAACTAAATTACGATATGGAGAACAAAGGCATCTGTGTATAAAGCTATAGAATTGCTAATTGACGACCTCGCCTTATTTTCTTCTTACTTCCGACGTCTCTTGTGTATACCGCTACATCTCTATCAATTGACGACGTCAGACGCGTATAGTGCTAGAGTTGTGCTAACTAGTGACTAGTGCTAACTAGTGACGTCACTGGTGTATACAGCAACATCTCTGGCGACCTTAATTGTGTACAGATCTAAATGGTTCTCTAACTTGCGACGTCAAGTGATTTCTGTACACAGCTAAATATCTTCTAATTGTCGACGTAACTTATCTATATAGCGACATTTTTAACTGGCGTAAACTTACTACAAATGGCTCAACCCTACTGACCAATAGGACTGTCCATTCAACTTTTTCTCTCTCTAGTATCGAACAGAAACATAAACGTCCACTTGTTTGTTTCCTATCTAGCAATTTTACCCTTTACAAATAAAAAAAAAAATCACGTGTTTTGTGAAAACAGAGAAAATGTTTCTAACAAGCATTTTCCGGTACTCAGCATTTCACCCGGTCATCAGCATTTTTACCACAACGTTTTCGAAATCCTTCTTCCTCAGAGTCGCTGAAACGTGAGTTTTCAATAAGAAAGGGTTAGCGAAGTTCTACGTCGAGCCTTAAAAGTTCCTCTTCGATTCGAAATCTACAGGGACCTTAACTGCCTTAAAGGACAGTGCAGATCACGATCAGGCTGCACAAAACGAACAGCCTTATCGTCGATCAACGTTACCCAATATTTTGTTCCTTTATATATGAGCCATGCTCTATGAAAAGGGGGCTTTGTGCATTTGCAAAAAAAAAAAAAGTATCGATCCAGGTCAGCCTGCGCAGTCCGCGCAGGCTGACCTGGACCGAAACTTTTTGCTTTTGGGCAATTTTCTGCATGTCAAAGGACCAGTTTTTACCTCATGATTTAGTAAGTTGTTAAACGAAATGAATTTTATGGATTAGTAATACTGTGTCTGATGACTTGCTTGGTGTCATGCCTTGCCGACATGCATTAAGCCCCTTTTTGCCAGACCATGGTTCATTTTTTTTTTCCCAGCAGTTTTAGGGTTGAAATGCACAGTAATTTTAAAAATCTATATAACAGTCCTAGTCTATGTCAAAGTTCTATCGCTGCCTTTCATTAACGTTGTTAATAACATGGTTGGCATCCCATGATCCGCAGATCACTGTTTGTGTTCTAACACTTGCTGGTCCCCTACTAAGTGCAGTTCTATATCTGGCTTTAAAAGTTCGTCCTCGGTACGTTGAACTTTGGAATATTTCACGTTGTCATCGACTTTATACTTCTGTAAATAAATGGAAAAACAACATGTCTATGGAAATAATTAACTTGAAAATTGATTGACGTTTTTAGGTTTTGTATTAACGAACAATTTTAACTAATTAGGCTGTTAAGAATGATTCAATGCTCTTTTGTAGACAGTATGTATCAAGATAACACAGCATAAAAAGTGCAGTCTGATCTTGATTGTAAAAAGTCCGTTTTTTTGCCAAATCATCTATTCAGCACATCAACGGTAAATTTTTCCTATGTGTATACTTTCATGGGTATTTTTCTGTCTTACACGCCGATAGATTCATATTTCTTTTCCGTTCACCATGTGTAAGGCTGGCGTTCTGCAATGCCTTGCTCAAGGATATTCCTGTGTTAATAGTGACGCATGACGGGATCGTGCCAGGATTTCATGATTACAAGGTCAACTCAACAGTCGGCTACAAAAAAGCAATGGCTATAAACATTACATTGTTGAACAGAACAGAAATATGTGCGAATTAAAAACATCAATAGAAGAAAAAATAAAATACAACTGTAAAATTACGTACCTCATATAAATTGAAAGAAAATTACAGAATCAAAATATGATAAAAGCTTATATGGATGCACCCCAGAATTATTTGAGCGGGGCTCTGGCAAAAAGGGGGTTTAATGAAACCCCGAGTTCGAGCCTGACTGGAAGCACTGGGTTTTTCGTGGGGGGGGGGGGGGGGTGGGTGTGTCCTTAAGCAAGACACTTCAAAGCCTTAGCCTATTACTGGTGAAAACCAAGTCATACATGAATAAGCGAGCTGTCGCCGTAATATGATTGAAAAAAAAATGTTGAAAGCGGCGTAAAACACCAATCAATCAGCCAATCAACCAATCAATCAATCAATCAACCTAACAACCAACCAGTATATCGAAATGATTTTGCAGAGCCGGGATACCAGCATACGACCACTGAATTACCAGCATTGTACGCTACCGACTGAGCTTCAAGGCTCCCATGAATAGGTTTTGACTTACATCTGTATGGTCCACACCGAAACGCAAAGGTTTTCTGATCTTTTCTGGTAAAAACGGGAATAGAGTATCGAATAGCGGGCATATAAGTCGGGGATCCACGGTTTTCGGATCTTGCTTGCCTACAAAAACAGATACTTGTCATTATTGTATATTTGAGATTTATATAAACCAAAAGCTAGTACAAGTGTCAAAGTCTTTACCAGACGAAAAAAAAAAATTAGACTTATCAGATGTGACAAAAATTGGTAGACGACAATTTATTCCATGTTTTTCGGTATTTTGTAGGAAATGATTGTGGCCTATGGTTTAATAATTTCACCGTTTCGACCTGTGAATTTACCGATTGATAACCACACTGGCACGGAAATACCGAGAGCTGCCCTGTACTTCGCAAGTCCCAACAAAAAAGGAGTTAGAAGCATGATTTTTTTTTATTTTTCAGTAACAGAGGGAAATTTATAATATCTCGTGAACATCATACGGTAATATTTTCACGACTAGCTGCGCCACTCGTGAAAATATTACCGATGAGTTTCACTCGAAGAAATAAATTTCGATTTTTCACCGAAAAAGAAAAACAGTATTCTCTATTTAACTGTGGCTTCATTGATGGATTTTTGTTTTTGTTAAAGTAAAAAATATTGTTTGAGAAGGAGAATGTGCTTGTAACCAGCATCATGCAAAATTCCCACAATTCTTTACGATTTTTCTATAAATAGTTTAATCCCAGTAGGAAATACCAGAGTGTTTTTTTGTTTTGTTTTGTTTTGTTTCTTTTACGCTGCTCTTTCTTATCTCGTATTTTGCCAGTTGTTGATTCACCTTATTCACTGATGGGATATTTTTGACGTTTGGTACGATAATAAAAATCTGAATCGCTCCCTTTAATGAGGAGTTTTCATACTCAAACAAACAGTTGAAATAAACGGAAACTGATCGTATCCTTTTGTTTTGCCCTTACTTTGACAAAAATAGCCTTTCCTCTAATTAAACCTTTACAAAACAATCCCAGGTTTTCACAAGCCTTGGAAAGAAGGCTTTTGAAAACATAGTGGGAAAAGGAGAAAATGCTGGGAACCAGCATTTTCTCCTTTTCCCACAATGTTTTCTACCCCATCAGAGAGCTTAAGTTCATTTGTACCAATCTTGAATTTGTCGTCTGCAGATGTTTTGAATTTGAAAAGAGACTAAAATTTGTCGTTTGGTATAGGGTAAACTCATTAGCACCCGACACAAATTTGCATCAGGAGAATATTTTAGAATACACAGGGATATAAACGATAGTAGTATAGGTAACTAGACTGGGCCAGCTGGCCCAGTCTAGTTACCCTGAGGGAAATTTCTGGCCCGGTCTGCTTCCCCGGGTAAGTACTCCGGGCCAGATTCCGGTCAATTTGGAAAATTTTTGGTCGATTTGGGTAAAAAAAATGGCACTTTCTGGCACTTTCTGGCATTTTTGCTTCCCCCCCTCCTGGCCCAGTCTAGTTACCCTGAGGGAAAATTTGTCCCCAGAGTGCTTCCCCGGGTAAGTACTCCGGGCCAGATTCCAGTTATTTGGAAAATTTTCGGGTGACAATTTGAAAAGATAGATCTTTCATGGTAGATGGTTAGCCCTGAAAAGGGCTGTTTTGTTTGGAGATTGTGTTTTTTATGCACAACCTCCAACTTTCCCACAGGCCGGACAGCTGCTCCCCGCTCGTCTTTTGAGCCTTTTCATCTGGCTTTCATCCAAGTCGAAGTTCAACGAGAATGGTGGCTCGTTATCATCATCCCAACATTCTGTTGTCGGGATGACAATCTCCTTCTTCTTCTCCTCTCTATGTATCTCTGCCAGCTGTCTATTTATTCTCTCTATCTTCAGATTGAGGGTCTCAGCCAGTCTCATCAGATTTCTCACGTTCCTCCTGAGATCTTCCATCGTGAAATGAAAATGATAAAATAGAGTCGGCTTTTATAGCTTTTCAGCAGGATTGAGTTGTCTCATGACGTCATTTTCTCCTATATTTTCCCGCTTCAGCGTTTCATGTTTTTTTTGACTCCGAATTAACGTTGACCAATCCATAGCTTTGTTACAATTTCTTGTTCAGGACAGAAAAAACTTGAGTTTGATTATCTTGTGTTTTTTCTGACTATGCCTTGACTTTGTTTGTTTGACAAATTGAAAAAGTTCTTTTCTTGGTACATGGTTAGCCCTAAAAAGGGCTGTTTTTTGTGTGAAATACACTTTTTAACCTCTCTTTTCTCTATTCATATTTTCCGCTGGATATGGGATCTGTACCAGACGCTCCACTTCATGTTTGATACATCTGATACGTTCTCTTTCTTCTAACCAGTATAGGAATGCAAGGATAATTGTCAATCCAAACATTGTGAATATCGGCTTATCTCTACGATAGTTGAGTAGTAAATGGGAGTTTTTTTAGTGTTTACATTTGGTAAATGTTGACCAATGCATATTTTGTTACATTTTTTCTTTAGTGTTTTGAGTTTTAGTTGACAATTTTGAAAGAAAGATCTTTTCATGGTAAATGGTTAGCCCTGAAAAGGGCTTTTTTAGGAAGATTTAATGAACTGTTAAGACCTACAATTCTTCTGGTTGAATTACTGGGATGATTTCACATCCGCAGAATTCACAGCAAACTGTAGATCCCTCATCATCATCAAAAAATCCTTCGTCTGGATCTGGACAATTATGCTTCTGGCCAAGATAGTCCAGGAGTGTAAAGCATTTTCCACACTCTATCTGGCATCTGCTTGCACAGTGAGGACAGAGAAGAATCTGAACCATGCTGAAGTATTTATGTTTTGTGAGAAAAAAACATCGCGCTTATATAGTTCACAGCATGGATTGACCTACTTGTCTCATGTTTTTAACTCCGAATTAACGTTGACCAATGCATAGCTTTGTTACAATTTCTTGTTCGGGATAGAAAAATAGAGTTTGATTATCTTGTGTTTTTTCTGACTATGCCTTGACTTTTTCTGAGTTTAATTCTTCTGAGAGAAAGAATTGACAAATTCGAAAAAGTTCTTTTCTTGGTAGATGGTTAGCCCTGAAAAGGGCTGTTTTGTTTTTTAGTGGTTGTAATTTTTTCAACTTCTAATGACAGCAACCGAAATTCGCCTGACAGATGGGGCATACTCCAACTCTTTTTGTAATCGTCATTACTCCGTTATTGAAAGTTATCTTTCTCCCAAATTTGACATCAACTAAAATAATATCAGGTGTTGTCTTTAAGAATAGTTGAACTATTCTTTCACCGAGATCTTTGAACGGTTGTGATATACGGTGTAGTTGTACGGGCTGAGTGTTTAGTAGCAATATCTGCTGCCCGACATCTAGATAGTCTTTGAGAGCCTCACGCAGTTGATGGTTGATCTCCTTCATATTGTTCTGCTCCATATTGATTTTTAACTTCCGAACTGGTCGAGAGTTGAGAGTCGAATGATGAATGTATTGGGAAATATCAGCCTTTCTTTATACGATAGCAGGAGGATTGAAAAAATAAGAGCGCGGACCTGGCGGAAAGCATATACATTTTTCCCAAACTACGTTTTCATGCTAATATAGTAAAAAAGTTATGACTCGTAGCATGGGGAAAAATGTAAGCAGATTGGAGTCTTTTTGGGAAAAACAGAATGAAGAACTCGACTGCTTTTTTGAACTTTTTTATTGAACAGAACTGAAACAATGAACTGAAACAATGAACTGAAACAATGAACATATTTACAATAAAACTTAAAAAGACAAAAAATGAACATAATATCAATGAACTGTTAACAATAAAAATTCATTTTTGAAAATGTTTTTTTTCACTGTTTGTGGGGAGAAGTCTCTGAAATTTTCTTGTATAGATTTCCATAGTGTTGATTAAACCACGATGATACATTTCGATCGTTTCGATGGTGTTCCGTTGAGAGAAATTTCTGTTGAAGATATTTCTGTATATTATATCCTCTGGCAACAGCATCCAATGCGAAGATACAGTAAATTCCGCAAACTTTACCCTGTAGGCTCTGAAGGGTTTGTCGATTGTATCTCCACGAATAAGAATGATTGTCTAAAAAGTTAATAATTTCTGGCTCAAGTGGTGGTAGCCCGTAGGGATCAAAGTATAGTACATTGCCATTATTATCAAATATCACGGCCACCCAGTGTTCTCCTGAACCGGTTGATTTCTCTGTGTTCACAATGTAGGCTTTCACATGATTGGGTTTTTGTCGAGGCAACTGATCTTTTGCACAGACTTTTGCCTGTAGATTTTTTATCCATGTTCCATGATCCAATATGTATTGAATTTCAGAAGTATACATTTTTTCTAATCACTTTTCCAGGCTTGTTTTACTTTGTCACACCAATATTTTAAGAACGACTCCGTGATATCAGATAGAATGTTTTGTTTTATATTTCGCCAAAATCTGTAGGCTTCCGCATAGTCAGTTTCATCGAGTTTCATTTCTACGAGCTCAGGATACCATTTTTTCATGATTCTGTATGGATTTAATTCCTTCATGGCTTGTTCTATGAACATATCTGTATGTTCTTGTCTATCCTTGAATAAACATAGTTCATGCTGTATTTGACTGGGATGATCCACTTGACATCCGTAACACTCGTTGCGAACTTCACTAACTATTAGATTTTGTAGTTCTTTAATCATATGTTTTTCAAAGCTGTTGTGAATGTCATTTTTCCGAGTAGAAAGACATTCTGAGCTGGAATATTTCACTTTTTCTGCTTCTTTTCTCAGTGAAATAGCAAATCTAACTCCCGACATTGTTTTTAGTTCTTTAGTCCTGTAGATAGTCCTGAAAAGGACTGTTTTTTCTGATATATCGTTCAAAAGTTAATTAGTCCTGATAAGGACTGTTTTCGATCTATCTTTCAATAGTTGATTAGTCCTGATAAGGACTGTTTTTGTGAAAGCTATCTTTTTTCGATCAGAGAGTTTCTGTTGATTTTTTCAAGATTAATAATCTGTGATGATTTCTCTCAAACTGTTGATTTCAATCTGATTGTCAAATTCAGCAAAGACAATAACGTTGATCACTGTTGCCAAGGCTTGTGCGAATTGAAGCTCAATGCGAAGACTTCCAGTTTTTATAGGATGAAGTTGTCCTTCTTCACTACCTTGATCAGCTGTCAAATCGTACCCCCACAAACAGTATCCGCCGATATAGTCTTCTTTAGCAATATCAAATGATTTATTGAGTCCTAAGGCTGAGACAGCCTGATACATAGACAAATATGATTTCAAATACAACCCATTTTCAAAGTCAGGCTCAAAGGGTCTGTTATGAATACTATGTCCATTACATGATACATCTATTTTTGATAGATTAAAGTGTTGAAAGAAAAATGGATTGTTAGCATAAGCCCCATTATAAGCAGCATTTGTTACCATTGCAATGAAAACACGTTTTGGAAGCTGTCCTTGAAACAAATGATCTTCAATTTTAGACTGAAGTCCATTACCGATAGTAAACGTCTTTACTTCTACCCTACGGATAGGGATTTTCATGTTTTGCTGAGCTATGAGATGATTTAGATCATTTGCAACAACAGGCAACAATTCAATATTTCGTACATGAAGACTGACTGTTTCCATTACAATTTTTGCATCTGGTGCAGCAGTACCTCCTGTAAGGCAAAAGTTTGGTGAGGCTCTGTTTAATCTAAGTCTGATTTCAACTCCATTAGGTAAATATTTTTCTTGCTGAAATAGATCAAGATGCAATCGTCCGAAAAGCTCTGCAGTTCTGCTTAGACCGATTACACCGATTCTGTTTACTAGTCCGGTATTTCCCGCATCATGGTTGAGTGTTTCAAATTGGCCACTGGTGTCTTCAATCCAAAGTGCACCAGCTTTCAAATGCGTAGTTTTGCTGTCAGCATTATAGGACAAAAGATTTTCGATATATGCTCTGTACGGATAGGTGTCTGAATTACTGCTGATTAGTTTATTATTTAGATACAAATCGACGCTGCTAAACATACTATGCAGGAAATTGTTTACAGGTGCCACATTTGAACCGACTTCTAAATTAGTACCGTCAGCTTTAACGATTTTGAATTTGATATACAAATACGATTGTGACAAATCTGTCCAATGTTCGGTTTGAGGTGGTATGATGAATTCTATCGGCGAATTGCTTGTCAAAGATGCTATTGGAAAATGTTCAACCCATTGACTTTCTTGCATCGTTGTCATTGTAGGTGGTACAGAAAGAACATTGAGTTCTGATTTACTGCATTCACAAGATCCGTTTTGCATCATTTTTATATAATATATATAATATATATAATTTTCAATCAAATATATCGAGAGTCCTTGATCTACTGTAATGATTTCTTTGTCTTTTATTAATGATCTTGCCCTTGCGAGATCGAGAAGATGAATGACGTGTCTTTTGTGATTTTCTTTTATTTATCCCCGGTATTAACTGTTGTGCTAGATCATGAATAGCTTGTTTTCCCCTTGAAATTACAACTTTTTTAGGGTTTTCACCACGTAAAAGGATATCTCCTACCGCTCCTAATCCTTGTCTGAGTCCTTCTTTTTTTACAGCATTCAACCCAGATTTGACCAAGGGTTTAAGCAATGGAGTCACTGTTTTAAGTGCTGATCTAAATAGAGAACCTAGACCGTAGCCGTACTGATGTTTTTCGCCGCGATAAACTGGTAGCATTTTTTTTGGTCGAATATTTAAATATTTATTTGTTAGATATTTTTATTTTTCTGTCTGAAATGTAACTTGACGATTGTCTTACCAATAATAAAATGAAACGGTATACCAGAATCCCCTGTTATTTGAATGTGAATAGTATCGAAATCAGATTTCGAAACGGGGACGTAATGCGGTAATGTAATTTCATGGTTGATATGTTGGGTTTCATAATTATTTTCACTTGATATGCTTGGTTTGAACGGAAGAACACGAAGTATGGGAGCCAATGTATCACCCACTATAGTGTATTCAGCAATATCTGAATAAACAAACAGATGATTGTACCCAGCATCAATGTTAGGACTGTATTTAAATACATCTAAAATATTTCTATTTGAATGAATTATCTCATTTTTGAATTCTGGTGATCCTCCCAGTTTTAAAAACAGCTGTGGATGAAATTTGATTCCGGTTCTTGTTATATTTGTGAATGCCAATTTCGGTCGTTTGCTTGAGGTTGAATAGCTAATAGACACCCCGATTGAATGCTTCTGAAAGATTTCACTTAGGTTATTTTGAACCAATTCTTCCATTACCTCTATAACATGTTTTGGTGAAGTGTAACTACCCGGTGGAAAATTAAATCCAATTGACCATTTTACTGCTTCACCTTTTGCGTCTCGTTTTATTGGAATTATCTTCATATTATCTCTTCTTCTATCTGCCGCTGCTGCTGCATTGTATAAGTTAACATCTGCAGTTATAATTTCGAACTTTGCTTCTTCTTCAGTTATGTTTAAAAACTGAGAGGGGGTAATAAGATGAACTAATGCAACTTCCCAATTTTCCCTGTCAATATGAATTGTTTTTGGTAAATGAACTTTAAAACAGCACTGTGTGTTTGGATAAAGTTCTATGGAACTATCGCTAGGTAGAGTAAGATAAAACGAATTCATTTTTAAATTTTTTAAATTTTTTTGATTTAGTATTTTTTACTGTCAACGAGATCAGCCCCACTAGTTGTTTTTTGTCCAGACTTTGTGAATTTTAACCCTGGAGATGGAAGAATATACCCGAGTGAACTGCTTAACAGTATCAACCACAATTCACGATCTTGACTTTGAATACTTAAATGTACTATCGAGGTTGCAATAATTGCGTAAATGACTAATATCTGTGAAATATACGTAAACTGATTCTTTGGAACACGATTTCCACAGCAGTTGTAATTTTTAGTACTAACACTATCGACACTTTCTGTCCCAGTCTCAATGTTTGACTGCGAATTTATCATAATTGTATTGTCTTTTTATTTTTGCCGATCAAGATACCAAATGCGATTCTGGTATCCAACTTTGAAATTTTTTTGGATAACCTTTCCAATTGACTTTTATTTCTTTGATTATTTTTTTACCCTCACGTCTTGTACGTCTATCAAGAACTGAATCAATTTCATAAATTTCATCATCTTTTATCAATTGAAGTTCGTATTCATAATAAGTCCCCAAAATTTGTTCACCCTCTAAATCTTTTATTTTATAGGTGATAGGTGAAAATGTCTTGTTAACATGAGTGATTTCAAATATTTCTTGAGTCCAATTTGGTAAATAACCTTTATCAAATGTACGTTTTGTTTTATTGATACGAACACGATCTCCAATTTTGAATTTTGGCTTTTTTGTCATTGCAATTGTCGATAAACGAGGATACAGATTTTTTGAAATTTCTGCCTCATTTGATTTTGTTACCATTGCAGGAGATGTTTTGATACTTCTGTGAAAAGTATGATTGTAATTCTTAACTAAAGAATTCAATACGTCAATGTAACGTCTTGTTTTCTTGTACGTAAAGTATTTCCACATTCTCGTTTTTAAAGTGCGTTGAAATCTTTCAACAATACTTGCTTTCGTCTCTGGATTTTCGGTGGTAAAGAAATGAATCTGATTCTTTTTCAAGTATTGCTGAAACAGCCTGTTTTTGAATTCCGAACCTTTATCTGTTTGAAGTGATAAAGGTTTCCGATTTGATTTCTGAACAATAGATTGAAATGCTCGAATCAAAGTTTTTCCCATCTTATTTGGAATAGGGATAACCCATGAAAATCTTGAAAACACGTCAATTATACAAAGTAAATATTTCTTGTTATCATTTTGTCTTGCTAAATGTTGCATGTTAGCCAAATCAGCCTGCCATTGATAGTCTATACCACTTACAATAGTTTTTCGTCTTTTGAAACGACGACGAATTGGTTTATGTAAGGTATAGGTGGATTCACCTCGTAACCACTCTTGAACATCTTTGTATCTTATTCCTTTCAAAACAGATTTTGCAGCGTGATACAATTGCTTTATTCCAGTAAATGCGACAGTACTTTTGGGATCATAAAACAATTTTCTTAACACGTAATCAAGTTTGTAACCAAGTTTGTAATCAAGTTTAGGCTTTACCAGGATTCCCATGACTGAAGCGTTTTACGGCTAGGGGTCTTTTTTATAGATTTTGGTGGAGTTAACAACTCTTTAGTATAGAATCGTCTCAGTCTTTCTCTTTCTTCAGGTTTCATGTATGGAGATGATTCTTTTATTCTTTTTGCAGATTTTTTAACACTTCTTGTAAGCGATTTCCTTGCACTTTTTTGTACGCTTTTTGGCGTGTGAAATAAGTGATCGGATTCGCCGTAGGATTCTTCATCTTCACTCACTGATTTACTCAGTGATTTACTCAGTGATTTAGTCAGCGATTTATCTTGAGCTTTTTGCATCCATCTCCATCTATTTGAGTTACCAATAACTTCTCGCGGTATATTGCTTTCGTGTAATGCCTTTGAAAAAGTTTTCCACCCTCTAGGTTCAGTACCTTTTCTCTGACGAATTGTATCATTGATAAGATCGATGATATTGGAACCATGAATGCGTACACCTTTATATGACACGACTCCTTGTTCGTCCCAAGTTAAATTATTGTTATCTTTTATCATACTCAAAAGTAACTCAGCTTTTCTTTTCATGGTTTTTGGTACGCTTTGCAAAATTTGATCATGCAAGGTAACAGATGCTGATTTCTGTATACTGTCATCATTTTTTGTCGTTGGAAGTGAGTTGAACAAAGTCGGTCTTGCTTTTTGAACCGAATTTTGTAACTTAAACAAAGTTTCACCATACCTTTGAGCCTTTTCTGTTTCTGACAAATCAGTGCTTTGTAAAATATGACCCATATCCTGTCGAAGATGTGCTGCATCCACAACTTGCGGATTGGGTGGTAAACGAGGTTTATGATATTGCTCGTCTTTCCAACGATTCATATTTTCTAAAACCTGATAAGGCACGATAACCATTTTTTTAACAGACATGATTTTATCTATAAGATTTTTTATCTATAAGATTTTTTATCTATAAGGCTTTAAGTGCTCCTCCTATTCCTCCGATAACGGCTTTTCCTAACAATGGTAATAATGCAGGTGCAAGTAATGAAAGAAATCCACCTTTTTGATTTAATATTTGTTTTTTATTTTTTACAGAAGCCGATTTCGAAGCTAAACGTCTGATATGTTGTCGGCTTGAATACAATTTCTTCTTCTGAGCTGATGATAAATGTACATTGCCTTTTAAAACGTTATGACAACATTCCGATATACATCTTATCACTTCGGGTGATGAATCTTTTACAAGTTTTTTACGTATTTTTGGTGTAGCCTGCATCATGGCCATAACCATTGAACCATGTTTTTTTATCAGAGGCGTTTTCCTTTTCATGTTGACTTTAACTCGATATCGGATTAAATGATAATACAACGTCCATGCAGCTATCATTTATACCTGATGTTTTTAACATACTGTTTTTCAAAAGAAAAGTTTTTAACATACTGTTTTTAACATACTGTTTTTAACAGTCAGAATTACTTTTTTAACATACTGTCTTTTACAGTCAGAATTACTTTTTAACATACTGTTTTTAAGAAAACTGTGAATAGAGAGCGTCAACCAATGTGTCAGCGCTAGCCATGGATGAATCCACGGGAACGGTTCTTCCTTTCCCAAGGTCAAGCATCTGTTTTTTTTCGTCAAGTTTATATCTTCCTGTACCGAGGTTATATCGTAGCATATCTTCTATCATCCGTCTATATTTTCTTAATCCTTTTTTATGTTTAGCCAATGTATTTGGAGACCAAGCGACGGATGGAATTCTTTGAAACGCTATTTTTTTGCCTGGTAATATAAATCTTGAATACTTTCTTTGGTAATTCCGCATTCTTTCACCAAGTATTTCCTCTCTAGATTTTGGATATTGTTGATGTTCTGAAATGGTACTTGCTACAGGGGTTCGTTTTCGGGTAGTAACAAATCTTTCATCAATCGTAATTGGAGATTTTTTCTTTTGAGATTTTTTCTTTGGAGATTTTTTCTTTGGAGACTTTTTCTTTTGCGGAGCACGCTTTCTTGGAGATTTTTTCTTTTTTGGAGATTTTTTCTTTTGCGGTGCACGTTTTCGTGGAACACGTTTTCGAGTTTGTCTTTCAACTCCAAATTTTCTGATGGTTTTTACTCCATCCCATCTCAGTAAGCTTCTGATAATAACACCGCCTAGAAATCCTCCCCCTCCAGGTTTTAAAATGATTTTACGTTTACTTTCCTCGTCTATGGATGGATCTGCTAACCGTTCAATATCTGTTCTATGTTTTGTCATGTACGTTGTGGTTTGTTTTGGTAATTTGATTTTATTTTCAATGATGTTTTGCGCAGCCAACGTAAACCATTTTAAAATTTCTTTTAAACCTGCTTTTAACACAGCTTCTCTTTCATGTCTATCGGTTTGTTGGCTTAAATTTCGCAAAGCAGCTAAAACTGAACTCGATGTGGCTGGTAATGCCATGTTTACTCACGGGCGTGAATCATAAAAATGATTTATGTTCAAAATGTAATTCCCTTTTAAGCAAGAATTTTGCATAAAGTTTTTTAAGCAGGAGAATAAATAATGGGGCCTCTTTCATCTCCTTGTGTACGCCAACGATGAAATATATCTGCTCGTAGTCTTAATTCTTTATTTGTTTGTGAATGAAAATCTATGACTAAATAACCATGATCCATCGATGTAGCATCTTCATAAGCAGGTAACAAATGTGGGGCTTGCATTTGGTGAGCTAGTGTTTTAATCTGATTCTTATCTCGTTCATTTCGAAATAAAATCATATATCTGGAATTAAGACTTATGGTTCGACTCGATTTCGACTGCTGAAACATATTTTGCGTGATGTAAATCACACTTGCATTACGATGATGTCCTTTTCTTGTAAACCAAAGTTTAATTTTTTCCTCATCTTTTTCACCCAACATATCATCAAAGACAATTAAATGTGGAATAGATACATCACTGACAATTTCGTTTTCATCGTCAGGAATTCCCTCCACGAATTTTATCAATTTGAACTGTGAATTGAACTTTTCTTGCATAAGATTGTAAGCATGCTGCCATTCTTTGTAACACCAAACAACTCTTTCAGGAACGATGTTGAACAAGTCTTCTCGATAGTCAATTAATTTATGAACGAACTCTGTTTTTCCGCATCCACTCGGTCCTGTGATGAAAATATTACAAGGGTGTTGAAATAATATGGATTGTACATCCATATTTTTTTAGTTTTCTCGTTAAAGGCTATTGATAAAATGACAATATCAATGAAAATAAAAGCATTTTTATTGAACAAATTTTATTGACAATTTTTATTGAACAATGAAAAAACATTTTGTATTGAACATTTTTTTACAATGAAAAAACATTTTGTATTGAACAATTCTTACAATAAACATTTTTTACAAGGCAAATTCACAGATACCTCGATTTTTCCACTTGTCTTCATGTTCCACAACAGTTTTGTGCAATTGTTCATTGCCCAAAAACAAACTATATACACTGTCCAAACCACTATATTCACACGTTCCTCTAATTTCGAAGACGTTTTTGAATACTGCTTTTGACGAAAGAGTTGAAAGTACGATTTTTTCTGTGACATCTCTACCAAATAGGAGATACCCTTCCATGATATCCACCCCTTCTGCATTATCTCTTGATTTTGTATACCGTAAGTAAAAGTTAAACAGGACTGATTTCATTTTCAGTAGATTCAGATAACTTTCTTCTGGTCTTCCTATGATAATGAATCGCCATCGACTTGTGGCTTGCAACTGTTTAGTGAAATAGTCACTTTTCCACAAACAAGCTGTTAAATACCCTTTGATAGGGGTATCGAAGTTTGACTCAGTTATTAGCATTGTAATAAAGTCGTGCATGCTATACAATTTACAAGATGTCTCTCCTTTTGCAACTCCCTTGTGCAATTTATCTATCCAAAATTGCACACATCTGAATTTAAGCTTAAACTGTGTTCCTTCATCGAGCGTGTGTTGTCGAACAAATTCTCCATAAACTTTTTCACGTAGCTCAATGGGTAACGGTAACACAGTTGCCATTTTTCACTGTTTTTAAAAACGTCTTACTTTATCTGTCTACCACAAAACAATGCGCTATAGAAATTTATTTTCTCAGACTTTTATAACCATAGGGGACCGTATCAGTATCGTTTACAATAACTCTTTTGGTATAGACAGAGCGAAACGTTTTTGTCTGCGCTTCGCTGGTCACTGTTCTATCTCTATGTCTTTTAATTTTACAATCATACTGAATTTTGATTTCTATCGTACGATCCAAAGCACATTTTGAATAGGTATCGAAATTCACCACCTGCTTGGTATTGTAATCCAAAGTAATTCCCTTCACTTTACATTTACTTATCTCTTCTCCATCTTTTGTTTTCATTTTGTAAGCATAATTTTTAGGTCCAAGCCCTCTGAATTGGGTAATTTTACAGTCAGGCTCTTCATCAGTCCATTTTCCTAACCTACTGTTAATAATGGATGGGTTCCATAATTCAGGATCATGAATGTACATACAACTATCTGTATCGAAATACAGAACTCTATCTTTTAACTTTTCAAGAACGGCGTACAATTCCAACCTTGCATAAGCTGTTACGTAAGACCCTACTATCACGTTGGCTGTAGCGTGGGTATCAATATGTTCCAATTTTGATTCATAGTTAACCAAGATGAATGGACAGTCCTCGTCAAAGATTTCTACATGCTTTACAATGAAATTGGGATTGGTGACTAATTCGAAATATTTAGACGGATCACTGATGTATTCCGTCTGAGTCAATTTTTCACGCTGGGCTAATTTCCCCCAAAGACAGTTCAACATAATCTTAGCAAACGATCTTCTCCCAGGGTTTTTTTGAATACAACTTGGATCAAGACGTACCCCTTCAGCCTTCTCATATTCACAAACGAATTGATCTTTTTCCGAATCTGATTGACACCAATTTGGGTAACCACTGGCTTCTTGCTTAATTTTCAAGAAATTATCCACATAGCCTTTAAAGAACTGATCCGAAACAGAATTGAAATGCCAGATTTCATACACTTGTATTAGCCGATAGCCACAGTCAAGAGCTTTGAATAATTCAAAGGTAACCCAAGTTCCGACCAAAACCCTCTCTTCTTCACCATGGATACAAATGTTTGAACTTTCTTCTGCACATTTCATACAGAGTGGAAACATCATTTTATTGTTACAGTGAACTGGGAGAACGGGGTGGAACAAATCAGTTGGAGGTAAAACTTTGCATTTGATTAAGCCCTCATACTGACGAATATTGTTCATATCAATATTCTCACTAGTCAAAATTTCTGGTTGGCCTACAGGATAGGATTTATGTTTACAAACATAAGGGTACAGAGAACAGATATCAATGTACTTGATTTCCTTCTTGCTTTTTTCATCAACATCGTAGCTAATTTTTATGGCATTACATCTTCCCCCAGACAACCCCTCCCTCGGATCGATGGGATCCAAATGTGGATATAACTTTTCAATGAGTTTTTTGTACTCTTTATTCTTCATCTTAGCATCGAATTCGTGCTCCCAAATGGTCACGACATTATACCCCATTTCTATGATATCTCCTATACGTTTAAAAGTATGATCGTACAATTCATCCATGGGTCTCCCATTGATAGGGTTGATCTGTTTTCGATCTGTATAACATACAGGACAACCATGATACAAATCCCCAAGGAACTCATAGACCGTGTTTGATTGACGGTGAAAACCGTCTACAGTATATCTTCCAATTTGAACTTCCCCACCATTTTTTGCATGGCGAATATGAATACCTTTTTCCCGAGCTACACTTTGAATCCAACGTATCGCTTTCATAGAAAAACGACGTCTGGACGAATCTTTACTTGAAATGATAGCAATTTGATTTTCTGGCAAATATTTGCTTCGCCAGACTTTGTTACAGGCATCGGCGATGGTAATTGCCTCTAAAAATGGACAGATACCACCCTGTTCGATAAACAGCTTTCTGAATTCAGCACATCCCCGTCTTAGGATATCGACATCTGACCTACAGTACGATTCCATCTCTTTTTGAAAATTGAATTCCTCACCCTTTTGAACTTTATCATTATACCAGACTATGAATTTCGACCTACCCTCTTCAGACATTGAGTCGGGCTTGTAATAAGACATATCCAAGTATGGTCCAATATAACTCCAGAATTCGTCTGTATTTGCCCAGTGAGGAAAGTAACCTTTTTTCATTTCTTGAAGACCGAATGTGGCTGGAAATTTCGCCAGCCCAAAGTTCATGAAATTGAAGGAATCGATCAGACGCACACCGTTCAATTCTAACTTCATAATATTGTTTCCATTCATGATCAATTTTGGAACTTTTAACCCAACTTTAACAATATAGTTAAGAATGAACTGGCCGTCATAACCTTTGAGATTATGAGCCATAGCTGTGACTCCTTTGTGATGTTTTGAAAAGAGCCACTTGCAAAATTGACTCAAAGTTTCTTCTCCTTGAAAAATAACTTCCCTACCCTCTTCAAATTCACTGCATGTAGAACAATGAAAATCAAGTGGTTTATCGATACAATCATCACAGGCTCTATGTGCTATACAATAATTTGGGATGTGCAGCCCTGTATCTTGTTTGCATTCAAAATCAAAGAAAATGAACTGTGGTTTTTTGACTAGAGAAGAACTCGTCTCATCATCGCTGTCGTGTTTCATCTTACTCTGGTAAGGCTGAATATAACACCGATGAGAAAAGTCAACTATCTTCTTGCAGAGGTGACACTTTTTCTTTCCCTTACAGATATGATTTCCCTTTCTGACAAGATACTGTACACCACATTTTGAACAGAGTTTCACTAATTCACAAATGGATTTCTTTTCTTTACCTTGAACATTTCTGTGATTTTCAAAGCATGCTGCACTAAAAAATCGCCGATGACACTTGGAACAGACATACTCTTTGCATTCTGATGGACATTTTCCAGCACGATAACAACCTTTGCAGATTTTTGAGCAAGCATGATTTTCCCGAGCGTTATAACCCACATCACAGAACTCACAATAATTTGTACAACTAAAAAAACCTTTGATGGATTTGATATAGTCATAATGGTTTTGATGAAAGTATAAATGTATGATCTTACTATTGTCTTTCACTTCTGGATGTTCAAATATTTTCCTCGTTTTGGAATGCTGGTCGTGAACTTTAATGACATAGTCTTTTTCATACAAAAACAATTGAATTTTTTTGAATTCATCAATTCCTACAGACTGTGTTGGTAAAACTCCAGCTTCATTCATCAATTTCTCGGCTTCAATCTTTTGAAGAGCATGGTCTGAATGACGAATATTACTCCATCTCCGATTCCATACTTCGTTGTTTTCACGTTCATGGTGGCAAATTCCCACAACAACGGCTCTTGCAAAACATAATCGATCATGGTTGTTAATTTGAATAACCGATTGTTTCTTCTTGGCAAAAACCTTTGAGTCCAATTCCGACGAATTATATTTCACTTTCCCGCTACCACATGGAGGTATTGTATGTGTAATGTCAAATGTCATGGATCCGTCGTTCAAGACAAAATCTGTATTTGACTGTAAAACTCGTTCAATTTCATTCAATATAGTTTCACCTTGCAGCTGTTCTGTAGCTAAAAAGGGAATATGAATCCCCATCTCCAATGAAGGATGATCGATGCTAATTCTAATCATATCTGTCGGGTTTGCATCTAACTTTCGAATGATTTCATGGGTAACATTGTCAAATAATCCAAGCAGTCTCTGGGGTGATAATTCTTCAAATTTCTTAAAACTCACCGACAATACATGTGATTCTGTTCTAAATTTTCTCGACTTCTTTTTTCCTCTTTCTATTAAGTCATACAGACTTTTCATATCCAAAGTAGAGCTGCTGTTTTCTTCTTTCAAAGATTTTTCATCGCTTTCGCTGTCACTTTCTTCTTTCAATGGTACAGTTTTTTTCTTTTTTGGTGGAAATGACTCATCGTCACTGTCACTTTCTTCTTTCAACGGTACAGTTTTTTTCTTTTTTGGTGGAAATGACTCGTCGTCACTATCACTGTCTGAATAAACTATTATTCTTTTTCTTTTACCCATCGTTTCAGCTCTGGTTGAGAAGACAAAATGAAGCAAGCAAGAAAAAATCTAACAATTTATAGACTCTTTCCTTGCAGTAGTGTATAAATAGAGACGTCGACTGTGAAAATCTCATTATTTCTCTGACCAACCTCAGACAGAGCAGTCGATAAAAGAAAATGAGCGAGTTCAAGCTGCAAAATACATCACCACTTAGAAAGAGGATGGCGTTGTATGTTAACCCATACACCCATGATTATGAGATCAGCAATATACCACCACAATATCAAGTTAAACATAACGGCGTCTACGTGGGATCATTTCTATCCCACCAACATTTAGCAGAAAAAGATGTTTACCGTATGACCAGCTACAGAGTTTTGGATCGATCAACGATCGACAAACGATATGGGATGAATGGCGTGAGAACAAATATTTGTTTTACGTGCAACAAAACAGGGCATTGGGCCAGAGAATGTCCAGAAAAAGAAAAGCAGACAGGAGAAAATGTTTTTGTCTATGTGGATCCACTCAACCATGACATCAAAATTTCACCAACAGTTGTCAAGCTCCAACATATGAAATACGTCGGGGTAGTAAATTCATTCTGCAAATCATTCAGCGGTGAAAATACATGGAAAAAAAGTTCACCACAGGATACATCATCCGTTGAAACTCAGACCATAGACATGCAGACTGACAACACGGCTATTAAGGATTCAGAGATCTGCAAGATAGCAGATAAATTAGAGACTTTACGGAAAAATCTGGACAAACAAAATCTCATAGATTGCACAAAAAACGAATTTTCTGCAGAGGCGAATTGTTCAAACGGGAAGAAAGAACCAAAAGATTTACCGTTGAAAGAAGAAAGTGACAGTGACGATGAGTCATTTCCACCAAAAAAGAAAAAAACTGTACCATTGAAAGAAGAAAGTGACAGCGAAAGCGAGGAAAAACGTCAAAATAACGAAAAGAAGAAAAAACGACAAAGCAAAAAAAACAACTGTTTCTTTTGCAAATCGACAAAACACGGGAATGAAATGTGTCCAGATATGGTATTAAAAAACAATGAAAGGGGAAAAAAACGTAAGAGTAAATGTGAATCTGACATTCCAAAGAAAAAAAGAAAAACAGCCTAAGTGAAAAAAAGTTTTTTCATTCATTCTGTCTTTTTACAGTTCAAAGTTCTATGACATTCCGAAGAAAAAAGTTTTTTCATTCATTTTGTTTTTACAGTTCAAAGTTTCATTGTAATGAATATTGTACAAAAAAGTTATAAAATAAAAAGTTTTAAATAAACATAAAGGACTTGACTTTTTTTGTTTTTTTTGACAATTCGAAAAAAGTTCTTTTCTTGGTATTGGGTAGCCCTGAAAAGGGCTGTTTTAAAATTAAAGAGAACGTATACTTTACCATTTCAATGAAGGATACATTCTCATTAATTTATTTTGCCAACCGCGATGTTCCGTTGGCGGTATCAACTCTGACAGGTCCGGATATATATTACCCATCTTAACGATTGGGGTACGCGTATAAAACTCATACCCTCTCCTGGCGAAGAACTCCCGAAGAGCTTTATGCTTTACTCTCTTTCTTTCTTCTACTTCGTCTTCTTTCTTTTCCATGGCCTCTTGCTCGCATTTCTCCTTCATTTCTTTCTTATTCTTCCTGCCACCAAACAATCCACAGCAAAATTTCGATAACTTCATCGTGAAATGAGTTAATAAAAGAATAAAAAATGCTGTCTCTTTTATAGCATGACAGAGGGATTGACCTACTTTGATACAGAATTAACAGAATTAAAAGCGCGAACGTGGGCGAGAATATGTAGATAGAATATAACGTACTATATGATCTATCTACATCGTCTAAGAGTATCAAATCCAAAAAATGTAACGAAACTACCGATTGGTTAACGTTAATTCTGTTAATTCCAAGTCAAAGTAGGTCAATCCCTCTGTCAAGCTATAAAAACACCGATTTTTCCCATATATTCATCATTTTGACTCATAGCTCTCGAACATTTCGGAAGTTAAAAATCAATATGGAATACAACTTAAACGACTTCAACTTAGATGCTTTCCTACCAGTGGAAAACAATGGAGACATTCTCTCATCGGCTATGAATTCAGCAAACATCATTCCGACGACTGTATTGGATAACATTTACGAAGAGACGAAACAGTTAAATTCGCAACAAGACTCTATGTTGACTCGGATCTTAAAAGAACTGGAAACATTCAACAAACATTTGGAGGAGATTAAAACTTTAAACACAAACACCGAACGGTTATGGAAAAACATTGAGACACTACGCTATCAAAGACAGAGCATTTCAGCAGTTCCAGTAAAGATTCCTGTGGAGTTTGACTTCGATAAGACAAATCTTCACAAGTTAGTGGACTCTATCGTAACTGTTGTGAAGAAAGAAAAACAACCAAAACAAAATCAACCGAGAAGAACAACAAAACGAAAATCAGAGGAAGACGTTAGCCATCTCCACAAGCGACATGTTGACCAAAAGAGATCTTCACCGACACTGACAGGCCAGGGCAAATACGGGAAAAACATTGATAATTTCAATGACTTCAAAATCCCGAAAATCCCAAGAAGAACAAAGAAAAGCTGTCAGTAGAGAGAAAAAACACAGTCTCCAAACAAAACAGCCCTTTTCAGGGCTAACCATCTACCATGAAAGATCTATCTTTTCAAATTGTCACCCGAAAATTTTCCAAATAACTGGAATCTGGCCCGGAGTACTTACCCGGGGAAGCACTCTGGGGACAAATTTTCCCTCAGGGTAACTAGACTGGGCCAGGAGGGGGGGGAAGCAAAAATGCCAGAAAGTGCCAGAAAGTGCCATTTTTTACCCAAATCGACCAAAAATTTTCCAAATTGACCGGAATCTGGCCCGGAGTACTTACCCGGGGAAGCAGACCGGGCCAGAAATTTCCCTCAGGGTAACTAGACTGGGCCAGCTGGCCCAGTCTAGTTACCTATACTACTAACGATGACAGGAACTAGAAATGTTGCAAAGCGGACAACAATACCTCCCCCACATCACCTTGTCACTGAAGCCTGAAGCAGCACAATCAATGGAAACAAAGTTCACCTGTGACTTTGACGTCTGACCCATGTGACCCAAAAACTAGGGCTTCTCCTTGGGTTTTGAGGAAGACTTGTATAAAGTTTCAGGGTCCTAGGTCAAACGGCTTTTGACTTAGAGCACAGAAAAGAAAACAAGACGGACGGATTGACGGACGGACGGACAGAGGGACGGATAGACATACAGACATGGTGAAACCAGTATACCCCGTCTACTTCGTAGGTTGGGGATATAAAACGACTTGGACTCACCGGTTATAAAGCTGACCGTAAGACCGACCACCACCACGATAGCCAGTGCAGTTGCGCTGTACCAGAGATAGGAAAGTGTGTACAGTTTATCTACGCCCTCTGGTGCACTGAAATTAGAATACAAATCTCTGCAGACTTTAAAGTGACATCTACACTTGTTTTCAACCAGTTTCTTAACCCATTCTATCTTTATTTTATCAAACTATGATCATTCTTGCATCTTCGTGCCAAATGTTGTCTCTGGCGGTTGAAAGATTGCATAGATTACGATCGATAGAAAATGCAATCGATTTTCCATGGGGCCGTCAAAGAAATCACTGTTGTGACGTTTACGGTTTTAAATCAAAGCTTTCCTATAAAAATTATTGTATGTGTTAATCCCTTACACAATACATATATAAAAATATAATACACACATATCGGTAATTTATCTATTTTTACACAGCTGGCTAAATTTTGAACCATTCTACAGTCTATCAAATCATATTTTACAGCGTTTTCTCTTTCTGGCTGTAAGGATGTATCTTTAACACTTTACCTAACGACAGATTCAAGACTCTTCTAAATTGGAAGCATCTGCAGACGACAAATTCAAGAGATACATATAAATTGAGTTGCTTTGACAGGGTAATATTCCTCATAAAAATCGGAAGTTTTAACCCACTGAATCACTAAAGGTTTCATCTTTTTGGCTGTTTTCAAATGAAAAATTGTCAATAATCGCAAGGCTACCGTGTAGTAACTTTCCTGGTGCTTGTATTTGCTTCTCCCCGAGTAAGAAAATTTTGACATATAGCTCGGTCTTCGGGCTCGCGCTATATAACACTTTTTCACGCAGCTCGAAGCAAATGCAAGTATCAGGAAAGTTATAACAACATATCTCTAGCATGACACGTGAATTCGGCTTCATAAACACAGTGCAACGGAAGCGTGTTAAAATCGACGTCATTCTATATAGAGTGACGTCATTCTATACTCCATGTAAAGTAAGAATTAATCTGCATCCGCTTTTGTATACTAAGTATGAACTTGTTTTCCTTTGATCAAGGGTTGGTCATGTTAGAATCGAAATAATCTGCTTTCTATCGTGGTTAATCGCTCAATAAACCACGGTTGTGAGTTATGAGGCGCAATGAATAAAGCACTCGGGCTATCGTCCCCGTGGATTATTTATTGTGCCTCATAACTCACAACCGTGGTTTATTTAACGATAAACCACGATAGAAAGAAGATTATTTCTTAAATATTCCGCACTTATTCAACGTCAGGCTTCATTTATATAGATAAAACATTAGCTTCAAGTTATTTGCCGACAGACATACAGAATATTTGTAAAAAGTGTACAACGGCTGTGAGAGAAATAGGATCTGATTAAACTATCAACCATAATTAATATGAATGATACAATGTTGAAAAAAGGTGTTAAATAGTATACAAAATAAGCCATGCTCTGTGAAAAGGAGGCTTAATGCATCTGCAAAAAGTATCGACCCAGGTCAACCTGCACAGTCCCCGCAGGCTGACCTGGACCAAAACTTTTTGCTTTTGGTCAATTTTCGACATGTCGAGGACCAGTATACCTCATGATTCAGTAGCTTGTGTTAGGAATTTATGTTGTTTTAGGGATGTATAATCCAGAGATGACCTGCTTGGTATCATGCATCACGGAGATGCATTTAGCCCCCTTTCGCCAGAGCATGGTTGAAATAAATTGTAGAAAATTTTACATTGTCACAGGTATTTTGACCAGAATATCTCAATTCATTGACCTTTTACCACACAACAATTTTCAGACTCTCCCAAATTCAAAACATCTGCTGACGACAAATTCAAAATTAATACAAATGAGCCTTGGTTCACTGATACGATAAGAAAAACATTGTGGGAAAAGCAGGAAACCCTGGTTACCAGCATTTTCTCCTTTTCTCTCAATGTTTTCAAAAGGCTTCTTACTTAAGAATCGGAATTGTTTGATAAGGTGTTAATTCATTGGGTACAGCCAATCCTGTTTTTTGTGATCTTTAGGAATAAATCTTTTGAAAACATTGTTGGAATAAGAGAAAATGTTGGTAACCAGCATTTTCCCCTTTTCCTATATTGTTTTCTACTCTACGAAAGACAAAATTTGTGTTTTGAGTAACACTGAATTTGTCGTCTGGAAATGCTTTCATTTTGGACAAATCTGAAATTTTGTCGTATAGGTAAAGCGTTAATTGATGTGAACGTGTTGTCGATATTTTAAACACCGACACGTGAGGACAACAACACGCTGGATGACGGCAGCGATCTGGGAAGGGTAGAGGCCTACTAATTTCTAGGCTAGAAGTGTGAAAGAATGGGATTACGCTGATCGCATATCACGAGCACATGTACACGTGACCAGTACAATGTCCATGGGCAAACTTGATTCGACTCATCCGAGTACCTGGCCTATCCGATTTTTCCAGACCTGATTCATTGATTGAATGGAGTTATGGTCCGCTTTCAACATAATTTGAGTCGTATTACGATTACTCGTATGCATTACTTATTCGTGAGTCTCCCGGGTTTGACCATTGCTAGGCTATGGTTCTAAAATGTTTTGTCCAAGGTCACTATCGCGGAAAGAACAACGCCTCGAGTGAGTTTGAATATGGGGTCTCCAGGGTCCGTATTCACCAACCATTCTTAAGGACGTTCTTAGACTTATTCTTCAAGATTTTCCAAGTTTGAAAGTAACACAACTTCTGATTGGCTAAACCAAATGGTTTAGCCAATCAGAAGGTGTGTTACTTTCCTTTCAAATTTGGAAAATTTTGGAGAACAAGACCAAGAATATTCTTAAGAATGGTTGGTGAATACGGACCCAGGTTGCGAGTCCTACGCTGGAACTTACAGTATGTGTGTGTGTGGGGGGGGGGGGGCAGTCAGAGCTAGCTTCATGAAATACTATTGCAAAGCTCAAAGTGCTCTTAAAGTTACTTTAGATAATCAGTTAACTCTTTCATTACTGATTCAAGAAATTCCACTTTTTTTCGTGGTCTAAAAGAAGATTCCCACTGCTACTGAATATGAATTGCGTTCTAGTCTAGCATCAGGTAGCGGATGGTGTAGATCAAAGATCAGACTGCACGTTCTGAAAAGGCATAAACAAGAGGGTCATGATGGCCTTGGATCGCTCACCTGAGTAGAATGCCTTAAAGGTATTGCTTTAATTTGACCAAGTGACCTCATTTATGACCCCAGGTGACCCAATTTCAAACTCATATTTCACAATGACAAACATTCTGACCAATTTTCAAGTCAGTTGAGGAAAAAATGTAGCCTCTAGAGTGCCTTAAAAGTATTTCTTTAATTTGACCTAGTGACCTAGATTATGACCCCAGGTGACCCAAATTTGAACTGGTCTTGGACTTTATCAAAAGAAACATTTTAACCAATTTTCAAATCAACTGAATAATAAATGTGGCCTCTAGAGTGCCCAATAGGTATTTTAATTTGACCAAGTGACCTGGTTTATGACCCCAGTTGACCCAAATTTAGACTCATGTGAGATTTTATAAAGACAAACATTCTTACCAATTTTCAAGGCAATTGGGCAAATAATGTGGCCTCTAGAGTGCCCATAAGGTATTTCTTTAATTTGACCTAGTGACCTAGTTTATGGTTTCAGGTGAGCGAAATCCAAACTCATCTGATATTTCATCAAGACAAACATTCTGGCCAAATTTCAGGTCATTTGAGCTATAAATGTGGCCTCCAGAGTGCAAACACGGTGTTTCTTTAATTTGACTCAGTGACCTAGATTATGACCCCAGTTGACCCAAATTCAGACTTATGTGAGATTTTATAAAGACAAACTTTCTGACCAATTTTCAAGGCGATTGAGCCAAATAATGTGGCCTCGAGAGTGCCAAAAAGGTATTTCTTTAATTTGACCTAGTGACCTAGTTTATGACCCAAGATGACCCAATTTTGAACTCAATGAACTCATTGTGCTTAGATTGGCAAACAAACTTAGAAGAGAACCACTACATACCAAATATCAAAGCTCTACGCCTTCCAGTTTCAAAGAAGAATTTTAAAGTTTTCCTTCTTTGTTCCTATGTTCCAACTTGTGACCCCCGGGGCGGGGCCAGTTTTGACCCCAGGGACATCCTTGGAACAAACTTGGTAGAGGTCCACTAGGAGCTGCTACATACCAAATATCAAAGCTCTACACCTTCCCGTTTAAGAGAAAAAGAAGTTTTCCTTCTTTGTTCCCATGTTTGAACTTGTGACCCCTAGGGCGGGGCCAGTTTTGACCCCAGAGGCATCATATGAACAAACTTGGTAGAGGTCCACTATGAGATGCAACATACTAAATATCAAAGCTCTACGCCTTTCGATTCCAGAAAAGAAGAATCTTAAAGTTTTCCTTCTTTGTTCCTATGTTCGAACTTGTGACCCCCGGGGCAGGGCCAGTTTTGACCCCAAGGGCATCATATGAACAAACTTGGTAGAGATCCACTAGAAGATGCTACATACCAAATATCAAAGCTCCACGCCTTCCTGTTTCAGAGAGGAAGATTTTTAAAATTTTCCTTTTTTGTTCCAATGTTCGAACTTGTGACCCCTAGGGCGGGGCCAGTTTTGACCCCAGGGGCATCATATGAACAAACTTGGTAGAGGTCCACTAGGAGATGCAACATACCAAATATCAAAGCTCTAGGCCTTCCAGTTTCAGAGAAGAAGATTTTTTTATTTTTCCTTCTCTGTTCCTATGTTCGAACTTGTGACCCTCGGGACAGGACCAGTTTTGACCCCAAGGACATCATATGAACAAACTTGGTAGAGGTCCACTAGAAGATGCTACATACCAAATATCAAAGCTCTACACCTTCCTGTTTCAGAGAAGATTTTTAAAGTTTTCCTTCTTTGTTCCTATGTTCAAACTTGTGACCCCCGGGGCGAGGCCAGTTTTGACCCCAGGGACATCATATGAACGAACTTGGTAGAGATCTACTAGGAGGTGCTACATACCAAATATCAAAGCTCTACGCCTTCAAGTTTCAGAGAAGAAGATTTTTAAAGCTTTCCTTCTTTGTTCCTATGTTCAAACTTGTGATCCCCGGGGCGAGGCCAGTTTTGACCCCAGGGACATAATATAAACAAACTTGGTAGAGGTCCACTAGGAGATGCTACATACCAAATATCAAAGCTCTACGCCTTCAAGTTTCAGAGAAGAAGATTTTAAAAGTTTTCCTTCTTCGTTCCTATGTTCAAACTTTTGACCCCCGGGGCGGGGCCAGTTTTGACCCCAGGGACATCATATGAACAAACTTGGTAGAGGTCCACTAGGAGATGCTACATACCAAATATCAAAGCTCTACGCCTTCAAGTTTCAGAGAAGAAGATTTTTAAAGTTTTCCTTCTTTGTTCCTATGTTCAAGCTTGTGACCCCCGGGGCGGGGCCAGTTTTGACCCCAGGGACATAATATGAACAAACTTGGTAGAGCTTCACTAGGAGATGCTACATACCAAATATCAAAGCTCTACGTCTTCAAGTTTCAGAGAAAATGATTTTTATAGTTCTCCTTCTTTGTTCCTATGTTTGAACCTGTGACCCCTGGGGCGAGGCCAGGTTTGACCCCAGGGACATCATATGAACAAACTTGGTAGAGGTCCACTAGGAGATGCTACATACCAAATATCAAAGCTCTACGCCTTCAAGTTTCAGAGATGAAGATTTTTAATGTTTTCATTCTTTGTTCCAATGTTCAAATTTGTGACCCCCGGAGCGGGGCCAGTTTTGACCCCAGGGACATCATATGAACAAACTTGGTAGAGGTCCACTAGGAGATGCGACATACCAAATATCAAAGCTCTACGCCTTCAAGTTTCAGAGAAGAAGATTTTTAAAATTTTCCTTCTTTGTTCCTATGTTCGAACTTGTGACCCCCGGGGCGGGGCCAGTTTTGACCCCAGGGACATAATATGAACAAACTTGGTAGAGGTCCACTAGAAGATGCTACATATCAAATATCAAAGCTCTACGCCTTCTAGTTTCAGAGAAGAAGATTTTTAAAGTTTTCCTTCCTTGTTCCTATGTTCGAACTTGTGACCCCCGGGGCGAGGCCAGTTTTGACCCCAGGGACATCATATGAACAATATTGGTAGAAGTCCACTAGGAGATGCTACATACCACATATCAAAGCTCTACGCCTTCTAGTTTCAGAGAAGAAGATTTTCAAAGATTTTGCATTTTTTTCCTTTTTGTTGCCATGGCAACCAGAGTTATGGGTGGAATTCAATTCTTTGAACAACTTTGGTAGAGCTTTACCCAAGAAACATCCCTGCCAAGTTTCATCAAGATTGGCCCAGTGGTTTAGGAGAAGAAGATGTTTAAAGAAATTGTTGACGGACGACGGACGACAGACGACGGACGACGGACATAGGGCGATCACAATAGCTTACCTTGAGCACTTTGTGCTCATGGTGAGCTAAAAACTCGTATTTGAACCACTTACAGACATTTATACTCAGGGTGCTTGGCAAGTCTCGGTGGGCTTTTCTGGACCGTGCAGATTATGATCAGACTACCTACCAGATTACCTAGGTAATCAGCGCGTGCCATTCAAATGGAGGGAAATATGACGTAATTTAAGCTATATTTCTCGCGCTTGACGTAATATTGCAATGTGTTGTTAAGTGAGGGGAGTACGCCACGGGGAATTTCCGAAAACAACTGTACTGGATCTTGATGAAAGTTCCAAAAAAATGTGGGTTTGAAGCATAAAATAAATAGAATATTTGTTTTTTCTTTTTTTTGTGAAAGATGGAAATTTATTTCATCGAGTGAACATCATCGGTAATATTTTCACGAGTGGCGCTGCGCCACTCGTGAAAATATTACCGATGATGTCCAGTCGATGAAATAAATTTCCATCTTTCACCAAAAAAACCCCAAATATCCTCTATTTATCTCACTTCATATTGAAGTATAAACCTGTTTTAATATTCATAATCCAGGTCCTCTTACGCTGTCTATCTCTTTGTAAAAGATTTTTCTTGTTGTGAATTGTATCGAAAACATTGTGTGAGCAGTAGCAATTACTTCTTTTAGTTCTTTTAAGGGCCCAATAGCCGCCAAAATAACAATGCAGGTATTAAAATGCATTTAAATTTAAATCATACCATTTAAACGTATGGAAAATACTGTGGAGATGACAATCTGTTACTGTGTGGGTCGATCTACGTTTAGTCACTGGCAGAAAATTAATTTCAAAATCTGGCAAAAAGTAAATAAAAGATAGAGTGACCTGGCAACATTTAACTTTGTTTTGAAATTAAATTCTCTGCCAGCATTTAACACTTTTACCGTACAATAATAGATTGTCACCTTCACTATATTTCCATACTTTTAAATGGTATGATTTAAATTTAAATGCATCTTAACACCCGTTTTGTTTACTTTTGGCAGTTACTGTTACTTTAAGTAATTCGTACTTTTTCAACAATGCTTTACACAAGCAGTTCAAATGAAAAGGCATAAAAACTCGTATTTGGACCACTTACAGGACGTTTATACTCAGGGTGCTTGGCAAGTCCCAATGGGCTTTTCTGGACCGTGCAGATTAAGATCAGACTGCAAAAAACTAGCAGTCTGATCTTGGACCAAAAGAAATAAACTTTGAAATCTCGAAATTTTGATTTTATAAATGTCTAAAATATTTTTGTTCGATTTTCATAGCATTTTCGACCTCTAACCAAACAATCTCGTGTTTTAACAATCCTAAGTAGGATGACATGTGAAAACATTGTGGGAAAAGGAGAAAATGCTGGTTACCAGCATTTCCTTCTGTTCCCACAATACTTTCAGTCCTTTCAGAGGGAAATCCTTTCGTTTGAGCTATACTTATTTTGTCTTCAACAAATGCTTTCAATTCGGACGAGTCCAAACTTTTGTCGATTGATAACGAGTTAAGGATGTAAACGAGGAGGGTTAAACGTTGAATTTCGAAATAACAGTGCTTTCTGACGTACAACAATGCGAAACTGACTAGCTGCGTGTCATGGTTGCCAAGTTGTTACTACCGAATAGTGCAACAAACGCAATTCTTAACCCTTTATCACACAATCCCGACTTTTCACGACCCTGAGAAAGAAGCCTTTTGAAAACATTGTGAGAAAAGGAGAAAATGCTGGTTACCAGCATTTTCTCCTTTTCCCACAATGTTTTCTTCCCTTCCCAAAACAAATTTCAATTTTTCAGTCAAATTTATTTTGTCGTCTGCAAATGCTTCCAATTTGGACCAGTCTAAAATTTTGTCGTTTGGTAAAGAGTTAATGATTCCAATCACTGTGTAATAGTAACCTTCCTCTGATTTCATTGACCCTTCACAACGTAATTGTAAATTATATAAACTTTCGATTTTCGAGTAGTTGTCTACGGTGGCACTGAGGTGACATGTGCATTTTTTTGTATTTATTTCGTTCCCAGGAGATAATAATTTGTTTTCTCGAGGTTTTTTTTTTTTTTTTTTTTTTAATGAAAAATTATGCAAAAAAACGAAATTCCTTTTTTATCGAGTTTTTTTTTTTTTTTTTTTTTATAAAAAATTCTGCAAAAAAAAAAAAAAACCCAACTTTCATTTTCTCGATTTATTTTCATATAAAAAATTATGCAAAAAAAAACGAAATACTATCTCGTTCGAACGAGATAATCAGCCAATCCAAGTCATCCATTATGTCGTTCGCACGAGATTATAAGTCGTGCTCACGACATAATCATCAAATCAGATTCCTCCTACTAATTCCTATTTTTACACGGAGTCCATGTTCTTCATAGTTTCATTCAACATGGTAGTTTGCATCCACGATTGTTTCAAGACTCGAGAAAACGATTTTTGTTTTTTGCATGATTTTTTATTGAAAAAAAAAAAAAAAAAAACGAATTTCGTTTTTTGCATTATTTTTAAAAAAAAAAAGAAAGAAAAAAAAAAAAAAAAAAAAAAAAAAAAAACCGAGAAGACGAATCATTATCTCGTGGGAACGAGATATATACAAAAAAATGCACATGTCACCTCAGTGCCACCGTAGTTGTCTGTATAGTTGTAATTTCAAAATGATTTTTGAATCTTAAAATTATTTATCAAATATAAGGGATGAAAAACTAAGAAAAACGTTGACACGCTTTAGACTTGCCTCGCATAAGCTTGCAATAGAGAACCGGAAGAGTCCAAAATATTGACTGAAAGAATCGACTTGAAGACTATGCACTGGTAACAGCATAGAATCAGAATATCACTGTTTATGTCTTTGTCCAAAATATCGTGATTTGAGATCAAAATACTTACATATCCATTGGTTTACGATTGCTAAATTTAAGAGATTAATGTCACCAAGAAAAAGAAAAGTTCAGTTAAATACAACAAAATTTATCAACAGGGCACTAGTTTTAAGAGAGCCTTCTTAATAACCTTTAATTGATATTATTGATACTCTTACAAGTTGCAATAAATCATACGTTTTCTGATTTTTCTAGACTGTGTATATGTTTAAGCTATATTTCATGTAGTTATTTTTGTAAATGGTCAATGGCAAAATCTTATTTGCCGAATACCAAAATAAAACCATTTGAGTTGAGTTATAATACAGTATGTGTATATATATTTTCCTCATTCCACTTGTATTATTACAAATACAATTATTATTATTATTATTTCCACTATTTTTATCATTCATTCTTACATTATTATATAGAGAATACGTACATAGTGTTGTCGTAGATCAAAAATATCTAACGAGGTTGGGAGAATTGATAATTGTCGAGCCTTGGCTAGACAATTATTAATTCTCACAACCGAGTGAAATATAGAGAATACGTACATAGTGTTGTCGTAGATCAAAAATATCTAACTCGGTTGGGAGAATTGATAATTGTCGAGTCTTGGCGAGACAATTATCAGTTCTCACAACCGAGTTAGATAGTTTTGATCTACGACAACGCTATGTACGTATTCTATTTATCTTTTAACCTATGATTTGTACTCATTGTGAAAAGATGTGAAAAATCTCTATGCTGACAAATACATTTTATAAGTTTTAAAAGTTTATTTATGTCGGAACTCCCATTTTAAAATTGCATTACCCACTTACATAGTACTTTATCGTAGAACTTAATTAAACGTCCGAAAATTGCGATTGAGATCGCTTGGGATTATTCTATTTGAGAAGACGCGGTAAACGAGCATTCAAATGACGTCACGGGTAGGAATTACGTAGGCACATCATCGGAAAGTAGCGCGCGTGCTATGACATCGTTCTTTTTTCGCGGGCTTTCTGTAGTAATCGTTACTATTTTTGGAATGCATTTCATTCATAAATGGTGATAGGGGGCGGAGTCAGTGAAACGTACTGTTCTATAAATATCTGTGGTATATCAAAAATCTATAAATATCCGTGTTATATCAAAAAAAATATCGCATGGGTGTTATTGCATGGATATCCGGTTAGTTGAAAGATAAATAGAGAATACGTTCATAGTGTTGTCGTAGATTAAAAATATCTAACGAGGTTGGGAGAATTGATAATTGTCGAGCCTTGGCGAGACAATTATCAATTCTCCCAACCTCGTTAGATATTTTTAATCTACGACAACACTATGTACGTATTCTATTTATCTTTTAACCTATGATTTGTACTCATTGTGAAAAGATGTGAAAAATTTCTATGCTGACAAATAAATTTTATAAGTTTTAAAAGTTTATTTATGTCGGAACTCCCATTTTAAAATTGCATTACCCACATACATAGTACTTTATCGTAGTAATTAAACGTCCGAAAATTGCGATTGAGATCGCTTGGGATTATTCTATCAATCTCCGAGCAGAGTTGTCGTTCGTTACCTCACATACATCTCTGCGATGGGCTAAATGACAAGAATCTTGTCAAACCGAGGAAAACATGTTTTGTTACTGTTTAACTGTTTCATGTGTAACATGATAAAGTAGACAAAGCAAATATGATTCCAGATGCATTATAGGTGCATTTAAATTGATGAATTTACCTGTATACAATGGAACTATTTTTTCGAGTTTCTTCACTGATCAGATTCCTACGCCAATTGTAAACCGAATGGCTGCGCCCACGAATGAAGACAAGTTAAACAAAATTATACAGTCCTGTGACAGTTTCGACAAACCGATGGATCTAAGTTTGTAACATCAAAGAAGAGATTGTCGTCCTTTAAAACACATTTTAGCTTTTCAGAAAACCCCTCTTTTCCACATTTTCTCCCACTAAGTTTGATTGGCCGTATGCTGTTTGAACAGCAAACAAAACAATCGATACATCTTTCTTTCACCGGCGTTTGTGTCGCCATTTGGGGTTATGGTCATGTGACGGAAAATCTCGCGAGAGGACGGACTACTTTCTGAGCCCACTACAGAGGTGAATGTGAATGAACCGGAGTGCAAGAGAGTGTTATTCTATTTGAGAAGACGCGGTAAACGAGCATTCAAATGACGTCACGGGCAGGAATTACGTAGGCACATCATCGGAAAGTAGCGCGCGTGCTATGACATCGTTCTTTTTTCGCGGGCTTTCTGTAGTAATCGTTACTATTTTTGGAATGCATTTCATTCATAAATGGTGATGGGGGCGGAGTCAGTGAAACGTCTATAAATATCCGTGGTATATCAAAAATCTATAAATATCCGTGTTATATCAAAAAAATATCGCATGGGTGTTATTGCATGAATATCCGGTTAGCTGAAAGATAAATCAAAAATCTATAAATATCCGTGGTATATTAAAAAAAAAGAAAAAAATATCGCATGGGTGTTATTGCATGGATATCCGGTTAGTTGAAAGATAACTGTGAAATTTTAATCTTCAGCATATTCTTTCTCTGATCTGTTACTCGTTATTATCGCTTTCCTCTATTTATACGTGTGACAAATCACTATGGACAATGTTGCTTATACATGTATGTTGTAAATGATATTATTTGCAAACAGTTACTATGGTTTTACATTATATAGATGTATGAGCCATGCTCTGGCAAAAGGGGGCGTAATGCATCCCCTTGATCCATGATACCAAGCAAGTCTTTACATAATTATGGGTCCATAAAATCCATTTTGTCTCACAACCAACTGAATCATGAGGCACACTGGTTCTTGAATGTACCGAAAACTGACCAACAGCGAAAGGTTTGGGCCCAGGTCAGCCTGCGCCGACTGCGGTCAATACTTTTCGCAGATGCATTAAGCCCCCTTTGACAGAGCATGGCCCAGTTATCAATATCAATATCATGTTAATTCTTTAGCAAACGACACCTTAGACTGGTCGAAAATGAAAGCAATTACAGATGACAAAATAAATTGGGTACAAATGACGGAATTTGTATCAAAATATGCCGAAGACCTTTTCTCCCGGGATCGTCATAAAAATAACAATAGCTACCAAAAGTAAACAAAGCGGATGTTAAAATGCATCTAAATTCAAATCTGACCAGTTGTAATTATGGAAATTATCGTGAAGATGACAATCTGTTATTGTACGGTAAGTCCAAATGCCAGTCGTTGGCAGAGAAATTAATTTAAAAACTGGTTAAAAGTTGCCAGGTCAGTCTGTCTTTTGTTTACATTTAGCCTGATTTTGAAATTCATATTTTTTTATGCCAGCGACTAACGCTTGGGCCGACCACAAAATAATAGACTGTCATCTTTACAATATTTTCCATTCTTTTAAATGATATGATTCGAATTTAAATGTACTCTAACGCCTGCATTGTTTTTTGGCCGCTATTGGACCTTTAAAGAACAGGATTGTTTGGTAGAGGGTTAATATCATAGTTCAATAAGCCAATAAGCCAAACCTTTTCACAGGAGAGGTGAGAGCAGCTGAGAAGTTATACATCGCGGCAGGTGTCAGCGAACTGGAGCTGTTTAGGAGTGTCGACGACGAGTTGATGTGCAAGCCCATCGTCAGATTCCAGTTGCACCCATCCAGCCTGATTGGGGCCTTCCAGAACACGGGCTTCGTGACATACGCGCCGATACCAATCCACAACATGAAGATAAAACTGACCAGGGTGCCTGCGAAAGCCCCCTTTTATCAGGGGAACCAAATAAAAAATCAACCCTAAGGCTACTAAGCGCGATTCATTGACCTTTTGCGGACAGTGTAGATCAAGATCAGACTGCACAGAACGTGCAGTCTGATCTTAGATCTACACTGTCCGATAAGGAGATATTTTTCCCCAAAAATATCTTTTGAAATAGCAAAATTTGGGTTTTTACAGTCAGCTCGAGAGTTTCATTTCACGTGTATAGCAGGTTAAGGGTTAATTTACTACGTCGAAGAAAAGTCAGACCAAGCTACAAAAAGTTAGATTCTGGCTTCGATTTGAGTCAGTGTTCATTTTGCAAAAACGGTTTCAAAATGGTCTCCTGCCATTTGTATAGGATTCACGCCGTTTTGATCAGTATTTCAGACACACCAGGACGATATTTCACGAATTCAGTACTGTTTCATGGGTTCATTGTAACCTCAATGTCCTAACTAGATACAGATTAACTGTGAACTAAATATTTTGACTAAATGTCCGTTTATTGTAATCTCAATATCCTGACTGAAAGCAGCTCAATTTTAATCTCTGTATCCTGACTTAGTGTAGGTTTATTGACACCCCAACATCTTGATTAAATCTGGGTTTATTGTAAACTCAACATCTTGCCTAAATACCGATTTATTTTAACCTCAATATTCTAACGTACCGCGTCACAAAGAACCTCCTCTGGCAGTGTATTAAACCCATGGTTTATTTTTCATAATACACTAGTGTATTATCGGTTTTTGGGTCACGGTTCTGGGTCACTCGTCACAACTCGGCCGATTCCGTACCTACATCTAACCTCGTCCGTATAAAAGAGGCTTCCATTTTGAACTACCAATCACATGATCTTAAACGTGGCGGCGCCCCTGTAGATCGCTTAACAACGACATGAACAACCACAGTGAAGTTATTCACTTCTATCGATCGGTCGATAAAAGCTCCTAACGGAATTGATAAACCACGCTTAAAATTGAATGTACAAACTGTTTGCCGACCGAAATACACTTAGAAAGATAACGATAGAACATTTACTCATGTGTTTTTTCTAAAGAGGAGCCTTACAATTTCAATAACGGTAAAGCGGTGTGCTTCCGGAGATGTGCGAAATGTACCGTGTAGGTGCATATCAAGCTACGTGATACAGCCGAGGGATTTGATCACCGGATCTCCCGAGGTATGCCGAATGGGTTCTGGGTACCTTTTTACTAGCAATTCATAAGTTTTTGCTTAAGAATTTTCGTAACTTTACGCCTACGTTCAGATTTACGAAATTCGTACATCGTTTTTACTAAACTTTCGTAACTTTGTGAATTTGCGTAAGTAAATATTTCTGTAACTCTTCAACTGAATGCAGAAAGTTATTCCCGCACACTATTAACCTAGGTAAACAGCGCGTGCCGTTCACCTAGAATTAAATATGACGTAATTTATGTGCATTTATTCTACATTTCTCGGGCTTTACGTCATCTCATATGTCGACCGTTTCCATCAAATATGGATACTGAACGTGTATGGAAAATAATTAATTCGTCAAAAAATTACTGAAATTTATGGCTACTTTGGACAGCTTTGAGCATGATTATGATGTTTTTCTCAAATTTCTTCCTCTATGACGAGGAAATACGAAAATATGCCTCCAGACTTCGGCCTATGTTCTTACGTACGACCGATACTTTTGTACGTAAAGTTACAAAAGTTACGCAAAAACTTACGTTCGAAATTAGCTACGAAAACTTTAGTAAAATGCAAGATTCGGAGTTGCCTAAAAAGTTACGAAATTTCTTGGTTACGTTTGCGTAAGCACTTTAGTAAAACAGTTCCCTGATCATTTTTTAGTCACAACCGCGTGAAGCCGGAGGAACCAGCCATAGCACGTGCCATTTTGCGGAAAATGACGTCATTGTTGCGAAGACGTTTACGCATTGAAAGTTTTTTTTTTTTTTTCATGTTTAATTACTAATAACCAAGAAATGCTGCGAACGTTTTTAAAATCAACAAAACTGCGGAAATAGGTGGAATTCCCCTCTCTAGGAACTGTTTTATTCTGCTTTAGGTGTAAAAGTCAAAGAGCTATCTACCTGTGTAGGTACACATTTGAAACCGAACTTCAACTGTAAACATAGACCCATGAATGGTGTATAGGCTTAAGGTGATGATGCAGGATATTCTTTTGTCTGCCATTCGGTTTATGTGATAAATAGAATCTCACATTCAAGTTTATGTATTATCATTTTTATCAAACTCGTTGACTAAAATGTATATGACGCTCGCCAAGGCCCGCGTAATGTATTTTAGTCAATTCGTTTGATAAAAATGATAATACATTAACACTTATGTAAGATCCTCTATGTAGGTTGATTATTACTTCAATATCGCAATTAAAAAAAGAGCGGGTTTGTCGTATCTTCAATATCCTGACCAAATGCAGGTTGATTTAACCTCAATATCCTTACACCAAGTTCAACTGTACTGTGACGTCAATATCCGTACATTTTATTGATTTTATAGATTTTTATTGTAAACTCAATACCACTAAATTCAGCTTCAACATCTATGCAGTACGCTTAATTCAGATTAGTCACATTTGGTGGGATTTTAATGTACTTACGATATAGTTTGCCCACGGAAATATCATACCAAGGGTGAACAAACCCAACATCGGTGCGCCAACGATGCCAAAGAGAGACAGAGCAGCCTGTGACAAAATAACGACATGGGTTTGCACTAACATTTAACCAGACGACAACATTTTAGACTTTTCCAAATTAGAGACATTTGCAAACGACAAATTACAACTCCAAAACCAATATTTGTTTTCTTCTACAGGGTCGTTAAAAATAGGTGTTGTTTTGGAAAATGTTTAATCTACAGTTACTGTTATAAATATTTTTTTTTTTTTTCCTTATTCTAAAATTTGATTGGAGCTATCAGATTGGCTGGAACAGAATATATGAATTCAAAGATATAAAAAATTTTCGCCCAATTCTAAATTTCAAGACTAGCTTTCCGATTAGCTGAGACAATGTGTTTTAAGATAAGAAATGAATGTAAAATGGCAGGTGAGAAAGGTTTTCAGATGTCAACGATATTTTTAGAACATTCGTTGGCACTAGCATCATCAAAGTCCTCTATTTTGTAACCTTTGTCATGATCATTAAATCAAAAGTCACCCGAGTTTCCTCTTTATCCCATGATGTTTCGAAGGCCTTATATCACGGTATCCTCTAAACACGGGATTGAGTGATAAAGGGATAATATTTTACCTGCAATATTCCGCCCAACTTGGAGGCCACATACGTCAGTCCTAGACAAATCAGCCCGTAAGTGACAGCTGGAATAGAAGTTCGAAGAGCATACACACTATTTCTAACAACTTCAATCAATTTTGACTGGCAAAATTGCCTTCTTTAACAATTTTAACGAAAATAAACCGGCGTATCGGCAATTTCCAACAATCTTTACCGAAATTCCACGAGTTTAAACATTTTTGTTCTCTGCAGTTCGACGACCATATGGGCTATCCAACTATTCTTAACGACGAGTGTACACTCAATTTTTAAAGTCGACGAATGAGTGAGGCTTGGTGAGATCAGGGATTGAAGCGATTTCCAGTGATCGGAGAATGACTGTCAGAGATGCATCGCGGAATATTAAGGTAAGTATATGAAGCTTTCACAGAATTCTCACAGGCTATCTGTGTATGACCAAGGTATGTACAAGATATTCCGATGCACCAATGTCTACTTCATCAGGATGTCACATTTCATGTCTCTGCCACCACCAGTCTCAAGCTTCAGTTTATGGGCTTACAAGATGTTATGCATCCACCTTACTCTCCTTATCTGGCCCCCGGAGACTTTGAAGTACTTCCGACAATCAGTTCCATTTAGGTGGTACTAAATTTTCCAGTTTACAGGAGCTGTCAGCACAGACAGTGAGGATTGGTATGTAGACATTAACGGAAAATGGCTTTCAAGGCATAAAATAAGTATTTGAACGGGTAGTATAATTTGAGAATGCGTCAATATCCTATGGCTAAGACAAGCCAGTCTCGATGTCATCAGCGTCACGTTGGTGCATAACTCATGAGCTTTTCTACGGGGCTTGTCGATCATAGAAATACACCGAAAAAAAATCATACAAATAACATACCTAATCCTTTAGAGATATTGGTGGCCTTTGTTTCTGTCAGATTAGGAGCTATATACGGTTTGATGATATCTGTCAATGTGGCCGCAGACAGAGAGTTCAGGCCTGACGATATTGTGCTGAAAAACACAAGGATTGGATATAAGTTTCTCACATAGCTTAGCCTGTTATCAAAAAAAGTCAGTACTGGCCTCATAATACGACTAAGCATTAAATCATACAATTTTATACAAATACGACTAAAAAATAATTGTTATTATACAATTTTAACTGTGCTTATTATCATACATGTACAGTATGATTTAGACTGTTATCATACAAGAACAACTATGCTTGTTATCATACAAACACTTTTGAGCCTGCTATCACAAAAAAAGCCCACAAGGTCCGTTACAAATATGATCACGGCTTTTATAATGCTGAAACGACTACAACTAATATGATACCAATACGACTTAGACTGTCTTCATACAAAAACCCTAAGCCTGTTATCATACAGATACGACTAATCCTGTTATCATACCAAAACGACTTATTTCATTATCATACAAGTACGGGACTAGGTCTGTTACACAATAACCAGTAATCCATTTATCATACAAAAACCGCTAAGCCTGTAATCACTAAATTACAGCTAAGCTTTTATTCATGGGAAAAGCGACAAAGAATGTCATCATACAAATAGAGCTTGTGTTGTAGATCGCTTTAAGAACCTTTTTTTTTTTTTTTAAAAAAAAAGAAACACAGCCGTTGTAAACTGTTAGCCAAGTATATGGATTGAAAAAACAAGGATTGAGAGTTCCATGGTCCGTATCTTGTCAATATGTGTGTATTCAATGTGCTATGTTGTATTTAGCAAGTATAGCTTCACGTTCATTTACTTCGATGAAAATAATTAAAAACAATCAAACGAGAAAAGTATCGGTTTAATAATTACCTCAGTGTTCCGCTGAAAATGCTGGACACAAAAAGACCGGGAACTCCCGGGACATGACCCAACAGATCCATCACAAACAAGGGGTATAACTACAACAATATATAACCACGTATTATGGTACAAGCCCTTAATAAACGACACAGGACATACCAAACTGAAAAATATGTCCCTCAGTAATTAATACTTGTTTAACTCTTTTAAAAGACAAACTTGTAGACAAATTATAGTTAAATAATATGTTGAGGTTTGTCGTGGGTGTGATAGAAAACCGTTGTTAAAAGGGATAAAATGCAGATTATCAGCATTTTCCCTATCTCCCACAAGGTTTTCATTAATCTTCTCCTTTAGGGTCGTTAGAATGCGGGATTGTGTGCTAAAGGTGTGAACTATGAACTATATATTTCGGGGAAAAACAGCGCCAAACGAAATTAATATGTGGTTATCTAGGCCCACAGTCTCAACATTTTTTAATACATCCGTGGCCTTATAATTCCATGTTAGAATTAGTATTTAGAAATCAAGTGTATACAACTGAGTTAGCCAATCAAATTTTGTATTAGATTTGTCTCTCATGACGGTGATTCTGTCTTTTCATTGGTCAGCTAATTTTAGCTTATGGAACTTGCGGTTACATACCTGGTCCGAAGCCATGACAAGACCAAACTTGATGGGATCACACGTGCTGTAGAAAGCATACATTACGATACCGACCAGGCAGGCCAAGTACAGTATAATACACAGCCCGGGAAAATTGATCCACAGTGCTCTAGAAGGAATAAAACAGGAAATATGCAAAAAAGAAAGAACCGTGCTCTGCAAAAAGTTACCACCCAAGTAAGCCTACTTAGTTCTCGCAGGCTAACCTGTGCCGAAACTTTTTACTGTTGGTCAGTTTTCTGCATGTCAAAGGACATATGTATTTCATGAATCCGTCAGTTGTTATACAAAATGAAATTTATAGATCCATAATAATGTAATTACCTGCTTCGTGTAATGCATCACGGAGATACATTAAGCCCCCTTTTGCCAGAGCACGGCTCAATTCAATGTGAATACACGTATTAAAAATAATAAGAGAAAGACGTCAATGAAAAGCAAATGAGAACAAAACCAGAGGAATAGATGTTGTTATAAACGATGATGGACGCAGACATAGGAAAAACAGGGAATGCAGGTGAAGACTGAAAAAGAAAAGAAGAAGGTAGGATTTAAACAAAATAGAAGTAGAAATAAAACACAATCAAAGTTAATACAGATGGAAGGAGAAAAAGGGGGAGAGTGTTTTTGTTTGGTGCTCTATATTTTCAACAATATTTCAGTTATACCTTAGCGGCCATCTTGCCATTTTGCTGATTTTTGCAAACAACATACTAAATGTTACTCAAATGATGGGATTTGTCTTTGATAGGGTAGAAAACATTATGGGAAAAAGAGAAAATGCTGGCTAACAGCATTTTCTCTTTTTTTTCACATAATGTTTTCGAAAGATTTTCTTCCTCGTGGTCATAAAAACACGTGATTGATTGGCAAATGTTCAAATGTTATTTCTCCAGAAGACTCTCCAGTCGAGGTCAGTGCACAATTGGAACCTTTCCGCCACGACCATTAAGTCATATAGACAACCCTGGGGGTAAATTTGTGACGAGAATCTGTCAAAACGTGACCAAAACATCACGTAGAATTTTGATTCCGTGTTAAAGGCTTGTTCGTGAGAAATAGTAACACCGATCAGCTAGCTGTCAAATGGAGACCTAAAACGTGACACTCACGTGTTGATGTCTTCTAGTGTATTTAATTTCTTAGCAGTTATGATGCTGTTCAATTAATTGGGTTTGTCTGTGAAACGGTAAAAAAACACTGAAGGAAATGGGGAAATGTTGGTAACCATTGATTATCGCTTTCAACATTATTTCAAACGTATCGGTGACAGCTAACATGTTCGTGTATGTTCTGGGTATCACTTGTACAAGGCTAGGGCTCTGAAATGTCTTTCCCAAGGACACTCCCACTGCTTTAAGTGAGGCTTGAACCCAAGGCAACTAGGTTATGAGTCCTACACTTTAACACTGAGGTACGCAGGACACCTGTTGCTCACCAGCAAGTTTTTAATTTTTGCCACAATGTTTTTATTGACCTTGTTTTTTTTCCCAGCGTAGTCAACATACGGATTGTTAGGTAAAGGATTTTATAGTCAGTTGATTTATACAAGAAAGACAGGTACTTAAAAAAAACCAACTCGCTATATAGTGCGCATAGTTTCTCGTAAAATATCGGACAGTGTAGATCAAAGATCAGACTGCACGTTGTGTGCAGTCTGATCTTGATCTACACTGTCCATGATATGTAAATAAATCAGAGCTTGTCGCTGTAATGGTTAAATTTTTTTTTTCATTAAAGCCGTTCCTGGGGATTTCCTGACATGGAAATTATATACTGTTGGAGACTAGGTGTTGGAGTGAGGTAGGCTATTCGCTAATGCAAGTTCATATGCACTGAAGGTACGAGAGGTTGTTCGCAAGTGTTTATTAAGATCTTTTCTTTCAATATTTATTTATTTGTTTATTTATTTATTTATTTATTTATTTATTTTTACTGATTAATTATTGCTGGAGGATGGTAAATTCCAAAACAAATATGAACACAATTCAGTGGTAAGTTATTAAAATTAACCCTTAAGCTGTTAAGCGCGACTCACTGACCTTTTGAGGACAGTGTAGATCAAGATCAGACTGCACAGAACGTGCAGTCTGATCTTGGATCTACACTGTCCGATACGGTGGTTTCTTTCCGGTGAAATCAACGTTGGAATCGCAATATTTGGTTGATTACTACTGCGTGGAAAGTTTCGTTTCATTTATTCGGCAGTTTTAGGGTTAATTCAAGTAAGTAAAAATGAACGAAAATTGGAGATAGCCGCATGTGCAGTCCCTGTAATTTAAAACAGAATTAGTATAGAATGTAATGGCAATCCTAATTACCTCCCTTTAATAACTGAAAATTAACAGGGCTGTGCAACGTGTTGAGAAGCTTAATACCATCTGAGGGGGCAAAGGTAATTTTGTAAAAATATCGAACGTGTCAGTCTGTGTGTCTGCACAAAGTGTCCAAACAAAGTGCCAGATTTTTCTCACTTGTTTTTGTTCCGACGAACTGGTGTAAGAAGAATGAGCACTTTATATAGGATACAGTAAGAATTTAGCGGCTTTCTTGTTTTTTTTTTATGCCTTTCCGACTATTACCATGACAACGAAAATACACATGGAAAAACTTTTTTGTTTGTTTGTTTTAAAACCCTGTACTGCACAATGACGCCTATTGACGCCCCAGGGAAAGAAGCCTTTTGAAAACATTGCGGGAAAAGGAGAAAATGCTGGTAACCAGCATTTTCTCCTTTTCCCACAATGTTTTCTACCCTATCAAAGAAAAGTTGCACCAACTGAGCCACATTGAAATTGTTGTCTGCAAATGCTTTCAATTTGGACAATGGTAAAATTTTGTCGTCTGGTAAAGGGTTAATGAAGAAAAGACAAGAAACAATTACTTACATTTGAGCATCTTTTAAAGTGGCGCACGTAAGAGCCCGTTGTACTTGGGCCTGATTTGTGGCGTAAACAGAGCCCCAGAGAAAGCCAGAACCAATCACCAGTGTCCAGAAACTGTGCCGTACCGTAGGATCGGGGTTGAAACTGTAAATACCCGGTAGGTATTATTAGACTTTCATTTCGTGTAAACACAAACTGGTAAGTGTGATTTAAAATGTTTTTGCGGGCAGTGAAGGAGGTCAAGATCAGACTGCACGCGATTTGCATTCTGATCTTGATCTACACTTAACGATATTCTACGATGTTCGGTAAAAAGGGGGAAAAGGTTGGGGCCTGTATTCACTTTTTTTTTTTTCATAACAATCTTGGTCGATTTATGAAGAATTTTCCAAATTTCAAAGTAACACAATTTCTGACTGGATTAACCATTTGGTTTAGCCAATCAGTATTTCCGTTACATTTTCAGTTCAGAATAAGAGTGAGAGTGTAATACAGAATTGTTGGTGAATAAGGGCCTTGGAAACCCAATGTCTTTGCTTCGATCGCACTGCCCTTGTAAACAGATTTGTAAAACGTTTGTGCTTAAAATGGTTTTCATCAAACCTAGAAAAGATTGTCGGAAACAGTCTTTGAGTTCGCCACCCTTGTGTTGCAAAATCTATACTGTGCCCAGTGAGCTATCGCGATACGCCCAAAGTATGGCCTAGATAGTCTAGTTGTGTACTAGGACACAATAAGACAATTTCTGATTGGCTAAATCATTCGTTTTAGCAAACCAGAAATTGTTTTACTATGATATACAGACAATCCTTAAAGAATGAGCAAATGAGAATGGTTGGTGAGAAGTAAAACAAGAGCACCGGAAGTGGATTCCAACGCACCGCTGCAGCTGCATTTTCAGTTTAAATTTTAGGCCGAAAAGGGGCATAGCCTTTGGAGGGCTACCAGCCTTTTTGACATGAATTCCTATTTTGATAGTAAATAACCAGCAAAAACTTGACAATAGCAGGTTTTAATCGTATCCGTGATGCATTAAACCAAGGGAGTCATCCTATTATTCTATAAAATATCTAAAAAATCCATCTTGACTTACAACCGACTAAATCCTGAGGTAGAATGGTCCTATGGCAAGCCGAAAAATCACAAATAGCAAAAAGTTTCAACCCATGTCAGCCTGCGCGGACTGCGCAGGCTGACATGGGTCGAAACTTTTTGCAAATACATTAAAGCCCCCTTTTCACATAACATGACTCAAATATCTTTAATATTAATAGAGATATCCGAAAATGTCATCGTTTTTGCACAACTGTGATGCAGAAAACGAGGTACCTCGACGTTTCTTTGGAAAACAGCCGAGCCTGATAAGACTTACTCAGTAAAATAAACTCGTTCATTGTCTTTAGCAATCTGCCAGGCATTGGACAGACCTCCCATCTCTATACAGCCCTGTATGAGTGTAGCTAACAACCCGGTAATCATAATGATAGTTTGGAACGCGTCTGTCCATAAGACGGCCTTCATTCCACCCTGTAAGAATACGCAGAAGTCATCGGAACTAGGACAAATCAAAGCGTTGGAAACACTGGTGTGGCATTTGTCAAGGGAGCCATTGTGTTGACTTAATGATTTGAAAAACAAACAATAGAAATACTAGTAGTTTCGAAATATTCACTTTGAAGACAACCTTCTTTATAGTCATGCATAATCCAATAGAGTAGCATGCAATCACGTGAGACGAACAAGCTCGGACGAATAAGCCCACTGACGAACAAGCCCAGTGACGAACTGGTTTTGAGACGAACAAGAACGGAACCGGTTAGGAGACACAGATTGTGTGTATCACTACGCCAACTCGTTACGAGCAATTTCTCCTTTTTCCACAGTGTTTTCAAAAGACTTGTACTGCAGACACGTGAAAACCAGGGCTTGTTTGGGAAAGGGTTAAACTACAATCTCTAAAGGCTTGGAAAGAATTTTCAACATTAAACTCTGAAAGAATCAGTCAGGACGAATCGAGAGGCACACTTGCCTTCGTGATATAAATAAAATAATTTTGACGGAAAACAAAGAAATTCGGCTAAAAGGGGTTGAAAAAAAAAAAAAAAAAAATTAGCAGCACTCTGGCAAAAGGGCGTTTAATGCATCGCCATCATGCATCATACCAAGCAAATGATGACATAATAACAGATCAATAAAATCCTTTTTGTCTGACAATTGACTGAATTATGGGGCAGACTGGTCCTTTGACACGCAGAAAATTTATAAATAACAAAACCTTTCGGCTCATGTCAGCCTGCGCAGACTGCGCTGGCTGAGATCGGTCAGTACTTTTTGCAGATGCATTAAACTCCCTTTTTTACAGAGCATGACTCAAATCCTTTCAATCCAAAGACAAGCATGCCTTAGTATAACTGCTAAAGAAAAAAAATTATTTACAGTTACTGCTTGTTTTTTAGTAGTTCTTTTTGTGTGTGTCGTCAACAAGCGCCAACATATGGGACAGTGTTGAATCTTTAACCTCTGAATAGTTAAATGAAAAAAAACATCTGCAAATATTAAGTGTAGATCCAAGATCAGACTGCACGTTCTGTGCAGCCTGATCTTGGATCTACTATGTCTGCAAAAGCGCATTGACTCTTCCTTGACAACAGAGGGAACAGCCTAATCGACACTTACCACTGATGTATAAATGGTACACAACGTCCCGACTGATATGATGGCTCCCCAGAGTGAAAAACCCGTCACTGAAATAAATATAGAAAAATAAATGAATTTAACAGTTTTTTTCGTTCGATGGTTTCGCGTTTCCGTCGTTTTTTTCCAGCAGTTTCTTTAGTTGTATATGAGCCATGCTCTGTGAAAAGAGGGCTTAATGCATCTGCGAAAAGTATCGACCCAGGTCAGGCTGCGCAGTCCGCAGTTCGCTATTGGTCAATGTTCGGTATGTCAAAGCCTACCTCATGATTTATACAGTTGTTCGACAGAATGGACTTCATGTATGTATCACAGATACTTGTTCAAACATTCCTGGGTGTTTTTCCCCCCTACTAGTATTACACATACATGTAACATTTCATGGCTGCTTTCCCTGATAGATAAAGACGAAACTACAAAATCAAAACGCTGCAGTGTCTAATCTCGTAGGAGAAACTATTACAACCTGCGGACATTTCTTTTTGTTTGTTTGGTCGATTAGATCTGTTTAACCCTTTCCCAAACAAGCCCTGGTTTTTGAAAACACTGTGGGAAAAGGAGAAATTGTAACGAGCAATTTCTCCTTTTCCCACAGTGTTTTCTACCCGTTTTGAGACCTTTCTGCCATTTTCATCAAATTTAAAATTGTCGTCTGCAAACTCTTTCAATTTGGACTAGTCCAAAATTTGTCGTTTGGGAAAGGGTTAAGGTATTTTTTTGCAAAATTTAATCTGAAAATGCTGTCATCATTTAACTTACGTAAAGGCCGTTTCATAGGCACTACTTTTTCTGTGTTATCAGGTCCGATTATTTTGTTTGCTTAACCTCTTACCACACAGTCCTGAGTTTTAACGACCGTGATAAGGAGGCTTTTGAATACATTGTAGGAAAAGGAGAAAATGTTGGTAACCCTTCAATGACAACGCACAAAATTTTAGTTAAATCTTGAGTTGTTGTCTGCAAGCTCTTTGAATTTGGTTAAGTCTAAAATTTTGTCGTTTGGTACAGAGTTACAACTTTCAAAACGGTGCTCCATACCGCACTAATAAACACTTCTTTCTGCTTCGTTCGTTTGTTTGTTTGTTTTTTATGTGTATAATTCTTTATTTGTTTTTCACATTTAAAGGCTGTTGTCAACAATGTTACATTTAAATCACGGTGGCAAAGTGCTTGTTGCGACCTTTTGGTCATAACATTAAAGCATCCGCACACTGTACCTGTGCGCCCCAACCCCCACCCTCGAGTTTCTGTTACCAGTAGCAACATTTATTCCAAGCCACTGGCTGCTTTCCCACATGGAGATCTTCGAAAGGTACTTACCTGCATTTAAAGCCAGCGACGGTCCGTATAGAACTATAGACATATAGATAATCTGTGGAGAAAACGGTGAAATATTGATTAATATGACATCAATGTAGATGCAGTCTTGTAATATATATAAACCTTTCTCCCGTCATACAAGCACACAAATGCATTTTTTGCGGAAAGTGTAGATCAAGATCAGACTGCACTCCCCGCAGTTTTTTAACCAGTTTTAAAGCAAAAAAAAAAAAACGTTCCGAAATCAATACTTTCAAACGCTTACTTTCCTATCTCGACGAAGATGACTTTTGGAAACATGGACTTGTTTTTTCGTCCTTCTCTCTCTCTCTCTCTCTCTCTCTCTCTCTCTTCCCTTCGATTAAAAATAAATATACATAGACTTTGGTAATTCCTGTTTCGAAATTTCAGAAAAGTCTGGGAGCCGTGTTCGTAAAATATTCTGAATTATCTACTTGTTATGAATTCAAAGAATACCCATCTGATTGGCTAAAACATCTTGTCTCACGTTACTTTTCCTATAATTAGGAATATTTAAATATCTAAATATTTAAATATTCCTATATTTTTCATTAATTTCATGACCGGTACTAAACCGTACAGATTTTTCCATTAGTCTTTCCTCTCCTCACTCTGTTCATGTATGTATCAGTAATATTTGTTTTCTTATTCTTCATATATCTTGTAGTTAATATACATGTACCATACAGCCTGGTAATTATTACATGTTTTGTTGTTACCTCATATGACATAAATGTAAATGTGCTGAGAGAATGAATAAAACTTGTAAACTTGTAAAGTTGTAAAAAATGAGAACCGTTTACTTAGCAGCCGATTGGTTTAGAAGTCCAACTGTTAACATGCCATTTATTTGTTTTTTAACTTATTCATTATCTGTCTTCCCATGTTTCCTTCGGAAAACATGAATTACTTCATGTGTTACCGACACGCACTTTTTTTCAATTTGTATATCTACATGCATTCTTTTCGCATCTCGTGCTTATTGTATTTGTATTGGCTATGAATATGTGTATATTTAATGCCAAATAAAGATTATGATTATGTTTACCAAGCTACAATCCCCTGTTTTAACGGACATGGAGAAGTCTTTTGAAAACACTGTGAAAACATAAAAAATACCGGTAACCAAAATTTTCTCCTTTTTCCACAATGTTTTCTGTCCTTTCACAAACTCATAATTTTTATCGGTTTTAGTTTGTCGTCTGCAAATGCTGTTTTGGAAGAGTATACAATTTTACTTCTGGTAATGAGTTAATGACTTTGAAAAAAAAAGAAGCATTTTGAATATATAGAACTACATTTGCAATGCTAATGTAATAATAAAAACTGCAATTAATTTATCAAACTATGATGTATATAGAGCTTCTTGACACTTTACATGTTCTTTTCATCATGCGTTTCGTTAAATTTACCTGTTATTTTGCTTTTGTGCTTGTGTGTAAATTTGTTGCAATCAAAAGTATTGTATTGATTTTTATTGTATTGAATACGGCCATCGAATGTGCATGCAAAGTGCTGGGGTTAAAAAACGAAACAGATAGAAAGAAGACCATATTTGTACTTACCATCTGAAAACAGAAGAGACAGGTTCCCATTGTCCGTACCCCTCTACTGAATCTCTTCTCCAAGTACTGTAATGAAATTATCATAATTATTAAAGTCGAGGTTAGAAATGTCAAATTTTGCAATGCTAAATAAGAAATAGAAAAGACTCGTGCAAGATCAGGGGTCTCTTATACAAAGCTGAAAAAAAAAAATGTAAGAGGGATGTTCGAAAAGTATCCTGCAAAGTGACATGAATCTTTTGATCAAACAGATTTTATCAAATGACGACCAAAGATACACTGATAATAAAGCTATGATCTGTGAAAAGGGATGGGGGTCAAGCATCTGCAAAAAGTATTGATCCAGGTCAGGCTGACCTAGGTCGAAACTTTTTGCTATCAGTCAATTTCCTGCATGTCAAAGGACCAATCTACTTGATGGTCCAGTCGGTTGTTAGACAAAATGGATTTTATTGATCCATGATTACATGATGCCTTGCTTGGAGATGCATTAAACTCCATTATGCCAGAGCGCAACTCATTGTTACACATTTTACACTTTTTAACCCTTTAGTAAACAATTTCGTGTTTTAACAGCCCTGTTGAAAAAAAACTGTTGAAAACATTTTTTTGAAAAGGAGAAAATCTAGTAGCTAGTATTTTTCCCGCCGCCGCCGTTTTCTACTATTTCAAAGACAAATCCCGTTGTATGAGCCATGTGTAGTTTGCCATCTGCAAATGCTTTCAATTTGGACAAGTCTAAACTTTTGTCGTTTGGTAAAGATTTATACAGGGTTTATGTTGTTGCTGGTTGTTTCGCTCCATGACCGTATGGCAAACTTGTTCTTTTCTTCCTAAATTGTCACTGAAACCGATTTAAGACATTCGTTTTATTCACGATCTTAAGGGCCTGCCTCCAGGCTTCTATGAATTCAACAGCTAGTTCTGGATCAAGCCGGGACACAAACAAATATATGACATACATGTAACGTAGATAACAGTTGCAACATTTCACAAAAACAAATGAGCCACGCTCTGGCTTAACTCTTTACCACACGACAACAATTTAGACTAGTCCAATTTCAAAGCATTTTGCAGATGCCAAAATCAACTTTGGAACAAACGGGCTTAAGCTCTCTGATAGAGCAGAAAACATTGTGGGAAAAGGAGAAAATGCTGGTTACCAGCATTTTCTCCTTTTCCCACGATGTTTTCAAAAGTTTTCTTTCCTAGGGTCGTGAAAACCCGGGATTGTTTGGTAAAGGGTTAATGCATATTCATGATGCATTATACCGGGCAAGACATCACATAATTATGGATCCATAAAATCCAGTTTGTTAAACAACCGACTGAATGATGAGGTAGAATGGCCCTTGGACCTGCAGAATATTCCTTCGACCCATGTCAGCCTGCGGGGACTGCGCAGGCTGACATGGCTCGAAACGTTTCGCCGATGCATTAAACCTTTTTTCACACAGCATAGTTCAAATGTGAATTCAAATACCAACTTTTGACAGCGCTTTCAGCGCTTTGATTTTGCAAGTTGGTTTGTTAGTATTGTCTACGTCGTGTGTAGTTATGACAGCAATTTTAGTATTATCACTTCTACTACTACCTCTTGAAAGATGCAATATGAGATGTGATAATAAATGAGTCATGCTCTGGCAAAAGGGGGCTTAATGCATCTCCGTGATGCATGATACCAAGCAAGTCATCATATGATTACGGATCAATTAAATCCAGTTTGTTTAACAACCGAATGAATCATGAGGTACACAGGTCCTTTGACATGCAGAAAATCGATCGACAGCACAAAGTTTCGACCCAGGTAAACCTGCGCGAAAACTGAAAACTGCGCAGGCTGGCCTGGGTCAATACTTTTTGCAGATGCATTAAGCCCCCTTTTTAAAGAGCGCAGCTCAAATATAAATACCGACGATAAAACTTTGGACATGTCCAAATTCAAAGCATTTTCAGACGACAATTTGAACGTGGCTCAAATAATGATATTTGTTTTTGAAAGGGTGGAAAACATTGTGGGAAAAGGAGAAAATGCTGGTACCAGTATTTTTCTCTTTCCCCACAACGTTTTCAAAAGACTTCTTCCTCTTGCTCGTTTAAACACACAGGATTGTGTGGTAACGGGTTAAACTACAACTATATGTTTTGTTTTTTCTAAGTCTTAACTCTTTACCAAACGACAAAATTTTAGACTGGTCCAAATTGAAAGCATTTGCAGACGACAAAGTAAATGTGACTGAAAAATTGAAATTTGTCTTGGAGAGGGTAGAAAACATTGTGGGAAAAGGAGAAAATGCTGGTTACCAGCATTTTCTCCTTTTCCCACAATGTTTTCAAAAGCCTTCTTTCACAGGGTCGTTAAAAGTCGGGATTGTGTGGTAAAGGGTTAAAGATACATCTATACTCGTTTTCAGGCAGTTTCTAACCCATTTCATCACTATTTTGTCGAACTATAATCATTCTCGAATCTTTATGCCAATGTTGCCTCTGACGGTTGCAAGGTTGCATAGATTACGACGGATAGAAAATGCATTTCATTTTTTGAAGGCCTTCAAAGTAATCACTGTTGTGACGTTTCTGGGTTCAAATCAAAGATCCTCTATATATATATATGAGCCATGCTCTGGCAAAAAGGGGCTTAATGCATCTCCATGACGCATCATACCAAGAAAGACATCGCATAGTTGGGGATACTTAAGATTAATTATGTTTAACAAATGACTGTATTACAAGTTAGAATGGTCCTTTGACATACAGAAAATTGACCAATAGCGAAAAGTTTCGGGGCAGGTCAGCCTGTGCGGACTGCGCAGGCTGACCTGGGTCGATACTTTTCGCAGATGCATTAAGCCCCCTTTTCATAGAGCATGGTTCATATGTATTTATCCTTTACATCATGTTTATCGGTAATTTTTCTGTGTTTACACATCTGACTTATTATGAACCATTCTACAGTACAGCAAATTCAACAGCGTTTTTTTTTTCTCTCTGGCTGTAAGAATGTATCTTAAAGGTACCTTGCACAACTTTTTCTGTGTCTGCGGCAAAGGTATATTGAGACTTTCGGGACATAGGTCATTTTAAATTTGTTGGAATCCAGGGTTCATGTTCACCCACAATTCCTAGCCCTTAATCTGCTAAACAAGTTAAATAAAACTTTCAAGCCGAAAGCAAAAACCTAAACGGTTTTTTAGGAAGGAGGGGGGGGGGGCGGGATATCTCCTTATTGGACAGTATAGATTCATGATCAGACTGCGCGTTCTGTGCAGTCTGCTCTTGATCTACACTGTTCGAAAAAGTTCCTTGGGTCGCACCTAGCAGCCTGAGTCTTATTCTCCCAGAATTTCTAAATTTGAAAGTAACACAACTTCTGATTGGTTAAACCAAATGGTTTGGCCAATCAGAAGTTTTGTTACTTTTAAATCTACAAAATTCTGGAGAATAGGACAAAGGATGTTCTTAAGAATGGTTGGTGAATACGTACCCTGGTCTTATTCGTAGACTGAGGGGCTTTTTCGGCGCTCTGATGATTGACAAGACTTTAAATTAGGATGTGACTTCACTCTCGATCAACCGACAAAGTTTTAGACTGTGTATTTGCAGACGGAAGCCCAGCCGGGTAGCTCAGTGGTTAGCGTATCTGACTGGTGACCTGGTGGTTGCGAGTTCGATACCCGGTTGAGGCAACTTTCTTACAGGCGATTTTTCACCTCTCACCTCTGATGCATGTGAGAATAGTAGTGAGTGGCTTTGGAAAGAAAGTTGTGTCAGTACTGGTGTGAGAAAGCCATGATCAAATGGTTGCGTCACTGACCGACCGCCATGATATGACCTGAGCTGTTAAAATGGCGATAAACTCCAATACGAAAACCAGTACAAATGCAGACGATAACTTGCTGTAATATGTCGATTCGTGTCTGCAAATGTATAGAACATGGTGGAAAACTGGAGAAATGCTTGGCAGTAACCAGTATTTACTAAAATAAGTCGATTCGTGTCTGCAAATGTAGAAAACATGGCATTATCTCCCGCTAGATGGCATTCTACAAATACGCATCTATCTAATTTGGGCATCCTGGGTACAGAAGTAAACTGGTAGCCTGTTATCGAACTTCCTATAAACTGGTAGCCTGTTATCGATCTTCGTATCAATGTCTATCGGACGGTTACGGGAGATACAACGGGTACCAGTTTCGGTACAGAAGCGGAGTAATTTTTCAAAACAACAACCGTGACTTTGAATTTCAAATAAAATAAACGTTTACTCAATAAAACGCTACCTGGTGCCATTCATTCAGCTATGATCGGCTAACATGTAACCTATGCACCGACCATTTATTAAAACAACCCCTACATGCTTTGGTAATAGGCTAATAGCTTCAATATAAGCCCTACTTTTCCCCGGTATACGGGGGATGGGTGATGCGTCATATAAAGACAGGTCGAATCTTCGAAGAATATGACATGCGCAGACAACGGAAAACATGATGGGAAAAGTGAGAAAATGCTGGCGGTAACCGACATTTCCTCTTTTGTCAACAACGTTTTCATAGATGTTTTTTTCCTCCGTGCCGTTTAACCCTTTACCACACAATCCCGACTTTTAACGACCCTGAGAAAAGAAGCCTTTTGAAAACATTGTGGGAAAAGGAGAAAATGCTGGTAACCAGCATTTTCTCCTTTTCCCACAATGTTTTCTACCCTTCCCAAAACAAATTTCAATTTTTGAGTCACCTTTATTTTCTCGTCTGCAAATGCTTTCAAATTGGACGCGTCTAAAATTTTGTCGTTTGGTAAAGAGTTAAACACGGCATTGTTTGGTAAAGGGTTTCGAGGGCTATGAATAATGACGTGATTTAATAGACAATTTATCATTCGTTTATCCTTTCGTCTGTTGCACGATATTTTAAACCGTGTACTAAACTACTACGGTTGCCTCTTTACAAAAAGTAAAAATCTAGACATGTCCAAATTGAAACCATTTTGCTGACGACAAATCAAATGTTCCCTTTGGTAAAGGGTTAAATAATGATTTGAATTATTTTTCAAAAGGAATTAAACTTGTCATTGCAATGTCTTAAGCATTTCTTGATAAAGTCACAGACCATAAATAATTCCCAAAGAAAAAGCGAAGTTACCCCACTTCCCACTCAGTTAATCTAGTCGAGGAAGGGCGGATCTGGGCCCAATAATGTACAAATCAGTCCAAGACAAACAAGAAATATTTTTTTGAAAAAGTCGACAGCGTAAATGCCCGCAAATAGGCCTGCAGGGGCCCGAAGAATAAACATATCCGCATTTTTGACCAATCGCAAACTTCTATTTATTCATTCAAATATACCAATACTAAGAAGTAGGTCAAAAGCCTAGAGTATTCAGCTGCACCGAAAAATAGTCCGGGGGAGAACAACCGAAAACAAAAGAGTTTCAACGTATGCTGATTCAGGTTTCAGTGTTTGGCCGTCACGTTTTTTTTTTGATGATTGAAAATAAAGTTCTACAACGATAAAGTGCCAGCGCAAGGTGCGGTTTGGCCTCGTTGTTGCTTCCGTTTGCCCCATGAGTGAATTATGTACAGAGCATGAATATGTGCTATGACCTGAAAACCGTACAATACAAGTTCTAACCCTTCTCCAAACGATACTTGGATCTAACTGCCCTGATAAAGTAGGCTTTTGAAAATAGTGTGAGAAAATGAGAAAATGCTGGTAACCAGCATTTTCTCCTTTTCCCTCACTGTTTTCTCATTTCTAAGCTCTCAAAGAAAAAAAACCCATCTTTGAAGTTACTTTTTTATCATTTTTTATCATTCTAGGTCAATTGTTGCATCCTGGATGATTTATGTTAGTACCATGATAAACTGATATGATTGAAGTACTTTTAATACAGTCGTTTGTTTTGTTAGTTGGCTGATTGGTTAGTTGTTTGCTTCGTGCTAAACGCCGTGTTAAACTTTACTTTAGTTATATCAGGACGATCAGTGCACTTATCCATGCTTTCCTGGAGATTCCTTCACCAGTACACTGCAAAATATTGTTTCCAGGCCCCTACCTGCTTCGCACATAAACATTAATGCTACGATGTTCAGTCGTTACAGAGTAACGAATCCTGTCGCAAAGAATACCGTCACCTTAAAAAGGTTTTTATCTTAAAGGTTTGACTAAACAAGCGGACAGTATGGATCCAAGATCAGACCGCACATTATGTGCAGTTTGATCTTAAACCATACTGTCCGCAAAAGCCCCTTTTTTCGCCGTGGCGCTGAAAAGGTTAAGCCTAATTGAGACATTAAAGCGGCGTAGAAAACATGTCTGTAAATGCCCGAAATAAATTATTTATGTGTGTTTGTTACATATATTAAAATGTCCTATAAAAGTTATACTAGTACTCTGTAGAATGGCCAGTTTTCGTTTCCATGAGGGACAATGGAAAATCTGAATTATATCTATTTCAGCTTGAGTTAAAACACTTTTTTTCAAATTCGTAGGATATCAGCTTTCAGTCATCTCCCTGCTATCTCCATTCACCAAAAAAATCCCATGATTAAACGACCCGAAGTAAATAAGCTTAAAAAAAACATCGTGAAATAATGGTGGAAAAACATTCTGGGAAAAGGAATACTATGCTGGTAACCACTAACAAGCAGTATCTTCCTTTTTCCAAAATGTTATCACTGAGCCGCATTCATTTTGTTGCCTACAAATGCTTTCAGTTTGGACGAGTCCAAAAAGTTCTCGAGCGGCATAGATTTATCATCTAATTCATGCCTCAGAGCAATGTCTCTAGGTAATCCTAGGTCAAATACAGCAGATCCAGAACATCCGCCCCGTTTCAACTCTTTACCAAACGACAAAATTTTGGCCTGTACCAAATTGAAAGGATATGCAGACGACAAATTAAACGTTGCTAAAATTATAATTTCTGTCTTTGATAAAGTAGAAAAAATTGTGGGAAAAGGAGAAAATGCTGGTTACCAGCATTTTCTCCTTTTCCCACAATGTTTTCAAAAGCCTTCTCTTTCAGGATCAATAGAAGAAAGGATTGTGTGGTAAAGGGTTAAGATATCTGATCCGACCGAGTCTACACTGTATTTTTCCTATGTCCTCTTTTATTGACAACAGACATGGATGGTTTGAGCAATAAGCTTTGAGATGACATTACGACCTTTGAAGGTCAAACTGTTCCCAAACATCAATTAACTGATAAAATCAACTGTTGACCTATGTTTTGTTTTAACTCTTTAAAAGACAAAAAAAAAAAAAGGAATTGAAAGCATTTCCAAACAATTTAAATGTGGCAGAATTTTTTTTAACAAATATAAAACATGAAGGGATAAGGAGAAAATGCTGGTCACTATCATAATATTTTCTTTTTTCCACGTTTCCAAAATCCTACTTCCTAAAGTTCGTTAAAACATGGGATTGTTTTGTAAAGGGTTCTTCTGACATGATAGAGACATCTGATCACCGTCAGGAGCCCTGCGTGGCTCAGTGGTAAAGTGTGGGATTCGTGACCTGGCGGCCCAGTGTTCGAGTGTCACTGAATCCACTGGGTTTTTCGTGTGAGTGTCCTTGGGCAAGACACTTCAGAGCCCTAGCCTAATACTGGTGGAATCCAGGAAATACATGAATATGTGAGCTGTCGCCGTGATATGACTAAAATATTATGTTGAAAGCGGCGTAAAACACTATTCAATCAATCTGGTCACCGTCGTTTGCGAAGTGAATGGATCAAGATCAACTGCATGTACGTGTAGACTAATCAAAGTACTGACAGACTGGCGAATTTTATTGATTGATTGTTTGTATGGTGTTTAACCGTTTTCAACATTATTTCAGTTATGTAGCAGTGGACAGTGCACATATCCATGCTTTCCTGGAGTTTCTTTTACCAGTACTCCGCACAATATTCTTTTCAAGCCATTGGCTGCTTTCCCACATTTATATTATTACCATCATCGAAACGTGAGAGAGAAATGAATCCTGTCACAATAACTATCATCAGTCATCGGAAAGAAATTTGCCGAGTCGGGAATCGAACCAGCGACCTCCTGTTCCCAGTTTAAGTTTAACCCTGCTAAACATGTTAAACGAAACTTTCAAGCCAATGGTAAACACCGGAATATTGCTATTTCAAAGTTACATTTTAGAGAAAATAATATATCCTCTTATAAGACAGTGTAGATCTAAGATCAGACTGCATGCTCTGCGCAGTCTGATCTTAATCCACACTGTCCGCAAAACGTCATTGAGTCGCGGTAGTGCTGGTAAAAGAAACTCCAGGAAAGCATGCACAGGTGATCTGGCCGCCGCAATATCACTGAAATGATGTTGAAAACGGCGTAAAACACCTTGCAATCAATTAGTCAATACCCAATAGCACAAGATGTAGTTAACCATTTAACTCTCTTTACAAAACGAAACATTTTACGCCAGTCCAAATTCAAAGCTGTTTCAGACCATAAATTAAAAGTGGCTGAAGGGTAGAAGACAATGTGGGAAAAGGAGAAAATGATGGTTACCATTTTTTCCTTTTCCCGCAATGTTTTCAAAAGGATTTTTCCCCAGTATCGTTAAAACTTGGGATTGTTTGGTAAAGGGTTAATGTTCAAGACTAGAATAACAGTTTAACATAACAGTTTAACTGTGCACAATGATCTAAATAATGACTGACTGAAGAAATGACAAGAGTTCCCTGTCCAGTGAGGGTTAATGCAACTTGGATTTGCTACAAGTTACCTAGGTGTATATATATTAATAGATTCATTCATAATTTTACAGTGGTATAGGAAAAAGTGATTCTCTGCTTTGCATAGGTCACTTAATTTACATATAAGCAAAGATCTTGTACCTTGTAAATGACATCTTGTTCAGTTTATTACTTTGTAAGACGACATGTTCAAATTGGAGTGGTAGAGATTTAGTGGTTTTTTGTCAAAATTGTCATATATAACAGAATTAAGATTTATAATAGAAAGAAGCATTTTTTCTGTGAGGCAGTATTTGGCAACTGTGGGGTTTTTTGTTTACTTTGACTCTAGGTCAATCTTGATGCCTATAGACTAACTTCGCTAGTCTAAGAACGGATAGAAAAAAAAAAAACATTGTTGGGGAAAAAGAAAAAACGCCGGTTACCAGCATTTCCCCCTTTTCCCACAATGTTGTCAAAATCCTTCTTCCTATGGGTCGCTAACACACGGGAATGTTCAGTAAAGGATCATAATAATTGCGTGCAACACACGAAAAGCGGCCTTCGGACATATGCGTAAAAGTGTGTCGTCCAAGATCAGCCTGTGCAGTCTGTGACTAATCCGAGACGACACTTCCTGTTTTTGTGCGATTTTCTATTTCACGAAAGTCTACTGTATGAAAAAATCTTATATAGTCGTAAAGTGCTGTCCCGGATTAGCCTGCGCGGACTGCGCAGGCTAATCCGGGACAACACTTTACGCAATTGTCCGTAGGCCCCTTTTCGTGTGTTGCACACCGTATTATCATCTCTGATCATCACCCTCTGCGAAAAGACTGATCCAAGGTCTCAAACAGCATTTTGTCTGAAAGTTGTTTAGGCCTTGTTTAGCCCTTAGTAGTAGTAGTAGTAATAGTAGTAGTAGTAGTAGTAGTAGTAGGCCTTATAGTAGTAGTAGTAGAAGTAGTAGTAGTAGTAATAGTGGTAGTAGTAGTAGGAGGAGGAGAGGGAGGTGGAGGTAGTAATAGAAAGATTATTATCATTAAGAGTAAGAGTAGCAAAAGAACTAGTAGTAGTGGGAGTAGTAGTGCTGGTAGTGGTAGAAGTAGTACTAGAAAGAGTAGTAGTATTAAGAGTAGAAGTAGAGGTGGTGGGAGGAGTAGTACTGGTAGTGGTAGAAGTAGTACTAGAAAGAGTAGTAGTATTAAGAGTAGAGGTAGTGGGAGGAGTAGTACTGGTAGTGGTATAAGTAGTACTAGAAAGAGTAGTAGTATTAAGAGTAGAAGTAGAGGTAGTGGGAGGAGTAGTACTGGTAGTGGTATAAGTAGTACTAGAAAGAGTAGTAGTATTAAGAGTAGAAGTAGAGGTAGTGGGAGGAGTAGTAAGAGTTGTAGTAGAAGTAGCGGTTGTAGTAGATCTAGTTGTAGAAATAGTAGTACTAGAAGTAGTAATCAAAGAAGTAGTGCAAGTAGTAGAGCGAGTCGTAGAAGTAGTGCAAGTACAAAACTAGTCGTAGAATTAGTATTACCAGAAATAATAGTAAAAGAATTGCAAGAAGTAAAGAAGTAGAACTAATCGTATAAGTAGTGCAAGTAGTGAAAATAGTTGGTGAAGTAGTACAAAAAGTAATAGTGGAAGAAGCGAAAATAGTAGAACTAGTCGTAGAAGTAGTGCAAATAGTGCAATAAGTCGTAGAAATATTAGTACAAAAAATTATAGTCGTAATATTCGGAAAACTAGCCGTAGATATAGTACAGAGAGAAATAGAAGAAGAACAGCAAGTAGTAGAACTAGTTGTAAAGGAGTGCAAGTAGTAGTCGTGGAAGTACTGCCAATAGAAGAACTAGTCGTAAAAGTAGTGCAATTAATAGAATTAGTCGTAGAAATAGTGGTACAAAAAGTTATAGAAGAAGAAGAAGTGCAAGGAGTACAATTAGTCACAGAAGTAGTGCAAGTTTTTAACTAGTCGTAGAAAGAGTGAAAGTCGTAGAACTAGTCATGCAAGTCGTAGAACTAGTCATAGAAGAAGTTCAAGAAGTAGAACTTGTCATAGAAATAGTGCAAGTAGTAGAACCAGTAGTAGAAAAAGTGCAAGAAGTAGAACTAGAAATAGTGCATGTAGTAGAACTAGTCGTAGAAATAGTGCAAGAAGTAAAACTAGTAATAGAAATAGTGCAAGTCGTAGAATTAGTCATACAAGTAGTACAAGTATAGAACTAGTCGTAGAAATAGTGCAAGTAATAGAACTTGTCGTAGAAGTGGTTCAAGTAGTACAACTTGTTGTAGAAATGGTGCATGTAGTAGAACTAGTCGTAAAAGTATGAGAACTAGTAGAACTAGTGGTTAAAAAAAGTGCAAATATAGAACTAGTCATAGAAATACTGCAAATAGTAGAAGTAGTCGTAGAAAAAGTGCAAGTAGAAGAACTAGTCTAAGAAATAGTGCATGCAGTAGAAGTCGTACAAGTAGTAGAGGTAGTGTTACTATAAATAGCTGTAGAATTAGCAGTAGAAGTTGTAGTATAAGTAGAAGAAGAAGAAAACTGATAGGTCTTTGAAATATAAAAAAAGAGAGAAAAATGCACTGAAAGACTGTCTTGGTCGTTACCTTAGTACCTATGTACTTTTCTCAATGAATAAAGAATAAAATATCGGTAAATGGCAGAGGAAAACACTGCATAAAGTCCTCTTCAACGAACTTTCTTTTGCATTTTTAGTCTTATTTAAGCCTTAGCCTCGTTCTGTATAACTTGCGGAAATGCCCATCTTGACTGAGAAGAGGCTTTACATTACTCCATCCGTGCACTCTGAACCTAATCTACATTGGTCCGCGAAGCTATCCAAGGTCGTGTTTTCTATGGTCGAAATATGTATAACAGCCGTTTATTCAGTAATCAACTAAGGTACTTTGTCCATCATTAATTCATAGTCATGGTTATTAAGATTTCAGAGCAGATGCGCCTGGGCATGTATCCAGATCACTGAATCTTTGTAACCACCCGAAGGATCATGATCATAATTAGATGATAAGTTGGCAGTACTGTGCCGTCGGCTTCTAACTGGTCGTGTTTTGCTGCTATAAACTGGTATACTAAATAAACTGATATACTATAAACTGATTTCGGGTAGTGCCAATTTCATCTTTCCTTGTCTTTTATCGAGAACTGCTCATTAGTTTTTAACTAACAATCCCGTGTTAACTAATAATCCCGTATTTAGCGATCCGGAAAAGGAGACTTTTGAAAACATGCTGGTGACGGGCATTTTCTCCTTTTCTCACAAGATTTTTTACCCTTTCAAAGACAACTCTCATCGTTTGAGCCACTCTTAACTTTTTGTCTGTAAACGCTTCATTTTTGTCAAAATCAAATTTTCGTCTGAGGAAGAGATACTGATATTTCCTTTGGAGCCGTGTGGTATGCTTCTTTTCATATTTGTTTATTGTGCGCCGAACCGTCTCAAGTCGACCGCAAATTTTCCGTGCGAAAAGCTATTGCGCTGTGCTGACTTCCTGTTTCGTTCGGTTTAATCTGTATTGCAGTGAGATGCAATTAAATTAGTGATACACATGGTCAAGGGCAATGTCTTTTAACTTGTCATTACCTAAAGCGCTTGAAGATGTTGTTTATAACACGTAATCTCGAAAAAAAACTTACGAAATTTATCGTGTTTGGAATCCACCCTTTGTGTCCATTTCCGGAAATGTAAACATCTCGAGTAAAGGATTAAAATGAGCGAAACTATTTGTTCTTACGTTTAGCTATTTCATTGGAAATATTTGTATTTGAAACGAGGTATCATTGAACACGCAAACAACAGATATGTACAAATTCTAGTTTTGTCGTCAATAAAAGAAAATATGGGGGTTTAAACGTGCGCACAGAATCTGTGCGAATGATTTCAACCATTTTTCGCGACCGTCACCGTACCCGGATGCGACCTGTGAAAAACTAAAACTGCATTTAAGGACAATTATCTGCACTAGAACAAAGTAATGACCTACCTCGTAACAGCTGGTGAGTTTAAGATTGTAGAATATGGGTACATAAATGTGTGCTGCCATGCCAACCGAGAACATGTACGAGATTCCGATCCACCAATACATGGTCCCGTAGTTATACATCTCTGCCGGGGTGCCGAGTAAAGTGATGGCCGACATGAAACTAGCCAACAGAGACATGGACACCGGGAAAAAATTCATATTTCCTCCAGCTAGCAGAAACATTTTGGTGTTGGTCACTTTCCGGTCTTTGATGGCGTAGAAAAATCCAATAAACGTTGAAATGGCCAACATTCCGCCAAAGATCACATAGTCCACAACAGAAAATGTGTTTTTGTGTCCAGTTTGAAAACTATATCCTTTAGAGTCCATTTTTGTATCGAGAAGAAATGTCTAGTTAATTAAGAAGTGTTTTTAAAGCACTTTTTTTAAGGAAAGTTTACTTAATCATACTTTATTGTTGTTCCATCAATGAGTCATGTTCTGAGAAAGGGATGTTTAATGCATTTGCCAAAAGTTAATCGATCCATGTCAGCCTGTGCAGTGCACGCAGGCTGAACTGGGTTGAAACTTTTGCTGTAGGTAGATTTTTAGCCTGTCCAAAGACCTTTCTACATCATGATTCAGCCTGGTTATTAGACAAAATGTATACATCCTGTGTGACAACTTGTTTGGTATAATGCATTAATAAGATGTGCTTACCCCGTTTTCTCAGTGCGCCGCTCAATTGTTATTTAATGTAAAACAGGGAACACTAACCATCTTAGGTTAGTCCACAAGTCCACGTTCTATTGAATCACGTGATTTTCATAGTAAATACATTGCATCTGGCAGACGACTTTCCATTTGTCTTGCTGCTGACAAATTTGACAAACAACGTGGCATAGAGAAAAGTTACTCGTAACGAGTAATTTTTCCTACAGCCACAATGTTTTCACATGTATTCAAGTATCAAGCATTAAATCACGTTGATTAAACCTACTTTTCACGGTGTTGTCTTGGCCGTCTGCTCCAACCTTGCTTCAGGCAGTTAAGAGTATTCATGAACGCAACTTACGTTATCTATGCGTCCCTTTTTGACCTAGTTTAGGCAGAGATTGGTTAAGTGTTTACAAGCTACGCCGAAAAACGGGCCAAGTTAAAACCTTTGTGGGGGACAAATTTAATGTCAGTCAAATGATGGAGTTGGGCTTTGAAAGGGATGAAAACATTGTAGGAAGATGAGAATACCCGAGTAGCCGGCATTTTTCTCTTTTGTCCCAAATTGTTATCAAAATTTTGTTACCTCAAGGTCATTGAAACACGTAAGGTTGGTATAGGGTTAACCCTTTACCATACAATCCCGACTTTTAAAGACCCTCAGAAAAAAAGCCTTTTGAAAATATTGTGGGAACAGGAGAAAATGCTTGTAGCCAATATTTTCTACCTTTTTCAAAACAAAATTCAATTTTTTCAGTCACATTTATTCTGTCGTCTGCAAATGCTTTCCATTTGGACAGGTCTAAAATTTTGTCGTCTGGTAAAGGGTTAAGTGTTTACGACAAGTTATTATTATTTCACGGATCAGGAAAAACACTATATCACCTTCAAATCGTTTCATAAGATTAGGATTAAAGGCACACTCACTGCCAAAGTAAACAATTCGGGAGTCAAAATGCAGACAAATTTTATTCATACCATTTAACCCTTTCCCAAACAAGCCCTGGTTTTCACGTGTCTGCAGTGTAAGTCTTTCGAAAGCACTGTGGGAAAAGGAGAAATTGCTCGTAACGAGCAATTTCTCCTTTTCCCACAGCGTTTTCTACCCTTTTTGAGACCTTTCTGCCATTTTCATCAAATTTAAAACTGTCGTCTGCAAACTCTTTGAATTTGGACCAGTCCAAAATTTGTCGTTTGGGAAAGGGTTAATAGTGCGAATATTATTTCGAGTCCGATAATGTGTGGCAGAGCAATCTGTCAAAGCTCCAGTTGGCCAGTGTTTGTTCTAGTTTTAACAATACATTTGAGGCATGCTCTGGTAAAGGGGGGCTTAATGCATCTCTGTGATGCATTATACCAGTCAAGCCATCGCAAAATTATGGATCCGTAATAGCCACTTTCTGCATTCGGCATACCTCGGGTGATCCGGTGATCAAATCCCTCGGCTGTATCACGTAGCTTGATATGCACCTACACGGTACATTTCGCACATCTCCGGAAGCACACCGCTTTACCGTTATTGAAATTGTAAGGCTCCTCTTTAGTAAGAACACATTAGTAAATTTTCTATCGTTATCTTTCTAAGAGTATTTCAGTCGGCAAACACTTTGTACATTCAATTTTTAGCGTGGTTTGTCAATTCCGTTAGGAGCTTTCATCGACAGATCGATAGAAGTGAATAACTTCACAGTGGTTGTTCATGTCGTTGCTAAGCGATCTACAGGGGCGCCGCCATGTTTAAGATCATGTGATTGGTAGTTCAAAATAAATGTAGGTACGGAATCGGCCGAGTTGTGACGAGTGCCACTTTCTGTTAAATATCGATTTAGTCATGAGGTAGACTGGTCCTTGGACATACAGAAAATGGACCAACAGCGAAAAGTTTCGATACAGGTCAGCCTGCGCGGACTGCGCAGGCTGACCTGGGTCGAAACTTTTCGCAGATGCATTAAGTCCCATTTTCACAGAGCATAGCCTTTTTTTTTTAAAACTAGCAAATAGAGCTTTGACAGATTATCAGACTCCTAGTAATATTCATACTTTTAAATTGTATGAATTAAATTTGTCTGCAATTTGATATGAGTTGTTTTACATTTGGCAGCCAGTGGGGCCTTTGATTACAAGCCTATCTATTTTTCGAATGCCACAAGATAATACAACAATTGAAAATTATTATTAGGTGAAACTCTGTGAAAAGGGAGTTAGATGCATTCAGTAAAAAAGTATCGAAACTTTTGTGCTTTTTTTGTAAATTTTCTGTATGTCCATAGACCATTCTACATCATTATTCCGTTGGTTGTTGGACAGATTTATTTGAGCCATGCTCTGTGAAAAGGGGGCTTAATGTATCTGCGAAAAGTTTCGGCCCCCAGGTCAGCCTGCGCGGACTGCGCAGGCTGACCTGGGGGCCGAAACTTTTCGCTATTGGTCAATATTCTGTATGTCCAAAGACCAGTCTACCTCATGATTAAGTCGGTTGTTGAAAAAAGTGGCTCGCCAAGCCCCGCAGCTCAGTCGGTAACGTGCAGGACTTGAGAACAGGAGGTCGCTGGTTCGATCCCCGGCTTGGCCAATTTCTTTCCGAGGATTGATGATAGTCATTGCGACAGGATTCATTCCTCTCTCACCGCTGACCATTGTTTCGACGATGGTTATGTGGGAAAGCAGCCAGTGGCTTGGAAAGAATATTGTGCGGAGTACTGGTAAAAAGAAACTCCAGGAAAGCATGGATAGGTGCACCGGCCGCCGAGATATAACTGAAATAATGTTGAAAACGGCGTTAAACACCATTCAATCAATTAAATAAAAGCGTTGAAAGCACTGGTTTGGCATTTGTCATGGGAGCCATTGTGTGGAATTAACAATTTGAAAAATAAACAAACAATAATGTGGAACGAACAAGCCCGGACGAACAAGCCAAGGGACGAACAAGCCCAGGGACGAACACGGTCAGGAGACAAAGTTTGTGTGTATCATTGCGCCAATAGAAGGCCATAGCAGGTATAGATGTTTTCAATTAAAAAAAAAAAGTATGGTCTAATAAAGTTTATTTCGATACGCCGTTGTTAATTATATATCTAAGTGCTATCGAAAATTGAGTTTAATTGGGTTTACTTCCTTCGGTTTTGCACGAACTACGATACATGATTTTCAAAATACCGTATTGAACTCATAGTGGCATTGTCTTCGACAAATGCCACAAAAAGTGGCTACCATGGATCTATGAGTAACCGATGACTTACATGGTGTCATGCATCACGGAGATGCCAGAGCATGGTTCATTTATAGATCCATATTTATGTGACGACTTGCTCGTTTTACGAATAATGGTCCATAATTATGTGACGACTTGCTTGTTTTACGAATAATGGTCCATAATTATGTGACGACTTGCTCGTTTTACGAATAATGGTCCATAATTATGTGACGACTTGCTCGTTTTACGAATAATGCATCCTTTTACCAGGGCCGCTTAATCATTATCTTTATATAGTCATTGGTCGTCAATTGCTTAGGTAACATTTCCTGTTTAAATCTTGACCTTCGCTAACATTTATCTGTTGTGAGAGAAAAGAGGAGAAGAGAAACCTTGATAAAATATTAACTCCTTACTGCACAAACGAAATTTTTAAACGCTTCTGAAAACAAGCTGGTATAAGGAAGAAAATGTAACATGCAGAGTGATATGGGTCTTTCGCCCCACAGTGGTATCGGTACATTGATTTATAAATAGTCTTGGTGCGGGTACAACAAATGAAAGCTTGTGCCTTTCTAAGCACTGGCAACACCTTACATTACAAACACACAGTAGTTGAGGACAGGTGTTCCAAGAGAAGATTAGCATGACACCGGTATTTAATTAAGCAATTTTACACCAAAATGTCAAAAAAAAAGGTTTTAGGTGTAGAAAACTACCGTTAGCTACAAAGACCACAATTTTTTTGTGTTTCTTAAAATTTGGGTTGTGGAATCATATATCAAACAAAGTGTTACTATCTAAAACCCTTGTCTGTTATTTTAAGGCGGGTTGGCGTTTTACCCCACCTGGGCGTTTTGCCCCGCTTTGCCCTCTTCATGCTCTGTTCACCAAATCTATTTCCTTCGAAAACTTTATTTTGCCTTTCATCGATTTTTTTTTCAGAGTAGCTGTATAAGCTCGCTTTTGACCTACTTCTTGGTAATGGTCTCCAATGATTAAATAAACCCTTGTCTGTTATTTTAAGGCGGGTGGGCGTTTTACCCCGCCTTACCCTCTACATGCTCTGTTCACCAAATCTATTTCCTTCGATAACTTTATTTTGCCTTTCATCGATTTTTTTTCAGAGTAGCTGTATAAGCTCGCTTTTGACCTAATTCTTGGTAATAGTCTCCAGTGATTAAATAGTAGTCTACGATTGGTCAAAAACTGTTGACAAGTTTATGTTCCGGGCCTCTACGTGGTTATTTAGGGACCCATGTGTGACATCAATATACATGTACATGTACAAGGGTTAACCGATACCCTGCCGTGCTTATTCTTAGCACATGGGTATGATAGGGGATAATCTTCTTGTTATACTGACTGGTAATTCAGTATTTTTTCTGCGGTACCTTGTAATAACCTATTTATGCACAGTGTACATGTATTTTCTGACACGTTATTGTCAAAAGCCACTGCTTCTTTTCTACCGATGCAAAATAGTGAGGGAAAAGAGGTGATTACTGACGTAGTTACATTTCTTTTAATATTGAAACACAATAGAGTTATATTCCAGTACCTCTTACGCCCTCTATCTTTAAAAGATATCTATTGTTTCTAATCGGTATGGTACTTGTTTTTGCATTTTTGGAGGCCTGAAAAGCCTGGGCCCGTATTCACCAACCATTCTTAAGAACATTCTTAGTCTCATTCTACAAAAATTTTCTAAATTTGAAAATAACTCAACTTCTGATTGGCTAAACCAGATGGTTTAGCCAATCAGAAGCTGTGTTATTTTTGAATTTAGAAAATCTTGGAGAATAAGACCAAGAATATTCTTAAGAACGGTTGGTGAATACGGACCCTGTACGTTAAAAGCAACCCTATGAAGGTGATAACTTGTTGAAACATGGAGTGACCTAGTTTTGGAACAGTAGCAATGACCTGATATCAACACTAAGGCCCAGATTATTTATAGTCGCTAAATGTACAGTAGCAAAGAGGGGACATGATCGAGGAAAGAATCCCTCAACCAGCTCCCAGGAGATAGTGTATCGTTTCGCCAGATTATTAGCTCGTTATGACACGAATTTTGTCACGATGTCACGATACAATTATTTCGTTATCACACCACAATTATCACGTTCGCACGATTTATAGTTACATGTATCTCCCGTGCAATGCATTTTAATGCATTCCTATTGGATAAAGATGTAACATTCCATGACAATGGTTTTTTTTGTTTGAAAGTAACTTTTGGGGACGCTTTACTTTGTGATGATATCGAGATAATGTTCTCGCGTGAAAGAGATAACTGTCGTGATGACGAAATAATTTTCTCTTGCGGAACGAGATGTCGTGGTCGCGAAATATTTAGCCCGTGGTGACGAGAATATTCTTGTCCTCTCTTTGCTTCCGTTCTCTTTATAATTTATTGTTGTCAGCGTATACTTGCTTGTCACTTTTAACACAAAAGCTGTTAGGTGCGAGTAAATTCTCTATTACGGACAGTGAAGATAACGATAAGACTGCATAATGTGCTATCTGATCTTGCATCTACACTGTCTGTCTTGGTCAGTTTTACCCAATAAAAGAAGCTTTGAAATCAAGTAAAATTGGGGTTTTTTTTGCCCTATTCTGTTGTAAACAGTAAAATTTATCTATATAGCAGTTTAACTCGTTATAAGAAGACAAAAATTTTGGATTCAATCATACTGAAAACATTTGCAGACGACAAATTAAATAAAACTCAAATGATGATTTCCCTCCTTGATGGGGTAGAAAACTTTGCGGGAAAAGGAGAAAATGCTGGTTACCAGCATTTTCTCCTTTTCTCCACAATGTTTTCAAACGATTTCTGCTTCAGTGTCGTTAGAGCACGGGATTGTTTGGTAAAGAGATAAGGGTTAACGGTGTGAATTTGCGCGGGAATTACCAAGTTCACGTTTGTCTTACCTTGATTTATTTTCGTTCACTCTTTACCAGACGACAAAATTTTGGACTTGTCCATATCGAATAGCATTTGCAGACGACAAATGAAATGTGACTCAAATTCAGGTATCGGCAAATGAAAGAGTAGAAAGCATTGTGGGAGAGGGAGAAGATGCAAGGTTACTGGTCAGACTTTTCTCCTTTACCAACAGAGTTTACAAAAGCGTGCTTCCTCTGGGATCTTGAATTCGGGAGTGTTTGGTAAAATTCAAAAGTTTACGGCCATTTAATATATGGTAATTAACTCTTTACCAAACGACAAAAAATGCAGACATGTCCAAATTGAAAGCATTTGCAGACGACAATTTAAATGTGACTCAAATTGTGGAACTTGTCTTTGATCGGGTAGAAAACATTGTGGGAAAAGGAGAAAATGCTGGTAACCAGCATTTTCTCCTTTTCTCACAATGTTTTCAAAAGACTTCTTTCTCGGGGTCGTTAAAAGTCGGGATTATATGGTAAAGGGTTAAGACAGTGTCTCTAGCCAGTACGGTACCTCTAGCCAGGGATATTGTGAGAAAAGCTCTATAGATACTGATAATTTTATTTACCTAAACATAATTATATGGCTCTAAAACCTCGATAAAACATCACCAATGTTCCGTTTTCCTTTAATATATTCTTTTGAAAAATTTTATACTGTAACGGACAGTGCTTTCAGTACTTTGATTTATTAGGTTTTTATTTTATTAGGTTGCATGCTGCATGCTTTTCTTGTGTAACCACTCTCACTCTGGGGATATAAGGCAGGGTTTTAGCTCTGTTCTGCCCAGTCGCTAACTAGCTCCAAAGGTAACTTTTACCTAACAGCAAACCAACACTGAGCCTTCTTCTCTCTCTCTGACTATTTCTATCTTCTCTTCATATTTCATATTCATTTCAGTAAATGGGAAATTTAAACTATTAATGAAATGTAAATTAAAATAGCTTTGGTTTCTTTCTGCATTGTATCCTTCTCGAACCGGACTAGGCCGGTTACAATACCAAGTGTCACTATGTAATCATTATTAGCTTGAGTGTTTTCGCAGAAAAAGTCGATGTATTGTCATAGCCCTGGCATCGTCGTGGTCGTTGCCTGTGGCGCCGTCGTCGTGCAAAACCTTTGACATTCTATATCTCTGTCATTACTGAAGACATTTAATTCAAACACGGACCAGAGTTAGCTGTCATAAGGGGAGCCCATACCAGGACAACAATTAACCTTCAAAATACTTACAGTTATGCCCCTTTTTCGACTCCCCCCCCCCCCCCCCACCTTTCAATGAAAATCATTATTCTTAAATACAACGGCAGCCGAGCGTTGGCGTTTCTCTTGTAAGAAGTAAGGTTGGATATTTTTAGTTTATTTGTTTTGTTACAGTAATAGAGGATCTTACATGAGTGTTTATGTATTATCATTTTTATCAAACGAGTTGACTAAAAATGTATGACGCGAGCCTTGGCGAGCGTCAAATACATTTTAGTCAACGAGTTTGATAAAAATGATAATACATTTTTAGTCAACGAGTTTGATAAAAATGATAATACATAAACACTCATGTAAGATTCTATTTATCACATAAAACAAATGAAAGGCAAAAAATATCCTACATCGTTACCCTTAGCCTATACAGCATTCACGGGTCCATGTTTACAGTTGTAGTTCGGTTTCAAATGTGTACATACACAAGCAGATAGATCTTTGACATAAACTCCAAAAGTAGAATGAAACACTCGAAAGTAGAGTGAAACAGGTTCTAGAGGGATCTAGTCTACCTATTTCCGCAATTTTGTCATTTTAAAAGACTTTCGCCGCATTTTTTTTGTTTTTATTAGACATGAAAATCAAACTCTTTCCACACGTATACGTCTTAGCAACAATGACGTCATTTTTCCGCGAAACGGCGTAGTCGTACAAATTTCGGCACGTGCTGTGGTTGGTTTCTCTGGCTTCACGCGCTTATGACTGAAAACTGATCAGAACCGGGACCCAAAAAATGATAATACACTAGTGTATTATGAAAAATAAGTGGGTTTATTACACTGCCGGAGGAGGTTTTATATGATAAATGTTTTTTATTTCATGCCGCTTACAAGAGTTTTGGTGGATCATGTAGGCACCGCAATGTCCATCTATACGTGCACGATTTTGTTGATGCTGACAAATCTCATACATCGAGAAGCATTCATCGGTTTTAGGCTAAAAATAGTCATGTTCATCGTAGCCCGCAGGATATTCCCAAGACAATGTATGCTTAGTAGTCGGCTTTCTCTTTTGGGTCTATGTAACGGGGAGTGCTATCCATCTGTCTAGCGTGTCTGTCTGTCTGCCTGCTTACCTGCATGTCTGTCTGTCTGTCTGTTCGTACGTCCGTCCGTCCGTCTGTCTGTCTGTCTCAGTCTGTCACTCTGTCTTTCTGTCTGTCTGTTTGTTAGTCCGTCGACTGCTTGGTGAAAAAATAAACTACTTGCTTGCTCTCTCTCTCTCTCTCTCTGTATCCATCTCTCTACCGATTTGTCTATGCCTCTCTATCTCTTCCAGACTTTAATGAAAGTCTTCGAATACTGTGGCATTGCTGTTGTTGAACTTGAAAAATGTGACCTTCTTATGAGTTAGGCTTATACAGTTTTAATTTGAGAATATAGTCCATTAAAGTTGATTTAAGGTATATCTTGACCGTTTGATTTATCGTAAACACTTCAGACAATATTTAGGGACCATAAATCAATGGCAGCGCAAAGTTCATATGGGTCAAAACTTTAGAGCGGTGTGGGGTGTGCTTACAATAGGAGTCTGTCGTTCAAAGCTTTTGAATATGAGCCATGCTCTGGAAAAAGGGGCCTTTATGCATCTCCGTGATACATAATACCAAGCAAACCATCACATACTTATGGATCCAAACAAGCTACTTTTTCTAACAACCGACTGAATCATGAGGTAGTCTGGTCCTCGGACTTACAGAAAATTGACAAATGCATTAAGCCCCTGTTTCATGCGATGAATTAATATTGGATAGAGCAATAAATCGTCCATATTTGAGGAAGACATCAGAAAATATCAGTCCTGACTTAGTTTTTTTTTTTCCTTAAAAGGTTAAAGAAACCTCTATGACAAATTGCCCATTCTGAGCAATTTTTCGATTTGTCATTTATGGCTGCGTAACATTTGCGCCATTTGAACTGAATGTGTATGAGAATGGGACAATAATGCTGTAACATAATTATGTAAATATGACATACATGTATATTATATAAATGGACAAGGCTCTGTGAAAACGGGTTTAATGCATCTACAAAAAGGATTCGACCTGCTCCTGGCCAGTTTTCTGATTGTAAGAAGACTAGGGTCCGTATTCACCAACCATTCTTAAGAATATTCTTGGTCTTGTTCTTCAAAATTTTCCAAATTTGAAAGTAACACAACTTCTGATTGGCTCAACCATATGGTTTAGCCAATCAGAAGTTGAGTTACTTTCAAACTTGGAAAACCTTGAAGAATAAGTCTAAGAACGTTCTTAAGAATGGTTGGTGAATACGGACCCAGTTTGACTTATGATTTAGTCGATTGTTCGACAAAATGGATTTTTTATGGGTCCATAATTATGTGATGACTTGCTTGATATCACGCATCACTGAGATGCATTAAACCCCCTTTTGCAAAAGTATGACTCAAATATTTGATACTGGATTGGGTTCATGCCTATAAACGATATTCGATGGGGAAAAAAATGGTTTTGATCCATGATTCAAAACCATTTTGATTAATTGCCAGCGATATCGACTTATTGATAAATCGGTTGAATTACTAGCCAAATTGTTCATTCCTGAAGTAAAATTAAGTTACTGACCAATTTGCCAAAGAATCATGTGTTTCAACGACCCCCGAGACTTTTAAAATATTGTGGGAAAAAGATAAAATGCTGGTAACCACTATTTTCTCTCCCCGCAAAGTTTTCTACTCTTACAAATACAAATCTTATCATTTGAGCCACACTGAACTGTTGTCTGTCTACAAATGGTTTGAATTTAGACAAGTCAAAAAGTTTGTCGTCTGGTACCTTTACCACACAATCCCTAGTTTTAACGATCTTTCTTGTTTGTTCTTGCTACTTAATTTTGATTTAAAGGAACCATTTGTTGTACAGTTTCTGATTTCTTGCTCTGAATTATTCCAAGGAGAAATTGCAGAAGGAATACAGGACGTTTGTAACAATCTGTGCTTGTATGTACATTTTCGTAACTTTGGCTGTTTCTTAATCAATATTGAGACCGATTGCCAACCACTGGAGGTATAAGTTCATCTATGTATTGGGGAACATGATCATTTGATCAGTACTTTATACATGAAACATAGTTTTGCATTTTGCCTTCTGGAAGATAATGTTTCCCAACCACATACTTTATACAGATTTTCAAGAGATACTGATCTTATAAGGCCTGTTACGATACGAGCTCTTTCATTTTGAATCTTTTCTATTGAATCAGAACACAAAACTGAATAACCATCTAATACTATTGAAGAGTACTCTAGAATTGGTCTGATGTACGATCAATAAATTTGATTCAGTGCTGACCGTGTTGGAGTAAATTGAAGTTTTCTCATAATATGTAATATTTTTGAAGCTTATTTTAAGTTATTGTTTATATATATGCTCAATCCATTGACATGTACTATTCAGGGTTAAACCCAAATGTTTATGTTCATTTACAATCTTTATCTTAGTATTATCGAAAAATAGCAACAGTTCATTTTTTTTTTTTTTTTTTTTAGAAAAAATGACTAGTTCTGTTTTATCTGAAATCAACCGACCATTGTTTTGTGCACATTGACACAATTCTCAAAGTTGACATCCGCTCCAGGGAATCGAACTCGGCACTTTACGGTTGCAAGGCCGACGCTCTATAGCATAGGTTCCAGTCTGTGCATTTTTTCCTTTTCTGTCATTATGACGTTACATCGTCAAAAAAATGACGACCTGGGGGACATTCGAAATCCGATCGCAGCGACATCTAGTTTACCCCAACTCACAGTGGGGTAAACTAGATGGCGCTGCAATCGGTTTTCGAATGTAAATCACTAAAATAGATACCGACATTCAAAAAGCTTTTAGTTTGATTCCTTTCTATTTGTGGGCCATATTTGAAAATGTTGACAACAAAATTTCAAACAGGTTATTCACAATAACTTTGGAGCTTCTAATCGTTTCGGCTGTTTGACTGAAAGCTCTGTGATGACTTGCTTGGTAACATGCATCACGGAGCATTAAACCCCTTTTTCACAGAGCATGGATCATTTGTAATGCCCACGACATATAGGGAGTTCAATTTCGAGGAAGGAATCTATCTTGTGGGGGTAATGCGTTCTTTACCTCTTTCCCACACGTGGAAAATGTAGACCTATCCAAATTGAAAGCGTATGCAGACGACAATTTCGATGTGACTCAAATGAGGAATTTTGCCTTGTATATGGTAGAAAACATTGCGGGAAAAAGAGAAAATGCTGCATTTCCCCCTTTACCACAATGTTTTCAAAAGGCTTCTTTCTCAGGGTCGTTTAAAGTCGGGATTATGTGGTAAAGAGTTACTTCCGGTTGAGCTCTTTTTAAATAGCAGGTATAGCCGCCATGGCTCAAAACTATCAGGATGACAAATATCAGAACGAGTTATCTTTAGAAGAATTGACTTGTGCGGCACTTTATAAAATCTCAAATACTCAACACACAAAATGTTAAGATTGTGCAAAAGGGCTATTTTTTTTTTTTCTTTTCTTTAGATCGGCTCTCATTTTCACATGCTACATTACCTTTTGATCTTAGTGTGTCCGTGTCAGCTCTTTCATTAAATTTCAAGGACAAAAGGAAATTATGTGAAGGAAGATGAAAAAGTATTTTCTTATAATTTGGAAAAACATTCCACCATAAGTCCAAAGCGCAAAAAGTCGTGTTTGAACAAGAATGGTGTTATCTTTGCTTGGGACATACTGAGCCTTTCAGACGAAGCGAGGGTGGACGCTCGAGGGTTCTGAAACGGTGGAAGAAATTATAGTTTAGTATCTGAATCGTCCAGGTATTTGACTTTAAGGTAATACACCGCCTCCTCGTCTTCGTTCTCAAAGAAGTACTTTGGTAAAACGTCGGTTTTTGATACATTTATAAACTGGTGGTATGCATCATATCCGAGAGGTTTTCCGGCTTGGAGAGAGCCGCAGGGTAGAAAGCGTCTCCAACACGAAGACTCGGTAAATAATGAACGACGAACACCTGATCTAACTCTAGAAAAAATTGATGATGTACTTGATGGAAAATTAGTCTGTAAGGTATTTCTCTCAAGCGGAGAATATGTACTAGAATTGGGTGATTCTTGTCCTGGACGTGAAAGCACTGTGCCCATGTCGAATTGTGGCATTTCTGTAGCTGAAATGGTCACCGATGGGGACTTTGGACGTTTAAAATGCGACCTTACTGATAAAGTTCCAGGGCATGAATTTGGTCTGCGTGGAGAATAGGACTGGGCTCTGTATGAGCTCTTTCGTACTTTTGTTTTACTTCTGTTGACGGGTTTTATCTTTGATGGACTAACAAACGTTGACTGATCAGAGGAAGTTTCGCTTGATGGATATTTTTTCGGTGTTGAAGTTTTGTTGTTACATCCGGTCAGATACTCCATGTCTCTTTCGAACTCTTTTAGTGAATTATCTGTCAGAGATTCATTCTTAGATACTGGATTACGAGATTGTGTCAACAGTGCTTCAAGATCAATTAAGTCTGATTCAGGATTAACATACTCGTCGACAGAGTGATTTTTGCTTTGTTTCTCGGCGTACGTAAGCAGTGCTGTATCTGACTTAAGTATAGGCACAGTACAAATCCTATCACAGAGGGTCGTTGAGCTCTGTAACTGTTTGTTATCACCATCAACATTGGTAGTGACACATTTCTGTAAATGTAAAACTTTCTTTTCTTTTTGAAAACTTGCAGCTATTTTCTCGATAGCACTGCGACCATGAATAGTCCGCCTAGAATCTGCATCCATTCGTTCTGTATCCAATCGTTCCGCTTTGCAAACACTGGAGGTTCCGTGTCCTTGATATAAGTCGTTCAAGTTGGCTGTTGCATCTGCATGGAGTATGTTTACTGCAGATAATTTGTCTCTGTTATTTACAAGTTTGTTTACATTGTCTTTCAACTCTTCGTAAGTTTTCGTAAGTTGAGTATCGGAATCTTTTCTATTTCGTTGTAAAGAATGTATCCTATAGTTGGTCGACTCACCACAAATGGTCTCTGATATATTACCCGTTTCTTCTATAGTATCTGGACCGAAATCGGACCACGGCTGAAGCTTTATATGTCCCATAACGGACAGGACCTTATCTGTGAGTGACCGCACCAGTCTCACACCATCTGGAATTTTATTTAATATTTTTCATAAATTACATTTTATCTCATGATATGTAAACGAAATCCACAATATCAGCATTGACTATTACTCCATCCGAAACCGTAAATATATACAATCATGTATATACCAGCCATCTATTTCCGTGATGATTTATACCACACAGGTCTCCACATTTATCTTGTATAACAACCTCCTGAATCATGAGGTCTTTTGACATACAGAAAATTGACCAATAGCAAAAAGTTTCGGCCCAGGTCAGCCTGCGCGGACAACGCAGGCTGACCTGGGTCGATATTTTTTGCAGATGAATTTAGCCCCCCTTTTCATAGAGCGTGGTTCATATATAAAATTCAATTTTAATTCGAGATTCGCAGGCTAACCATATAATTGGCCGAGGTGTCTTGTCCTAGACAGTCGGATAGTTGGTCTCGGAATTTGGAAAAATAATTGAAATAGTTGTTGAATACATAGAAGAGCATTTGCTCTGCCGTTAATTCTCCTTTAACCCTTTCCCAAACTAGCCCTGGTTTTCACGTGTCTGCAGTACAAGTCTTTTGAAAACATTGGGGGAAAAGGAGAAATTGCTCGTAACGAGCAATTTCTCCTTTTCCCACAATGTTTTTTACCCATTTTGAGAACTTTCTGCCATTTTCGTCAAATTTAAAATTGTTGTCTGCAAACTCTTTCAATTTGGACCAGTCCAAAATTTGTCGTTTGGGAAAGGGTTAAGGTGCAAACGGTTGGTTAGGTCCAGTAGGATGCCTTATTGAGTACAATCTTAACTCTTTACAGAATGACAAAATTTTAGACTCGTCCAAATTCAAAGCACTTGCAGACGACAAAATAAACGTGACTCAAAAAATTGAAATTCGTTTTGGGAAGGTTGGGTAACATTGTAAGAAAAACGAGAAAATGCTAGTTACCAGCATTTTCTCCTTTTCCAAGAATGTTTTCAAAAGACTTTATCTTCAAATAAGTTTAAAAACAAATGATTGTATGGTAAAGGGATAAGTTTAAATACGCGCAGTTTATTCATAAATCTTCAAAAAATAATGGCGGTTTTTCTGCATATAGAAAAGACCTAAAACACCAGCCGACGAATTCCTTGTTTTTGGTACGCTAGACTATCTAAGAAAATAACATCGGACCTTGTAAATCCACGATCGGGCTGCACTTTCTTTGTGGTCAAACTCGATCTGCAATGTCAGCTTAACCCTTTGGGTTTGCTAAGCGCGACTCACTGACCTTTTACGGACAGTGTAGATCAAGATCAGACTGCACAGAACGTGCAGTCTGATCTTGGATCCACACTGTCCGATAAGGAGATTGGTTTCTCCCGAAAAGCATCTTTGAAATAGTAAAAATTCAATTTTTACTACCTGCTTCAAAATTTTCATTTCACTTATTCAGCAATGTTATTAAACATGTAAATGTTGCCCTTCTCTTGATTTTGATTCCAAAAATTTGCCCCTCCCATGATAATAATCAAGATTAAAATAGTCCAAAAAATCCATGCAGTTTTCAGGCGCAATTTTAACTGACCGAACAGAACGAGTTTGTCTGAACTTAGATCAACCCTGCTGAATATGTTGAAATATATTTCTGGCGAAACAAGCCTTGAAATTGGGGTTAACAACGAATGCAAACTGAGAACTGTTTTAAAGAAATGACGGACACTTCTTCGTTTCAGAAAAAAGGGACTGATAAACTTCAAATCTCACCTTCCACGTTAAACTCCATCATTTCAACTACAGAAGTTAGTATATAAGACACTGACGTCCGAATACTGTGATTATTTCACGTCACCCAGACGATGTAAAAACAACGCGGGGCGCGTGAAGACGTCACCAACTTTGGCGGAAAATATGAATTCTCGGTATGCATGACGTTAGAAATGAGCAATGCTCTGTGAAAAGGGGGCTTAATGCATCGCATCTGCGAACAGTATCGATTCAGGTCATCCTGCGCAGTCCGTGCAGGCTGACCTGAGTCGAAACTTTTCGCTATTGGCCAATTTTCTGTATGTCTAAGGATCAGCGTACCTCATAAATCAGTTGGTTGTTACACAATATGGATCTTACGGATCTATAAGTGTGTAAAGATATGCTTAGTATCATGTATCACGGAGATGCATTAAGCCCCCTTTTGCCAGAGCATGACACAAATCTTTTGACAATAAATACTTTAAATTATGAACACTGAACTAAAACAAAAATAAGAGAAAAGGCATGAACCAAAGAAATTACAAAAGCACATCCCTTTGTAGTTGGTTTTTATTTCAGAAACTGGGGAAAATAAGAATACAGGCTTACGATATACATACGTGGATTGTATGCTATCCGCAACGGCGGCATACTGGTACTGTAACTTGTTTTGTTATATAATTTTGTTTCATTCTTGTCTACTCACACTAAATACCAGCATTGTGGGAGATACAAAGCTTCAGCTTTTAAGACTACAATAATACGTTTATTGTAAAGGAATGGAAGTGCTGTCAAAGTCAGCAATCGCGAGCCACACATAAAAGCTTGACATTTTAAGGTAATATTTGTGTCGGCCGGCCACAAAGCAGAAGTTATTACAGGCCGGCCACAAAGCAGAAGTTATTACAGGCCGGCCACAAAGCACAAGTTATTACAGGCCGGCCACAAAGTAGAAGTTTTTACAGGCTGGCCACAAAGCAGAAATTATTACAGACCGACCACAAAGCAGAAGTTATTACAGGCCGGCCACAAAGCAGAAGTTATTACAGGCTGGCCACAAAGCAGAAGTTATTACAGGCTGGCTACTAAGCAGAAATTATTACAGACACAATCAGTTAACTTGTATAACTCTTTGCTGGGGTTTTCGAATTACATTCCTTATGAAAAAAAGTTATTCACTTCATTTATGAAAACATGCTTTCAAATTTGAGCAATACACATGGAGGCTGGTCCGCTAAAAATGACAATAAAGGGCCCATAAGCTGGTGATATCAGGGACCCAGCAGACTGGTCTACTCACAGACCTTTGCATTTCTTTTGAGTCTTTTATAACAAGAATTCATGATTTACGAACGGGCAGATAGAGGAGCGTTCCAGTGAATGAACACTCTTGCTACAGTACTATAGAGAATTAGGAGATGAATTCCATACTTTGTTATTATGTCTAAATTAAACAGATTACGTCGGTCCAACTTACAGCCATTTTTTGGAATAACCAGATCATGTGAGTATCCGAGGCAAAACTAAAACGCTTTTGAGCAATGTCGGTATTATGTTTTTTTTTTTTTTTTTAACGAAAATAAACGAGAGAGAGAGAGAGATTTCCATCAAAACAACTGGATAACGAAAAAGACACGCGAACATAAATTCTGAATTCAGAAATATAACTACTCAAACAGTATTGAAATAATTTTCATTTACCCAAGCGCTTTCGACGTAATACCTTCATCGGGGGGTTGAAATTTACTTAAAATAAACCGTTAGCTGCTAAGCGCGACATATGGACCTTTTGCGGACAGTGCAGATCAAGATCAGACCGCATAGAAAGTGCATTCTGATCTTGGATCTACACTGTCTGAGAAGCAGATATTTCACCCTGCTACCCCCCACCCCCCACCCACCCCCAAAAAAACTTTTAAAATAGCAAAATTTGGGTTTTACAATCGGCTTGAAAGTTTCATTTCACTTATCTAGCAGCTTAAGAGGTAATTTCAAACCCCTGATGAAACATCACGCCAAAAGCGCTAGCATGAAATAAATAAACTAAATAAATAAATAGAATATATAATCTAATAAATAAAACAAAATTGTCTTTTCCAAAACATAACTTTAAATTATTCCATTTTCATAAATAGAGATATTACCTCGTTGTTACTGTGTACTGGATACAATTATGTTATTCTTTTGTAAAAATGGTCAATTTATGTCGTCACTAACTTTGTTAAATCGTATGGCACTAACGTTAACCCTTTACCAAACAATCCAGTGACTTTTCGACCCTGAGCTTAGGTCATAACACGGCGGTCAGTGCACCTACGTATGTGTTTCCTAGTTTTCTCAGTAAGTACTGACACGACTTTCTTTCCAAGTCACTGACTACTTTTTCAACATGAATCAGAGGTGAGAGGCGAAAAATCGCCAGAAAGAAAGTTTGCCTCAACCGTGTATAAAATTCACAACCACCAGGTCACTAGTCAGATACGCTAACTGTTCAGCTACCCGGGTGGGCCCCTTGGGAAGAGACCCTTTTAAAACACTGTGGGAAATGAGTTTATACTGGTAACCAGTATTTCCTCCTTTACCCACAATGTTTTCTACCCTGTCAAAGAAGTTAAGTTCATTAGTGCGACTTTAAAATTTGTACGTCTGCAGATGCCTTCAATTTGGAAGAGTCTGAAATTTGTCGTTTGGGAGATCTATCATTTGAATGCAATTCTGAGTCTGAATAATATTAAGTAAGAAATAAAACTTTGTTGTACTTAAGTGTGATTTGGGTTAACCCTTTAACAGACGACAAAATTTTAGCCTTGTCCAAATTAAAAGCATTTGCAGACGACAATTTCATTGTGGCTCAAATGGTGCAATATTTCCTTTGGTTGGGTAGAAAACATTGTGGGAAAAGGAGAAACTACTGGTTACTAGCATTTTCTCCTTTTCCAATAATGTTTTCAAAAGGCTTCTTTCCCAGGGTCGTTAAAACGCATTGTGTGGTAAAGGGTTAACCATTTACCATACAATCCCCAGTTTTAAAGACCCTGAGGGAAAAGGCTATTGAAAACATTGCGGGCTATTGAAAACATTGCGGTTCAATGAAAGACAAATTTCACCTTTTTAGTTGCATTTATTTGGTCGCCTGTAAATGCTTTGAGTTTGAGAACAAGTCCAATATTTTGTCATTTGGTAAAGAGTTAAGTATAAATATGCGCAAATTGCCCGAAGATCATTTGTCTCTCAAGGATATTCATAGACAAAGTTTTATGTAAAGTATAAAACAAATTTCTCAAAACAAATATGTCCTTTGTACAATATGTAAAACACTCAGCGAAAGACGGGCATGCGCATGCCGAAGTTTGTCCCTATTGGTTGTAACTGTAGGCGGGTGGAGGGGAAACAAAAGGCGGACGTTCAAAATTCGGTTGTCCTTGGTTTTTATTGACCTCGTCGTAGTTTGGGGTGACGTAGAAGACGCATTCGGCATACCTCGGGTGATCCGGTGATCAAATCCCTCGGCTGTATCACGTAGCTTGATATGCACCTACACGGTACATTTCGCACATCTCCGGAAGCATGCCGCTTTACCGTTATTGAAATTGTAAGGCTCCTCTTTAGAAAGAACGCATGAGTAAATTTTCTATCGTTATCTTTCTAAGAGTATTTCGGTCGGCAAACAGTTTGTACATTCAATTTTTAGCGTGGTTTATCAATTCCGTTGGGAGCTTTCATCGACAGATCGATAGAAGTGAATAACTTCACAGTGGTTGTTCATGTCGTTGCTAAGCGATCTACAGGGGCGCCGCCATGTTTAAGATCATGTGATTGGTAGTTCAAAATGGAAGCCTACCTTATACAGACGAGGTTAGATGTAGGTACGGAATCGGCCGAGTTGTGACGAGTGGTAGAAGACGCTTTCTGTGTTGAATGTGTTACCGAAGGATATGTCGGCCTTGTCCGGCAGTGGACCAGCTGTAAAATGAGTATAACAGTCAGCGGCGTTGTGATCATCTGTGTGAAAGGGTCGATTCGGATTAGCTGGTAAGGTATGCGCAGGCTGATCCATATCAATGTTTTACGCTTGCCAGAATGTGATAAAGGAAATTATTCCTTTAACCCTTTACAACACAATCACGGGTTTTAACGATCCTGAACAAAAAGCCTTTTGAAAACATTGTGGGAAAAGGAGAAAATGCTGGTAACCAGCATTTTCTCCTTTTCCCACAATGTTTTCTACCTTTTCCAAATCGAAATTCACTTTTTGAGTCACATTTATTTTGTTGTCTGCAAATGCTTTCAGTTTGGACAAGTCTGACATTTTCTTGTGTGGTAAAGGGATAACAGGCAAAATGGCTTTATGCTTGATGTGTCGGGTCGGAAAAACCTGCGCAGATAGCTCGTGCTGATAATGGAGAATGCTTTACGCAGATGCAACTTTCCCCAAAAATAACATTGCGTCATTCCTTCTCAAAGACACTGTGGCGGCTAAAAGTAAAGGGTCGGGTAGTAAAATGCGTAGTAAATTTCAAGCATACCAATGCACATCTTCGCAAGCCAAGGATACTAAGGTAGTACCCTTGGCCGCTCGCCTCTTTAAAAATCGAAACTCCCGCTGCGCCATTTTATTGGATGCGATCAAAACGCATCGCGTCCAATCAAACCATCCGTAACAAGAAATCTTCCGCGAAACAGAAAACAATAATGGCGACGCCCGTCAAAAACGAAGTTGTCGTGTTTGTGAAGAAAATTTGCCAAAAAAGAGTAGACGATCGATATTTAATGAGTTTCTTATAGTTCATGATCAATTATGTGAAATATTAGGACGGGTTCCACAGCCGAATGATTGCGAATCATCGTATGTCTGATTAATTTCAGAAATTTGTGACGAATCCGAAAGCGCAGCCATATTTGATGCATAGCCTAACAAATTTTATTACGAGCATTTTGATTGGTCAGAAATAACATCAGCAAAGGTTACGCAACTCGTGATATTCGATAGGTGGCGCAGCGGGAGTTTCGATTTTTAAAGAGGCGAGCGGCCAAGGGTACGTAACGAACAAAGTGGAGTTAGTATCCTTGGCTAGCGAAGATGACCAATGCATGGAAATTACTGTGAAGATGACAATCTGCTATTGTACGATCAGTCTAAGTGTTGCTGGCAGAAAAATGAATTTTAAAAACCAGGTAAAAAGTAAACAATAGATAGGACAACCTGGCAACTTTTAACAAAGTTTTAGATTTCATTTTTAACCAGCGACTAACAAATGGACTTGTCGTACAATGGCAGATTGTCATCTACACAATAGTTTACATACATTGTACTTTTAAATTTTATGCATTTTAACACCTGCGTTGTTTACTTTCGGCAGCTATTTGGGCCTTAAATTGGCCGACATGGTCAACGTTGCAATAAGAAAGAAAGAAAGAAATAAAGAAAGTATGGCGTCCGTGGTTGTGAGGTAGAGCGTCGGCCTCGTAATCAAAAGGTCTTGAGTTCGATACACGGGAGCGGATGTCAACTTTGGTACTGTGCATTGGTCCACACATTCGGCGCGAGTACTGGTGTAGTTTCCAGGAAGCAGAATCGAGAGAGATTAGTATAAGTTGTAATAACTTGTTTCTCAATCGATGTAAAATAAATATGTTTAAACTAAATAAAGAAAGAAAGAAACCAGTTACCATCGGCAACCGCTTCCTCTGATGGACATGTACGTTTAAGGTGGGCTTTTTTCTTCTTGCAGATACATACAACAACAACAACAACTGTAATGACGGCAATAATGATCACACCGAATACTGACACAACAACAGCCTTCTTCCTGCAAAATAAATAATACAAGCCATGATCTGTAAAAAGGGGGCTTAACCCTTTCCCAAACAAGCCCTGGTTTTCACGTGTCTGCAGTACAAGTCTTTTGAAAACACTGTAGGAAAAGGAGAAATTGCTCGTAACGAGCAATTTCTCCTTTTCTCACAGTGTTTTCTACCCTTTTTGAGACCTTTCTGCCATTTTCATCAAATTTGAAATCGTCGTCTGCAAGCTCTTTCAATTTGGACCAGTCCAAAATTTGTCGTTTGGGAAAGGGTTAATGCATCTGTTAAAAAGTATCGACCCAGGTCCGGAAGTATTTGCTTTCGGTCAATTTCTGCAGCTCAAAGGACCAATGTACCTCATAATTCAGTCGGTTGATATACAAAATTGATTTTACATGGATCCATAATTAGGTGATGACTCGCTTGGTATTATGCATCACGGAGATGCATTAAGCCCCCTTTTTTTCAGAGCATGGTTTATGTACAAAGTCATGTGAAATAAGAAACTTGAAATTGTCAAAGTACTTAACCCTTTCCCAAACGACAAATTTTGGACTGGTCCAAATTGAAAGAGTTTGCAGACGACAATTTTTAAATTTGATGAAAATGGCAGAAACTTATCAAAAAGGGCAGAAAAAACTGTGGGAAAAGGAGAAATTGCTCGTTGCGAGCAATTTCTCCTTTTCCCACAGTGTTTTCAAAAGATTTGTTCTGCAGACACGTGAAAACCAGGGCTTGTTTGGGAAAGGGTTAAGAAAGTTTCATTGTTGTTGCAATAGATCTATGTCATTCTTTTTTCGTACAGGTGTCTTCAGTTTTATGCTTAATATACGAATTTATTACTTTGCTTTGCAGACACCACCACAGCCAGGTTTACGGGCGGTGTAGATTAAGATCAGACTGCACATGCAGTCTGGTTTTCCATCCACACGTTTCGCTATACGTGTACATGTATTGTGAAATACTGCTGTCAAATCAGCCTGAAAATTTAATATCATATTGGTCGTTTTCTTTTTTAAGTTTAAACATATTTATTTTACATCGATTGAGAAACAAGTTCTTGCAACTTGTACTAATCTCATTCGGCATACCTCGGGTGATCCGGTGATCAAATCCCTCGGCTGTATCACGTAGCTTGATATGCACCTACACGGTACATTTCGCACATCTCCGGAAGCACACCGATTTACCGTTATTGAAATTGTACGGCTCCTCTTAAAAAAGAAAACATGAGTCAATTTTCTATCGTTACCTTTCTAAGAATATTTCAGTCGGCAAACAGTTTGTACATTCAATTTTTAGCGTGGTTTATCAAATCCGTTGGGAGCTTTCATCGACAGATCGATAGATATGAATAACTTCGCCGTGGTTGTTCATGTCGTTGCTAAGCGATTTACAGGGGCGCCGCCATGTTTAAGATCATGTGACTGGTAGTTCAAAATGGAAGCCTCCGTTATACGGACGAGATTAGATGTAGGTACGGAATAGGCCGAGTGGTGAGTGGTACTAATCTGTCTCGATTCTGCTTCCTGGGAACTACACCAGTACTCGTGCCGAATGCGTGGGCCAATGAAAAGTCCCAAGTTTGACATCCGCTCCCGGGAGTCGAACTCTAGACCTTACGGTTACAAGGCAGACGCTCTACCTCACAGCCATGAACACTTTTTCCTTTGGCATAGTAAGGGTTAATTTAGGCTTTTGCTTTTCCTTTGTGAAAGTCTCCTTTCGAAATTGAATGTTTAATCAATTGTATTGATTGTTTGTATGGTGTTTAACACCGTTTTCAACATTATTTCAGTTATATCACGGAGGCCAGTGCACCTATCCATGCTTTCCTGGAGTTCCTTGTACCAGTACTCCGCACAATATTCTCTCCAAGCCACTGGCTGCTTTCCCACATAACCATCGTCGAAACAATGGTCAGCGGTGAGAGAGGAATGAATCCTGTCGCGATGACTATCATCAATCCACGGAAAGAAATTGGCCAAGCCGGGGATCGAACCAGCGACCTCCTGTTCTCAAGTCCTGTGCGCTACCGACTGAGCTACGGGGGCTTGGCGAATGTTTAATCAAATAAGAATGTTTTGCACTATCCATAATGGAGGAAACAGAATACTTACGCTCTATCCCCTTCTCCATCTTCATCGCTGTCACTGCTATCACTATTACCATGACCGTAAGCATGGTAAAATACTGTAAAAGGAATGAGTTGTTTGTATGAATGGCGTTTTACCCCGTTTTCACCAATGTTTCAGTAATATCACGGCGACAGCTCAATCATTTATGTCTTTCCCCAGTTTTACAAATGAAAGGCTGGAGCACTCCCCGGTGACCAACAGACCGACAGGGATCGAACCAGGACCTCCTAATTTCAAGTCAATAGCCTTTACCACCCCGCGACACAAGACCCTCTAAAACATACTAAACCTCCGGGTCACGTATGAACTCCAAAACGTACATACTCACCGGACAACGCTTGACTCACCCCCCTCCCCCCGTAAAAAATACATACGTAACCATCGGGAACCCCAAACCCTATGACGCATGAATCCCAAAACATACTTTACCACCGAACGACACATGACCCCCCCCCTCAAAAAAAAAAAAGAAAAAAAATATGCTTAACCATCCTGCGACACATGAAACCCTCCCACCAAATGTATTTAACCACCAGGCAACTTATGATCTTTCCCCTCCCGCCATCTTTCCCCTCCCGCCAAGAAAAAAAAAAGAATACATACTTAACCACTGGACACTTTTCCGCCTCCCCCCCCCCCCCAAAAAAAAACGCATTTAAACCAACGGGCGACTCATGACCCCCTAACATACTAACCACCGGGTGAAGCATATTTCCCCAAAACACACTTAATTACCGGGCTATGCATAACCCCCAAAACATTCTTGACCACCGGGAGACTCATGACCACCCTCCCTCCTGCGAAAAAAAAATATTCAACCACCGGGCGACCCATGAACCCATAATTTCCTGCATGGTAAAATACTGGGAAAGGAATGAGATGTTTGTTTGAAAGGTGTTTTACGCTGCTTTCACCAATATTTCAGTAATACCACGGCGACAGCTCAATCATTCATGTCTTTCCCCGATTTCACAAAAAAAAAGGCTGGAGCTCTACGGTGTCTTTCTCAAGAGCACGCTCTGGTGACCAACAGACCAACAGGGATCGAACCAGGACCTCCTGGTTTCAACGCAATCGCCTTTACCACCCCGCGACGCAAGACCCTCTGAAACATAATAAACCACCGGGCTACGTATGACACCCAAAACATTCTTAAGCACCAGGTGACCCATGACCCCAAAGTATCATCCTTAACCACCGGGCGACCAATGACCCCTTAATCATGAACAGACTAACTCTTGTTGCTCTTATGGACCCTGTGGTTCCAATCCAGACCATAACCCCCAAAACATTCTTAACCACCGGGGATTCATGACCACCCTCCCTCCTGCAAAAAAAAAATATTCAACCACCGGGCGACCCATGAACCCATAATTCCCTGCATGGTAAAATACAGGGAAAGGAATGAGATGTTTGTCTGAAATGTGTTTTACGCTGCTTTCACCAATATTTCAGTAATACCACGGCGACAGCTCAATCATTCATGTCTTTCCCCGCTTTCACAAAAAAAAGGCTGGAGCTCTACGGTGTCTTTCTCAAGAGCAAGCTCTGGTGACCAACAGACCAACAGGGATCGAACCAGGACCTCCTGATTTCAACGCAATCGCCTTTACCACCCCGCGACGCAAGACCCTCTGAAACATAATAAACCACCGGGCTACGTATGACACCCAAAACATTCTTAAGCACCAGGTGACCCATGACCCCAAAGTATAATCCTTAACCACGGGGCGACCAATGACCCCTTAATCATGAACAGACTAACTCTTGTTGCTCTTACGGACCCTGTGGTTCCAATCCAGACCAAATTGCATAAATTGTGAGCCATGCTCTGTGAAAAGGGGGCTTAGAGCATCTGCGAAAGATATCGACCCAGGTCAGCCTGCGCAATCCGCGCAGGCTGACCTGGGCCGAAACTTTTCGCTATAGGTCAATTTTCTATATGCCAAAGGACTAATTCTACCTCGTAATTCAGCTAGTTATTCAAAACAGTGGCTATTATATATTATGTGATGGCTTGCTTTGTATCATGCATCACGGAGATGCATTAAGCCCCCTTTTGCCAGAGCATGGCTCATATACATTCTGCTCTTGGTCTTCAGTCTGATATTTTTTTGAATAAAAAAAAAAACTCGATAAAACAACTTTTTAACTGTATTATCATGCAGGGCAGAAAGAGTGGGTACAGACCAAAAATTTCCAAAGACGCAAAACCGTACATGTGCATGTATCTGGTAGCTTTAACGGCCCCGAATTCGTATCATATAGTGAGTGAACTGCCACAAAATGTAGCATCCGAGGGGTATCATACATAGGTAATATTTTATTATTTGTGATAGGCTCGCCCGGCGCTTCTACATCTCAACTTCTTTAGGGACAAGAAAATTTGCAAGTAGGAGCTGCAAGCCTGACTTTTTTTAAAAGCCTCGATTTGCACAGTCAGGACCATTGTCGGCTTTTGAAAGGTCGTATGGTCATGGGTCGCCTCTGGCTTTCCTCGAGTGAAGAATGTACAAGTGTGGGGTGAGCACAAGAGGGGGTGTCCCTCATTGTCTTAAGGGCGGTTCGGGGACTCCTCCGAGAATCTTTTTAACTTGACGTCTACAGAAGCGGTTCTAACGCATTTTGGGGGCTATTTTTGCTTGTGAAAAGACAGAGACGGACAAATGAAAAAACTGGTAGGATCAGTGCCATGTTCGGCTTATCTCTTTCGCTGCAAAAAAAAAAAATGGGTTCGACAATTCTCGAGGTCTAAAAGATTTTTTTTTTTTTCTTTTGTGCTTTTAAAGCTAATTTTGGTCAAAGATTAATATCAGGTAGCGGATGGTGTAGATCAAAGATCAGTCTGATCTTGATCTACGCCATCCGCAAAAGATTCCAAGGCGACATTGGCAGTAAAAGACTTAGGTGCTCCGACCATGGCCGGTCCGCCGACGACGGCCTTGACAGCTTCCCAATCGCCCAGGGTATTGTCGAAAGCTTTTCAGCTGTCTATCTTGTCCGCTCATTACAATAAAATATGCTTTTTATTGTTTAATTCCCATGGCTGCATTTTAAGAAAATGTGGGGATGTTCGTTATAAGCAGGTCTGCTTTTCTTTTTTTAATTCCCATGACAGCATTTTAAAAAAAAAAGATTGTTGGAATGTTCGTTAGGTCTGCTTTTTTCCGGCAAAGTTTTCCACTTTTCAATTTCGTCGGCAAAAATGTTTTACTTTTCTTCAGATGTTACATCTACTCGTTAACGCGCACGTACAAGGCTGTGGTATACTATTGTACCTTTCGAAATGACTGTACGAGTATAATAATAGAACAGCACTAAAATGATAAATGCGATAGGTTTAATCCTCAGGCTGCTAGGCGCAGCTCGCGGACCTTTTGCGTATAGTGTAGATCGAGATCAGACTGCACAGAACGTGCTGTCTGATCTTTGATCCACATTGTCCGATAAACTTTGAAATAGCAACATTGAGTCCTTCTGCAGGTTCATCGTTTACCACACAAACCCGAGTTTTAGCGACCCTGAGAAAGAGGCCTTTTGAAAAACATTGTGGGAAAAGGAGAAAATGCTGGTAACCAGCATTTTCTCCTTTTCCAACAATGTTTTCTGTCCTTGCAAAAACAAATTTCAATTTTTGATTCACATTTATTATGTCGTCTGCAAATGCTTTCGACTTTGAATAGCCTAAAATTTTGTCGTTTGGTACAGGGTTAAGGGTTAACCCTTTACCAGACGACAAAATTTTGGCCTTGTCCAAACTGAAAGCATTTGCAGACGACAATTGGTGCAATTTTTCTTTGAAAGGGTAGAAAACGTGGGAAAAGGAGGAAATGCTGGTTACCAGCATTTTCTCCTTTTCCCACGTTTTCAAAAAGGCTTCTTTCCCATGGGCGTCAAAAGGCGTCATTGTAAGGTAAAGGGTTAACCTTACAGGATTTGATTTTCCATTGTTTGTCTGGTAAATAATCAGAAGAACTTTTTTCTACAATTTTTGTCGACAGTATTTACTTGGTCGTGTTTACAGCGATCTTTTCAGTGTGCAGAACAAAAAAAAAAACTTTTTTTTAAGTGTACTCTCGAGAGTATTTTTGCAATATAAATTGATATATCTAAAAAATATTATAAATTTATATAACTAAACACATTTCAAACGCTGAAATATTGAATCTGGGGGTAAAAACATGAGAGAGAGAGAGAAAGAGAGAGAGGAAACAGATTAAAATTAAATATTTTGACTTCAAATACTAGTTTATCTGCTAGATTCATAAATAGCACATGTAATAATTTCACGATACTTTAATATTCTATTATTTTAACAGACTAAGGCGAACAAAACTTATTTAGACCAACCTCCGAAGATCAGAGCAAGTACTTGTAAAATTTTCCACGCCATTTTTAAATCTCCTTCTAGTCAAAGAGGTCCTAGATTTTGCCTGTATAGAGTTTACACCCGGTCTATTTATAATCGCGCATTTATTCATAATCGATGGACACACAAAGAGAGCGTGACTTACCCATATTTTAATGCCGATCAAAATACATGCCAAACTATAGACTTACACATTCGAATATGTGATTCAAGCAAAGAAAAATTCTAAATGACTTTTTTTATGTAAATGTGTTTATACCATGGCATTTAAAAGTATGGAAATTATTGTGAAGACGACGATCTGTTACTGTACGGTCGGTACAAGAAATAGTCGCTGGCAGAAAATTAATTTTCAAATCAGGCAAAAAGTAAACAAACGATAGAGCGACCTGGCAGCTTTTAACCTAGTTTTAGATTTCATATTTCTGCCAACGACTAATAATTGATATCTAGGCCAGCAATTTCGTAAGCAATGCTTTATATGCGATACATGAAGATCAATCCGGGTGAAGGCAAGATATACTGAAACATTGGATAACATGACTTAACTTTGTATAATATTCGCTTTTAGATCGACTGTCATATCCATGTTACTTTGAACGTCAAATCTCTGGCCACTTGAGGGTGTATACGTGTTCGATCCTCGTGGCTGTCCCCCCTAAAATTGCCAAACCCCGGTAGCTCAGCAGAGAGCGTGCAGGACTTGAGAACAGTGGATCGTTGGTTCGATTCCCGGCTCGGCCAATTTCTTTCCGAGGATTGATGATAGTCATTGCGACAGGATTCATTCCTCTCTTACCGCTGACCATTGTTTCGACGATTGTTATGTGGGAAAGCAGCCAGTGGCTTGGAAAGAATATTGTGCGAAGTACTGATGTACGAAACTCCAGGAAAGCATGGATTGGTGCACTGGTGCCGCGATATTACTGAAATAATGTTGAAAACGGCGTTAAACACCATACAATCAATCAATCAACCCCCCTAAAATTACTTATCGTCTTTCGGGTGATATCTTAACCCTTTCCCAAACGACAAATTTTGGACTGGTCCAAATTGAAAGAGTTTGCAGACGACAATTTTAAATTTGATGAAAATGGCAGGAAGTTCTCAAAAAGGGTAGAAAACACTGTGGGAAAAGGAGGAATTGCTCGTTACGAGCAATTTCTCCTTTTCCCACAGTGTTTTCAAAAGACTTGTACTGCAGACACGTGAAAACCAGGGCTTGTTTGGGAAAGGGTTAAAACGAGGTTCCGTGTGGCAGTGCTCTATATACGGGTTTCGTCCTGTATCCTGCATTATCTCCCTTTACAAAACTATGTGTTCTGTGGGCGTCGACCATAGGAGCAACTGGTGGCGACGACAGATAAACGAAAATCTAATTTATGACATGTCCGTTTCTGCCAAATTCCGTGCGGGTCAGGTAAATTCCGTGCAGATAATCTATGTTTCACAACCACGTTTAAAAAAAATTCGTCAGCTTCAAAATTGTCAATGGTGGCAACTATTAGATATCTTCAACAACAAGAGAGCCACAATAGCCCTGTATCACTTCACTTCCTTTAAATCACTTCACTTCCTTTAACCCTTTACGAGACGACAAAATTTTAGCCTTGTCCAAATTGAAAGCATTTGCAGACGACAATTTCAATGTGGCTCAAATGATGGAATTTGTTTTAGATATGGTAGAAAACATGGTGGGAAGAGGAGAAAATGCTGGTTACCAGCATTTTCTCCTTTTCCCGCTATGTTTTCAAAAGCCTTCTATGTTAGGGTCGTTAAAACTCGGGATTGTGTGGTAAAGGGTTAAGGCACGTGGGTTCTAACATGCATCGATGGCATGAAATTGTAAAAGAGAATAGGTGAGATCAACAATAGTCGTTTTTTCACGCACAAAGCATGTTTCATGCCAATTTTCTTTTATTTACTTTTCGCTGACGATGGATAGCAAATGTAACGCCCTACTTGTTCGGTGTTTTTAGAATAGACTGCAACCAATGATTACCCGTATCACGGGAATAACAAATGTCGACTCAATCCGCCAAGGGTGCATTGAGCAATGTAGTGATCGTCACCCTTAGCTAGCGAAGATGCGTATAAAAATGACATAAACGAATACAAAAGAGGTTTACTAAAAGCGGCATTTGTGAAGATATTTCACTATTTCTCGATTTTGATGCCACCACAGTTCGTGGAATCGAATTCTTTGAAGGATTAGGATAGAGAATCATGGCAGGATCACTGCTGTGCTTTTTGCCTAAAAATGGTTCAGTAGTTTAGGATGAGATCAAAGTTGAATTAAAAGGTAATGTAAAGATGGATGCGTGCGCACACAGCTGACACTGGACCGTGGGGTATAACCTTTTAACCTTCAACCAGTAGCACTCAATAATGCCGCCAACAAGCTTTTCAGACATAAGCTGGAACAGTAACTGCTGTCCTTATCGCTTTTCTGTCTGTGACAAACCTAGGTAAGTTAACTGTAAGAGCGGTGAAGTAATAAAAGAACCTTTCTAATGAGGAAAAAACAGCCAACATATCACAATTTCAATGTTGTTTTGACCAGAATATGTTAAAGAATAGTTGATAGTGTACACCCAAATATCTGACTGCACATCACATGCAGTATGATCTTGATCTACACTATCTCTAAACGCAAAACGTTGTGCTTGGCACACTAAGGGTAAACCCTTTACCATACAATCCCGAGTTTTAACGACCCTTGGAGAAGGCTTTTGAAAACAATGTGGGAAAAGGAGAAAATGCTGGTAACCAGCATTTTCTCCTTTTCCCACAATGTTTTCTACCACATCAACGATGAATTCCATCATTTGCGCCAAATTTGAATTGTCGTCTGCAAATGCTTTCAATTTTGACTTAGCCCTTTCCCAAACGACAAACTTTGGACTGGTCCAAATTGAAAGAGTTTGCAGACGACAATTTTAAATTTGATGAAAATGGCTGAAAGGTCTCAAAAAGGGTAGAAAACACTGTGGGAAAAGGAGAAATTGCTCGTTACGAGAAATTTCTCCTTTTCCCACAGTGTTTTCAAAAGACTGCAGACACGTGAAAACCTGGGCTTGTTTGGGAAAGGCTTAATAGCCATTTAATTTAGGGAAGTGTGGAATTATAAACAAGGACAAATCAGTGAAAACAACTGTTCCATTTCATAATCAAGAACAAAATATTGCACTTCAACAGTATTGAACAAATAAATGTTGCGAATATAATTAAATGTTGCGAACACTTAAATGTTGCGAACATTAAATGAGCCATGCTCTGGCAAAAGGGGATTTAATGCACCTGTGATCCATGATACAAAGAAGATTATCGTATAATTGTGGATCCATAAAATCCAACAATTAAATGTTGCAAATATTAAATAAGCCATGCTCTGGCAAAAGGGGACTTAGTGCATCTCTGTGATCCATGATACAAAGAAGGTTATCATATAATGGTGGATCCAAAAAATTCCATTTTCTCTAAGAACTGACGTAATCTTGAGGTAGAATGGTCCTTTTACGTGCAGAAAATTTACCAAAAGCAAAACATTTCCACCCTGGTCAGGCTGCCCAAATTGCACAGGCTGACCTGGGTCGATACTTTATGCAGATGCATTAAGCCCCCCTTTTCACAGAGCATGACTCATAAATTTTATTATTAAATGTGTCATTGCTAACTAAATATGTTCCATTTTCTGACTTCTAAAAGTTAATTTGAACTGAAATTAAAGATGAAATGGGTCAAAGTTTAGAATCAGGCAGAGAAGAGCCAAGATTCAAGATCAGACGGCATGTTCTCTAGTTTGATCTTGATCTATTCAGTTCGCAAAAAGCTATAAATGTCCCCAATGGCAGTGGAAAAAAATTATAATTTGAGCTGATGTTTTAACCCCTTACTGCACCATGCTGCCTTTTAACGACCCTGAGAAAAGAGCCTTTTGAAAACATTGTGGGAAAAGGAGAAAATGCTGGTAACCAGCATTTTCTCCTTTTCCAACAATGTTTCCTACCCTATCAAAGAAAAACGGCATCATTTGAGCCACATTGACACTATCGTCAACATATGCTTTCAATTTGGACAAGGCTAAATTTTTGTGGTCTGGTAAAAGGTTAATTAGTGCATCAATTCAGCCTTAGTTAGCTTGGCTGTTTTCTAAAAAACGTCGACATATCGTCATAGCCCTGTCATCGTTTATGTCGTCATGCAAAAACTTTGTAATTTAAAATATCCCTGTCATTACTGATGACATTCAACTTCAGGCTCAGACTAGCTGTTAACCCTTTCCCAAATGACAAATTTTAGACTGGTCCAAAATGAAAGAGTTTGCAGACGAAAATTTTGAATTTGATGAAAATGACAGAAAGTTCTCCAAAAGGGTAGAAAAACACTGTGGGCAAAGGAGAAATTGCTCGTTACGAGCAATTTCTCCTTTTCCCACAGTGTCTTCAAAAGACTTGTACTGCAGACACGTGAAAACCATGGCTTGTTTGGGAAAGGGTTAACTATCAAAAGGGAAACCCATACAACAGGTCCAGGTAACCATTAAAATGAGCCATACTCTGTGAAAAGGAGGCTTAATGCATCTGCGAAAAGTATCAACCCAGCTCAGCCTGCGCAGGCTGACGTGGGCCGAAACTTTTCGCTATTGATCAATTTTCTGCATGTCAAAGGACCAGTGTACTGCATAATTCAGTCAGCTATTAGACAAAATGAATTTTCTGGATCCATAATTATGTGATGACTTGCTTGGTATTGTACATCACGGAGATGCATTAAGCCCCCTTTTGCAAGAGCATGGCTCAAATATTTTTGACACAATTGTGTCCCTTTTTTATTTTATTTTCTAAAATCAATCTATCTCTAAAAGCAACAGCAGCCAAGCATTGGCACCCGCATGCCATGCTCCTGTTTACTTATATAACCTTTACAATAATAAGCTAAACAGACTTAAATATTCCTATCAAATGGGTAATTTGAGAAAAAAGTTTTTACAAGTTACAGGCAGTGTAGAGCCAAGATGGCAAGCAGCCAGTCATAGGAAAAAAATATCATGTATACTGTAAATGGCATTTTGTTACGATGAAGAAAAAATCAGTGTAAATTCAAAAACTCTAAAACAAAAGTGCTTGTGTATTAATAACACTGAATCTAGATCTACAAAAATTTCACTATTTGTTCTGTATTCTGGACATCAAAAATTCATTTCAACCTGCATCAGCCTCTTTTAAATGCTTTATCAAAGGACAAGATTTTAGATTCATTGGCTTTGAAAACAGAAAACAAAAATAATGTGACTCAAATGATTGGATTTGTCTTTGAATCGGGCAAAATATGTTTACGGAAAAGTAGGCAATTCTGGTTACTAGCATTTTCTCCTTTTCCAACAGAATTCTAAACAACTTTCTTCCTACTGGTTAAAAGGACACTGATTGCCTAGTAAAACATTACCGTATCATATAATTATGCCTTTTAACCCTTTACCTCACAACCCCGAATTCTAATGACCCTGGAGAAAAAGCCTTTTGAAAATATTGTAGGAAAAGGAGAAAATGCTGGTAACCAGCATTTTCTCCTTTTCCCACAATTTTTTCTACCCTTTCAAAAACAAATTTCAAATTCTGAGTCACGTTTATTATGTTGTCTGCAACTGCTCTCAACATGGCCAACTCTAAAATTTAGTCATTTTGTAAAGAATTGTTTTTTTTTTTCAATAATATTCTGACCACAAATTCCTCAACATTTCAAGTTTGGATTCTTTTTCTTTTTGCTTCACAGACATACACATATATGAAAATACAAATGAGCCATGCTCTGTGAAAACAAGGCTTAATGCATCTGAGAAAAAGTATCGACCCAGGTCAGCCTACGCAGTCCTGGGACAAAACTTTTCACTACCTTTTTCTGTATGTCCAAGGACCAGGTTACTCTATGATTCAGTTTTTGTTAAAAACTAGAGCCCGCCTGGGTGGCTCAGTGGTGAGCGTGTCGGACTCATGACCTGGTGGTTGTGAGTTCGATACCCGGTTGAGGCGAACTTTCTTTCCGGCGTATTTTCGCCTCTCACCTCTGCTGAAGCATGTGAGAAAAGTAGTCGGTGGCTTTGGAAAGAAAGTTGTGTTAGTACTGGTGTGAGAAAGCCAGGAAACATATGTGCGTCACCGACCGCCATGATATGACCTTAGCTGTTAAAGTGGCGTTAAACCCCAATACAACCAAAAACTAGAATAACTATCACTAAAGGTGATAAATACCCCCGCCCCTATATTTCATGTCACAGGGGCAATAACTCTGCAATGTCAATTTAGGGGCAATAACTCCGTAATCATTAGGCCAACACTCATGAAATTTGTGCTTTGCACATCTACTGCTCCTGGTGAATATCATGACAAATATCAAGTGAATAAGACTTAAACAGAAGCAATAGTTCTCTGGACAAGAAGTTTTGAGTAAATTCAGGGGTAATTAATTTGGCAAACATTTGAGAAAAATGCATCTTGAACCTCTATTGGTCCTGGTGAATATTTATGCAAAGTATCAATTTAATTGGACACAAAACTAAATGAGTGTAAAAAAGTGTAGACCATGATCTGACAATATGTCTGAGACACAGCGGCTGGTCTGGATCCACGCTTGTTGCAAATGTCTAAAGGTGCCTTTTCGCATAATGTTGGCCAACTATACATATGACAGAAAAGACCTCCTTAAAGTGAATCAGACAGAAACTGTAGGAGGAGTTGTCCGGACAAGCATTTTTAAGTCAAATCAGGGGCAATAACTCAGTAATTCTTGATGGAATTTTTACAAAATGTGTGTCTTGCACATCTACAACTCCAGATGGACACTTCTGCCAAGTATAAAGCGAATCGGACTGAAATTGTAGGAGGAGTTGTCCGGACAAGCATTTTAAATGTGAATCAGGGGCAATAACTCATTAATTCTTCATAGAATTTTCACGAAAGTTGCGTCTTGCACATCTACAACTCCTAATGAACACTTATGCCAAGTTTAAAGTGAATCAGACAGAAACTGTAGGAGGAGTTGTCCGGACAAGCATTTTTAAGTCAAATCAGGGGCAATAACTCAGTAATTATTGATGGAATTTTTACAAAATGTGTGTCTTGCACATCTACAGCTCCTAATGAACACTTCTGCCAAGTTTAAAGTGAATCAGACAGAAACTGTAGGAGGAGTTGTCTGGACAAGCATTTTTAAGTCAAATCAGGGGCAATAACTCAGTAATTCATGATGGAATTTTTACAAAATGTGTGTCTTGCACATCTACAGCTCCTAATGAACACTTCTGCCAAGTTTAAAGTGAATCAGACAGAAACTGTAGGAGGAGTTGTCCGGACAAGCATTTTTAAGTCAAATCAGGGGCAATAACTCAGTAATTCTTGATGGAATTTTCACAAAATGTGTGTCTTGCACATCTACAGCTCCTAATGAACACTTCTGCCAAGTTTAAAGTGAATCAGACAGAAACTGTAGGAGGAGTTGTCCGGACAAGCATTTTTAAGTCAAATCAGGGGCAATAACTCAGTAATTCTTGATGGAATTTTCACAAAATTTGCGTCTTGCACATCTACAACTCCAAATGGACACTTCTGCCAAGTATAAAGCGAATCGGACTTAAATTGTAGGAGGAGTTGTCCGGACAAGCATTTTAAATGTGAATCAGGGGCAATAACTCATTAATTCTTCATAGAATTTTCATGAAAGTTGTGTCTTGCACATCTACAACTCCTGATGAACACTTATGCCAAGTTTAAAGTGAATCAGACAGAAACTGTAGGAGGAGTTGTCCGGACAAGCATTTTTAAGTCAAATCAGGGGCAATAACTCAGTAATTATTGATGGAATTTTTACAAAATGTGTGTCTTGCACATCTACAGCTCCTAATGAACACTTATGCCAAGTTTAAAGTGAATCAGACAGAAACTGTAGGAGGAGTTGTCCGGACAAGCATTTTTAAGTCAAATCAGGGGCAATAACTCAGTAATTCTTGATGGAATTTTTACAAAATGTGTGTCTTGCACATCTACAGCTCCTAATGAACACTTATGCCAAGTTTAAAGTGAATCAGACAGAAACTGTAGGAGGAGTTGTCCGGACAAGCATTTTTAAGTCAAATCAGGGGCAATAACTCAGTAATTCTTGATGGAATTTTTACAAAATGTGTGTCTTGCACATCTACAGCTCCTAATGAACACTTCTGCCAAGTTTAAAGTGAATCAGACAGAAACTGTAGGAGGAGTTGTCTGGACAAGCATTTTTAAGTCAAATCAAGGGCAATAACTCAGTAATTCATGATGGAATTTTTACAAAATGTGTGTCTTGCACATCTACAGCTCCTAATGAACACTTCTGCCAAGTTTAAAGTGAATCAGACAGAAATTGTAGGAGGAGTTGTCCGGACAAGCATTTTTAAGTCAAATCAGGGGCAATAACTCAGTAATTCTTGATGGAATTTTCACAAAATGTGTGTCTTGCACATCTACAGCTCCTAATGAACACTTCTGCCAAGTTTAAAGTGAATCAGACAGAAACTGTAGGAGGAGTTGTCCGGACAAGCATTTTTAAGTCAAATCAGGGGCAATAACTCAGTAATTCTTGATGGAATTTTCACAAAATTTGCGTCTTGCACATCTACAACTCCAAATGGACACTTCTGCCAAGTATAAAGCGAATCGGACTTAAATTGTAGGAGGAGTTGTCCGGACAAGCATTTTAAATGTGAATCAGGGGCAATAACTCATTAATTCTTCATAGAATTTTCATGAAAGTTGTGTCTTGCACATCTACAACTCCTGATGAACACTTATGCCAAGTTTAAAGTGAATCAGACAGAAACTGTAGGAGGAGTTGTCCGGACAAGCATTTTTAAGTCAAATCAGGGGCAATAACTCAGTAATTCTTGATGGAATTTTTACAAAATGTATGTCTTGCACATCTACAGCTCCTAATGAACACTTATGCCAAGTTTAAAGTGAATCAGACAGAAACTGTAGGAGGAGTTGTCCGGACAAGCATTTATAAGTCAAATCAGGGGCAATAACTCAGTAATTCTTGATGGAATTTTTACAAAATGTGTGTCTTGCACATCTACAGCTCCTAATGAACACTTCTGCCAAGTTTAAAGTGAATCAGACAGAAACTGTAGGAGGAGTTGTCCGGACAAGATTTTGCAGACAGACCGACCGCCCGACCGACCGCATGACCGACCGACCGACCGACTGACCGACCGACCGACAGGCTGATTCCAGTATACCCCCCACAAACTTCGTTTGCGGGGGTATAAAAAAAACTAGAGCTGTCACTGAATGTGACTTAATACCCCCGCCAGCGCTTTGACAGAAAAAGTGTCAAGTTCAAGGGGAGATAATTCCTCAACCAGGGGGAGTTGACACTTGAAAATTACATCTTGCAAATCTTCAATATATGATCAATATATGTGCAAAGTTTCATTGCAATTGAAGGAAAACTGTTGGAGGAGTTTGTGACACAAAATTGCTAGTATTTTGTACACAGACGGACACACAGACAGACGGACACACAGGCTGATTCCAGTATACCCCCGAAAACATTCGTTTTGCGGGGGTATAAAAATGGATTTTATGGATCCATAGTTACGTATGTCTTGGCTTGCTTGATACCATGCCCCATGAAGATGCAATGAACCTCCTTTTGCCAGAGCATGACTCAAATATGTTAATTACATTCATTTTGCACTGTGTGTTGTGCGAATACAAACGAAAATGGTAAGAAAAAATCAGCAAACTTTGTTAACTCTTTACCAGATGACAAAATTTTAGCCTTACCCAACTTGAAAGCATTTGCAGACAACAATTTCAGTGTGGCTGAAATGGTGCAATTTTTCTTTGATAGGGTAGAAAACATTGTGAGAAAAGGAGAAAATGCTGGTTACCAGCATTTTCTCCTTTTCCCACAATGTTTTCAAAAAGGCTTCTTTTCCAGGATTTTCAAAAAGGCTTCTTCCTCAGGGTCATTAAAGCTCAGGATTGCGTAGTAAAGGGTTAACCTAAAACACAACAAAAACAAAACAATGAGATCATGAGAATTGCATAGTCAGACAAAATTTATCATGTCTAAAAAATTACCTAGCCCTACGTCTGCTAAATAAATGAAATGGGTCTTTTCAGTCATTGTAACAGTCCAATATTTGCAATTTCAAGACGTTTTACTTTGCTAGAATATCAAACAAACTATCCATAGGTGTAGATCTAAGATCAGACTGCATAGAATATTCAGTTTGATCTAGGATCCATCATACCAACTAAAACTCAATGGCTGGATTAGAATTATCTAGCCAAGCCCTGTAGCTCAGTCGGTAGTGTACAGGACTTGAGAACAGGAGGTTGCTGGTTAGATCCCCGGCTTGGCCAATTTCTTTCTGAGGATTGATGACAATCATTGTGACAGGGTTCATTCCTCTCTCACCGCTGAGCATTGTTTCAACGATGGTTATGTGGGAAAGCAGCCAGTGGCTTGGAAAGACTATTGTGCAGAGAACTGGTAAAAAAAACTCCAGGAAAGCATGGATAGGTGCACTGGCCACCGCAATATAACTGAAACAATGTTCAAAACACCATACAACAATTAATAGAATAATGTACATGTATATTGTATGAACACATTTCAATGTCAACGTTCAGTATAACTTAAATGCATATCTACACAGCTTGCAGACAATGAAAACTCAAAGTAAAGTACCTAGTACATAGACACTTCTTTGGAAATACAAAGCAAACACTAGAGTCAGAAAAATATTTATATTTCAACTAAGCAAATATCCCTGCAATAACACTTTTGTGATATTTACTTTTGACACACCACGGATATTTACAGAACATGAATGTTTTTTTTTTTTTCTGCGGGCAAATGTCATGTTTTATGATGTAGTCAACATCATTCATGATGTCATAATTACAGGTAACCTGTGTCCATTTCATCTGCAATTACTGCTCACTTTGTGTTTTTCATTATGAGAAATGATAAATACCAACAAATCAGACATTAACAGATAAATATAATGTGTACATAGTGTTGTCATATATAAAAAATATCTAACCAGGTTGGGAGAATTAATAATTGCCAAGCCTATTTTGCTATACGACAACACTATGTTGTATCATATATGAGCCATGCTCTGTGAAAAAGGGGCTTAATGCACCTGCGAAAAGTATCGACCCAGGTCAGCCTGCGCAGTCCACACAGGCTGACCTGGGCCGAAACTTTTCGCTACTGGTCAGTTTTCTGTATGTCCAACGACCATTCTACCTCATGATAAAGTCGGTTGTTAAAAAAAGTGGCTATTATGGATTCCTTATTATCCTGATTGCTTGATAGGTACAATACATCACGGGGGTGCATTAAGCCCCCTTTTGCCAGAGCGTGGTCTTATATGTAGGAGACTCCTGATATCCTCGTGAGTGAAGACCAGGTTCTTTAATTCATCAGCTGTAACTGAAATGTACCAATGCAAAGCATACGAATTAAAAATGACAACATTCCCATGTGTACTGCAACCATGATTTTGTGTTACTTGTACATATAAATGTATATACTACAGTGCTATAGGTTTGCCCTTTCCTACATGAGAAATTTTGGACTCTTCCAAATTCAAAACAGCTGCAGACAACAAATTCAAAATTGGTAAAAATATACTCAAGTTCTCAGATAGGGTAGAAAACATTGTGAGAAAAAGAGAAAATGCTGGTTACCAAAAATCACTGCTAATCTTTACATAACAGTAATGCACTGATACAAATGAACTTAAGACTATTTTGAACACAAATATCAAGATGATAGAACAAAAAAATAAAACTAATGATCTTAACTCTTTACCACACAATTCTGAGATTAAACGACCTTGAAAAAGAAGGCTTTTGAAAACATTGTGGAAATAGGAGAGATAGAGAATACTTGTTTTTTTTCTGTGCAAGAACAAAATTTATTTCAACGAGTGAACATCATTGGTATTCGGTATTATTTTCACGAGTGGCACAGCCAAGAAGGAAATTATCACCAATGATGTTTACGAGATGAAATAAATTTCAATCTTTCACTGAAAAAAAAACACATATATTCTATTTATTTCATGCTTCTAACCCTTTTTTTGTTTGGACTTTCATCAAAATCCAAAGCAGTTGTTTCCGGTAATTCCCCATGGCATACCTCCCACCACATAAAAACACATTACCATATACGTAAAGCATGAGAAACGTGGGGTAAATGCACATAAATTACATCAGATTTCCCTTTGCTTGAATGGCGGGCACTGTTTACCTAAGTAAATAGTGCACTGGAACTACTGTTTCCACCTTCAACTGAAGAGTTACGCAAACATTTACAGGAAATTTCACTTGTTATAATTATAAATTATCAAACTTTATAATTCACCTTTATTTCCCGATAAACTACTGTAAAGCATGAAATAAAATGCTGATAACCAGCATTTTTTTCCAATTCCCACAATGTTTTTAACACTTTCAAATAAAAATTTCATCATCTGTACCACATTTGTCATCTGCAAATACTTTCAATTTGGACAAGTCCAGAATTTTGTCTTTTGGTAAAAAGTTAAAGGAATTCATTTTTCTTATAATTTTCTTCTAATTTTGACACAGCTCTCTATCATGAACTCTTAACCAGACAAAAAAATTCTAGATTTATCAACTTTTGAAGAATTTGCAGATGACATTAAATGTGCTAAAATAACAGGATTTGTGTTTTGAAAAGGTAGAAAATATTGTAGAATATTAATTAAATGATGGTTACCAGGAGTTTCTCATTTTCCCACAATGTTTTAACTCTTTAACACACAACAAAAATGTAGACTTGTCCAAACTGAAAGCATTTGCAGACAACACTTTAAATATGGGTCAAATGATAGAATTTGTCTATGATAGGGTAGAAAACACTGTGGGAAAAGGAGAAAATGCTGGTTACCAGCATTTTCTCCTTTTCCTACAATGTTTTCAAAAGGCTTCTTTCTCAGGGTTGTTAAAACTTGGGATGGTGTGGTAAAGGATACACTCTTTCCCACACGATCCCAACATAAAAAGGACGCCTTTTGAAAACACTGCGGGAAAAGGAGAAAATGCTGGTAACCAGCATTTTCTCCTTTTCCCACAATGTTTTTCTTCCTGTCCCATAACACAAATTTCCTGTCCCATAACACAAATTTCAATTTTTAAGTCGCATTTAATTTGTCGTCTGCAAATGCTTTCAATTTGGACCAGTCCAAAATTTTGTAGTTTGGTAAAGATTTAAAGAAGCAATTTTTCTTAGGGTTTTTTAAAATTGTGACTGTTAAAAGTTAAATTCCTACTCAAAAGAGCCATAAGAATGAAAATTGACAAAGGTGGAGGGATGTTCTATCTCTTGTTGTTGAATCTTCTCATGCAAATCTCCGAACAACTCATCCATCATGACAAACTGCTTCATTTTGTAAGCCAAGGGCAAACTTTCTACTTCAGATTTAAATTTGTCTCCTGGCACCAGTCTCCCTCTAATCTCAGCACGGCAAGCTTCCTGCAAACTTCTCGGAGATTTTGAATGATGTCGAAAAACTTCGTGAATCTCTGCCTTCAGTGAGGGGGTAAAGTGGGTATTTAGATCTGGTGTGGATTTAAAGACTTTATCAAGCATCCGAATATTTTTCTGCGGGATTTTCCAGTAACAGGAACATAATACTTGTAATAATTCAACACTTTTGTGTGTCAAGGCCAAAAACAAGGGTTCAAGGTCAAAATGGGGGTGAGAATCTTCATGCTGGAGGCAGCACTTAAATAAACGAGAAGTTTTTGCATGGGCAGCAAGATCACAGTTGTAGCTTAGCAACAGTTTTACAATTAGCTGACAATTTTCTTGAAGTGCAAGCTGAACTGGAGTCAGACCATCAATATTCACCTGAAAATGAAATAAAACTACAATTGTCGCAAAGCAGACAAATAGCCCCCACCAGCACCTTGTCATTGAAGCAGCACAATCAGAGAAAACAAAGTTTACCCGTAACCTTGACCTTTGACCCATGTGACCCAAAAACAATAGGGCACCTCCTTGGGTGATGAGGAACACTTGCATAAAGTTTCAGGGTCCTAGGTCAAACAGCTTCTGAGTTAGAGCACAGAAACGAAAAGATAGACAGGCTGACAGATGGACAGATGAATGAATGAATGGAAAGACGGACGGACAGACAGACAGACCTGATGAAACCAGTATACCCCCTTCTACTACGTAGGTGGGGGGTATAATTAACACTGAAATTCTTTTGTCAAGTTTTGGCCACAGGAAAAATATAAAACCAGGAAAAGTCTAACACCAGCTAATATTCAAATCAATGCAGTAATAGAAGATAAATATATTTTTACTGGTACAACTAGACAGGTTTTGATGAGAGATAGATAGAAATTCTATATGCGTAAACAAGAAACTTAAGAAAAAGCAGGAAAGTACATCATTTTTAACAAATTTTTCAACCTATTACAATCTCTCCTTATGCCTAAAAATGAAGAGGCAATGAGATACCTAAACTAAACAATTGAGTGTTTGTTAGTGTGCTGGTTCCAATATTCTTGAACTATTTCACACTTTACCACAACTTTTTTTGTCTTGCAGCAGAGTAGTTTTGAAAACCGAGACAATGGCAAAACAGCTGCAATATTTTCCCATGTACCCATGTAGCGATCTTCTTCTAACTTATAACTCCATGTTGTCATTTAACTTTATATTCTCAGGGTCTTCTGCTGAAAACTTGATTCAAGAGGAAACAGGTGAAAGGAACCGTGTTAAATTTTATGCACACCACATGTAAAATGGTCTTATGTACACCACATGTAAAATGGATTCAAACAAGAGCACAGCATGCGGGTGCCAACACTTGGCTATCGTTGCTTTTCATGAAAATTCCAAGTCAAAAAGGGACATAACTGTTTCAGAGATATTTTGATGGTTGCCTGCCCCTGTTGTATGGGTTCTCTTTTGATAGTTAACAACTAGTCTAGGTAAGAAGTAAATATCTTCAGTAACGACAGCTATCATAAAATGTCAAAGATTTTGAAAATGTCGAAGTTTTTGCATGACGCAAACCACGAAGATGATGCAGACAACTCCAGGGCTATGACAATACCTCGAGATTTTCTTCAAAAACAGCGGAGCTAAAAAACTATATGACCCGCAGCATGCAAAATGAGACCTTCGGACATTTGCGTAAAGTGTCGTCCCGGATTAGCCTGCGCAGTCCGCGCAGGCTAATCCGAGACGGCACTTACGACTACATAAGATTTTTTCATATAGTAGACTTTCGTGAAACAGAAAATCGCACAAAAGCGAGAAGTGTCGTCTCAGATTAGTCACAGACGGCACAGGCTGATCTGGAACAACACACTGTTACGCACATGTCCGAAGGCCCCTTTTCGTGTGTTGCACACCATATCATAATCTACCCACCATATTGACATCACATCCTCTCTGTACCAGCAGGTTGACTATTTTGATATGATTGTTACTTATGGCTGCGTATAAAGGCTGTGGGACTGTGTAAACACTAAACAGCTTTGGTGAGAACTTTGGAGAGTCTAGAATCTTCCGTACAACCACCTCGTCAGCTCGCTCACAGGCCAGATAAAGAGGAGAATGTCTTTTTCCATTTAGAGCATTTACATCACAACCTGTAATAGCATTTTTTACACATACATTGAATTCCTTCTTTAACTCTTTATCAAACGACAAATTCTAGACTCTTCCAAATTGAAAGCTTCTACAGACCACAAATTTGATAAATAAACTGAAGTTTTTTGACATGGTAGAAAAAATTGTGGGAAAAGGAAGAAAATGCTGGTTACCAGCTATAAATGACCAGGAATAGCCTCGAAGAAAATGCAATTAGGAAATACACTTTACCGACACAACATCTGGAGATCAGCTGACTTGCAATATGTCGTAGATAGATTAATATAGACAATTTGGAATTTGTAAAAATGACCTAGTTGACCCTGAAATACAGAATTCCATCATAATACAAAAAATTTCACCCATGACTTTTCACCCTTTTTACCCTTTCCATATATATATATTTTCCATTTTCCTATTTAAAAGTAGGGATAGTAGAGCATTTTCAGAAAAAAAAAGTAAGGAAAAGTAGGGGGACAGAAAAAGTAAGGGAAAGTAGGAAAAACCGGGCCCGCTTGAAAGCCTGTAGGGTGGGAAGACATAGTGGGAAAAGGAGAAAATGCTGCTTACCAGCATTTTCTCCTTTTCCCACAATGTTTTCAAAAGGCTTCACCTTCAAGTTCGTTAAGTCAGGATCATGTAGTAAAGGGTCAAAGGGCCTTTCACAACTTTTGTTACCTTTGTGGCTAGTGTAGATACAGATCTACTGCACAAACTGTGCATTCTCATGTCTGATCTTCATGTTCACTCTGCTTGGATATACTGGACAGATGTAACCTGTTTATTGGAATTATTGGGGTCATATTTCTAGACTGGCAAAGTCATGTGATTGAATGGTGTTTTATCACAGTGACAGCTCACATATTCCTGTATTTCCTGGATTCCACCAGTACCAGGCAAGGACCATGAAGTGTCTTGCCCAAAAGACACTCCCACAAAAGGCCCAGTGGTTCCAGTTGGGCTCGAACCTGGGGTTTCCAGGTCAGGATGTCAGATGAGTTTATGTGGTGCTCCACTGCTTATGGGATAATCTACCGTTTTATTTTCATTGCATAAATCCTTGATATGTGTGTTTACAAACAGTATTCTCACCATTATCGATCAGTAATTCAGCCACTTCACTGTAGTAGTGTAAAACAGCATTGTGTAGAGGTGAATTAGAACCAGACTTGTCTTTGGTGTCCAGACTGCTTCCATTCTTTATCAACATTGCAATGATCTGAAAGAGGAAAGCATACAGAAGGTGAGACCAGACCTATCTGAGACATGCTATGGGGTTCTAAACCTTAAACAAACAACAACATTTTAGAATCATCAGAACTCAAAGCTGTTACAGACAACAAATTTGTCTCTGAAAGGTTATAAAACATTGTGGGAAAAGAAGAAAATGCTGATTACCAGCATTTTCTTCTTTTCCACAGTGTTTTCAAAAGGCTTCTCCCTCAGGGTCATTGAAACATGGGATTGTTCGGTAAAAGGGTTTTCTCCTTTTCCCATAATGTTTTCAAAAGCCTTCTTCCTCAGGGTCATTAAAACCCATGACTGAGTGTTAAAGGTTAAAAACTTGGAATTGCGTGGCATAGGCTTAATCCACAAAAAACATGAGTATGAGAAGAAAAACTTCGACACAGAAACCATAGGCAACTGAAACTCCATGTGTCTTCCAACGGCATACCAAGATTTTCATTACCAGACACTGTTACTATAAATAGCACATTGGCAACTGCCTCTGTATCATTTATATTAAGAGTTACTATATACAATATAGAGGCAGTTGCCAATGTGCTATTTACAGTTACAGTGCTGATGAAAATTTCAGTATTCTGTGGAATACAGGTGGTGCACCAATGCACTATTTAATGTGTTCGATGATTGAAAATTTTAGTGTTCTGTGATAGATCAATGCAGTTTCAAAGGCCTGTGTAGAAACTGACATTTTCAACCCAAAGTATGAACTTGATTTAGGTGTTGTACAGATCATGAAAACTATTGTAGTCATCTTGTGTTTACCTTTATATCCGAGTGATGAACAATGGCTGACATCAGAGGATGTTCTCCTGCGTTATTCTTCTCATTTAACAAACACCCTGTAAAGAAATGAAAGTACCAAACATGCCCCTAATCTTATCTCCCTGTGGTACTGAGTTAACCCATTACCACACAATCCCGAGTTTTAACGACCCTGTGAGAGAAGACTTTTGAAAACATTGTGGGAAAGGGAGAAAATGCTGGTAACCAGCATTTTCTCCTTTTCCCACAATGTTTTCTACCCTATCCAAAACAGAAATTATCATTTGAGCTACATTTAATTTGTCGTCTGCAAATCCTTTCAATTTGGACCAGTCTAAAATGTTGTCGTTTGGTAAAGAGTTAAGCTGATGAGAGTTCATGAAAACATTGAAACAAATCAGAAAAAAAAAATCATAACCATCAAGGTCTCCACATGTCACAATGTTTTTTGGTCATCCCTTCTTAAAGGTTTATTCTGTCAACTTTGTTCATCTTTTCATGTGATTCCTTAAATCAAAATTAGACCAAACTTGCAAGCAAGTATATGAGCCATGCTCTTTGAAAAGGGGGCTTAAAGCATCTACCAAAAGCATCAACACAGTCAGCCCGCACAGTCTGACTTGTGTCAAAACCTCTTATTATTGGTAAATCTTCTGCATGTCAAAGGACCAGTCTACCTCATGATTCAGTTGGTTTTTCGATGAAACGGATTCCATGGATCAATGATTACATGATAACTTGCTTAATACAACGCATCATGTAGACGCATTAAATCCCTTTTTGCCAGAGTATGGCTCATATGCATGATAGATGTATGCAGGTTTACAGCAGAGTGCCCATACATAGCATCTTGGGTAACCGGATTACAACAAGCTATTGAATAGACCAAAAAAATCATTATATGAACTCTCCATTTCATCTAAAGCAAACAGAAAATATGAGCACTGCATGCAGGTACCAACGCTCGGCTGCGGTTGCTTGATTTTCAGTCAAAAATGGGGCATAAATGTCAAAAATACATTAATGATTACCTGCCCTTGTTATGCCGGTTCCCCTTTTGATAGATAACAACTTGTCCAAGTTTGAGGGATATTTCTAGAGTAATAACAAAGATATGATAAAATGTCAAAGTTTTTGCATGATGACGCTGATGCAGATAGCGACAGGGCTATGACAATAACTCGCATTTTTCTTCGAAGCAGCCGACCTAAAAACCAAGGATATTTTCGATCAACGAAATTTCCAATTGTGTAATTGCTGTTGTGTATTACAAAAAATATCAGACCCATCCAAGACAAGATTGATTCTTCCATAAAGCCTGATCTTAATCTACACTTTCCATAAAAGCCACTAAGCTGCCCCAAGCATGCAAAAAGTTAAGAAAGAGATGATACAAAACTTGCCTTTTTCACCAAGATTGACAGACAATTACAACAGAGACGAAGTTTTAAATCTACATAATCTATTTCCACATGAAACATCAGTTTTGAGACCACAAGCAGCTGACAGCTGTTGAAAGTATGATAGGAAAATATGTTTTTGCTTGAAAAAAGTACCAATAGTTTCTCCATTCCTTACAACATTTTCCATAGTGTTATGAAAACATTTCCTTCTCTCTCAGATTTTTTCATTTGTCTTAAACCCTTTACCAAACAGTCCCTCGTTTTAATGATCCTAGGGAAGAGGGCTTCTAAAAAAGATTGTGGGAAAAGGCGAAAATGCTGGTAACCAGCATTTTCTTATTTTCCCACAATATTTTCTATGTTTGTTTAACTCTTTACCAAAATTTTAGACTAGTCCAAATTGAAAGCATGTGCAGACGACAATTTAAATGTGGCTAAATTGACATTGTTTTTCTTTGAAAGAGTAGAAAACATTGTGGGAAAAGGAGAAAATGCTGGTTACCAGCATTTTCTCCTTTTCCCACAATGTTTTCAAAAGGCTTTTTCCATGGGGTCGTTAAAAGTTGGGATTGTGTGGTAAAGGGTTAAGACATTAACTCCCATCATTAATTTGTTGTCAACAAATGCTTTCAAAATTGACCATCTAAAATTTTGTCTTTGGCGGTGAGTTAATTGTATTACATTGTTGTCCGTCTTTAAATAACCCCTGACGCAATGTGTTACCACTTACAGCTAACTTTTTTCATCCTACAGTGGACAACTTTTGACAATACATGTATTGTGGCAAAATGAGTATTATTCATAGGGAGCAATTTCTCCCACTGTCACACTATTTCTACATGTACTCTTGTATCAACTTTTTATTCATACATTGATTGTTCAAATTCTAATGTGTGTCAGGTAGTAATGTGTTAAAATGATATCTAGGTTCATACACATACCAGCCTGTGTCAATAAATCTACCACTGCTGGTTGATTGCCGTAAATCCCACCATGTAATATAGTCTCCCCAGATTTAGTTTTGACAGTCAGGTCTACATCCTTGGTTAAGAGATACTTTGTTAATTCTGAAAATGTTAATGATAAAATATGATCCACAGTCTGGCAAAAAGGGGTTTAATGCATCCCCATGATCCATAAAACCAAGCAAGTCATCGTATATTAGATCCATAAAAGCCATTTTGTATAGCAACCGACTGAATCTGAGATACACTGGTCCTTTGAAATAATTAACCAATAGCAAAACATCGACCAATGTCAGCCTGCGTGGACTGCGCAGGCTGACCTGGGTCGATAATTTTTGCAGATGCATTAAGCCCTAATTTCACAGAGCATGGCTCATATATATTAGTGTATGGGATAAAAATAACAAAGATAACACAAAATCCATGTGATTTTGTGAAATGGTGACTTTAACCCTTTCAGCGCCATGGGCGAAAACAGGGACTTTTGCGGGCGGCATAGATCAAGATCAGACTGCACAGAATGTGCAGTCTGATCTTTGATCTATGCTGTCCGCTTCTTTTGTCAAACCTATGGGGCAAAAATATTTCTCTGTTTCATTGGATGGTATTTTAAGCCGTCTGAGGTGTTCAAATTTCTATATTTGGCGCTAAAAGAGTTAAGTGAGTTAAAATGCAGTAACTATTTACCAACCATTCTTTATTCAAAACTTAATTGAGCCATGCTCTCTGAAAAGGGGATTTCATGCATCTGCAAAACGTATCCACCAAGGTCAGCCTGCATATCCGCTCCAGTTGACCTGGATCAAAACTTTTTACTATCGATCAATTTTCAAAATGTCAAAGGACCAGTGTACCTCATTTTTCCATCAACTGTTATATGAGTTGGATTCTACGGATCCATAACTATGTGTCGACTTGCATAGTATCATGTATCACGGAGATGTATTAAACCCCTTTTTGCCAGAGTATGGCTCCATTCTATCTAAATCAATTCTAATAAAGAAATTATGGACTAGCAATTTGATCAGCTGAGATCATGCTTTATGGCAGATAAACAACCAGGAAATAGAAAAAAAAGTTTGTTTTCAGTAACCCTTTACACACAACCCCAACTTTTACTGACCCCGAGGAAGAAGGCTTTTGAAAACATTGTGGGAAAAGGAGAAAATGCTGGTAATCAGCATTTTATCCTTTTCCCACAATGTTTTTTACCCTATTAAGACCAAATTTCATCATTTGGACCACCTTTGATTTGTCATCTACTAATGCTTTGAATTTGGACCAGTCTAAAACTGTCATCTGGTTAAGAGTTTAGACAAAGACAAGATCAAGTTCAATATTTCAACTTCTGGCTTTGACCTGTCGTTTACCATGAGATGTGTTTGGTGCCTCACATCGTTTACCATGAGATATGTTTAGTGCCTCACATCGTTTACCATGAGATATGTTTGGTGCCTCACACAAAACTATTATATATCACATTATAAAAGACACCAGATGACAAAATTCTACGCTCCAGCACATTAATCGCAATTGCATACAACAAATCCACTGTGGCATAAAGCAAGGAACTTCTTTTCGAAAGGGAATTAAAATCATGTGAAAAAGAGAAAATGCCAGTCACCAGCATTTTCTCCTTCTCCAGTGCACTCAAAAGTTTTGTTTTTTTTTTCCCTGTTCCATAGGAGATGTTTCCTAAAGATTGTTAAAGCATGATATTGTTTGGTAGAGGGTTGACAATAATCATGAATCACTTGCCAAAGTTTCCCCCACAAGCACTCTGGTACAGGGCTCTTTCTCCTTCATTGTTTGGAACATTCAGGTCACAACCAGCTTCCACAAGCCTTTTTATTAACAACATCACCTGCTCTACTTCTTCATGGAAAAACTGTGACACTGAAGGTGTTAAAAGGAAACAACATAAAATTGAAACTTCATTTCTTTTTTTGCCTACATACGCATGTGTATCTTGGATTTTCTATACAATGAAAGAACCTGTTCAACTTTAAATGCACATACTTACATCATTAACCCTTTCCCAAACGACAAATTTTGGACTGGTCCAAATTGAAAGAGTTTTCAGACGACAATTTTAGATCTGATGAAAACGGCAGAAAGTTATCAAAAAGGGTAGAAAACACTGTGGGAAAAGGAGAAATTGCTCGTTACGAGCAATTTCTCCTTTTCCCACAGTGTTTTCAAAAGACTTGTACTGCAGACACGTGAAAACCAGGGCTTGTTTGGGAAAGGGTTAAAATGTATTCAATAATAATTCTTTGTTTTGGATTTTATTTCGGACTGTAAGTTGATCATAATCAAATGAAAATAAACTAATAATAGTAGCTTGAAGGTAAATGAAAATCAAAATTATAATTTCTTGTTTACTTTTTCACTACTTATCACAACAAAAGAAAATCTCATGTAATAAATGTAACAAATTATTTCTCTGCTTATGCTTAATTCTTTTCCACTGAACAAAATTTTGGACAAGTCCAAGTTAGTTGAAAGCATTTGCATGATGACAAATTAAATGTGGCTCGAATGATAAACTTTGTCATTGAAAAGAAAGAATGATATGGTAACTTTTTTTTTTACCTACCTTTAAAATTCATTCTTTTTTTTTTTTCCCAGACACTTAAACTTGGAACGTCAGTATAATAACAGATTATCATCTTCACAGTGATTTCCATACTTTTAACCCTTTACCAGATGACAAAATTTTAGCATTGTCAAAACTGGAAGCATTTGCAGACAACAATTTCAATGTGGCTCAAATGGTGCAATTTTTCTTTGACAGGGCAGAAAACATTGTGGGAAAAGGAGAACATGCTGGTTACCAACATGTTCTCCTTTTCCCACAATGTTTTCAAAAGGCCTCTTTCCCTGGCTCATTAAAAGGCGGCATTGTTCAGTAACGGGTTAAATGGTATGATTCAAATTTAAATGCATTATAACTTCCACATTGTTTACTTTTGGCCACTACTATGCCTTTAATAGGATATGTTCAAAATTGACAAGGGCAAATTTGTTTCAGTCAGTTATAACTAAAATATAGCTATTACAATCCACTACCTTTTGATACAGCCAAATGTATTGGTGCTATCTTCCGTCTGTCCATCAGATTTACATCACATTTTTTATCAATAAGATACAGAGAGATGTCCATATGATCATTGGTAATGGATTCTGAAAAAAAAAATCAATCAACAATTCAAAGTATAGTAAGATCTCTCCATGATAACAGACATGTAGGTAATATTTGATTTCAAAGGATTTAACCCTTTAGAACACAACAAAATTTTAGACCTGCCCATACTGAAATCATTTAACCCTTTACCGGACGACAAAATTTTAGCCTTGCCCAAATTGAAAGCATTTGCAGACGACAAATTCAGTGTGGCTCAAATGATGCAACTTTACTTTGATAGGGTAGAAAACATTGTGGGAAAAGGAGAAAATGCTGGTTACCAGCATTTTCTCCTTTTCCCACAATGTTTTCAAAAGGCTTCTTTCCCAGGGGCATCAAAAGGCGTCATTGTGCAGTAAAGGGTTAAAGACAATAAAGTGAGTGTGGCTTTACCAATGGGATTTGTCTTTGAAAGCGTAGAAAAAATTGTGGGAAAAGGAGAAGATGCTGGTTACCAGATTTTCCGCTTTTCCAACAATGTTATCAAAAACTGTCTACTTTAGGGTCGTTAAAATTCAGGAGTGTGTGGTAAAGGCTTCAAAAGAAACAATAATTTTTTTTTTCACCAAAACAGAAGTATATAATTCTTTACCAAACAACACAGTGTTTCAATGACTATGAAGACAAAACCTGTGGAAAACATTGCGGAAAAAGAAGGAAATGCTGGTAACCAGCATTTACCCCTTTCCCACAACATTTTCTACCCATACAAACATCATAATTTTAGCCACATTCCATTTGTCATCTGCTAAAGCTTTTAACTGAACCCATTCTATGATTTTTTTGGATACGGAGATTAAGAAGTGGCTTGTTGCAAGAGAGAAAGAAGTCATCTGTAGGCTATAATGTATTAAACCGAGTTTTAACAACCTAGTGTAAGAAAGCTATTGAAAACATTGTGCGAAAAGGAGAAAATGCTGGTAACCAGCATTTTCTCCTTTTCTCACAATGTTTTCAACTCTATTACAGCCAAACTCTATCACTTGAGCCAGCTTTCATATGTCGTCTGCAAACCTTTTCAATTTGGACAAGTCTAAAATTTTGCCTTTCGGTATAGTCTAAAAAAGTTACTGCTCCAGATGAAATAGTTGACCTACAGTGTACTCATACCTAATAGTGGAGAAGCTCCCTTTGTTGTTGGTAAGTTGATATCAGCAGAATAGGATACAAGTACCTCCACAGCATTCAGGTGACCATTTCTAGCAGCATCACATAGTGCAGAACTTCCACAGTTATCTTGTTTGTTAATATCTGCTCCTGTAGGGAAAAAAATACTGTATTAACATAAGATTTCACTTCATTTATTTCAATTTAACCCGAAAAAGTATATCGAATGTTCTTTTAAGCTGAATAGTAAAAATATTTAAATCTGTATGACTTTTTACCATGTCTATTCTAGAAATTGGAGATGAGTGGGATTTCTTGTCTCCATCCAAAAAGTAAGGGGATTTTCAAAAAATAGGGGAACAATTTTTGAACAGATAAAAAACATATAGCTTGTATAACAGACATTTACTCCTTTCCAAGACTATATACAGTAACCTTAACTAAACTGTGTACACGTCAATCAAAAAAATGTTTCTGAAATAAAGTGATTTAAAATCAAGCAAAAAATGTCCTAACTCGGAGTGTAAGTTTATAAACAAGAGGGCCATGATGGCCCTGTATCACTCCACTGGCTTATAAATGTAAACCATAAATACTAAACATTTCAATTCTGAGCCAAATGGTTTCAAAATGAAGACTTACCACATTTTCTCTGTAAAAGCCCATGTGAAAGTTGAGACCCACAGGGCAAAGCCATCTTTGATCCCAGAGCTATAATTACTTGAACCCTGGTAGAGGTCCACAAGATAAAGCCACATGCCAAAATAATACAAGTCTATGCTGTATGGTTATAAATAAGGTGATTTTCAAGTTTTGCCCATATGAAGCCTCTGTAAAACATAAGACCCCTGATGCAAGGCTAATTTAAAAAAAAAAATCAAAACAGGAAGATTTCGTAAGTTGTCACTATGTAAGCCCATGTAAAACTTGTGACCCCTGCAGCAGGGCCAATTTTGACCCCAGGGCTAAAATTTTGGCCCGCTTGGTAGAGGCCCACTAGATATAGCTACATGCAATATTTGGTAGCTCTAGGCCTTATGGCTAGGTACAGGAAGATTTTTAAAGTTTTCTCTATATAAGCCTATGTAAAACTTGTGACCTCTTGGGCAGAGCCAACTTTGACCCCAGGGCTATAATTTGAAGAAACTTGATAGAGGTCTACTACATAAAGCTACATGCCAAATTTGGTAGCCATATGCCTTATGGTTTCAGACAAGAAGATTTTTAAAGATTTCCAATATTTTTCAGTTTTGTTGCCATGGCAACCAGAGTTTTTGAAGGAATCAAATTCTTTCAAGAAATTCTGAAGAGGACCATGGCAGGATCATTTCTGTGAAGTTTCATGAAAATTGGATGGGTAGTTTCAGAGGAGGAGATGTTTGAAATGAAAGTTAACGCACTGACGGACAGACGCACGGACAGATGCACGACGGACACCGGGCCACGACATAAGCCTGCTGGCCTTTGGCCAGTGGAGCTAAAAACAGACTTAGGGACAACAATGCACCATAGCGCCAAAGTTGATTTCAAAACGAACTGAAATTTGCTCAGGAATTTTGAGAGAGGTCACATAATTTGTTTCAAAAACAGCTTTGGCTATGATGCAGTTTTATTTAAAACAGCGGTACTTTCTGCAAGGCAAGAGTAAATTCTTTGTTTTGGGACTTGTCCTTTTTTTTTTTTTTTAACACAGGACTGTCAAGCATTTGGTCTGTATTTGCGATCTGAAAAAAAATTAGCGTGGATCCCACAACTGTGCATCCTAGTATACTAGACACTGCTTTTAAAGCTTTTTTCACTTTCTATAGCTTTTTTTTTTTTCTCAAGACTTGCTTGATATGAATTGTTTGAAGCCATTCTGAAGAACATCTGGAAAGGAAAACTTTTCTAAATTCTGCTAACAAGTAATTCAGTAGTTTGAAAGATGTCTGAAATAATAGAAATGATGAGTGCCCACAAGATGGACACAAAGCCATCAATATAATCTCAGTAGCCTTTCACCAGTAAAGCTTATTAACTCAAAATAAAACATACCACCATTTAGAAGTAATTCTATTATTTCTGCATAGCCATGCTGAGCGGCCAACATCAGTGGTGTCCTTCGGTGTTCGTCCTCCTTGTCCACCTGACAGCCTCCAATGATTAGTAATTGAACCATCTCTATCTGCTGGTTGGATACAGCCATATGAAGCGGTGTTTTACCATGCAGAGTGGAGCTATCCATATCCCCATCGTTCGAAATCAGTATTTGCAGAATATCTGGTTGTCCTTGTAAAACACATGTATGCATGCTGCTGTAGCCTTGAATGTTTTGATGATCAATATTTGCTTTGTTTTTCACCAGTAGCTCAGCAATTTGTACAAAGCCTGCAAAATGTATGATTGATAAAAATACAGTATTTAGATATCATAATGTTAGTGCTTCCATGACACTATACTGTATTCTCAAAACCATGTGGTGTAAAGTAAAGTTGATCAGTGTAAGTTCACATCAAGCATTTCATACCGGTAATTCCTTTACTACAAAGAGGAGCATGTTAAATATTTGTGCAATCAACTGTGCAGGTAATTTAATATGATATTCTGACATAAACAGCTTTGAAAAAGCAATATCTGCATCTGTCCTACTGAAAAAGAATGTCAACTTCAAATAAATGTGTCATGCTCTGACAAAAGGGGCTTTAATGCATTTTCTTTATGTATTATCCCTTTACCAAACGGCAAAATTGTAGACCAGTCCAAATTGAAAGCTTTTGCAGACGAGAAAATAAATGTGACGCAAAAATTGAAACTTGTTTTGGAAAGAGGAGAAAGCATTGTGGGAAAAGGAGAAAATGCTGGTTACCAGCATTTTCTCCTTTTCCCACAATGCTTTCAAAAGGCTTCTTTCCCAGGGTAGTGAAAACCCGCGATTGTTTAGTAAAGAGTTACACCAAGCAAGTCATGATTTAATTATGGATCCATAAAATCCATCGTGTCTAGCAACCAAGTGAATCCTGATGTAGACTGGTCCTTTGACATGCAGAAAACTGACTAAAAGCAACAAGTTCTGACCTAGGTCTGCCTGAACGGACTGCACGGGCCAACCTGGGCCGATACATTTTTGCAGATACATTCAGCCCCCTTTTCATAGAGAATGACTCACATGTATTTAGCACTTAACCCTTTCAACCCTTTACCACAATCCCGAGTATTAACGACCCTGATGAAGAAGGCTTCTGAAAACATTCTGGGTAAATGAGAAAAATGCCGGTAACCAGCATTTTCTCCTTTTCCATTAGTGTTTACTACCCTATCAAAGACAGAAATCATTATTTAAACATCTTTTAATTTGTCATCTGCAAATGCTTTCAATAGAGTTAAGTAAGGTATAGATTATTTATCACCTCTTGAACACATTATCAGTGCCTCCTGCAGGTGACCTTTTCTGTGTTGCAGCACAGGCCACTGATGTGCCATTGGTCTATCACGGAACACCAAAATTTCATTGCTCGATTGTCAGACACTGTTGCTATAAAATAGCATACTTGTGCACTGCCTCTTCTATATGGTATATGCTGAGCCCCGTAGCACAGTCGGTAGCGTACAGGACTTGAGAACAGGAGGTCGCTGGTTCAATCCCTGGCTCGGCCAATTTCTTTCCGAGGATTGATGATAGTCATTGCGACAGGATTCATTCCTCTCCCACCACTGACCATTGTTTTGACAATGGCTATGTGGGAAAGCAGCCAGTGGCTTGGAGAGAATATTGTGTGGAGTACTGGTAAAAGAAATTCCAGGAAAGCATGGATAGGTGCACTGGCTGCCGCGATATAACTGAAATAATGTTGAAAACGGCATTAAACACCATACAATCAATCAATCGATATGGTATATAATAACAATGAAGAGGTAGATGTGCTATTTCTAGTAATGGTGTCTGATGATCAAGTAATAAATATTTCAGTGTTTTGTGATAGACTATTGGAGCTTCAATGGCCTGTGGTTGCAGGAAATCACAAAGTGGCAATATTAGAAATTAATCTTCACAAAAGATTTTTTTTCTCTTGTCACAATGTTTCATGTTTAACCCATAATTTGTGTTGATTATCTTTATCTAGCAAAGAAATTTAAAGTACATTTTAAAAGTCTCCTGCCAGGGTATTTATTTCTACCACAGTGCACTTTTCGTTTAAATTTTTACCAAACAACAAAAAGTGTGGACTTGTCAAAATTCAAAGCATAGGCAGATTGGACAAAAAAAAATTAAATGTGACTCAAACACTGAAATTTGTTTGTAGACGGGTAGAAAACATTGTGGAAAAAGGAGAAAATGCTGGTTACCAGCATTTTCTCCTTTTTCAAAAATGTTTCCAAAAGGCATCCTACTTGGGGTCATTAAAACTTGGAATTTTGTGGCAAAGGGTTAATCCCTTGTGTCGCATAAATTAAATATAACGATGTTTTAAACATGAAACTGAATATCCTCATCAAATACAGGAATTCAATGAAAGAAAAACAGTCAATCATGAGTGAAATCCATGCCGTAAACAAAATTTTAGACTTGGAAGTCATTGACACTTTGGAAAACTTTACAGAATATCATTCTTGAGGACATTTACAAAAAAAAAATTCTTACATTAGTGAACAAAAAAGTACATTTTTAAATGCTCTGTGAAAAGGGGCTTTAATTCATCTGCAAAACAGATCAACCCATGTCAGCCTGCACAGGCTGACCTAAGTTGATACTTTTTTGGTCAGTTTACTGCGTGTCACATGACCATCCTACCTCATGATTCAGCCGGTTGTTGAACAAAAAAAAAATAGATTTCATAGATCCATAACTATCTGATGGCTTGTACGGTATAATGCAACACATAGATGTACTAAACCCCCTTTTGCCACAGTGCCAGTCTTTTATACCAGTATACCATGGCTCAAATCCATTAACCCTTTACCGCACAATGACGCCTTTTGACGCCCCTGGGAAAGAAGCCTTTTGAAAACATTGTGGGAAAAGGAGAAAATGCTGGTAACCAGCATCTTCTCCTTTTCCCACAATGTTTTCTACCCTTTCCAAAACAAATTTCAATAGCTGAGTCACATTAATTTTGTCGTCTGCAAATGCTTTTAATTTGGACAAGTCTAAAATTTTGTCGTGTGGTAAAGAGTTAATTATTCTCCACTAAACCTTATGTTATGGGTACTCATTAGAATCGTCTCATCGAGACGATTCTAATGAGTACCCACAACTCCCTGTCGGAAGAATTCATCGTCTGCTTCGTAAGGGAAACTATGCCGAGCGCGTTGGAGCCGGTGCACCAGTATACTTGGCTGCATTATAGGGTTTGGAAGAGAAGTAATGAATTTAGAATACCATCACTCTCTCTTATCTGGAGCTTTGATAATTTAACTATCAAATCACAAAGTCTACTCATTGACCTTTCAAACATGCCATGTTTAGTAGATTGTTCATTTCAGCATCTGCCATGTTCACATCTGCCCCTTTATCTATTAAAAGTTGGCATATGTCTATGCAGCCTTCCCTCACAGCCAGCTGTAAAGCTGTCTGGCTTCTGTATTGAAAATCAACATCAAACTCGTCATCAAGACATTTTTTCACCAAGTCTGTATCATGTTTGTCAATTGCTTCTTGTAGTGCACGAATTTGTCGTCTCTTCTGACGTTTTTCGAAACCTGCTCTGGAATTATCTGTAAGTAGATCGGGTGGATTTTACTGATACTATACATTTTGACCAGACAAATTTATGAAGTTATTTCCAGTTTGTTAAGGACTTAACTCATGTGTAAGAAATACTGTATGACTGGATTTTTTTGCGGCAAGGTATTATTTGTGGAATTTTGCGGGTGGTGTCAGAACGCAAATTTTAAATGCGCAAATAATTATTGATTTTCTCCCTACTGTCCCGCTTAACAGCAGACCACCGGATAGCCACTACACCGTGACCGATTATTGATTTTCACTCCACAATAAGGTACACCTGTGTAATTATAGGTAGACAAAGACTGGTTGTATTACATGCTATCAATTGATTTTAACAGTTTTTATCAGTCTTTGTAAGCTTGTGTATTGAAAAAATAAAAATGGCATTGCTAAAATATTAAGTATGGAAAGGTCTGCCAGACAGTAACAGACCTTTATCTTAAGCTCTATCACCGAGGGAGATATCAGACTAATTCTGTTGTTCGAGATTTAACAAGTGCTGAAAAAAGAAACACAGATGGCTCTAGCTGTTCGACAGCCCACTCTTCAAAGGGATCTTTGAGTAAGAAGCGTGTTCAATACCTGAAGTTGTTCTGTAAAAAAAAAAGCTACCTCAAATTAAGAAACTGCAAAAATTAAATGCGCAAAAATTAGTTGTACCGTTTTTGGCGCCAAACCGCAAAAACTTGCACCCGCAAAAATAACCAGTTATACGGTACTTGTATGCTTTTAACCCTTTACCAGACGACAAAATTTTAGCTTTGTCCAAACTGAAAGCATTTGCAGACGACAACAATTTCAATGTGGCTCAAATGGTGCAATTTTTCTTTGATAGGGTAGAAAACATTGTGGGACAGGAGAAAATGCTGGTTACCAGCATTTTCTCCTTTTTCCACAATGTTTTCAAAAGGCCTCTTTTCCATGGGCGTAAAAAGGCGGCATTGTACAGTATAGGGTTAAATAGTCTTTATTTAATTCTTTCTTTCCTCCATAAATGAAGATTACAAACAATACATACAAAAAAACAAAAACATACAAACTGTGAAATGTGTTCCAACATGTGACAGAAGCTGAACTGTGAAGTAATTAGAATGCAATTATGCAAATAAAGTTAGTTTTTTTAACCTTTTACCACACAATCCAGACTTTTAGTGACCCTGAAATTACCACACAATCCAGACTTTTAGTGATCCTGAAACAGAAGGCTTTTGAAAACGCTGTGGGAAAGGAGAAAATGCTGGTAACCAGCATTTTTCTCCTTTTCCCACAGTCGTCTTGTCTTCAAAGAAGAAATATTTTTTGTCATTTATTGATTTACTGAATTTAAAATAAATGTTTGTTTGTGTAGGTGAAAACCTCCATATGCTAGGTTTTAGTTGCAATATGCTGGCTTTCTGATATTTATGCTCTTTTCGGCTTTGTTATTGTTTGGAACTGTTTTCAGTTTTAGTGTGACATTTGAAATGGCAGCATATGTCACTAACTAGAGTTTTGTCATGTTTCTCATTAACATGGTTACTAGTTACTTTATTTGTTGCATGTTTATTACAGCTTAACAGCCTCTAACAAAAAGTTATTACACAGAGTGTGTGGTGAGATTGACAGGCCATATAGAGTGCACTGTAGCAATTCCACAAATTGGTGAGTTTGAAATATATATTTATGTACAATATGTTTTATGTGTACACTGCTTGTAATATTTGTTGTAACATGCATTTCAGTTTACAACCAGTACTTTCATACAACGCTAGAACTGAAAGTTATAACTGTCATATAGTTGTGCAGATTTATGAAAGTCAGTTGCATCAACATTTCATTTAGATTTAGTCTTGTATTTGTAATTTCTATTTCAGTTGTCTAGTTCCTGGGTCCATATTCACCAACCATTCTTAAGAACGTTCTTTGTCTTGTTCTCCAGAATTTTCTACATTTGAAAGTAACACAACTCCTGATTGGCTAACCAAATGGTTTAGCCAATCAGGAGTTGTGTTACTTTCAAGTGCAGAAAATCTTGGAGAATAAGACTAAGAATATTCTTAAGAATGGTTGGTGAATACGGACCCAGGTACCTAGTTCCTATGGTTTTAAACTTGTACTTAAAAATGTTTTTTTTTTTGTATTATTGTATTGCAGATACATGTGCTCTTGTACATTTGGACCCTGATGTAAAGAAAGATATTTACATATTACAACCTCTTGTTCCTGTTCCTTCTTACATCTTGTGCCCTACAAGTATATTCCTACACCAATTAACCTTTAAGTTTTGTGGTTAAACCATGTAAATAGAGCAGGCAACATTACGACCCTGGATGAAAGCCCTTTTAAAATTTACAGAGCGGAATTAATGAAATCCTTCATTTCAATCAAGAAAAATATCTAAAATATTGTTACCTCAAGGTAGTTTTGGCCAGAATATATAAAAAAGTAGTGGACAATGTAGATCAAGGATCAGACTGCATGTTCTGTGCAGTTTGATCTTGAGCTACACTGTCCGCAATCACAACTCAAGTAGGTTCCAGCATTTTAAGGATTAAAACCATTGTGGCGAAAAGAGAAACACTGGTAACCAGCAATTTCTTTTCATCCGATCATGTTTTCTACCTTATCAGAGACAAACTTCATAATCTGAACTAAATTTGATTTGACCTTTGTAAATGCATTCAAGATGAACAAGGCTAAAATTGTTTCACTGTGTAATGAGATAAAGTAGTGTTACTGTTTGTAAATTTTGTTTCTACCTTTAAGAATTGTGTTTTATTCCCAAGAAACAAATCAATGCCATGTATTGAGTATGAAAATCTGCATAGTACCACTACATAATTGTTTGTTAAACAGTACCTCCAATCGGTTTACTAAGTGCATCCAATTAAACAAAATTGTCTGTTTGAAATAAACTACACTTCCACTCGGTTTTGCTGTTAATGGCTGTTGGCAAGGGAGATAACCATATTATTTAACAGTCAACAAGAATATTGCCACATAAAGCCATTAGGAGAGATGTCAGTATGATCAATTTTCATTCCAGAAGCTTTCTATGAATGGCGGACATGAAGGTCAGCAGAGAAACAGTCACAAAAATAAACTGAAGGTAAGCAGGGTATAGTATCTTCGAGTAAAATGTGCCAAAGTGGTTCGATTTTAAATTCAAATTCGACTTTACTTCATGCAACGATTTAACTCGACGGCTATTTCTCCTGCAGCCCTATTGAGAAATCTTCATCATTAACACTGGGGACGATTTCTACTGTTGAAGTTTTGAAAAACTAAAGCAATTATTACGTTAAATTTCTCAAAAATGCATATCACACTGAAAAAAAAATGTACATGTCAGAATGCAATGTCAAAATGTAAATGAAGGACACAAATAAGAAGTAATGCGTCAATTAGTCGAATTACGAATTACCTCTGGCATTTCTTCGTCCATCGGCAGCCATTTTGAATACCTCCTTCAAGGAGAGGATTCATGAGAATTTAAACGAAAGCTACTCAAATACCAAAAAGACTTAATATACCAAAAAGGAAAGCAATTTTGAAAGGTATAATAAAACTAAAAATAAAAAAAAAAACTTAACATTCATTTAATAAGAGATCTAGAATATTATAAAAATACATGAAAACTAAAAGTAAATATAAAAGAAATGAAAAGAAATTTGAAAAGGGTCAACATGCGACACATTAGTTCATATAACAAAAAAAAATCATATATGATCGTTCAAATTTAGATATTCTTAATTGTATTTTAGATATTAGTACTTCTTTTTAGATACTTGGAAATGTATTCAAATACTTACTTAATATTCTAAACTGTACTTTAGATATTAGTACTTCTTTTTAGATACTTGGAAATGTATTCAAACACTTAAATACTTACTTACTTACTTACTTACTTTGCTTTAAGTCTTCTTTGTGCCGAAGTGCATATAAGGCTGTTAACAGAGCTTTCTTCTCCGATGTATGCTTTGCCAGTTGCTGTACCTGACCCCATGACCAATATCTATTTTTGATTTCTTTATCCATGGAGCATTTCCACGTTTCTTTGGGTCTTTCTCTGTACCCGTACACTATATAATTATATGCAGCTGCGATAGGTGGATCCATGGAAATCGATATTTGACCTATCAGGTCATCGCATTTTTTGGCCTGATGTGCAGCCATGCTGTGTTCTATTTTGGCTCCCAAACAAGCGACTGTTAATGTTGGAGAAGTGTGATATTATGTGTGTTTACAATGCTTGAATTTTTAGGAAAAAGTTTAAAAGATGTGCTTTGCGAACATGTATGGCTTACATGTGATATACGCAGAGGCTACAAGTTTGCATTATGATTATGATTGACAATGAGCAAAGAGTTTCGATCAATGCTGTATTACACAATGGATTAATTAATTATTATTATTACATGTATTTTTTTTTTTTTTTTTTTTTGAAACACTTTGAAAGAGACATAGAATGTTCTACAGTGGAAAACAAAAGTAAAATATACGAAATACTAATAAGAAGAAAGTATGTTCACTTAAATATATAACCTTGTTTAATAAACTCTGCAGATCCAAAAAGAGGCATTTTCATCAATGTTTCAGTTTGTCATTAACATTAACCCTTGGTGCGTGACAAATGCTGAATGCGTAGACACAGATCAGAGTGCAAAAAATATAGCTTATTCTTGAATTCAAACCATCTGCACTTAAATGAAGCACATTTATGTGTATTCTTTACTGAAAGTACATGTAGATTTCAATAATGAAACAGACTAAGTATTGTGCTGTACGGTTTTGGAAGCTCAGCTCAAAAGGCAACTTATGTTAATTAAATCAAATTTTGACTTAGCCATATTTAAGTGGATTAGCACATATGCCATTTCCAAGGGTATGTCGGTAAACTGTTAACTGATAAAATGTGTGTTTGGTTGCCGCTGTAATCCACTCGACCACCTGTTGTCTTCAGTATATGATAAAACAAACTACCATCAATGAAACATGTATAAACAAGTTTGTTGACAGCATACTTTTAGCATTTTAAAAATTATCAGGCAACAAATTTTCCCTTAACTTGAAATTGAAACTTTAAGACTTACACTTCTCAGTTGAATCAGACAATCTATAAATATCTCAAAATGCTTGAAATTTAGTGTAATTTATTATAGAATATGATGTTGAGACAACCTAACAAGCCTAGCGAAAATATTAAGCACCTTTAAATCTATTATTCTTCGGCAAAGCTAAGGTTTATTGGGTATTTCATTCTTTCTCACTGAAGTCTAAAACGTTGCTGTGCTGGCACAGGTAATATGTACATTGTCCGTAGCCCCTGAAATTCACACTTTTTTTACATATCATCATGTAAATTAGTTAAAGTATCCATAAATTTCTTACCGAGAATTCATCATCGGCATAAACGTACGAAAAGGAATATTTTTACGGAATTTAACCAATAGAAAGAATAATAAGAGCGCGATTTAAGTAGCCTTTCTGCTATACTGTATAATTATGTATTTACTGCAGTTGTTTGGGAGCCCTTAGCGACGTTAACCAAGGAAGTCGGTTTATCTCATCGTCACGGATCTATGTATTACGACTTCAAGAATGATACTGATTGCATAATAAGAATGACATTTACGTGCTGAAAAACGTTGACTTGAAGGAAAAACTAATTTTATGTCTCTTTTTTCAGTGTTCTAAGAAAACGAAAAAGGGCAGTGCTACATTTTGAAGATATCAATAGAAACTTAACAATCAGCAACAGTTTTCGCTGACGACGCTTTCATTCAATCATTGCATTGACTATTTAAAAGTAGTTCCAGATGGCAGGTGCGCACTTCTACACTCTTGAAATTGACCAACTGACGGATAACATAAAACTTATATGGAACGCTGTTATCGGGTCAAAATTATTACAAAGGACAAGGATAATTCAGATTATCCGAACACAATTAACTTATCACACAATCCTTTTGCAACACCACTCATTCTAAAACAATGTAAACCTAATGTCATCCTTATCACACACGCACACAAAAAAAAAATATATATATATCAGCCTTGCAAAATTTACAATACCTAGCTTCTTACATTATAACAGGACTTTATAGTGCTTTAGAAAGGAGCTAATTTTGCTCTTTTGCAGTCTAAATGATTAGTATAGTGTAGATCTTTGACCTAAATGTTGTGTAGGTCAAACCCCGGACTTTAATATTTTCTTTTTATTTCTGGGTAGAGAACTTGAAAGTTCCTCTTGTTTGATACAGCAAGGCCGAGAGTGCTGGTGATTACATGTATGAAGCTTAATTTATAGCTTATTCCATTCAATTCATATTTCAAGGGTAAAAAAGAAACTTTGAGCACTGGAAGGAGAATTAAAAAAGAAATAAAAACCTTCCGTCTAAAATTTCAAGGTCCGTGATATTGATATTTGTTTTTTGGCAAAGATAACAAATTTTGTCCCTGGAGGGGGTCCGTCAAAGATGGCCCTGCATCGGCAGTCACTAGCTTTACATAGAGTCAGATATTGAGCCAAAATTATAAAAATAAGGCGTCCTCAGGAATGTCTCCTGAACTGATCAGTTAGTTTCAAAGAAACTTTGGAGAAAGTTTCTCTGGGTTATATCAATGAACACGCAGCAAAAAAAGAGTCATGTGACCAGGACCCGTAATCAAAAACAACCTAAAATCTTCTAAAGAAGCAGAGGTTAGATGGCACTGAAATTTGGCATTCAAATTAGTATCAGGATACAAAGTATGTTCGAATGATCAGAATAAGGAATAAGTTGACCCTTGGCCTAGATTTGGGTCGCTCGAACTGTGGGCTACTACATTCCCTTGACTTCAACCTAAAAAAAAAAATGTTCACTTTGTGTTCCTAGGTTTAAAAATATGAACCATATGTTATACACAGAATACAATATGTAGATTAAAAAAAAATTGTCCCGTCTTTCACGTCAAAGCATATCTAGCGTTAATATTTTGTATGTAGCATCACCTTGTGGTCCTTTATCAATTGTATTCAACTAATGTCCCCACTTCGGGGGGTCACATGTTTTATACAAAGTGAATTATAGAGATATATAAGTTCTTCTTGTCTGAAAGAATGGGACCTAGTGAGTAAATACTTTGTTTGTAGCAGTTTGCAGCATTATCTCATGGTTTAATATAAAAGTTTTTTTTTTTTAATCTGTTCCTGGGTCTGAGAGATGGCCCGATTCATGGGTTCAAACTTAAAGCACTATCCCAAGCACTTAACTTTCTTACAAGTCCACCCTTAAGTTTCCCTGAAAATTTCTTGTAAACACTGACAACGGAACAACCTAAGGATTAGTCCTGTGTTCTATCATTGCATTACAGTCCCAGCAAATCCATTTTATACATGCCTTATGAGTTACTGCCATGAAGCAACCAAGTAATGTGATGTAGCCTAATATGAGTAAGCAATGCAAATAAGTTTTACCTCTCATAATATTTCAAAGGTGCAAGCATCTTCGATAATCTGAAAATAAAAATAAATAAATAAAAAGTAAAGATAGAATGTTTCTTTTTATTACTTTTCTAGATACAGGTTTTTATCTAAAATGATAATATTTTCCATCCTGAGCTTCCAGAAAGGTGGGGGCTCAATTTTCTCCCCTTATATAAAGTGGCAGCCTGTTATCAATGTTCGTATTGATCGATACAGTGGATACCAGTTAAGGACATATGCCACAGTTTTTTCCCTAGAGACAGATTTTTTTTCCTGCTCAGATGTTAATATAATAAATGTGTAGTTAAAAAGTGAAAATAAAAATATATACATGTATATCATATGTTTGCTGAGCAAAATACAAAGAGCGAGTTCTTCTGAAGGGATAACTTTTTCAAAAATAATGTTCAGAAAATAGGCTTTAATTTCAAACCTACAGAAAAAGGTTCTTAAAGTAAAAATACTGCTCAAAATGAATGATTTTTCCTAGAAATGTGATTTTTACTAATAATAAAAAGGGTTAATAAAAAGAATGAAGATGCTAGGCGGATCACATCAGTAATAAGAAATGCTCTTACTTGTCCATATGGATTTATTTTCTAATCAATTTTCTGTAATAAAGTAAAATCAGTGGACATTTTTTTTTTTTTTTTTTTTGCACAGAAAGAGTGCTTTTCTAATATCTTGTAAAAGTTAAATAAATAAATAAATAAATAAATAAAAAAGAACGTCTAGCAGGGCATTTGTAAGAGATACGGTTCATTTTTAAACGTAATTGCAATAATGAATTACCTCCCTTTACATTAAATGTCTATTTTGGCATGATTTGGCACCCTGATCATTTATAAATCTCCAATTTTTCTTCAGCGTCGGTGATTTCCAAATCTACATTTAAAAGGCAACCAACATATTACAGATAAAAATATATTTTTTCTCTGTCATACCAACCCAGGGTAATGATATAAACGAGTAGGCAAAGTGCAATAAATGCGGCCCCCGTTGGTAATATGCCGAGAAGACAGGTTATTGTTATTTCACATGATCAAATTGGATCATAGGCTGAATTCAAAACAGACCACGTGCAATAAGCTAATGGCAGTGAGTTTTTCTACATAACATTCTTATTTAGCGAGAAAAACTACATGTCAGAAACGCTTTAAGTGTCCGAAATGTCAATGGACCTATATAACGTCCGAAAACAGGGCTACTTTTAAAATGATTCATAGTCAAATTTATACTTGTACCATACCCCAACGGCACGTTTTAGATCTGGTGATGTATTTTTTGTACAAAATTGAACTCATTTTATTCACTGATCAAACTGGATTACATGAAATTGAGGAAAATGGGGAAGCATTTAGGGGTATGCTTGAGGATGCCTATGAGGTCGCTATTATTACGCTTTGCCTGACCCGATAATGTAGCGGTAGGGGCAGTATATCCAGACTGACGAAACAGAAACATGCGCAAAACGGGGAGCAGGAAAAACTGAGGCATATGGCCTTGATCCCATCTATATACCGGTTTACTGGTACCGGATTTTCTCATTACACCGAACCGGAAGTTATCCCGCGCATGCACAATTAAGCCGGTTACACGGAATCTCTTCGCTGATGCAACGTGTTACACCTCGTACATTTCACACGGTTTGGCAGCTATCACAGACCTTGTTTCGACCACTTCATAAATTAAAGGACGTCCATATACGACCAAGTTTTCAACACATTAGATATTGCAGTGTGACAAAGGAAAGAATGGCTTACAAAACAGTCGAAAGAGGACGCCCTAATTCTGAGGATTACAGAATGTTTATCAGTAAGTATACATGTACAAGTAAACAAACAAATTAAGAGTTATTACTGAAGTGTCATTCGATGTATACCACAATGAATTGATGACATTTTGTTTTATTAGTGTAGTTCGCATGTTCCTGCATGCAAGGGGGTGAACTGCATATAATTATGGGGATAGAATTGCTTGGACATTTGCCCCAGTGTTTCTATTTTAATAAAATTTTACTGAGACTATAGGACCCAATGCAACTGCAAAAGTTGAGTCCTATTGCATTCCTTCTGAGTCCCAATTTTGCTTGCATAAATTGTCCATTTATTAAGGCCAAATTTGGTTATTGGATAAAAAGAAGAAGCTATTTCAGATGACGTCTTTATGGGACCTTTTGCAGATTTAATATACTTTGCACACCGGTAACAATCGCTTGAAATAGTATGAATCTTATGTCAAGATGGAACTTCTTTGAAAGTCTTTGTAAAAACCTTATTTCTGCTTAGTTTCATAAAAAATCAATGCATTTACATGAATAGGGGAATATAATTCAATTTCTCTTAGCATCTGATCTTGGAAGGCAGGATCTTTCAGCCATTGGTCTTGGAAAGATCGCGAATGCTTTTTCTTTTTGGCCCAGGAAGCCATCTTCAGGAAAGCAGTACTAAACAACAGTGGTTTTCCAAGGATCAGTTCGCCGACAATATGAGCATAACGCGGGTTAAACACCATGCAATTGATCAATTGTAATCGATTAATATGAAATTATACCTCAGAAACAATTAAATAAAGGAATAAAGTGTCAAAGAATATGAGGTATTTCAGACTATTTAATATTGCTGAATCATTTAAAATGGTGATTTATCAAAGTTTGCACCCAAACAACAAATTGTAGCCCCATGCAGTTTGATAGCACCTGCAGACAACAAATTAGAAAGTGGTACAAATGAACTTACAGTTTTTTGACAGAGTAGAAAACATTGTTGGAAAAGGAGAAATTGCAGGTTACAAGCATTTTCTCCTTTTCCCACAATGTTTTCAAAAGGCCTTTTCCTAAGATACGTGAAAACATAAGATTGTTTGGTTAAGGGTTAATATCTCCATTGTCGGTGTGATGAGGGTACCTCTTGCTGCAATCTCCAATCCACTTACCAAGTAAATCCTTCTGAGCAAGCTTGGAGTTGATTAAAATTGACCAGAATCCAAAATTAGAAGCATTATTTCAGCTTTAGTAAGTTGTATAAATTAAATTACCAAAATCGTGATATCCACTCAAGCTTAAAAGCTTATGCAGATACGGTATGTTTTGTTAACTTTTCCCTTCCTTCAAAAATTCTGCAAGCTGTCCTTTTACTACAATGTTTCCAAAAATGATCAGCTGCAAGTTCGAAAAAGAAGAAAAGCAAAATAACGACTCTTTTGCAGATGGTGACGTAGCAGAGAAAATCTTAGCCCTTTAGCACACAATACCACCTTTTAACGACCCAGGGAAAGAAGCTTTTTCCAGCAATGTTTTCTACCCTATCAAAGAAAAATCCCACCATATGAGCCACATTAAAATTGTTGTATGCAAATGCTTTGAATTTGGACAAGGTTAAAATTTTGTCGTCTGGTAAGAGTTAAACTGAATATGATTCCCTCGTTAACAGCTAAAGATGACAAGATAGTTTCACCATTCCATGACATACCACTGTATTCAAATGAAGAGAATGTTGTTTGTAACATGGTTGTCGAAATTCCTCGATGGACAAATCACAAGATGGAGGTAAGCTATATCAGGTGCATGGTAACCGGCATTTTCTCCGTTTTTCCCACAATGTTCTCAAACTTTTTACCCCAGGGTCCGTACAACACAGGATTGGTTGGTAAAGGGTTGAAAATTAATTACTCTGCTAAACTTTCCTTGTTTTTTTTCTTCCATGCTTTAACCCTTGTGAAGCAACACAACTACCTTGCTTAGGCCTAACAAAAAAATATCTGTGTTTAGGGTTTCGGTCCCAGATGCTGTAGGTAGGGATTCCTTTTTTTTTTTTTTTTTCCAGAAATTTTTTACATGGACTATGTACTGAAATCCCCCCCCCAAAAAAAATTTTTTTTTTAGCTCACCTGAGCAAGAAGTGCTCATGGTGAGCTATTGTGATCGTGCTGTGTCCGTCGTCCGTCGTGCGGTGTGCGTCGTCCGTCGTCCGTCATCAACTTTTTACCTTGTGTAAGCTCTAGAGGCCACATTTTCAGTCCAATCCTCATGAAACTTGGTCAGAATGTTTGTCTCAATAAAATCTCGAACGAGTTCGAAATTGGGTCATGTGGGGTCAAAAACTAGGTCACTAGGTCAAATCTTAGAAAAACCTTGTGTACGCTCTAGAGGCCACATTTTCAGTCCGATCCTCATGAAACTTAGTCAGAATGTTTGTCTTGATGAAATCTCGGACAAGTTCGAAATTGGGTCATGTGGGGTCAAAAACTAGGTCACTAGGTCAAATCTTAGAAAAACCTTGTGTACGCTCTAGAGGCCACATTTTCAGTCCGATCCTCATGAAACTTGGTCAGAATGTTTGTCTTGATAAAATCTCGGACGAGTTTGAAATTGGGTCATGTGGGGTCAAAAACTAGGTCACTAGGTCAAATCTTCGAAAAACCTTGTGTATGCTCTAGAAGCCACATTTTCAGTCAGATACTTGTGAAATTTGGTCCGAATGTTTGTCTTGATAAAATCTCGAACGAGTTCGAAATTGGGTCATGTGGGGTCAAAAACTAGGTCACTAGGTCGAATCTTAGAAAAACCTTGTGTACGCTCTAGAGGCCACATTTTCAGTCCGATCCTCATGAAACTTGGTCTGAATGTTTGTCTTGATAAAGTCTCGGACGAGTTCGAAATTGGGTCATGTGGGGTCAAAAACTAGGTCACTAGGTCAAATCTTAGAAAAACCTTGTGTACGCTCTAGAGGCCACATTTTCAGTCCGATCCTCATGAAACTTGGTCTGAATGTTTGTCTTGATAAAGTCTCGGACGAGTTCGAAATTGGGTCATGTGGGGTCAAAAACTAGGCCACTAGGTCAAATCTTAGAAAAACCTTGTGTACGCTCTAGAGGCCACATTTTCAGTCAGATCCTCATGAAACTTAGTCAGAATGTTTGTCTTGATAAAATCTCGGACGAGTTCGAAATTGGGTCATGTGGGGTCAAAAACTAGGTCACTAGGTCAAATCTTAGAAAAACCTTGTGTACGCTCTATAGGCCACATTTTCAGTCAGGTACTTGTGAAATTTTGTCTGAATGTTTGTCTTGATAAAATCTCGGACGAGTTCGAAATTGGGTCATGTGGGGTCAAAAACTAGGTCACTAGGTCAAATCTTAGAAAAACCTTGTGTACACTATAGAGGCTACATTTTCAATCCAATACTCTTGAAAAATGGTCAGAATGTTTGTCTTGATTATATCTTGAAATAGTACGAAAATGTGCCATGTTGGGTCAAAAACTAGGTCACCAGGTCAAATCTAAGAAAAACATTGTGTATGCTCTAGAGGCCATATTTTCTGCCCAGTACTCTTGAAAGTTGGTCAGAATGTTTGCCTTGATAATATCTCTGACTAGTTTGAAAATGGGTCATGACGGGTGAAAAACTAGGTCACTAGGTCAAATCTTAGAAAAACCTTGTGTAAGCTCCAGAAGCCACATTTTCTGTCTAATACTCTTGAAAGTTGGTCAGAATCTTTGTCTCGATGATATCTCACTAGCATTTGAAAATGGGTCATGTGGGGTCAAAAACTAGGTCACCTGGTCAAATCTTAGAAAAACCATGTGTACACTGTTGTGGCTACGTTTTTTGTTCAATACTCTTTTAAAGTTGCTCAGAATGTTTGCCTTGGTAATATCCTGGATGAGTTTGAAAATAGGACATGTTGGGTCAAAATCTAGGTCACTAGGTCAGATCTTAGAAAAACCTTGTGTACGCTGTAGAGGCCACATTTTCAGTCCAATACTCTTGAAATTTGGTAAGAATGTTTGTCCTAATGATATCTTGGACCAGTTTGAAAATGTGTTATGTTGGCTGAAAAACTAGGTCACTAGGTGAAATCTTAGAAAAACCTGGTGTATGAATGACTCTCAGAAAGAAGCCTTTTAAAAACACTCTTTGAAAATGAGAAAATGCTGGTATCCAGCATTTTTTTCCTTTTTCACAATGTTTTCTACCCCTTTGAGAGACCAGTCCCATAGCTTGATCCACATATTATTTGTTTTATGCAGAAGGTTCAGACTGATGAGTTTAAAATTTTATTGTTTGGTAATACATATATCTCACAAGACGCTGGAAATTGGTTGTGCTTGATCAAAAGGCTCAGGTGAGCGACTCCAGGGCCATCATGGCCCTCTTGTTTTTCCAGTCGTAGTATAAAAAGTTTAGGATCGGCAGCATTTTCTAGGTAGAGTAAGGAAACCCTAAACGCAGATATTTTTTTTTAGGCCCTATGCAAACTTTCTGTCAATACCAGATTGCATACTCTGGATTGTAAATGTACAGTTTTTAGTTGTTATTGTTACTTATTTTCATTTAACTCTTTACCAGACGACAAAAATGTAGTAGACTTGTCCATTTTCAAAGCATTTGCAGACAACAATTTCAGTGTGGCTGAAATGATGCATTCTTTTCTTTGATAGGGTAGAAAACATTGTGGGAAATGGAGAAAATGCTGGTTACCAGCATTTACTCTCTTTCCCACAATGTTTTCAGAGGCTTCTTCCTCAGGTTAAAAGTCAGCATCGTGTGGTAAAGGGTTAATGAATTATTGCAGGCAAACATGATCATAAATTTTAAGATTTAGGTCTCTTTTTTGTGACAGAAACTGTTTATTTCATGTACATGTATTTAGTTAAATAGTGCTTGAAGAAGCTAGACTTTAAATTTTTCAGATTAAGTTAACATTACCCCATTATCAGATAAGGATTTATGACATCAAATCAATTTTTGTTTGCACTATTTGAAAAAAGAGCCATTGCCTGTGAAAAACAGTTTGCTCCTCTTTACACAGAAAAACCTATGTGAATAAAAAAGTATCTTTGTGCCTTGCAATATTTTGACTAAATGACACTATTGTAGTTTAACCCTTTACCACACAATCCCTAGTTTTAACGACCCAGAGGAGGGGACCTTTTGAAAACATTTTGGGAAAAGGAGAAAATGCTGGTAACCAGCATTTTCTCCTTTTCCCAAATTGTTTTCAACTCTTTCAGACACAAATTCCATCACTTGAGCCACATTCTATCTGTCATCTGCAAATGCTTTGAATTTGGACCAGTCTAAATTTTTGTGGTGTGGGAAAGGGTTAACCCTTAACCGCACAATGACACCTTTTAATGCCTTTTGAAAACATTGTGGGAAAAGGAGAAAATGCTGGTAACCAGCATTTTCTCCTTTTCCCACAATGTTTTCTATCCTATCAAAGAAAAATTGCACCATTTGAGCCACACTGAAATTGTCGTCTGCAAATGCTTTCAATTTGGACAAGGCTAAAATTCTGTTATCTGGTAAAGGGTTAAAGAAGTTTCAAGTTAGCGCATGTGGTTAATCCTTTACAACACCATTCTGACTTTAAGTGACTTTGAGGAGAAAGGCCTTTAAAAACAATGTGGGAAACGGAGAAAATGGTGGTAAAAACATTTTGTCCATTTCCCACCATGTATTCTTCCCCTTTACAGAAAATCCTACAGTTTGAGCCATGCTTGAACTGTCATCTGCAAATGCTTTTGATTTGTACAAATCCAACATTTTGTCGTTAGGCAAGAGTTGAATCTCTACCAGACGACAAAATTATAGACTAGACCAAAATGAAAGCTTTTCCAGACAACAACTTGAATGTGCCACAAATTGTGGATTTTTTTTTTATTTTTTGAAAGGGTAGAAAATGTTGCGGAAAAAGCAGAAAATGCTGGTTACCACCATGTTCTCTTTTCCCCACAGTGTTTTCAAAAGTCATCTCCATTAGGGTCATAAAACTGGGAATTGTGTGGTAAAGAGTTAACCCTTTACCACACAAATTCTGACATTTAACGAGCCTGAGAAAGAAGCCCTTTGAAAACATTGTGGGAAAAGGAGAAAATGCTGGTAACCAGACCAGCATTTTCTCCTTTTCCCACAATGTTTTCTTTCTTTCCCAAAACAAATTTTAATGTTTCAGTCACATTGGTATTGTCGTCTGCAAATGCTTTGAATTTGGACAGGTAAAAAATTTTGTCGTTTGGTAAAGGGTTAAGGTAAACTTGTCGGTAGCCTCTTCAAAACAAGTTTTTACTCGCAGCAGAAAATAACACTTGTTTAACCTTGAAGGTACATGTATCTAGGCATGTTTAACTCTGTACCAGACAACAAAATTTTAGACCCCTCAAAATTGAAAGCACTTGCAGACAACATAATTATCAAATGTGGTTAACTCTTTACCAAACGACAAAATTTTAGACTGGCCCAAATTTAAAGCATTTGCAGACGACAAGTTAAATATGACTCAAAAATTGACATTTGTTTTGGAAAAGGTAAAAAAACATCATGGGAAAAGGAGAAAATGCTGATTACCAGCATTTTCTCCTTTTCCCACAATGTTTTCAAAAGGCTTTTTTTCTCAGTCAGGATTGTGTGGTAAAGGATTAAATTGATGATATTTGTCTATGAGTTTTTAGAAAACATTGTGGGTAAAGGAGAAATTGCTGGTAACTAGCATTTTCTCCTTTTCCCTCAATGTTTTCAACAACCTTGTTCATGAGGATCATTAACCCTTTCCCAAACAAGCCCTGGTTTTCACGTGTCTGCAGTACAAGTCTTTTGAAAACACTGTGGGAAAAGGAGAAATTGCACCTTTTCCCACAGTGTTTTCTACCATTTTTAGCTCCACTGGCCGAAGGCCAGCAGGCTTATGTCATGGCCTGGTGTCCGTCGTGCGTCCGTCTGTGCATTAACTTTTATTTCAAACATCTTCTTCTCTGAAACTACCCATCCAATTTTCATAAAACTTTACAGAAATGATCCTGCCATGGTCCTCTTCAGAATTTCTTGAAAGAATTTGATTCCTTCAAAAACTCTGGTTGCCATGGCAACAAAACTGAAAAATATTGGAAATCTTTAAAAATCTTCTTGTCTGAAACCATAAGGCATAGGGCTACCAAATCTTGCATGTAGCTTTATGTAGTAGACCTCTATCAAGTTTCTTCAAATTATAGCCCTGGGGTCAAAATTGGCTCTGCCTCAGGGGTCACAAGTTTTACATAGGCTTATATAGAGAAAACTTTAAAAATCTTCCTGTACCTAGCCATAAGGCCTATAGCTACCAAATTTTGCGTGTAGCTATATCTAGTGGGCCTCTACCAAGCGGGCCGAAATTTTAGCCCTGGGGTCAAAATTGGCCCTGCCGCAGGGGTCACAAGTTTTACATGGGCTTACATAGTGACAACTTACGAAATCTTCCTGTTTTGATTTTTTGTTTTAAATTAGCCTTGCATCAGGGGTCTTACGTTTTACAGAGGCTTCATATGGGCAAAACTTGAAAATCACCTTATTTATAACCATACAGCATAGACTTGTATTATTTTGGCATGTAGCTTTATCTTGTGGACCTCTACCAGGGTTCAAGTAATTATAGCTCTGGGATCAAAAATGGCTTTGCCCTGCGGGTCTCAACTTTCACATGGGCTTTTACAGAGAAAACTTTGTAAGTCTTCATTTTGAAACCATTTGGCTCAGAATTGAAATGTTTAGTATTTGTAGTTCATATTTATAAGCCAGTGGAGCGATACAGGGCCATCATGGCCCTCTTGTTGATAACTTTCTGCCATTTTCATCAAATTTAAAATTGTCGTCTGCAAACTCTTTCAATTTGGACCAGTCCAAAATTTGTCGTTTGGGAAAGGGTTAAGACACAGGATTGTGTGGTAAAGGGTTAACTCTTTACCAGACTATAAATTTAGACTCGACCAGATTTAAGCCATTAGCAGAAAATGAATCAAATTTGGCATAAATAGGACAATGATGGGATTTTTCTTCGGAAGGATAATGCTGTGGTAAAATGAGACACTGTTGGTTACCAACATTTTCCCTTCTCACTTAGTGTTTATAAAAGCCTGTGTAATGCAGAGAAATGACCCTCCCCTACAAAATGACCCATGGGTCATTTTACTACGTAGAGGAATGACCTGGGTCATTATTCTACGTAGAGAAATGACCCCAGACTGTAGAGAAAGGACCCCCCTTTTAGAAGTAGTTGCAGCAGCAGCTGTAGTAGTAGAAGTAGTAGTAGTAGTGGAAACATCAGCAGCATCAGCAACAACAACAATGTTAAGGCAAAAAGGGGTTAGTAGAAGTAGTAGTAGTAATGGTAGTAGTAGTAGTATCAGAATCAGCTGCAACAACAGTGTTACAGGGGAAAAAAGGGGGGTCATTTCTCTACGGGGGTCCTTTCTTCTCATGAGGGGGTCATTCTACTACAGCTAGAGGGGGTTCCTTTCTCTATGGTCTGGGGTCATTTCTCTACGTAGAATAATGACCCGGGTCATTCCTCTACGTAGTGAAATGACCCATTGGTCATTTTGTAGGGGAGGTTCATTTCTCTGCATTACACCTGCTGCAGGTCTAAAAAAGAAAAAAGAAAAAGATTGTTTGGTAAAGTTTAACTCATTCTGTAATGCACATTTAGATACTCAGGGTTTTCCTCTGATTCAAATAGGGGTCATTTGACTCCCTTTAGAAATGAAAGAAGGCAAACATTTAAATTTTGGGGATCATTTTAGAAAATATGGGGGTCCAAATTTAAAGAAACAGAGGGTAAAAGAGGGGAAAACCCTCAATACCACTTGTTAAAATTATTATCATTCCAGTTCTTTTGATACAGTTATGACAAATGGACCAAAAAATGCAAGTCCTCCTTCTGTGACAATATTTTCCGGCAAATGTTTATTCTTGGTCCAATTTTTAGCTCCACTGGCCGAAGGCCAGCGGGCTTATGTCATGGCCCGGTGTCCGTCGTGCGTCCGTCCGGTCGTCCGTCCATCCGTCCGTCCGTGCGTTAACTTTTATTTCAAACATCTTCTTCTCTGAAACTACCCATCCGATTTTCACAAAACTTCACAGAAATGATCCTGACATGGTCCTCTTCAGAATTTCTTGAAAGAATTTGATTCCTTCAAAAACTCTGATTGCCATGGCAACAAAACTGAAAAATATTGGAAATCTTTAAAAATCTTCTTGTCTGAAACCATAAGGCATAGGGCTACCAAATTTGGCATGTAGCTTTATGTAGTAGACCTCTATCAAGTTTCTTCAAATTATAGCCCTGGGGTCAAAATTGGCTCTGCCCCAGGGGTCACAAGTTTTACATAGGCTTATATAGAGAAAACTTTAAAAATCTTCTTGTCTGAAACCATAAGGCATAGGGCTACCAAATTTGGCATGTAGCTTTATGTAGTAGACCTCTATCATGTTTCTTGAAATTATAGCCCTGGGGTCAAAATTGGCTCTTCCCCAGGGGTCACAAGTTTTACATAGGCTTATATAGACAAAACTTTAAAAATCTTCTTGTCTGAAACCATAAGGCATAGGGCTACCAAATTTGGCATGTAGCTTTATGTAGTAGACCTCTATCATGTTTCTTGAAATTATAGCCCTGGGGTCAAAATTGGCTCTTCCCCAGGGGTCACAAGTTTTATACATAGGCTTATATAGAGAAAACTTTAAATATCTTCTTGTCTGAAACCATAAGGCCTAGAGCTACCAAATTTGGCATTTAGCTTGATCTAGTTGGAGTCTACCAAAAGTGTCCAAAGTATAGTCCTGGGGTCAATTTGGCCTCATACTTGGAGGGGGGGGTTCACAAGATTTACATAGGCTTACATAGGGAAAACTTTTAAATCTTGGTGTACATAGCCATAAGGCTTAGGCTACCAAATTTTGCATATAATTATAGCATTATTTAGTGGACAGTTACAAAGAGGGCCCAAGTTACAGCTCTAGGATCAAGTTTGGCCCTGCACCAGGGATCACAAGTTTTACATGGGTTTATGGAGTGAAAAGTTCAGAAACCATCTTGTTACCAGCCATAAGGCCAAGAACTCCCACATTTGGCATGTTATTCTTCTAATACAATATTCCCCATTTAGTCAGACTGTAGCCATGAGGTCAAAGTTTTATAAGGGCTTATATAGTGAAGACTTTTCTTCGTGGTTTATATTTATAAGCCAGTGGAGCGATACAGGGCCATCATGGCCCTCTTGTTATGAATTTCATCAGCCGTTTTTCGACATAATGGTAAAAGTCGAAAATGCATGATGAAGTAACTGATAAGGGAATGTGTCATGCAATATCAAGTTTTCCTGGTTGTTTACGTGCAAAAACTCAGATCGGTAAACATCCGCTCTTTGACACTTTATCTTCCTTTGATCCTTTTCAAAAAATGTGAGATTTAGATCCATTTTGATATGTCACCGGTGAGAAATGGAGTTTTGCAGAATGAACAATTTCTCTAATTGTTGCCATGATTTTTTATATATTTTTATGTTTCCTTTTTCCTAGGTCTGTGACTAGAAATTCTAATAGTCCACGTACATTCTTTCAGAATGGCAAAAGTAGGGAAAGCACAATTTGAAACAGTGTGGTGTGCAGCACTAGTTAACCCTTTTACCACACAATCCCGAGTTTTAACGACCCTGAGGAACTGACCTTTTGAAAACATTTTGGGAAAAGGAGAAAATGCTGGTTGCCAGCATTTTCTCCTTTTCCCACAATGTTTTCTACCCTTACATAGGCAAGTTTCATTTTTTGAGCTGCATTTAATTTGTCGTCTGCAAATGCTTTCATTGTGAACCAGTCTAAAATTTTGTCGTTTGGTAAAAAGTTAGAGTTTCTAGGAATGCAGGGATAGGTGCCCTTGCATCAGACATATAAATAAAAGACCACTTAACTCTTAACCACACAATTCCATGTTTCAATGATCCTGGGAAAGAAAGTTCTTGAAAACATTGTGGGAAAAGAAGAAAGTGCTGGTAACCAGCATTTTCATCTTTTCCCACAATGATTTCTACCCTTTCTGTTACAAATTCCAGCATTTGAGTCATATTTAATTTTTGGTCTGCACATGCTTTGAATATGGACCAGTCTAAAATTTTGTCATTTGGTAAAGGGTTAACTCGTTACCAAATGACAAAGTTTTAAACTTGTTCAAATTGAAAGCATTTGCAGACGACAAAATAAACATGATTGAAAAATTGAAAATTGTTTTGGAAAGGGTAGAAAACATTGTGGAAAAAGGAGAAAATGCTGGTTACCAGCATTTTCTCCTATTCCCACAAGGTTTTCAAAAGGCTTCTTTCACAGGGTCGTTAAAAGTTGGGATTGTGTGGTAATGGTTTAAACAGCTTGAATATGTACAATCCTGAGATAGAAGGCTTTTGAAAACATGTGTTGGCAAAAGCATAACAGGCTGGAAAATTCCATCATTTAAGCCACTGTTTGCTTGTAGTCTGGAAATGAATAAATCATGTGTTTCATCGTCTGGTAAAGAGCAAACAAAACAGATGAGCCATACTCTGTGAATAGGGTGCTTACTGCATCTGCAAAAAGTATTGACCCAGGTCAGCCTGCGCAGTCCAGGCAGGCTAACCTGGATCAAAACTTTTTGCCGTTCGTCAATTTTCAGCATGTCTAAAGACCATTTTACCTCGTAATTCGGTCAGGTATTAGACCAAATGGATTTTATGGATCCATAATTATGGGAAGACTTGCTTAGTATCATGGATCACAGAGATGTGTTAAGCCTCCTATTGTCAGAGCATGGCTCAAATATGAACAGTCCTTCATCAGCCTGTAACTTTTTCAAAATCTTTCCCGTTCTTGTTTTTTTTTGTCGGTAGCGTACAGGACTTGAGAACGGGAGGCCGCTAGTTCGATCCCCGGCTTGGCCAATTTCTTTCCGAGGATTGATGATAGTCATCACGACAAGATTCATTCCTATTCTGACCATTGTTTGGACAATGGTAATGTGGGAAAGCAGCCAGTGGCTTGGAAAGAATATTGTGCGGAGTACTGGTAAAAGAAACTCCAGGAAAGCATGAATAGGTGCTCTGGCCGCCGTGATATAACTGAAATAATGTTGAAAATGGCGTTAAACACCATACAATCAATCAGTCCCATTTTTTTTTTTTTTTTCTATATTTTAGATAAACAAAGAAGAGACATTAAACCCAATTAAACAAGATGTCAAGAAGGGTAAAGTTAGATTTGTCAAAAACTGTTTTCCCCATCATGGCTATATTTGGAACTATGGTGCTCTACCCCAGGTAAATCAAGACTCGCATACTTTTGTCTTACTGTTTCTTTATCTTTCTTTCTTTCTTTTTGTAGTCTCTGTGTTGGATTGTTTCTGTGTGTGTGTTGCCTTCTGTCCACCAGCCCTTCACTATTTTATTTTCTCCCTCTATACACTTTCTTTCCAGTATTCCCATCATCTTTCACATTAACCATCCGTCTTCCATGTTAACCCTTTACCAAACGACAAAATTTTGGACTGAACCAAATTGGAAGCATTTGCAGACGACAAAGTATATGTAACTAAAATGGTGATTTCTGTCCTGAGTAGGATAGAAAACTTTGTGGGAAAAGGAGAAAATGCTGGTTGCCAGCATTTTCTCCTTTTCCCACAATGTTTTCAAAAGGCTTCTTTTTCAGGGTCGTTAAAAGTCGTGATTGTGTGGTAAAGGGTTAAAGTGACCTGCATATCGATTTTGTTCAGGTAGATTCTACCTTCAGCTGCTTTGAAAAGAAAACATCGAGGTATTGTTGATGGGGTGGGGCAAAAATTTTGACATTACTGGAATATTTACTTCACCTCTGATGCACATGAGAAAAGTAGTCAGTGGCTTTGGAAAAGAAAGTTGTGTCGGTACTGGTGTGGGAAAGCCAGGAAACACATGGGTGCGTCACTGACTGCCCGATATGACCCGAGCTGTTAAAATGGCATTAAATACAAATACTTTAATTAGTATCATGCCTCGAAAAGATGCATTAAGATCCCATTTGGCAGAGCACAGTTCATTTTCGTATTGTGATCAATAATTGATCAGACTTTTACTTCAGACCTGGGAGGATGTTGACCATGTAGAAGAGGCTACAGGAACAAAGGGAGATAACGACCCACTTGACGTTTGTGAGATAGGATATAAGGTACCAGGCCTGGTTTCACAAAAAGACTTAGGTCTTTTACTTTACTAGTCTGTTATTTTACTCAAATCTGCAAACAGATTTTTTTTCAGACTTAAGTTGAGTTTATTATTCCAGATGCATTTCACTTCCATTAACGCTTTACCAAACATCAAAATTTTAGACCAGTCCAAATTGAAAGCTTTTGCAGACGACAAAATAAATGTTTCTCAAAAATTGAAAATTGTTTTGGGAAGAACAGGAAACATTGTGGGAAAAAGAGAAAATGCTGGCAACTTTTCCCACAATGTTTTCAAAAGGCTTTTTCCTCAGGGTTGTTAAAATTGGGATAAGGTAGTAAAGGGTTAACAGCCTCATGTTTCTCAAGTCCTATATTAACACAATGTTTTGGACTCAACTCAGCAAAATAATGGACTTAACTCTTGATGCCAAATTCAACTTTGGAATAAATTGGCTTAAGCTCTCTGATAGAGCAGAAAACATTTTGGAAAAGGAGAAAATGCTGGTTACCAGCATTTTCTCCTTTTCCCACAATGTTTTCAAAAGCCTTCATTCTTAGGGTCTTGAAAACCTGGGATTGTTTGGTAAAGGGTTAAGTCTGTTATTTGACTTAAGTCTATTTATTATGCTTAGTTGAGTCTGAAATGTAGTGTCAACTCAGGATTTGAGAATGTTACTACAGTCTCTCAGTTTTGCTAAAATTTGTCTCAAATTACAAACGCAACTTAAGTCAGAACCTGGGACAGTTAGTAGATTTGAGTGAAATAAGATAATATGAGAAATAAGATTATTGTCAGACTGGGCCCAGTGTTGTTTTTAATTTTCTGTAAGAATTTCCACATTCAGCACACTTGTATGTCCTTCATCAAATTTTCCACAATTCATAGATTTTATGTTCTTTACTAAATTTTCCACAATTTGTTAACTGTTGCATGCATTTCAAATTAATGCATTTAAACCTTTTACCAAACATCCCTTGCTTTTATGACTCTCAGTGAAGGAGGCTTTTGAAAACATTGTGGGAAAAGAAAGAAAAATGCTGGGAACCAGCATTTCTCTGAAAGTTTCCTAACCTTTCAAAGACAATACAATTTTTTCAGCCACACTCTGTTTCTTGTCTGCAAATGCTTTAAACAGGATGTATCTAAATTTCTATCATTAGTCAGATAGGTAACTTCTTAACTCTTTACCAAGCAACAATATTAACCCTTTCCCAAACGATGAATTTTAGACTGGTCCAAATTGAAAGAGTTTGCAGACGACAATTTAAAATTTGATGAAAATGACAGAAAGTTCTCCAAAAGGGTAGAAAACACTGTGGGAAAAGGAGAAATTGCTCGTTACGAGCAATTTCTCCTTTTCCCGCAGTGTTTTCAAAAGACTTGTACTGCAGATACATGAAAACCAAGGCTTCTTTGGGAAAGGGTTAAAGACTTGTCCAAATTGAAAACATTTGCAGACGACAAGATAAATGTGACTCAGAAATTGAAATTTGGTTTGGATGGGGTAGAAAGCATTTTGGGAAAGGAAAAATGCTGGTTACCAGCATTTTCTCCTTTTCTAACAAATTTTTTCTAAAGGCCTCTTTCCCAGGATCGCCAAAACTCAGGTTTTCTGTGGTAAAGGTTAACAAACAACAATATTTTAGACTTGTCCAAATCCAAAGCCTTTGCAGGGGATAAATTAAACATAGTTCGGCTAATAAATATTGTGCATGAAAACGTAGAAAACATTGTGAGAAAAGGAGAAAATGCTGGTTACCAGCATTTTCTCTTTTTCATACAATGTTTTCAAAAGCTTTCTTTTTCAGGGTTGTTAAAAGTCAGGATTTGTGCAGTAAATAGTTAACTCTTTACCAAACGACAAAATTTTAGACTCGACCAAGTTGAAAGCATTTGCAGACAAGAAATTTGATGTCGCTAAAGTGTTGATTTATATCTTTGAAATGATTGAAAACATTGTTGGAAAAGGAGCTATTATGTGCAACATGGACTTGTTTTGATTCCAACAATATCTTTGTTTTGAGCCAAGTCCAGTTGCTCATTTAGTAACATGCGTTGGGGTTTGAAACCAGGGGTCACTGATTTGATTTCCCATCTCGGCAAATTTCTTTGGTAGAATTGATCATTTGTCATTATACCCCTGCAAAACGAATGTTTTCGGGGGTATACTGGAATCAGTCTGTCTGTCCGTCCGTCCGTGTGTCCATCTGTGTACAAAATACTAGCAATTTTATGTCGCGAACTCCTCCTACAGTTTTCCTTCAATTGCATTGAAACTTTGCACATATATTGATCATATATTGAAGATTTGCAAGACATAATTTTCAAGTGTCAACTCCCCCTGGTTGAGGAATTATCTCCCCTTGAACTTGACACTTTTTTTCTGTCAAAGCGCTGGCGGGGGTATTAAGTCACATTCAGTGACAGCTCTAGTTGCATCGGGAATCACTCCTCTTCCTTTCTGAACATTGATTTGATGATGGTTATAGATTATATGGGAAAGCAGAGAGTGGCTTTGGAAGATCACTGTGTGAATACTGGAAAAAGAAACTTCGGGACAAATATGGATAGATGCACTTGCCGCCATAGTTTTGTTGAAAGTTGTTTGCTGTAAGACAGTAAAGCTGTCTGTTTACCCAGTTTACTGAGATAGCCCTTTTTTTTTCCCACCAGGTTCATAAACGAGGAAGTGTCATTCAGGTGAAGATACTTGGAGTAATGTGCCTTGTAGATGAAGGTATGAATCAAATCTATCTTTTTAAAGCTCTTGGGTCTGCCCTAGCTCTGTAATTAACCCTGTACCATACAATCCCTAGTTTTAATCCCCTAACAAAGAAGGCTTTTGAAAGCATAGTGGGTAACCAGCTTTTTCTCCTTTTCCCACTATGTTTTCTACCTTATCAAAAACAGTTCCATTACTTGAGCCACATTTAAATTGTCGTCTGCAAATGCTTTGAATCTGGACTAGTCTGAAATTTTGTCGTTTGGTAAAGTATTAAGGTGTAAAATTTGTTATCAGGGTTCGTATTCACCAACCACTTTTAAGAACATTCTTATTCTCATGCTCAAAAATTTCTAAATTAGGAAGTAACACAACTTTTGATTGGCTAAACCAGATGGTTTAGTCAATTAGAAGTTGTTTTACTTTCTAAATCTAGAATAAGACTAGAGATGAAACTGAGAATGGTTGGTAAATAAAGACCTAGGAAATCCTTGTTAGATTTCTGCCTGTGAAGCTTGGTCATGTGAGAGTGTCCTCAGGACAGGCCGTGCAGATCCCCAGCCTAGTATTGGTTATAGCTTGGAAAGACATGAATAAATGTGTCAGAATGTCACTGTAATATTGCTTAACCCATTACCACACAATCACAAGTTTTAACGACACTGTAGGAGAAAGCTTTTGAAAACACCATGGGAAAAGCAGACAATGCTGGTAACAGGCTTTTTACCAAGTGCATTGAGTAAGATCAGACTACACAGAAAGTACAGTCTGATCTTGGATCAGTACTTTTCACTTAATTAAGCAAGTCATCAGTTAAAAATCTGTCTGAATTTCAGTGGATTTTATTTTCAGCTTCTAAAAAAGGCCAAGTTTCAACATTGACGTTGAAAGAGTTAATCTTGAAGTTGCTTGGGACAAGTCCAGTTGCATTTACAGGCAGTGGAGATCAAGATCAAAATGCACAGTCTGATCTTCGATCTACCACTGCCTTGTATTTAGTGAGATTATTGGCCAAAACAAAATTGACATTGCTGTGTTCTGCTATCTTAAATAAAGACTGAAAATGTATTTGAGCCATGCTTTGTGAAAAGGTGGCTTACTGCATCTGCGAAAAGTATCGACCCAGGTCAGCCTGCGCAGTCCGCGCAGGCTGACCTAGGGCCGAAACTTTTCGCTATTGGTCAATTTTCTGTATGTACAAGGACAGTCCATGTCATAATTGAGTCGGTTGTTAAAAAAGTGGCTATTGTGGATCCATAGATACGTGAAGGCTTGCTTGGTATCATGGATCACGGAGATGCATTAAGCCCCATTTTCACAGAGCATGGCTTATTTTCACTTTGTAATCTATGAGTTATTTTGCTTCTATTCAAGGTGAGACAGATTGGAAGGTTATTTGCATTGATGTAACGGACCCCTTAGCAGAAAAGCTCAATGGTAAGTTTGTTGAATCACGATAATTCTATACTCTAATGTTTTACGGTCTCCTCACAGCTGCTTCATTACTCATGTACAGCAAATATACTATGTACCTTGTGATTACACTCCATAAAATCAAATCGGTGTTTTCAAAGGTACGTTTTAATCAGTCTGTCTGTTTATAGAAATGCACGTTAGTCTTTTGTGTCGCCAATCCTCCCACGATTTCATTGTCATTGTGCTTTTTCAACTATAAACCAGGAACTGTTGATGTGCTAAATACCGCTTTGGGAGCCTTAACCCTTTACCAAACAATCCTGACTTTCAATAACACCGAGAAAAAAAAGCTGGTAACCAGCATTTTCTCCTTTTCTCACAATGTTTCCTTCCCTTCCCAAATGATTTATCAATTTTTGAGTCAAAATTATTTTTCATCTTAAACTTTTTGCCTTTGGACAGGTCTACAATTTTGTTGTTTTGTAAAGAATTAAGTGAGGGGACAGTTAACACTTTACCACACAGTCCCGACTTTTACCGACGCTGGGTAAGAGGCCTTTTGAAAACATTGTGGGAAAAGGAGAAAATGCTGGTAACCAGCATTTTCTCCTTTTCCCACAATGTTTTCTAATCTATCAGGGACAAATTTCATCATTTGAGTCACCTTTAATTTGTTGTCTGCAAATGCTTTCAATTCGGACAGGTCTAAAAATTTGTTGTTTGGTAAAGAGTTATCCAAAACATTTGCAGAAGCTAAGGGATGTTTTTAAAATAAGAGGGATAAATGCACTTTAGACTACTACTTATCAATTTGAAAGGGACAAAGTACTTCTGTATACCCTTCGATGGGACATTTATCTAATTCAAAAGGGCAATTTTCCAGAACCTCAAACTTAACCCTTTACCACATAGCAATATTTCAGACATTTCCAAAATGAAAGAATTTGCAGATGACAAATATGACTCAAAAATTGAATTTTTTTTTTTTTTTTTTTTTTTTTTTTGGAAGGACAGAAACATTGTGGGAAAAGGAAAAAAATGCTGGTTACCAGCATTTTTTTTCCTTTTCCCACAGTATTTTCAAAGCCATTCTTCATCGGGATCGTTAAAAGTTGGCATTGTATGGTAAAGGGTTAAGATTTAGAACTTGTAACCTTGGATAAGATTCTTCACTTGAGGCAGTTCTTTTTTTTTTGTGGGAGTGTACTTTGGCAAGACAATTCAGAGACCCAGCCTTGCAGTGGTGAACACACATGAGTACGGGGAAGCTGTCCCCATGATATGATTAAAATGCTGTTGAAGGTAGTGTTTAGTTAATCAAATCCAGTATACTGTAAAAGGTGTGAGTATTGGTAATTATTGTGAAATTCCTCACACATGTGAGAATTTGTGTGTTGAAAAGACTTCAGCAGCAATTCAGCTTGCTTTTTTTTTTTTATGCCTAGTCCATCCAAACAAACATTCAGAATGAAGAGAATGAAATAAAATAATGTTTTGATCACTGGATTTCACTGTATCCCTTAACCCTTTCCCAAACAAGCCCTGGTTTTCACGTGTCTGCAGTACAAGTCTTTTGAAAACACTGTGGGAAAAGGAGAAATTGCTCGTAACGAGCAATTTCTCCTTTTCCCACAGTGTTTTCTACCCTTTTTGAGACCTTTCAGCCATTTTCATCAAATTTAAAATTGTCGTCTGCAAACTCTTTCAATTTGGACCAGTCTAAAATTTGTCGTTTGGGAAAGGGTTAAAGCACCTTTCAAAACTGAAGTTATAGTTGCTAAGACATTCTGGACAAGAGCAACCCAGAAACTGCAATTATTTAGATCTTACTTTATTCCAAAAGTGTTCACTAGGTTTATTGGTTTAACAGTTATGGTTTAACCCTTTACTGCACAACGCCGCCTTTTGACGCTCCTGGGAAAGAAGCCTTTTAAAAACATTGTGGGAAAAGGAGAAAATGCTGGTAACCAGCATTTCTCCTTTTCCCACAATGTTTTCTACCCAATCAAAGAAAAATTATACCATTTGAGCCACATGGAAATTGTCGTCTGCAAATGCTTTCAATTTGGACAAGGTAAAAATTTTGTCGTCTGGTAAAGGGTTAACCATTACCAAACAATCCCTTGTTTTAACAGCTCAAGGAAGAAGGCTTTTGAAAACATTGTGGATAAAGGAGAGACTTTGCTCCTTCCCTAGCCATGAAAAACTCCAAAAACAAATCACATCATCGTGGCTATATTCACTTTGTCCTCTGCAAACTCTTTTTAACTCTATCAAACAACAAAATTTTAGACCGGTCCAAATTCAAAGCAATTGCAGACGACAAATTAAATGTGACTCAAAAATTGAAATTTGTTTTGGGAAAGGTAGAAAACATTGTGGGAAAAGGAGAAAATGCTGGTTACCAGCATTTTCTTCTTTTCCCACAATGTTTTCAAAAGGCTTCTTTCTCAGGGTCGTTAAAAGTCGGGATTGTGTGGTATAGGGTTAAGTAGATGGATCTACTTTGTGGTTTTGTGATAAAGAATTAATTCTTTAACCACACAGTTCTGAGTTTTAAAGACCCTGAAAGAGAAGGTTTTTGAAAACATTGTGGGAAAAGGAGAAAATGCTGGTGACCAGCATTTTCTTCTTTTCCCACAATGCTTTCTACCTTGTCAGATACAGTATTCACCATTTAAGCTTCAAGCTTCATATAATTTGTGCCCTGCAAATGCTTTCAATTTGGTTCAGTCCAAAATTTTGTTGTATAGTAAAAAGTTGTCTTACTGTTTATTTATTGTACAGATGTCAAAGATGTGGAAAAAGAAATGCCAGGTTTTTTAAAGGTAATTGTTGATTTGTATTTCTAACTCATCTGAGCAGTAAGTGCTTAAGGTGAGCTTTTGTGGTCAGTCATATGTCCAACGGCAGCCATTGTGCTTTGTGTATCAACAGCTGTACAAAGCTTTTATAACACAATCCAATTTTTTATTAACCTTGAGGAAGAGGCTGCCAAAAAGATCGAAAAATAGGAGAAAATGCTGTCAAGAAGTATTCCGACTGATTGCAATTTCAGGGATGTTGTTGTCCATAATGTCTTAGCAAAGCAGACAGTGTAGATCACAGATCTGAATGCGTAAACTGTGCACATTTTGTGCAGTCTGATCTTGATTAGCATTGACTTCAAATACCATTATGGTTGTAAAAGGTGCTTTAACCCTTTACCACACAATCCTGACTTTTAACGACCCTGAGGAAGAAGCCTTTTGAAAACATTGTGGGAAAAGGAGAAAATGCTGGTAACCAGCATTTTCTCCTTTTCCCACAATGTTTTTTACCCTAACCAAAACAAATTTCAATTTTTGAGTCACATTTATATAGTCGTCTGCAAATGCTTTCAATTTGGACAAATCTAAAATTTTGTTTTTTGGTAAAGAGTTAACCCTTTACCAAAAGTTCCTGAGTTTTAAAGACCCTGAAGAAAAAGGCACTTGAAAACATTGACGGGAAGAGAGAAAATCCTGGTGACTAGCATTTCCTCCTTTTCCCACAATGTTTTCTTTCTTTTCATAGAAGACTTCCTTCATTTGAATTTATGTGACATCTGCAAATGTTTTCAATTTGGACCATTCTAAAATTTTCTGGTGTTGCAAAGGTTTAACCCTGATGTTTAACGACCCTGAGGAAGAAGCCTTTTGAAAACATTGTGGGAAAAGGAGAAAATGCTGGTTACCAGCACTTTCTCCTTTTCCCACAATGTTTTCAAAAGACTTCCTTCCCAGGGGCATCAGTAGGTGGCATTGTGTGGTAAAGGGTTAATATGAAATGAGCTACGCTCTGGCAAAAAGAGATTTAACTCTTTACCACACGACAATATTTTAGACCGGTCCAAATTGAAAGTATTTGCAGACGACAAAATAAATGTGACTCAAAAAAACAGAAATTTGATTTGGGAAGAATAGAAAACATTGTGGGGAAAAGGAGAAAATGCTGGTTACCAGCATTTTCTCCTTTTCCCACAATGTTTTCAAAAGGCTTCTTCCTCAGGGTCGTTAAAAGTCGGGATTGTGTGGTAAAGGATTAACACATCCCTATGAAGCACCATACCAAGCAAGTCACCATATGATTATGGATCCATAAAATCCATTTAGTCATACAGTAAGTAAGTAACTATTTTATTATAGTGACATGTGTATAAGTAGCAAATAAGGTTTACAAATAAATAATTTCAAGAACACATGGCCCCATGGGCCTATATATGTCACTTTTGAACACAATTAGGGTATAAATAAACAAATTTTACATTTCATGAATAATGGCGGATATCAATGATTTAGACAGTCAGATGGATGGATGGATGGATGGATGGATGGATGGATGGATGGGTGGGTGGAGAATGGATGGATAGATGAATGGATGGATGGATGGATGGATGGGTAGGTGGATAATGGATGGATGGATGGAGAATGCATGGATGGATGGAGAACGGATGGATAGATGAATGGATGGATGGATGGAGAATGGATGAATGGATGGATGGATGGATTGGATATATATATACAACTGACTGGATCATGAGGTAGAATGGGCCTTGAAATTGCATAAAATTCACAGATCGCAAACAGTTTCGACCCCGGGCTGCGCAGGCTGACATGGGTTTTTGCAGATACATTAAGCCCCCTTTTTCACAGAGCATGGCTCAAAGAATTCATATCTTCCTACAACCATTTACAGATGCATTTTGGCTTAAACTCCAGTTTCTAAGCACAGGTTTGAAAGACCAAAAAGCTTCGAAAAATGTTAACATGGCATGAATAAAATACAGGCAGTGATAGAGGGAGGAATATGGGAAATGATGTTAACAGGAGAATAAAATGATAGGTCATAGTAACTTTTTTATGACAGGTCCATTTACTTTCAGACAAATTCTAATTAAAAAAAGTTTGAGTTTCAGTATACTGATCATACAAAACTTTAGTTGATTAGTTTATTTGGTGTTTAATGCAGCAATGCTGTTTTCAGGGCTCGAAATTAACACTAGCAAATTAACACTAGCAAACTTGCAAAATGCGAGTGGAAAATTGATTTTACGACCACTAGCATTTTTTTGCGAGTACAAATGAAAATTTGTTTGCCGACCGTAATGACCCAGTTGTGACTGGTTTGCGTTTTATACCATGCCGACTGGTTTACAATCCTAATCTTAGCTCTTACGGTTCCACTCAGCTATGGAATTTTTTGCAAATCGTAAACCAGTCTATTTTTAGCAGATGACAACAATGTCTAAGCGGACGATTGTTGTCTATACAATCTGGATCAAACATCATCGGTAATAGTAAAACATTGTTTTAACCATAAATATTGAAAGATCTTATAGTGTATTTCGTACAGTTATTAATAGCTTGGAACACTACAAGTATCGAGTAGGAAATAATGATGATTCGTACCAATTACAATTCATACACAGCCTGTTTTCACATTTTTTTCTTTTTATAAATAACATCATGAGAACCTACTCAGTTAACAGTATTACAGAATATTGAATACATCATCATCCCACTGGGCACCAACAAATCTTTCTATCTTTTTGACATTCATTTTAATGACTGTTAAAAATTTAGTAAAATTTGCTAGTGAGCGTCAATTTTTGCTAGTAAAAATTTTGTCCACTAGCAAAAATTTGCTAGTGGCAAAAAAAGTTAATTTCAAGCCCTGGTTAGCTCCACTGGCCGAAGGCCAGCGGGCTAATGTCATGGCCCGGTGTCCGTCGTGCGTCCGTCCGTCCGTGCGTTAACTTTTATTTCAAACATCTTCTTCTCTGAAACTACCCATCCAATTTTCACGAAACTTCACAGAAATGATCCTGCCATGGTCCTCTTCAGAATTTCTTGAAAGAATTTGATTCCTTCAAAAACTCTGGTTGCCATGGCAACAAAACTGAAAAATATTGGAAATCTTTAAAAATCTTCTTGTCGGAAACCATAAGGCATAGGGCTACCAAATTTGGCATGTAGCTTTATGTAGTAGACCTCTATCAAGTTTCTTCAAATTATAGCCCTGGGGTCAAAATTGGCTCTGCCCCAGGGGTCACAAGTTTTACATAGGCTTATATAGAGAAAATTTTAAAAATCTTCCTGTACCTAGCCATAAGGCCTAGAGCTACCAAATTTTGCATGTAGCTATATCTAGTGGGCCTCTACCAAGTGGGCCAAAATTTTAGCCCTGGGGTCAAAATTGGCTCTGCCCCAGGGTTCACAAGTTTTACATAGGCTTATATTGAGAAAACTTTAAAAATCTTCCTGTACCTAGCCATAAGGCCTAGAGCTACCAAATTTTGCATGTAGCTATATCTAGTGGGCCTCTACCAAGTGGGCCAAAATTTTAGCCCTGGGGTCAAAATTGGCCCCACCGCAGGGGTCACAAGTTTTACATGGGCTTACATAGTGACAAGAAATCTTCCTGTTTTGATTTTTTTTTTAAAATTAGCCTTGCATCAGGGGTCTTATGTTTTACAGAGGCTTCATATGGACAAAACTTGAAAATCACATTATTTTTATGGCTTTATCTTGTGGACCTCTACCAGGGTTCAAGTAATTAAATAGCTCTGGGATCAAAAATGGCTTTGCCCTGCGGGTCTCAACTTTCATATGGGCTTTAACAGAGAAAACTTTGTAAGTCTTCATTTTGAAACCATTTTGCTCAGCACTGAAATGTTTATTATTTATGGTTTATATTTATAAGCCAGTGGAGCGATACAGGGCCATCATGGCCCTCTTGTTTTCAATATTATTATGCCCCCCTTCGAAGAAGCGGGGGTATATTGCTTTGCACTTGTCGGTCGGTCGGTCCCTAGACCACATTTTTGTCCAGAGCATAACTCTAAAAGTATTGCAGGTATCATCTTGAAACTACATAGGTGGATAGATCTCATTAAGGAGAAGTGCAGTGCACAAGAATCATAACTCTGCCCATCATATTTATGGAGTTATTGCCCTTTGTTGATTTTCATACTTAATTTTTGTCCGGAGCATAACTCTAAAAGTATTTCAGGTATCATCTTGAAACATCATAGGTGGATAGATCTCATTAAGGAGAAGTGCAGTGCACAAGTACCATAACTCTGCCCATCATATTTTTGGAGTTATTGCCCTTTGTTGATTTTCATACTTAATTTTTGTCCGGAGCATAACTCAAAAGGTTTTTCAGATATCATCTTGAAACTTTACATGTGGATAGATCTTATTCAGGAGAAGTGCATTGCACAAGAACCATAACTCTGCCCATTATATTTTTGCAGTTACTGCCCTTTGTTGATTTTCGTACTTAATTTTTGTCCGGAGCATAACTCAAAAAGTATGTGAGGTAAAATCATGAAATCTTATAAGTTGATAGTTCACATAAATGGGAAGTGCAGTGCCCAAGAATTGTTAATTTATCATTAATAATTTTTGAGTAATTACCCTTTGTTCGTTTTTACACTTTGAACTTAACAGTTTATAATCACGTTATATTTAGAATTGGATGCCATTAGGGGGGCATACATGTTTTACAAACATCTCTTGTTTCAGTTATATCACTACAGCCAGTGCACCTATCCATGCTTTCCTGGAGTTTCTTTTACCAGTACTTCGCTCAAAATTTCTTCCAAGTCACTGGCTGCTTTCCCATGTAACCATCGTCAAAACAATAGTCAGCGGTCAGAGAAGAATTAATCCTGTCGTGATGACTATCATCAACCCTCGGAAAGAAAATGGCAGAGATTGGGGTCGAACCAGCAACCTTCTGTTCTCTAGTCCTGTATGCTACCGATAGAGCTATCCCGGCTCAGGTACTTTACAAAATTTTAGCCTTGTCCAAATTGAAAGCATTTGCAGACGACAATTTCGGTGTGGCTCAAATGGTGCAACTTTCCTTAGATAGGGTAGAAAACATTGTGGGAAAAGGAGAAAATGCTGGTTACCAGCATTTTCTCCTTTTCCCACAATGTTTTCAAAAGGCTTCTTTCCCAGAGGCTTCAAAAGGCGGCATTGTGCGGTAAAGGGTTAAGCAAACCTCCCCCTTCTCTGCAGACAATGTAAGAGCCCTGCAGCAGGATCACTTTTGAAGACATAGCAGCAAAAGATGAAAATGCTCATTTTGCAACACTGTTGTCAAATTTATTGACGCAATAAATCTTTAATATCTTTATTTAGAGCTGGTTTCCATATTTTACAATGATGCTTTCAAAATCATCCGTTGCAAATGTAATTCAGAAGGTAATGACTTAAATATGAGTCACCGAACTCTAGAGCACATGAAAACATTTTGGACTTGTCCAAATTGAAAGCACTTGCAGAAGACAAATTCAAGATAGCTAAAATGATCATTTTTGTCTTTTAAATGTTAGCAAACTTTGTTGGTAAAGGAGAAAATGATGATTACCAGAAATTTTCCTTTTCAAACAATATTTTCAATGACCCCCAGGAAAAGTGATTTTCTCCTTTTCGGACACAGTTTTCTATCCTTCCAAAGACAAATTTCTTAATTATGCAACATTTAATTTGTTGTCTGCAAATGCTTTCAGTTTAGAAGTGTCTAAAATTTTACAGTGTGATAAAGAGTTAAATTTTTTTTTCACAGGGATGTGAAATATGAATAGAAGTATCAGATAGTTTTTAGACTAATCCAAAGCTTGGTAACATATACATACAAGTACTTCTCTTTCTTATGACTTACTAGGCTACAAAAGAATGGTTCGAGATCTACAAAATCCCAGATGGAAAACCTCGTAACAACTTCGGATTTGACGGTGCAGCTAAAGATAGGGTAATTATTATTCATGACTATGATGGTTGTTTGAGACTGTCTCTATAAACTACATGATAACTGTATGGTCTCTTTTTTGTTCTTATTTCATTTTATGTAGTTTAATATTTACATGATTTAATGTAAAATGAATTTCCAATGATCAAACATAGTAATAGTAACATAGTGACTGAAATTCTGAAATATCTAGGATCATGACAGAAATCTTTGGCTTCATCAATCATTCTAACCTTCGCCTATATTCTAATTCTTAAGAATTTGTAGCTTAGCTGTTTTCAAAGAAAATATTGAGGTAGAATCATAGCCAAGATGTCGTTGTATTTGTGTAAAAACTGATATTTTATAATATCTCTGTCATTACTGAAGATAATCTACTTCAAACTTCAAAGTCATGACCTCTGTCTTTGATAAAGTAGAAAAATTGTGGAAAAAGGAGAAAATGCAGGTAAATAGCATTTTCTTTTTTTCCTACAATGTCTTCAAAAGTCCTCTTCTTTCAAGGTCATTAAATCTCAGGATTGTGTGATAAAGAGTTAACTCACAAGAATTTTCTGAATTCAAGATAGCACAATTTCCAATTGGCTAAAGCATGTTGGCTACACTAACCTGGCTTGACCCTTTACCACACATTTCCAAGAAGAAGGCTTTTTAAAAACATTTTGGGAAAAGGAGAAAATGCTGGTTACCAGCATTTTCTCCTTTTCCCAAAATGTTTTCAACCCTATCAAAGATAGAAATCATCATTTGAGCTACATTTGTCATCTGCAAATGCTTTCAATTTAGTTGAGTCCAAAATTTTGTCATTTGGTAAAGATTTGGTCACATTGTTTAGCCAATCAGACATTGCATTACAAAATAGATGGCTAAATTTGGGATTTAGAATTTGGACAATGCATAGGAGCATGGGTGAATACAGGCCAAAGCTTTTGATTTATAAAACAATTCTCTGCAAGTAGAATAGTCAGTATTTTTTTATAGTATTACATGTAGTTGAGAAAATGGAAGATGTATGATAAAACTGGTTCGATTTTCTCTCTCCTTAGCTAATTATACACTCATTTTTTTACTTTAAACTCTTTACCAAACAATCCCGAGTTATACAGAGCTCCGGATAGAGGGAGTGATTTTGATTTCAAAATTGGATATATTAATTGCTCTCCACTAAACCCTATATTATGGGTACTCATTAGAGTCGTCTCAAAGAGTACTCACAACATAGGGTTTGGAAGAGAAATAATGGATTTAGAATACTATCACCCCCCTCTTTTCTGGAGGTCTGGTTATAATCACCTTTTAAAACATTGTGAGAAAAGCAGAAAATTAGCTTGTTTCTCCTTTCTCACAAAATTCTCTACCCTTCCAAAGACAAACTATATGAGAGACCTCTTATTTGTCATCACTAGAGTCTTACAATACTTGGACAATTCTAACATTCTGTGTGTGTTATAAGAGTTCAACATTGAAAATAGAATGTAGTTGACATAATTTGTTGAAGTGTAAGCAAAATGCAGCAGTTTTTGTCTGTCTCAATACCTTCCAATTTATCCAAATACAGGACTTTGCAGTCAGAGTTGTAAAAGAAGCTCATCAACAATGGAAGACAATGATGGAAGAAGAAAAAGCCAAGGGCATTTGTTTGTATGTAAACTTTAGTTATCTCCCTTAACCCTTTCCCAAACGATAAATTTTAGACTGGTCCAAATTGAAAGAGTTTGCAGACGACAATTTTAAATTTGATGAAAATGACAGAAAGTTCTCCTAAAGGGTAGAAGACACTGTGGGAAAAGGAGAAATTGCTCATAACGAGCAATTTCTCCTTTTTCCACAGTGTTTTCAGAAGACTTGTACTGCAGACACGTGAAAACCAGGGCTTGTTTGGGAAAGGGTTAAATCTGTACCAGACAGGCTTGATTTACCCTCACAAAAGCTGCTCGTCCTGTCAGACAATTGCTTTACTCTTTACCAAACGACAAAATTTTAGGCCAATCCGAATTGAAAGCTTTTGCAGACGACAAAATAAATGTGAATCAAAAATTGAAATTTGTTTTTGGAAGAGAAGAAAACACTGTAGGAAAGGGAGAAAAGGCTGGTTACCAGCACAATGTTGCTTCTTCTTCAGGGTCGTTAAAGAAATGTTATTCGTCCAGACCCATTTTTTTTTTTTTTTTTTTCGTCAATACGAGCGCATGCGTGGATTTTTTTTTTAACCCTGCTCTAGGAATTCTTTCCATTGTTTGGTTGCCAAATTTTAGCATTTTTTTTTTCTTCTTACCAAGAGTAGAGGTTCTCTCTGACTTTGCGCTGAAAGTTTTGAATTGATCAGCAGGAAATGCTGGTTTGATACAAGCTGGCAGAAAAATCACATAGGATGCCCCTGGGCATGGCACTTCTGTGCCCAAGCTTAATACAGATTAAGTGGATGAAAACAGGACATATGTGAGCTGTTTTAGTGATTTGACTGAAATATTCTTTAACCCTTTACCAAACAATCCCGAGTTATAATGACCCTGGGAAAGAGACCGTCTGAAAATGTTTTGAGAAAAGGAGAAAATGCTGGTAACCAGCATTTTCTCCTTTTCCCACAACATTTTCTACCCTTCCATAGACAAATTTTAATTTTTCAGTCACATTTATATTGTCATCTGCAAATGCTTTCAGTTTGGACTATTTTAAAATTTTATCATTTGGTAGAGGATTAAACAGTAACATGCCATTCGAACAATTTAAGTCCAAGATATGAATGTCATTTGCAGGCAGTCTGTACAAGAACAATGGTAGAGGTATATAGAGGTACATGATCAGATCACAATGGTTAACTCTGTGCCAAACAATAAACTTCTGGACTTACCCAAATCCAAAGCATTGGCAGACAACGAATTAATTGTGGCTCAAATGGTGGTTTGTGTCTTTGAAAGGGTGAGAAACATTGTGGGGAAAAGGAGAAAATGCTGGTAACCAGCATTTTCTCCTTTTTCACACAATGTTTTCAAAATGCCTCTTTTGCAGGGTAGTTAAAACGCTGGATTGTGTGGTTGAGGGTTAAACAGTCTATAGTATGTCACTCTTATGTCTTTGTACTTCGTTATAAAGTTCTCTATTGTTTCAGTAAAAATGTTAGTCTTGAATTCGGCAATAGCAAGATATCTGATGAAGAAACCAAGCAGGCTGTAGAACAGGTAAACAACCCTTTCTCATTATATTACCAGAGTTTCTCAGTATAGTTCCAAAATTCTCAAAGAACACATTGGTCACTTTGAACTTAAGTTCTATTTTGTTTCTTGACCACCAGCCAGGTAGCTCAGTGCTTAGGGTATCCGACTTGTGACCTGTATCTGTATTCACCAACCATTCTTAAGAACGTTCTTAGACATATTCTTCAAGATTTTCCAAGTTTGAAAGTAACACAACTTCTGATTGGCTAAACCATATGGTTTAGCCAATCAGAAAGTGTGTTACTTTCAAATTCGGAAAATTTTGGAGAACAAGACCAAGAATGTTCTTAAGAATGGTTGGTGAATACGGATGCACGTTCGATACCCAGTTTAGGCAAACTTTCTTTCCTGAGATTTTTTTTTGCCTATCACCTCTGATGTATATGAGAAAAGTAGTCAGTGGCTTTGAAAGAAAGTTGTGTCAGTACTGGTGTGAGAAAGCCAGGAAACAAATGTGTAGGTGCACTGACTGCCTAGATAATGACCTTGGCTGTTAAGACAGCTTTAAGCCTTTACCAGATGACAAAATTTTAGCCTTCTCCAAATTGAAAGCATCTGCAGATGACAATTTCAATTTGGCTAAAATGGTGCAATTTTTCTTTGATAGGGTAGAAAACATTGTGGGAAAAGGAGAAATGCTGGTTACCAGCATTTTCTCGTTTTCCCACAATGTTTTCAAAAGGCTTCTTTCCCAGGGGTGTCAAAAGGTGTCATTGTGTGGTAAAGGATTAAACTCCAATACAAACAAAGCTTTCCTTGACAGAAAATGTCTTTTTTTTTTTCATATGAAAGTAACCTAATCTGTTTTTCATATGAAAGTAACCTAATCTGTTGCACTCTATCAAAGCAACTCAGAAATAAAGTTCATGAAGGCAAGTTTTGGAAAAGGTCTTTTACTGAAAATAAGAATCTGTATTTGCCAGTTCTGATGGCCGTCACCTTAGGTTATGGACAAGTATTTGTTGAATCCTAATTCCCCTGTTTTTGTCAGATTCCTTGAAAATTTCCTACTGCATTAGTAGCTGAGATAGGAATGCTGAGCAGATATGTTTGAGCCATGCTCTGGCAAAAGGGGGTTTAATGCATCTCTGTGATGCAATATACCAAGCAAGTCGTCATATGATTGTGGATCCACAAAATCCATTTTGTCTAACAACCTATAGAATCATGAGGTAGACTGGTCCTTTGTCATGACAAAACTTGACCAACAGCAAAAAGTTTTGACCCAAGGCAGCCAGCCTACACAGTCCAGCTGACATGGGTACTTTTTGTAGATGCAGTAAGTTGCCTTTTCACAGAGCATGGCTCAAATGATTTTGCAATGTATGTAGGTGCTGTATGTTTGCACTAAGTGTTAGTCACTGGCAGGAAAATGAACTTTAAAACTGGGTAAAAAGTAAATAAATAATAGAGCAACTTGGCAACTTAATGTACTTGGACTGATGGTACAACAATAGATTTTATTTCATGCTTTTTGGTAGTTTATCGGGAAATAATGGTGCATTATGATGTGATGATTTCACCGTTTCAACCAGTGAATTTACTGACTGATAAACTCACCAGTACAGAAATACCGAGATCTCCCTGTATTTTGCAAATAATAAAAAGGGGGTGGGGGGGTTAGGAGCATGAAATGAATAGAATATTTGTTTTCTCGTTGAAAGATCGAAATTTATTTCTTCTCGACAACATCACTGCACCACACATGAAAATATTACTAATGATGTTCACTGGTTGAAATAAATGTCGAGCTTTCACAAAAAAAAACAAAAAAACAAAAAATGTCCTCTATGTCATCTTCACAATGATTTCCATACTTTTAACCCTTTCCCAAACGATGAATTTTAGACTGGTCCAAATTGAAAGAGTTTGCAGACGACAATTTTAAATTTGATGAAAATGACAGAAAGTTCTCCGAAAGGGTAGAAAACACTGTGGGAAAAGGAGAAATTGCTCGTTACGAGCAATTTCTCCTTTTCCCACAGTGTTTTCCAAAGACTTGTACTGCAGACACGTGAAAATCAGGGCTTGTTTGGGAAAGGGTTAAATGGTATAATTTAAATTAAAATGCATTCTATCAACCGCATTGTTTACTTCTTTCTACCCCTGTGCCTCCAAGTTATTTGATAGAGTTGAAAAAGTTTGCTGGTGAATTACAAAATTCACCGGTGATTTTACAAGGTTATAATTTGGCTAGATTTCTGTAAACCATTAAAAAGCATGACAGAAATTGATTTTCATTACAGACTGCTGGAGTGGGACCAGCTCAGGATTTACCAGAAGATGGTATATATGATTTGTTGATACAATCTTATTTTTTGTTGGTAGCTTGCTGCATGATCTCTTTACCATACGACAAAATTTTCAACTTGTCAAAATTGAAAGCATTTGTAGATGACAATTTAAATGTAACCAGAATGATTGGATTTGCCTTTGAAAGGTAGAAAATATTGTGAGAAAAGGAGAAAATGCTGGTTACCAGCATTTTCTCCTTTTTCCACAATGTTTTCATCTGTGCATTAAATCTTTACCACATGGTGAAATTTTAGACTTGACAAATTGAAAGCATTTGTAGATGACAAAGGTCACTCAAATTAGGAAATTTGTTCTTAATAGGGTAGAAACGTTGTAGGAAAAGGAGAAAATGTTGGTTTCCAGCATTTTGTCCTTTTCCCACAATCTTTTTGAATGCCCTCTCCTTCAGTGTTGTTAGAAGTGGGGATTGTGTTGTAAAGGGTTTAACCCTTGTTCATCACCAGATGACATTTTGTATGAGCCATGCTCTGTGAAAAGGGGGCTTAATGCATCTGCGCTAAGTATCGACCCAGGTCAGCCTGCGCAGGCTGACCTGGGCAGAAACTTTTTGCTATAGGTCAATTTTCTGTATGTCCAGGGACCAGTCTACCTCATGATTCAGTCAATTGTTGAAAACATTTCTGTTGTAGATCCCTCTTTATGTGATGACTTGCTTCGTATCATGCATCAGGGTGATGCATTAAGCCCCCTTTTGCCAGAGTGTGGCTGAATTATTTATATAGTTTTAAGGCATTGCATACAACAAACTAGAAGGCCCAGAAGGGCCTGAATATGCTCTACTGGCAGGGACCAAAATCCAACCCAAACTACAAGCTTAATCCCTTAAACAGGAAATGTAAATTTTCAACAAAAAAAAAATGGCTACTTTTCCCACATTGTTTCTTGGATTTTTTTTCAAAATCAATAGGATTTAAGCTGTTGATGAGACAAAACAACTGGGTGAAATTCACAAAAATCTGATTACAAATGCAGACTTTATCATGTAAACAAGAATTGGAAATTTTCAACATGAAATGGCTACTTTTCCCACATTGTTTCTTCGATTTTTTTTTCAAAATCAATAGGGTTGAAGCTACTGATGAGATAAACAAACTGTGTGATTTTCATGAAAATCTGACCAGAAATACAGACTTTATTGCGTAAACAAGAACAGAAAATTTAAATTTTCAACTTTAAATGGCTACTTTTCCCATACTATTTGTTGGATTTTTTTCAAAGTCGATAGGGTTGAACCTATTGATGAAATAAACAAACTGTGCATGTTTCACGAAAATCTGAAGTTATTTGCAGACTTTATCGCGTAAACAAGAACTGGAAATTTTCAACTTGAAATGGCTACTTTTCCCATACTGTTTGTTGGATTTTTTTCAAATTCAATAGGGTTGAAGCTATTGACGAGATAAACAAACTGTGCAAGTTTCATGAAAATCCGGCAACAAATGCAGACTTTATCGCAACAAGAAAAAGACTAATGGACGGACGGACAGACAGACAGACGGACGGGTGACGGAAACCCCGCCATGACATAAGCTCTGCTGGCTTTCAGCCAGTAGAGCTAAAAAAACTGTACCTCGAAAAAGGGGATTTGTATTTGAAAGGGCCCAAAACACTTTTAGAAATGGAGAAAATGCCTTTTACTAGCATATTCTCCTTTTTCCATGTTTCAAAAATGTTCCTCCTTATGGTCATTATACCCCCAGCTGCGAAAAAGAGGGGGGTATACTGGTTTCACCATGTCCGTCTGTCTGTCCGTAGACTTTTTTGTTTCCGTGCTCCAACTCAAAAGCCGTTTGACCTAGGACCCTGAAACTTTATACAACTGTTGCCCATGACCCAAGGAGGTGTCCTGTCGTTTTTGGGTCACTTGAGTCAAAGGTCAGAGTCACAGGTGAACTTTGTTTTGTTTAAAAAAATGTTTTTTCCTGTTCTAAATAAATAGCTGTTTGACCTTGGACTATGAAAATATTATACAAATGTTGCTTGCTTATGACCCAAGGGATTTGTTTCGGGTCACACGGGTCAAAGGCTGAGGTCACTGGTGATCTTTGTTTTGAAAATGTGCTGCTTCAGTGCTAGTGGGGGGGAGGTATTTATCTGCTTTGCGACAGTTTTAGTCAAAACGTGATTGATTAGCATAGTAAAGGGTTATTTCTTACAGGCTGCCCAGCCAGGTAGCTCAGTGGTTAGCATTTCTGACTTGTGACCTGGTGGTTGCTGGTTTGAAGGATACCTGGTTGAGGCAAACCTTCTTTCCGTCGATTTTTTGCCTCCACCTCTGCAGGTGAGAAAAGTAATCAGTGACTTGGAAACTTGGAAAGAAAGTTGTGTCAGTACCGGTGTGAGGAAGCCAAGAAACACATGCATAGGTGTACTGACTGCCTTGGTATGACCTAAGCTGTTAAAATGGTGTTAAACCCTGTTACACACAAATCTTACAGGCTACCCATATTTAACATGGTTATTTTATAAGTACGTTTGCTTTCAAACTGTCTCAAGAATTTCTTTTGGCTCATGCATTAACCCTTTCCCAAACAAGCCCTAGTTTTCATGTGTCTGCAGTACAAGTCTTTTGAAAACACTATGGGAAAAGGAGAAATTGCTCATAACAAGCAATTTCTCCTTTTCCCACAGTGTTTTCTACCCTTTTTGACAACTTTCTGCCATTTTCATTAAATTTAAAACTGTCGTCTGCAAACTCTTTGAATTTTGAACAGTCCAAAATTTGTCGTTTGGGAAAGGGTTAAACAGTTTTTCACAGAACATGGCTCAAACATAACATGTTTTTGTATTTCAGTGGACAAATGGTACTATATTCCTGATTCCCAGTTGTAAAAGTGGAGGAGTAGTGAAATGGTAAAAGAGGAGAAGCATTGAAAGAGCCTTAATCGTTATATCATATATCATGCATAATTGTAACTTATGTAACATTACCATCGTGGATTAAGTCACAAACTGTTTACAATCAGTGTTTTTAAAATCATGTAAATTAGTTATGAAACTAGGTAGGAAGTTACATTATCTGGGTCAATGTAATTATGATTTAATTGTTTTGTTTGAATAAGTCCATTTTCTTTTATTCTGTCTTTGTATGGAACATAATGCAGACTTTGTTTTTAGTAATATTTTTGCTTTGACAGCATTTGTGATCAAACTGATTTCTTTGTCATAATTTTCTTAAATTTTTTTTTGTATTATTTGTTGATACACAATGAATAAATTCAAAGTACCCCAGCAGCAACTTCAGGTACTTGCAGACAGAATCATTGAAGGTGGGTTCTCTCACAGACAATGTGGACCACGATCAGACTCCACAGAACATGGAGTCTGATCTTGAATCTACATTGTCTGCTATTTTGTTACATATTTTGGCTAAAATAAACTGGAAGTAGCAGTATATAGCTAAGTTCTCTCCCTATTGAAGTGGTCCATATTTATGAATCAGCACTCCAACCCTCAACTAGACAATCCCGATTGAAAGACCCTCAGGAAGAAAGCTTTTGAAAACATTGTGGAAAAGAAGAAAATGCTGGTAACCAGCATTTTCTCCTTTTCCCACAATGTTTTCTAGCTTTTCAGAGAGAAATCTAAAAGTTTGAGCCACATATCATTTGTCATCTGCAAGAGCTTTCAATTTCGATGAGTCTAAAGTTTGGTTGCTTGGTAAAGGGTTAAGATCAGATATGACAGTCAGATATTCACCTTATAGTCTAAAGTAAATTCTAATTTGAATTCTAAGACAGGCCAAGTGAGGATATCTCAAACAATTAGATGGCTAGACCTGAGATTTAGACTTTGGATAGAATTTACAGTATTTATTGAATATGAATTCCAATCTTTGTCTATGCTTTGTCAGTCTTGAAATTGCATGAATAACTGTTTGTGCTAAAGAAAAGAAAGTGTATGTAATCACATTCCTTGATGTAAGAAATGACCAATTTCTTTAGTGTTTCATAGTATCCTACAAGACTAAGATATATGTTCTGTGCAATTGGGCCATGCTCTGTGAAAGGGGGGTTTAATGCATCGGCAAAAAGTATCTACCCATGTCGGCCTCCATAGGCTGACTGGTCGAAACTTTCTGCTGTGGGTAAATTTTCAGGATCTCAAAAGGACCATTTTCCCTAATGAACCACTGGGTTTCAAGACCAAGTATACTTATATTATGCTATGACTTGCTTGATATAATTGATTACAAAGATGCACTAAATCCCCTTTTCACAGAGCATGGCTTAATGTAATAAGATAAATAAGTAATACTTCAGTTTCAGAGACTATAAATAAAACACTGTGACCAAGGGAGACTCATTTTTTGAAAATGTGTTGTTTGTATTAACTGTGACCAGATTGTATTTGTTTCAAATTAATCCGTTTCCAAATATTCCAGAGTTTTTAACGATCCTGAAGATGAAGCCTTTTGAAAACATTGTGGGAAAAGGAGAAAATGCTGGTTACCAGCATTTTCTCCCTTTCCCACAATGTTTTTCTTACGCTGTCAAAGACAGATTCCATCGTTTGAGCCCCATTTGAATAGTTGCCCACAATTGTTTTCAGTTTGGACCAGGTCTACATTTTTGTCGTGTTGTAAAGAGCTAACCCTTTATGACAAAATTTTACGATTGTCCAAATTGAAGGCATTTGAATATGACATTGAATATGGCTCATATGGTGAGATTGTCTGTAAAAGGATAGAAAACATTGTGGGAAAAGGAGAAGATACTGGCTACCAACATTTTCTCTTTTTGCACAATGTTTTTCACAGGACCTCTTTCCGGAGTCGTTAAAACTCGGGATTGAGTGGAAAAGAGTTAAAGGGTGGCCTTCAATAAGGCTTGGCTGTTCTTTTGTTTGTATCATGTCTAACTTGTTGTTTATGCTCCAATCATATATGTATATAAAGGAAAACATGAGCTTAATCTTGACATAGTTTACTCTTTACCAAATGTCAAATTTTAGGCTCTTCCAAATTGAACGCATATGCAGACAACAAATCCAAAAGTGGTACAAATGAACCAAAGATCTTTGACAGGTTAGGAAACATTGTGGAAAAAGGATAAAATGTTGGTTACCAGCACTTTTTCCTTTTCCCTCAACGTTTTTAAAAAGCCTTCTCCTTCAGAATATTTAAAAGTCGGGATCTTGTGGTAAAGTGTTAACCCTTTATCACACAATCCTGAGTTTTAATGGCTATGTGGGAAAAGGAGAAAATGCTGGTAACCAGCATTTTCTCCTTTTCCCACAAGTTTTTCTACACTTTCACAGACAAGTAACCATCATTTCAGCTGAGATTTGATACGTTGTCTGCAAATACTTTCAATTTGGACCAGCCTAAAATTTTTGTTGTTTTGTGAAGAGTTACGAGGGATAAACCAGGGTGTTTGGTCACTTTTACAAAATCATCTTTACAGTAGATAAGGTTCAGATCTACTCATTTCACTTGAGTGAGCTGTATAAATGAATGACACCGTATCCAAAATTCCGAATGTAGGGGAAAGTATTGATTTATTTAATCGTATTAAAGACAGCATTCAACACTATTTCAGTCATCTTGTAACAACAGCTCATTTATGTATGAGCCATGCTCTGACAAAAGGGGGCTTAGTGCATCTCCGCCATGCATGACACCAAGCTAGTCATCACACCGTTATGCATCCATGAAATCCATTCTGTATAACAGCCGACTGAATCGTGAGGTACCGACTGAATCATGAGCTGCAGTAAAATTGACCAGGAACAAAAAGTTTTGGCCCGGATCAGCCGGCGCATTCCACGCCGGCTGATCCGGGTTGATACTTTTTGCAGATGTATTAAGCCCCCTTTTTCTAGAGCATGGCTCATGTGCAAGGCGAAATGGCTCATTTCATACCATTTCTCTTTTTGTCACAGCATTCTGATAACTGGTATACTGCAAGATGAGAAATTATCCACTGGATGAGCAGCTGTACAGTACATATGCTATTATGTAACTGAACCATGCTCTGTGAAAAGGGGGCTGAAGGCATCTGCAAAAAGTATCGACCCAGGTCAGCCTGCGCAGTCCGTGCAGGTTGATCTGGGTGGAAACTTTCTCCTATCGGTCGATTTTCTGTATGTCCAAGGACCAGTCTACCTCATGATGAAGTCGGTTGTTAAGGATGGATAATTATGTGGTGGCTTGATTGGTACAATGCATCAAGGAGATGCATTAAGATGCCAAAGTGTGGCTCATATTATTTCTGAATTAGGATATTGTATGTCTTAGTATATAGTCCAGATTGTTTAGTCCCAAATAGATTTTATTTAGTGGTTAAGGTAGCCCTTTACCTAACAGTCCCATGTTAGGATGACTTTAAAGAAGGCTTTTGAAATTACAGAGAAAAGGGGAAAATGCCATAAAACAACATTCATTCATTAAAAGGGGAAAATGTTGGTATTGGCATTTCCTCCTTTTCCACAAAGTTTCCAGCACTTTAACCCTTTACCACACAATCCCGACTTTTAGCAACTCCGTAAAAGAAGCCTTTTGAAAACATTGTGGGAAAAGGAGAAAATGCTGGTAACCAGCATTTTCTCCTTTTCCTACAATGTTTTCTACCCTTCCCAAGACAAGTTTCATTTTTTCTGTCACATTTATTTTGTCATTTGCAAATGTTTTCAGTTCGAACCAGTCTAAAATTTTGTCATTTGGTAAAGAGTTAAGAGACAATCCCAGTATTCGAGCTACCATTTGTCGTTTGCAAATGCTTTCAAATCAGAAGAGTCACAAACTTTGTGGATGGGTACAGGGTTAATACAGCAATAATGTAAAACTGTGTGTTACAAGTGCTTGACATATCAATCCTTTCAAATATTGTTCGAGATTCTGGCTTTAAAAAGCTTATTCATATTTTCTATTATATACAAATCTTTGTCAAGGCTGTACCAAATGACAAAATTCTAGACCTGTCTAAATTGGAAACTGTCGTCCAAATGACTATTTCTATCTTGATTAGGGGAAAATGTGTTTGGTAAAAGAGAAAATGCTGGTTACCAGCATTTTCTCTTTTTTGCACAATGTTTTCAAAAGGCTTCTTCCTCGTTCATTAAAACTTTGTTGTTTGGTAAAGGGTGAAAATACTGATTACAAGGTATCACCATTTTATGATCTGCTTTTTTGTCGAGTTGTGACTTTCAGGAAGCAGCTGCCTTAAATAATTCACAATAAAAAAAGATTTTTGTCTTTAGTTGCAGACTTCTTATATTTAGCTCGGCTGTTTTCAAAGAAATCATCAAGGTATTGCCAATAGCCCTGGCATCATCATTAGTGGCTTCTGCACGGTTGTGCGAAAACTTTGACATTTTCTAATATCTATTATTACTGAAAATATTTGCTTCAAACTTGGACCAGTTCTTAATTATCTAAAGGGGAACCTATGCAACAAGGGCAGGTAACCATCAAAGTATTTTTGACACAGGTATGCCCTTTTTTTAACTTGGAATTTTCAATGAAAATCAAGCATGTGCAGTCAAGCATTGGCAACCCTATGCTGTGCTCTGGTTAGGTCACCTGAGCATGAAGTGCTTAGAGTGAGCTTTTGTGATCTTGCTGTGTCTGTCATCTGTCTTGCATCGTCGACTATAACCTTGTATATGCTCTAGAGGCTACATTTTCAGTCAGATACTCATGAAACTTGGTCAGAATGTTTGTCTTGATAATATCTCGGAGGAGTTTGAAGAATGTGTTATGTTGGGTCAGAAAACAGGTTAACAAGGTCAAATCTATAAACAAGAGAGCCATGATGGCCCTGCATCGCGCCACTAGGTAATAAACCATACATAATCAGACATTACAATTCTAGGCCAAATGGTTTTGAACTAAAGTTTTCTCTATAGAAGCCCATATGTGAATGGGCTAAGCCATTTTTTTATCACGGAGCCACATCTTCAATAATAAAGGTGTACCTGTATGGTTATAAACAGGAAGCTTTTCAAAGTTTTCCTCGATATGATAAAACCTTTGTAAACCATGATACACCCGAAGCATGGCTAATTTCCATACTAAGGCTGAAGTTAAACAAATAAGGAAGCAATCCACTAGATGAAGCTACGGGCTTTTATTGTATTGTGGAAACTTTGAAAATCTTTATTATCACTTTCAGAATATTTAATCTTTGAGCACATGTTGAAATTATGAGTGGGGCAAATTTTGACACCAAGCTTTAATCTGAAAAATTTTGGAAGTCAGGCCTACTAGACGATAACACTCTCAAAATATTACAGCCGTAGCTCATGGCCAGGAACATGAAGATTTTTAAAGTTTTCACTATATAACATAATAAGCCTATATCAACCTTGTGACTTGTGGGGTGGGGCCAATTTTGACCCCATGGCTAAAGTTTGAAGAATCTTGGGAGAGGTCCACTAGATAAATATACTTGCAAAATTTGGTAGCCCTTATGGTTAGGAACGAGAATATTTTTAAAGGTTTCATGATATAAGCTTGTGTAAAACTTGTAACAGCCCAGTTGGGGCCAAATATGAACCCAGGGCTGTTATTTGAAGACTTATGGTAGAGATCCACTAGATAGAGCTACATGCAAAATTTGGTAGCCAAAGGCTTTATAACTGCAAACAAGATTTTTAAAGTTTTAACTAAATAAGCCTATGTAAAATTTGTAACCCTTGGGCAGGGCCAGTTTTAGCCCAAGGGCTATTATTTAAAGAATCTTAGTAGAGGTCCATTAGATGAAGCTAGATGTACATTCCAAATTTGGTAGCCCGACACCTTATGGTTTAGAACCAGAAGATTTTTATAAGTTTTCACAACATAAGCCCATGTAAACCTTACGACCCCTGGGGCGGGGCCAATTTTAACCCAAAAGTTTAATTTGAAAAACCTTGGTCGAGGTTCATTAGATGAAGCTAAGTGCCAAATTTGGTAGCCCGAGGCCCCACAGTTTCAGACTAGAAGATTTTCAATATTTTTCAGTTTTGTTTCCATGGCAACCGGAGTTTTAACAAGAATCAAATTCTTTCAAGAAATTCTGAAGAGGTCCATGGCAGGATCATTTCTGTGAAGTTTGGTCAAAATTTGATAGGTAGTTTCAGAGATGTTTGAAATAAAAGTTAACACATGGACAGACACAGGGCCATGACATATGCTTGCTGGCTTTTAGCCACTGGAGCTAAAAAATCTTTTGAACGCTCTATAGGGCACATTTTCAGTCCAATACTCATGAAAGTTGGTAAGAATGTCTTGTTAATACATGCATCTCAGACGATTTTGAGAATGGGTCTCATTGGACCAAGAAGTAGGTCACCAGATCATATCTTTGAAAAACCTTATGCACACCCTAGAGGCCACATTTTTACTCATTGACAGTGTACTTATGAAATTTGGTTAGAATGTTTGTTTTCATAATATCTCGTCGGAGTTGTAAAATTGATCATGTCAGGTCGAAAAGGAGGTCACCATGTCAAATCTTTAAAAATCTTGTGAAAACTCTAGAGACCAGTTTCAATCCAATAATCCTGAAATTTATTCAGAATCTCTTGTCTTTATAATATCTACAATGACTGAAAATTGGTCATTTGGGCCAAAATGTAGGTCACTAGGTCAAATCTTTGAAAAAACTTATGTACACTCTAAATGCCACATTATCGGTGCATACTCATGAAAATTGGTCAGAATGTTTGTTTAAATAATATCTCAAATGGGTTTGAAAATTGGTCATGTCAGGTCAAAAAGTAGGTCACTAATAAAACTTTAGAAAAGTCTTGTGTACACTCTAGAGACCACATTTTTGGTCCTAATACTCATGAAAGCTAGTCAGAATTTGAAAATGGGTAAAGTAGGGTCAAAAGGTAGGTCACCAGGTCAACCCTTAGAAAAACCTTGTTTACACTATGAAAGCCACATTTCGTGTCCAATACTCAATGAAAGTTTGTCAGAATGTTTGTTTTGATATTAGCTCAGAGTAGTTCTAAAATTGGTCATGTCAGGTTAAAAAGAAGGTCACCAGGTTAAACCTTGAAAATCTGGTGCACACTCATAAGTCCAGATTTTCAGTGCAACACTAATGAAACTTGGTCAGAATCTATGTCTTTATAATATCTCATTTGAATGTGAAAATGGATCACATTGGCTGAAAAAGTAGGTCTTCAGGTCAAATCTTTGAAAGACCTTGTGTACACTCTAAAGACCACACTTTCAGACCAGTACTCATGAAAGCTGGTCAGAATGGTTGTCTTGAAAATATATCGGACAGGCTAAAAAATGGCTGGTGTCAGGTGAAAAAAGGTCACCATGTCAAATCTTTAAAAAAACATTGTGTAAAACATAGAGTCCACTTTTTAGGCCCCTGAAAAAAAATTTTCGGGGGCATATAGTTTTGTTTTTCCGGGGCATATAGTCCTGCTGTCTGTTCATTTTCGTGTCGGGGCCATAACTTTTCAAGTTTTCTCCCTATCGTTCATTTTCAATATAGCATGGCGTATGTGTTAACAACATCGAGATAATGTGTCATACGCAAGAGATATGTCCATAGGTTAAAGGTCAAGGTCACTGTAAGGTCAAATTTGTGTCCAACCTGTAACTTTTTATGCCCCTAAATTTTTTTTTCCGGGGCATATAGTTTTTGTTTAAACTGTCCGTCTGTCTGTCCATTTTTCGTGTCTATAACTTTTTTCCCTATTGTTCAGTTTCACTACATTGAGACAAGGTGTCATGCACAAGATTTAAGTCTGTATGTTAAAGGTCAAGGTCACAGCAGGGTCAAATGTGTTTAGGGGGATAGTATTCGTGTCTGGCCTTTAACTTATATTTATGTATGAATATCAGTATTACTTTGCAGAATTGTTAACCACATAAAGACGATGTGTCATGTAAAAGATTCACGTCAGTGGATTAAAGGTCAAGGTCACAGCAAAGTCAGATATGTTTTGGTCAGGGTTGTTTTTGTGTTGGGCCCATAGGTTTTTCCCTATCGTTCAATTTCAATATAACAAATTCTAATCACAATGAGACAATGTGTCATACGTACCATATATGTTCATAGGATTAAGGTCAAGGTCAGAGCAAGGTCAAATGTGTTTTGGGGGCTGGTATTTGCGTCCCACCCATAACGTTTGTAATAATGAATAGATTTCCAGTATTACTTTGCAGAATTGTAACCACATAAAGATGACGTCTCATGCACAAGAGTCATATCCATAGAATAAAGGTCAAGGTCCTAGAAAGTCATGTCCATGGGTTAAAGGTCAAGGTCACAGCAAGGTCAAATGGGTTGGGAGGTAGCCATTTTATTGTCCAGGCCCATATGACTTAATTTCAAAATAACTTTGTACAAATGTTAACCACATGGAGATAATGCGTCTTGGATAACCAAGAGTCATATCCATTTGGTAAAGGTCAAGGTTACAGCAAGGTTGTATGTGTTTTCGCTGGCATCAGTCACTTGTCAGTGACACGTCTTGTTTTGTCCTTCACTCATGAAAGTTGGTCAGCATGTTTGTCTTGGTAATATCTTGGATTGGATTGAAAATGGATCACGTTGGGCCAAAAAGTAGGTCACCTGGTCAAATCTTTTAAAAACTTACAAACACTCCAAAGGCCGAATTTTGTCCAATACTCATGAAAGTTGTTCAGAAGTACTGTCTTGATAATATTGTAACCCTTCTCTCTTTACCAGGTCTATTTGGAAGGTTTAAGGGTGTGGGGCTTGTGGTCCGGAACGGTATAGCTAAACAGCGAAAGGAACTTCCTTTTGCGAAAGGAAGATTCTGTCCACGAAAGGAGGATTTTTTGCTGTGAAAGAGGTGTTTTTCTTACGAAAGGAAGGTTTCAGTGTTCATCTTAGTACATCATCTCTGTATACGACATTTAAATGCCGAAGTTAAGTGTTTTAGACCGAAAAATTCGTGTTTTAATTTTGTCGTAAATAGCGTTACTATTTATAGCGTTAGGTAATTTCTTTTCACGGAAGGAAGACTTTTGCTACGATAGTAGTGTTAGGTTTACGACAGGATTTTTTAAATCTAAGGCTATCTTTTCGCTATGGATACATTTTACAAGTTGCATTTAACAGTTTTTAACTCTTATCCTGCTAAATAAGTGAAATGAAAGTTTGTAGCCTACAGCAAAAACCCAAATTTTGCTGCTCAAAGGTATTTTTGGGGGAAGATATCTCCTTATCGGCAGGGGTGTGGAAATACTATGCCCGACTCGTCCGACTCGGGAAAATTCAGCGTCGGACAAGTGAATTTTTTCAGTCTAGTTGTCCACGGACAAGCAGAAAATATGAGGAAAATTTTGAAACAAAAATCTGTTGTATATACATATCCAGGGAAATACGTATGCTCTCACTTCGTACAAAATGACATTTTGAATGATTAACAGTGTCTTGGGATGATCCCTGATTTCTGGAAACCCAAAAGTTTTTTTTAATCAAATTTTCGATGCAAACGGAAGTGGGAAGTCTGAGACTCCCAACCATCTGGCGGCTCCAAACATAAAGCGGACTGTGACAAGAAATATGACAAAAACATATTTTTCAACGAGGCGTGCTTGAAAGAATTCCCGTGGTTGAATGGACGATCGTAACAATATTTTTTAACGTTTGTCGAGAGTATCCGCATGTTGCAGACATGTCACTGTATGTGTACCTTTTAATTAAAATCGTTTTGCTTTGGACAAGTGAGCCACACTGTCGGACAAGTAGATTTATGTAATTTACTTGTCCGCGGACAAGTAGAAATTTCTAAGATTTCCACACCCCTGCTTATCGGACAGTTTAGATTCAAGATCAGACTGCATGTTCTGTGTAGTCTGATCTTGATATATACTGTCCGCAAAATGTCCTTGAGTCTAAGGGTTTCATGAAACTGTGTGAAGCAATATTTGTCATGAATGGTGAAGCGTTCCTTTACAAAATTGGTTGGTTGGTTGTATTGGGGTTTAACGCCACTTTAACAGCTAAGGTCATATCATGGCGGTCGGTGACGCACATGTGTTTCCTGGCTTTCTCACACCAGTACTAACACAACTTTCTTTCCAAAGCCACCGCCTACTTTTCTCACATGCTTCAGCAGAGGTGAGAGGCGAAAATACGCCGGAAAGAAAGTTCGCCTCAACCGGGTATCGAACTCACAACCACCAGGTCATGAGTCCGACACGCTCACCACTGAGCCACCCTGGCGGGCTCCTTTAGAAAAAGGAAAGAAAGGTACTTCCTTTCTCGAAAGGAAGATTTCGTCTACGAAAGGAAGATTGCTTTGCTATATAAGAAGTGTTTTCCTAACGCAAGGAAGTTTCCTTGCCAAACTTAGTATGCTACATCTTCACATTAGTAATAAATATTGGAAGTCGAGTTAAAATGTTTTAGACCAAAAAAATCGTGTTTTAGCATTGCATGGCGCTCTTTGGGTGAAAGGAATGGTTTTTTTTTTGTTGTTTTGTTTTTGCTTTTTTGGTATGAAATTAGTGATAAGCCCATATTATGATTTTTTTTTCTATGGATAATATTTTCGATATGGATACATTTTTCGTATCAAATTTCGCATGGGATTTTTTAAAACTAACACTGTGTGTATTAGTAGATTTACTGGATTTGCTATGACTGAATGGTGTTGCAATTGTGCCATTGAAGGGTTCTTTTGGTTAAAAGGAAAATCTTTTCATGAAAGGAAAGTTTTTGGCCGTGAAATGAAGGTTTCTTTTCAAACTTAGTTTAATATGGATTCAGTTTAAATGTTATGAACTGAATATGTGCATATTAATATGGCATAAGTAATTGTACAGTATTGTGTTGAGCGCTAGATTCATTGCGACATTTCAGTGAAGGTAAATTCCCTCCACGAAAGGAAGTTTTTTGCTACAAAGGTACATGATGTTGCTATTTATTGTGTTTCTTTAGTACAAGAAAGTTCAGGAATTTCATTACAAAAAGCTTCTTAGTTTCCGAAACGAGTAGATCTAATTTTGAAAAAAAAGCTCTGATAATAAACTTTAATGGCGAGTTTTGATTTTCATTTGAGACTTTCTTTTTCTATATTAGTTTTCATGGGGCGGGTTTTTCTTCATCCTTCATTTTTCCGTACAGACGTTTCTGTCCGGATTTACAAGTCTTGTTCATCCCTAATTAATATTCCGTGAAAAAAAAAAATAATAATAATCCAGATATATTTCAGTTCCGAAGTGTGCGAATTTCACTCGTGTTGAACGAAAGGAACCTTTCCGAAAATTTTCTTTTAAGGACTGGTTAAAGAAACTCGGACCTCTCTCTCTTGCAGTCTTTTTCTCCGATTGTCCCTCCACCTATCTGTGTCGCTACGATGTAACAATGTAAGTATTTTCAGCAAAATAGGACTAACTTCTTTCTCAAACTCTCAAACCCCATTATCTATCGCTGAGAAGGACTCTTTCTTTTGGAGTTTCTGCATGCATTTAAGGGGTAAGTGGGAGTGTAGTTAAGTCTTCACAGAAGTAACTTGTACGAGTATGTGTCTTTTGGAAATAGCGTGACATAAGTTCAGTCAGAAATGCTTCGAAACCACTTTTCATTGAGAAAGAATTCATGTTACAAATGGGACCCTAATAAATGACTTCATACGAATATACTTTTATCCTCTTATGATCGGTTAAGATTCGCCAGACAGTGATTTTTCATTGATTTGAACAAACTGATAAATCGAACTGAAGCGCCAGTGAGAATTGCGGTATCAATTTGCATCCTGGTTATAATTGCTTTGAAATGTCACCTTAAAATACTGCAGTCTAACAACACTTGTGACTATGTGGGAAGTAGAACTGCTGCTGCAGTGTTTTTGAATGACATCAGACAGAAACAAGCATGCAGGATCCTAAAATAATGCCCGTTCAATAATAATAATAATAATAATAAAAATTCTCTGCAGCCAGCTGAATATTAATTATAAATCGGGGTGTTAGACGGACATTAAACTATTGAAATCGTCGACAAGTACTTTCTGTTATACCGGGTTCGACTAGCGTTCAAAGGTTCAATATATGAGCTGTTTGGGCCCAAAATCTGGCCAACGTATGACGTTATATGACCTTAGTGCTCAAACTGTTTGTTTGAAGGATGTTTAACGCCATGTTCAAAAAGGTTTCCTTTAAATCGCAGCGGCCAGTGCACCTATCTATACTTTCCGTGAGGTTTTATCAGTACTTAGAAGTGTATAGCCAAGTTTTACGGCCATGCCTTATCAGCAGCCTCGCATTCGTACAGGGTCTGTAGTTTCCGGAGTTTGGCGAACCTAAACACCTGTGTAATCTATATCCCTTAGCTTAGAAAGATAAGATAAATGTAACATTACGTAACAATCAGTAGCCCAGCTTATGTATATTGACCAGCCTTGTATATAGTCTGGCACTTAATCAGATTATTCGTATTTTAGCCACATCCCTTAGTCTGCTAAACGCGACTCGGGATGTCTTTAAAAACAGTGTAGAATAGCATCAGACTGCAAAGAACGAGCTAACTGATCTATGATTTACACTTTAAGATACGGCGAAAGTTTCTTACGAAAGAAAATTGAAATTGCAATATTTCAGCTGAAACTGACGGTTTGAAATACTGAATTCAAATTATTCTGCTGTTTAAGGGTTAGATTTTCATTATTTGATACATTAACTGACCCCCGAGGTTTGACCCCTTCGGTCCTATAGATAGATTTTTTTTTTTCCGGTAATTTCATCGGCAATTTGTTATTTTCCTACAATGTGTTCAACCCGTTTCAAAAACAAATATTACATGACACACTTAATTTGTCCTCTGCAAATGTTTTTATATTGAAAAATTCTAGATTTTGTCACTTGGCAAAGAGTTCTGGGCTATTTAAATCTAGATAGGATAATTTAGTCAGAATTTCAAAATTGTATTTATGTACACGTTGGTTTAGAGAGTACTGTTCTTACGAGAGGGGCTGGCAAATTTAATATCTGTGCAAACGGCGTTTAAAGTTTCCTATCATTACCAAAAGGACAAGAGAAGAAAACAAAATTCGTGTATAACAGATGTTAATTTCGAGTACAACACAGAATGTTTAAAGGACACGATTTTATACTCACGAAAAATTACTGATTCAGAGAATATAATAACTTTTGGTCAAGGATATTTTGGTAAGGACATTTTAGGCTATGACGTTTTGTCAGCGAACGTTTTGGCCAGCCGAAAGCAAAGAGAAGGAAGTTTGGTCCAAACGTTATGTCAACGTGTCTGCAGTGGGTGTCTTGAAAACATTGGAGAAATCGTCTGTTAAAGTACAGATTATATGAAAATATCGGTGGAAATAAAAAAGAATTTTCTTGGGATGTGCAAATTCTTTTTTCTTCTGCAGCTTTAGAAATTAGAAGTCATTACAGGAAAAGGTAAAATTAACAAGCATTTACACCTCTTCTCACAATGATTTCTATGTCATTACATTACTATGTATATTTGGAAAATTAGGATTTATTGGATATGAATCAATTTTGATATGACAATAACGATATGGTATTGGGTAATATTGCAATGAAGAGAAGTTCCCGTTATGTTTCTTTTCTTATATAGAATAATTTATAATTATTTTCATACGTTCTGGCCAAATGTTATTTTTAAGCAAAAAATGTAATAAATGAACTTTCAGTGCTCTTCTTTTTCTAAAAATGTATTAATGTACTAAAGAGCATAAACAATTCACTTATTTCATTTTTTGTTCTAGAAACAGCATTTGGCCAAAACGTCCTTTTTAGCTCACCTGAGCACGAAGTGCTAAGGTGAGGTATTGTGATCAGTCATTGTCCGGCGTCCATCTGTCTGTCCATCCGTCCATCTGTCCACAATTCCTTTAAACATCTTCTCCTCCTAAACCGGTGGGCCAATCATCTTGAAACTTGGCAGGCATGTTCCTTGGGTGAAGCTCTACCAAAGTTGTTAAAAGAATTGAATTAACCCATTAACTCTGGTTGCCACGGCAACAAAAAAGGGGAAATTTACAACATCTTTAAAAATCTTCTTGTCTGAAACCAGAAAGCCCAGAGCTTTGATATTTGGTATGTAGTATCTTCTAGTAGTCCTCTACCAAGTTTGTTCAAATGATGCCCCTGGAGTCAAAATTGGCCGGGCCCCAGGGGTCACAAATTTGGGCAAAATCATGTATGGAGCAAACTTTGACAATCTTCCTTGTCTGAAACTAGAAGACCTAGAGTTTTGATAACTTATATGGATCATCTCCTGGTGAACCTCTACCAAGTTTGTTTAAATGATGCCCCTGGGTCAAAATCAGCCCTGCCCCAGGGGTCACAAATAAGGACATAAAGGTATACAGAGTGAACTTTTGTTTTGACTCATACCTTGAAAACTATACAGAGTTTTTACATCGAACTTGTAACATCTATCAACCACCATTAGGAAATGCAGGGCAACAAGTTTCACCCAGATTGACCATGCAACATCATAGTTATATACCTTTGTTTTTTTTTTTTATTGCTGTGTCATAGAAAAAGGGGGCTTGACGTATATTTTCATTGTGAACCAATATCTCTTGAACTACAGGACAAAATGTCATGAAACTTCATCTTTTTATTGTTTATTGCAAGCCACAGACAACAGTTATTTGTTTTTATTTCATGAAATGCCATGTCATGAAAAAAGGGGGCTAAATGTTTAATTTCATCATGGAGCAATGACCATCTGTTTGTCCATCTTTCAGGACAGATATCTTCTAAAATCCTTGGCAAAAACTAACAGAAATTCATACAGGTGTTCCTAATGATGTCCGCCAATAATTATTGTTTTTTTTGCCTTTTTCATATCAAATACAGTCTCATAGGAAAAAGGGGTTTCATGTATATTTCTGTTAAGGATCAATATGCATGTGCATAGTTTAAATTAAGATCAGACTGTCTTTCAGGACAGATATCTTCTAAAATCCTTGACAAAAACTAATAGAAATTCATACAGGTGTTCCTAATGATGTCTGCCGATATTTAGTGTTTTTCTAGCCTTTTTGATATCAAATATGGTCTCATAGGAAAAAGGGGCTTCATGTATATTTCTGTTAAGGATCAATATACATGTATCTTCAACTCAAAATCCTGGACAAAAATTTGTGAAAGTTTATACGTGTGTTCCTTATGATAGTCTGCCAATATCATTATTTTAGCTTTTTTGATTAAATGTCATGTCATGGAAAAAGGGGGCTTCACATATATTTTCATTATGGATTAATATCTCTTTAACTACAGGACAAAATGTTATGAAAATTCATCTTTATGTTGTTTATCACAAGCCACAGACAATGCTTAGGCGTATTTGTTAGCTCACCTGAGCACGAAGAGCTGGGTGAGCTATTGTGATTAATCAATTGGCCTGAAAACTGGTAAGAATGTTTGTCTTGATGAAATCTCGGATTAGTTTGAATTTGGGTCACCTGGGGTCATAAACTAGGTCACTAGGTCAAATTAAAGAAATACCTTGTGGACACTCTAGAGGCCACATTTCTTGCTCAGTTGACCTGAAAATTGGTCAGAATGTTTTTTATGATGCAGTCCCAGTTGAGACTGAATTTGGGACACCTGGGGTCATAAACTAGGTCACTAGAAGAAATTAAAGAAATACCTTTGGGACACTCTAGAGGCCACATTTCTAACTCAGTTGACCTGAAAATGGGTAAGAATGTTTGTTATGATGAAATCTCGCATGAGTTTGGATTTGGGTCACCTGGGGTCATAAACTAGGTCACTAGGTCAAATTAAAGAAATACCTTGTGGGCACTCTAGAGGCCACATTTTTTGCTCAATTGACCTGAAAATTGGTCAGAATATTTGTCTTGATGTAATCTCGGATGAGTTTGAATGTGGACCACCTAGGGTCATAAACTAGGTCACTAGCATAAAGAAATACCTTCTGGGCATTCTAGGGGCTACATTTCTTACTCAATTGACCTGAAAATTGGTCAGAATGTTTGTCTTGATGAAATCTCGGATGACTTCGAATTTGGGTCACCTGGGGTCATAAACTAGGTCACTAGGTAAAATTTAAGAAATACCTTGTGGACACTCTAGAGGCCATAATTCTTACTCAATTGACCTGAATATTGGTCAGAATGTTTGTCTTGGTGATATCACAGACGAGTTCGAATTTGGGTACCTGGGGTCATAAAGTAGGTCACTGGGTCAAAGAAATACCTTGTGGGCATTCTAGAGGCGCAACATTTTGTACTCAAATGACCTGAAAATTGGCCAGAATATTTGTCTTGATGAAATCTCAGATGATTTCGAATTTTGGTCACCTGGGGCCATAAACTAGGTTACTGGGTAAAATTAAAGAAATACCTTGTGGGCACTCTAGAGACCATATTTTTTGCTCAATTGACTTGAAAATTGGTCAGAATGTTTGTCTTAATTAAATCTTGGATGAGTTTGAAATTGGGTCACCTGGGTCATTAACTAGGTCACTACGTCAACTTAAAGAAATATGTTCAGGGCAATCTAGAGGCCACATTTCTTATTCAACTGACCTGAAAATTGGTCAGAATGTTTGTTATGTTGAAATCTCAGATGAGTTAGAAATTGGGTTGCCTGGGATCATAAACTAGGTCACTAGGTCAAATCAAAGAAATACCTTGTGGACACTCTAGAGGCCACATTTCTTACTCAAAATACCTGAATATTGGTCAGAATGTTTGTCTCGATGAAATCTTGGATGAGTTTGAATTTGGGTCACCTAGGGTCGTAAACTAGGTCACTAGGTCTAATTAAAGAAAACCTTGTGGGCACTATAGAGGCCACATTTTCTGCTCAATTGACTTGAAAATTGGTCAGAATGTTTGTTTTAATTAAATCTCGAATGAGTTTGAATTTGGGTTACCTGGGGTCATAAACTAGGGTCACTAGGTCAAATCAAAGAAATACCTTGAGGACACTCTAGAGGCCACATTTCATACTCGACTGACCTGAAAATTGGTCAGAATGTTTGTCCTGATTAAATCTTGGTTGAGTTCGAATTTTGGTCACCTTGGGTCATAAACTAGGTCACTAGGTCAAATCAAAGAAATATGTTCAGGGCAATCTAGAGGCCACATTTCTTACTCAATTGACCTGAAAATTGGTCAGAATGTTTGTTATGTTGAAATCTCAGATGAGTTTGAAATTGGGTTGCCTGGGGTCATAAACTAGGTCACTAGGTCAAATCAAAGAAATACCCTGTGGACACTCTTGAGGCCACATTTCTTACTCCAAATACCTGAAAATTGGTCAGAATGTTTGTCTCGATGAAATCTTGGATGAGAGTGAATTTGGGTCACCTAGGTCATAAACTAGGTCACTTGGTCAAATTAAAGAAATACCTCGTGGACACTCTAGAGGCCACATTCTGTGCTCGATTGACTTGAAAATTGGTCAGAATCTTTGTCTTATTAAAATCTCAGATGAGTTCAAATTTGGGATACCTTTGGTCATAACCTACATGTAGGTCATAAGGTCAAATTAAAGAAATACCTTGTGGAAACGCTAAGGCCACATTTCTTACTCAATTGACCTGAAAATAGGTCAGAATGTTTGTCTTGATGAAATTTCGGATGAGTTTGAATTTGGGTCACCTAGGGTCATAAACTAGGCCTCACTAGATCAACTTACAAAAATTTCTTGTGGGTGCTCTTGAGGCTACAATTATTACTCAATTGACCTGGAAATTGATCAGCATCTTTGTCATGATAAAATCTTGGATGAGTTCAAAATTGAGTCACATAGGGTCATAAACTAGGTCACCAGGTCAAATTTAAACAAATATCTTGTGGGCGCTCTAGTGGCCACAATTCTTGCTCAAATGACCTGAAAATTGGTCAGCGTGTTAGTCTTTGTGATATCTCAGGTGAGTTCAAAATTGGGTAACATAGGGTCAAAAACAAGGTCACTGGGTCACATTGAAGAAATACCTTGTGGGCACTCTAGAGGCCACAATTCTAGCTAAATTGACCCGAAAATTGGTTTACATGTTTTACCTGATAATATCTCTGACCAATCAGAAACTGGGTCTTATAGGGTCCTAAACTAGGTCACTAGGTCAAATTCAAGAAATGTATTGTGGGCGTTCTAGAGGCCACAATTTTTGCTCAACTGACCTGAAAATTTGTCGGCATGTTTGACTTGATAATATCTTGAATGGGTTTGAAATTGGGTCACATAGGGTCATAATCTAGGTTACTAAGTCAAACTACAGAAATACCTTGTGGGCACTCTAGAGGCGGCAATTTTTGTCCAATTCACCTGAACCTTTGTTAACAAGTTTGTCTTGATATTTTGGATGAATATGAAATATGGTCACATACGGTCATAAACTAGGTCACTTGGTCAAATTGAAAACAAGAGGGCCATGATGGCCCTGTATCGCTCCACTGGCTTATAAATATAAACCATAAATACTAAACATTTCAATTCTGACCCAAATGGTTTCAAAATGAAGACTTACAAAGTTTTCTCTGTAAAAGCCTATGTGAAAGTTGAGACCCGCAAGGCAAAGCCATTTTTGATCCCAGAGCTATAATTACTTGAACCCTGGTAGAGGTCCACAAGATAAAGCCACATGCCAAAATAATACAAGTCTATGCTGTATGGTTATAAATAAGGTGATTTTCAAGTTTTGTCCATATGAAGCCTCTGTAAAACATAAGACCCCTGATGCAAGGCTAATTTAAAAAAAAAATATATCAAAACAGGAAGATTTCTTAAGTTGTCACTATGTAAGCCCATGTAAAACTTGTGACCCCTGTGGCGGGGCCGATTTTAACCCCAGGGCTAAAATTTTGGCCCACTTGGTAGAGGCCCACTAGATATAGCAACATGCAAAATTTGGTAGCTCTAGGCCTTATGGCTAGGTACAGGAAGATTTTTAAAGTTTTCTCTATATAAGCCTATGTAAAACTTGTGACCCCTGGGGCAGAGCCAATTTTGACCCCAGGGCTATAATTTGAAGAAACTTGATAGAGGTCTACTACATAAAGCTACACGCCAAATTTGGTAGCCCTATGCGTTATGGTTTCAGACAAGAAGATTTTTAAAGATTTCCAATATTTTTCAGTTTTGTGGCCATGGCAACCAGAGTTTTTGAAGGAATCAAATTCTTTCAAGAAATTCTGAAGAGGACCATGGCAGGATCATTTCTGTGAAGTTTCACGAAAATTGGATGGGTAGTTTCAGAGAAGATGTTTGAAATAAAAGTTAACGCACGGACAGACGGACGCACGCACGCACGGTCTTACGAGACGGACTTTGTGAGGTCGTATTGCTCTTTATTCAATGCAACCAAAACAACCCCACAAGAGCACTTTTTTAACCCCACTAGCCCTAACCCTAACCCCATACCTACCAGATGGACAGAATGAACCCCATAGAGACTAAATGTACAGTTACCCCTAACCCCACAATGTCGGGCTCGTAAGGACGGACGGACGGACGCACGACGGACACCGGGCCATGACATAAGCCCGCTGGCCTTCGGCCATTGGAGCTAAAAATACATTTTGGACACTCCAGAGGCCACATTTTCAGCTCAGTTGACCTGACCATTGGTCAGAACGTTTGTCTTAATAATATCTCAGATGAGTTTTAAATTGGGTCATTATGACCCTGGGATGAAATTTCGCCTATTGACTCAGGTGAGCGATCCAGGGCAACATGGCCCTCTTGTTTGTACTTCAAGTTGGTCAAAACGTCAATGGCCAAAACGTCCGACCGCCGATTCAGATATTTATCTAATGTTGGTTTTGTTCAGCGAAAAAAATAAGATTTTTGTTTGGTTCTTAATGATACATATTACAATTATAAAACTGGACGACACATCTAAATTGACGAAAAAATACAGACGAAAAAACTCCCCTCCCCCCAAAGTAAACAACACAAAGAGTAACAAAATAACCCTAAGTATTCAAATACATCATCAGTACATGTGTGGTATAATAGGCATCGTTTTCATGTTTTAAGTTTATTCGTTTCCGAACCAAAAAACCCTTTTTACTTTTGACAGAAACTTCCTTTCACGATATCTAACTGAATGATCTATAACAACGCTGTGTAAAGGCTTCGGGCGATGCAAATACATGATGATTTGGTTTAAAATACTTGAATACAATGTGTAAATTTTATCCACGTCAAGAAAATATATTAAATGTGACAAAGAAACCTTTCTTTAAAGTATTAAGCCCGTATTTCATAGTAAATAATCTTCCTTTCGTGGACACTATCCTCCTTTCGCGAAAGGAGCCTCCTTTCATTGTTTAGCTATACCTGTCTGGAATGCGGAAAAAAGGATGAAATGATGGAACGAAATTTGGTTTCAGTTATCTATTTCTTGCAATCGTCATCAGAATTAAAGAAAGGACAGAACAGCATAATCTATAGATCTACAATTTGAAAAAAAATTACAAACGACCTTAGTGCAGTTCCTCTACCACAGTATTTCAATAAAACAAATCAAACAATCGATAAAAAGAGTATTTCACAGCATCTAGTATGGCTTACCAGTTTTAGGAACTGACTGCATACAATCTCAGCTTCAAAAACTTAACTCGCTCCGTGTGTAGTGTTACCTGTAAAACAACATGAACAAATTAAAAACATGCAAACAAAGGTTAGGTTCGGCAAGTTTTGGGCGGGTTATTGCAGGACGCGGTTCCGATAATATAGCATATTTCACAAAACAGCGTCAAACTTCTTTAAACTAAATGGACTTTCGCGAAAACGACATACAGACATTTTCAACACACTACAAGGAATGTACGAGAGCTACTACAAACCAAATCAAGATTTCCACAGCGGCTAAATACAAATCATCAATGTAAACTTTTGCATGATCCAACCGACAAAGAAAGCCAAAAGAAAGTCACATGACACGAACCCGGGAAAACGTAATACTTAAAAATAAACAGACTGATAAAATCCGGTATCCATAGTCCGGTTACACACCTCAGATGATTTTGAAATTGGGTCACATGGAATCAAAAAGTAGGCCACCGAGTCAAATCTTCGAAAGCCGAGTATTGTGAAGAGGCCATATATTTACCCTTGAATACTGATGAAAGTTGGTAGAATGTTTGTCCTGATGACATACAATTTCAACAAGAGGGCCATGATGGCCCTGTATTACTCCACTGGCTAATAAATACAAACCATACACATTACAATTCTAGGCCAGATGGTTTCAAAGAAGACAACTCCTAAAGTTTCCTCCATAAAAGCCCATGTGAAAGTTGTGAACCCAGGGCGAATCCATTTTTGACCTATGATTATGATTTCAAGCTATAATTACGAGTTATGATTACTTGACTCCTGGTAGAGGTCAACATGCCAAATAATACAGGTCATGGCTCAAGAAGATTCCTCGATAAAACATTGGAGTCAGGGCTTAATTCAACAGCTAAATTTTGAACAAATTCCGAAGAGATACACCAGATGAAGCTGTATGCCAAATTTGGTAGCCCTAAGCCTTATGGTTAGGACAAGAAGATTTATAGTTTTCACTATAAAAGCCCATGTAAAACTTGTGACCCACTGTTCTGGGCCACTTACAACCCCAGGGCTGTAATTTGAAAAATCTTGGTAGAGGTCCATTAGGTGAAGCTATATACCAAATATGGTAGCCCTAGGCCATACGGTTTAGAACCAGAAGAGTCTTAAAGTTTCACAATATGACCCCATGTAAAACTTGTGACCCCCGGGCAGGGCCAATTTTGGCACAAGGGTTATATAATTTGAAGAATCTTGGTAGAGATTCATCAGATGAAGCTACAGGCCAGCTTTAATCGTCCCAGGCCATATGGTTTAGAACTAGGTTTTTAAGTTTTCACTATATAAGCCCATGTAAAACTTGTGACCCCCAGGACGGGGCCAATTTTGGCCAGAGGGCTATAATTTAACGAAATTTAGTAGAGGTTCATTACATGAGGCTACATGCAAAATGTGGTGGCCCTAGGCCGTATGGTTTCAGACAAGATTTCCAAAGATTTCAAATATTTTTCAGTTTTGTTGCCATGACAACCAGAGTTTTTACAGGAATCAAATTCCTTCAAGATAATTTGAAGAGGCCAATGGCACGATCATTTCTGTGAAGCTAGATCAAAATCAGATGTAGAGTTTCAGAGAAGATGTTTGAAATAAAAAGTTAACAAACAGACCCACTCGACAAACACAGGGCCATGACATAAGCTCGCTGGCCTTTGCCAATGGAGCTAAAAATGATTTAGGGTCATGAAGTGGGTCACTGTGTCAAATCTTTGAAAACCTTTTGAATGCACTGGAGGCCACATTACTGATGAAAACTGATTAAAAAAAAAAATGTTTTTCTTGATAATATCTTGGACAAGTTTGAAAATGGATCATTTCAGGTCAGAAAGTAGGTTACCAGGATACTTACTCTAGAGGCCCCATTTTCAGCCCAAGTCAAGATGAAATTTTGTCTCAACGATATCACATTTTAGGTTGAAAAGGGTCAGTTCGGGTGAAAAGGTCAATGGGATTGATCTTTGAAAAATCTTTTCTACTGTACACACAGAGGCCACATTTTCAGTCCAATGCTCTTGAAAGTTGGTTAGAATGATCACTTTTATGATATTAACTCTTTACCACACAACAAAATTTTAGACTTGTCTGAATTGAAAGCATATGCAGACGACAAATTAAAAGTAAAAAAATGACTATTTCAATCTATGAAAGGGTAGAAAACAATGTTTTCAAAAGGGTTTATCCTCAGGGTCGTTAAAACGCCGGATTGTGTGGTAAAGGGTTAAATATTCACCATTTCCCAAATGACAAGCTATAGATTCTCCCAGATTGAATGCAGACGACAAATTTGAAAGTGGTAAAAACTAGAATAACTATCACTAAAGGTGATAAATACCCCCGCCCCTATATTTCATGTCACAGGGGCAATAACTCTGCAATGTCAATTTAGGGGCAATAACTCCATAATCATTAGGCCAACACTCATGAAATTTGTGCTTCGCACATCTACTGCTCCTGGTGAATATCATGACAAATATCAAGTGAATAAGACTTAAACTGAAGGAATAGTTCTCTGGACAAGAAGTTTTGAGTAAATTCAGGGGTAATTAATTTGGCAAACATTTGAGAAAAATGCATCTTGAACCTCTACTGCTCCTGGTGAATATTTATGCAAAGTATCAATTTAATTGGACACAAAACTAAATGAGTGTAAAAAAGTGCAGACCATGATCTGATAATATGTCTGAGACACAGCGGCTGGTCTGGATCCAAACTTGTTGCAAATGTCCAAAGGTGCCTTTTCGCATAATGTTGGCCAACTATACATATGACAGAAAAGACCTCCTTAAAGTGAATCAGACAGACACTGTAGGAGGAGTTGTCCGGACAAGCATTTTTAAGTCAAATCAGGGGCAATAACTCAGTAATTCTTGATGGAATTTTTACAAAATGTGTGTCTTGCACATCTACAACTCCAAATGGACACTTCTGCCAAGTATAAAGCGAATCGGACTGAAATTGTAGGAGGAGTTGTCCGGACAAGCATTTTAAATGTGAATCAGGGGCAATAACTCATTAATTCTTCATAGAATTTTCACGAAAGTTGCGTCTTGCACATCTACACCTCCTAATGAACACTTATGCCAAGTTTAAAGTGAATCAGACAGAAACTGTAGGAGGAGTTGTCCGGACAAGCATTTTTAAGTCAAATCAGGGGCAATAACTCAGTAATTCTTGATGGAATTTTTACAAAATGTGTGTTTGCACATCTACAGCTCCTAATGAACACTTCTGCCAAGTTTAAAGTGAATCAGACAGAAACTGTAGGAGGAGTTGTCCGGACAAGCATTTTTAAGTCAAATCAGGGGCAATAACTCAGTAATTCTTGATGGAATTTTTACAAAATGTGTGTCTGCACATCTACAGCTCCTAATGAACACTTCTGCCAAGTTTAATGTGAATCAGACAGAAACTGTAGGAGGAGTTGTCCGGACAAGCATTTTTAAGTCAAATCAGGGGCAATAACTCAGTAATTCTTGATGGAATTTTTACAAAATGTGTGTCTTGCACATCTACAGCTCCTAATGAACACTTCTGCCAAGTTTAAAGTGAATCAGACAGAAACTGTAGGAGGAGTTGTCCGGACAAGCATTTTTAAGTCAAATCAGGGGCAATAACTCAGTAATTCTTGATGGAACTTTTACAAAATGTGTGTCTTGCACATCTACAGCTCCTAATGAACACTTCTGCCAAGTTTAAAGTGAATCAGACAGAAACTGTAGGAGGAGTTGTCCGGACAAGCATTTTTAAGTCAAATCAGGGGCAATAACTCAGTAATTCTTGATGGAATTTTTACAAAATGTGTGTCTTGCACATCTACAGCTCCTAATGAACACTTCTGCCAAGTTTAAAGTGAATCAGACAGAAACTGTAGGAGGAGTTGTCTGGACAAGCATTTTTAAGTCAAATCAGGGGCAATAACTCAGTAATTCTTGATGGAATTTTTACAAAATGTGTGTCTTGCACATCTACAGCTCCTAATGAACACTTCTGCCAAGTTTAAAGTGAATCAGACAGAAACTGTAGGAGGAGTTGTCCGGACAAGCATTTTTAAGTCAAATCAGGGGCAATAACTCAGTAATTCTTGATGGAATTTTTACAAAATGTGTGTCTTGCACATCTACAGCTCCTAATGAACACTTCTGCCAAGTTTAAAGTGAATCAGACAGAAACTGTAGGAGGAGTTGTCCAGACAAGCATTTTTAAGTCAAATCAGGGGCAATAACTCAGTAATTCTTGATGGAATTTTTACAAAATGTGTGTCTTGCACATCTACAGCTCCTAATGAACACTTCTGCCAAGTTTAAAGTGAATCAGACAGAAACTGTAGGAGGAGTTGTCCGGACAAGCATTTTTAAGTCAAATCAGGGGCAATAACTCAGTAATTCTTGATGGAATTTTTACAAAATGTGTGTCTTGCACATCTACAGCTCCTAATGAACACTTCTGCCAAGTTTAAAGTGAATCAGACAGAAACTGTAGGAGGAGTTGTCCGGACAAGCATTTTTAAGTCAAATCAGGGGCAATAACTCAGTAATTCTTGATGGAACTTTTACAAAATGTGTGTCTTGCACATCTACAGCTCCTAATGAACACTTCTGCCAAGTTTAAAGTGAATCAGACAGAAACTGTAGGAGGAGTTGTCCGGACAAGATTTTGCAGACAGACCGACCGACTGCATGACCGACCGACCGACCGACTGACCGACCGACCGACAGGCTGATTCCAGTATACCCCCCACAAACTTCGTTTGCGGGGGTATAATAAACTTAATTTTTTAATAGGGCAGAAAACGATGTGGGAAATGGGAAAAATGATGGTTACCCCTCTTCCATAGTGTCATGTAAACACAGGATTGTTTGGTAAAATGTTAACCCTTTACCAGACGACAAATTGAAAGCATTTGCAGACGACAATTTCAACGTGGTTCAACTGGTGCAATTTTCTCTTGATAGGGTAGAAAACATTGTGGGAAAAGGAGAAAATGCTGATTACCAGCATTTTCTCCTTTTCCCACAATGTTTTCAAAAAGCTTCCTTCCCAAGGGTGTTAAAAGGGTGCATTGTGCAGTAAAGGGTTAATTGATAAAGATATTATCCCATATTTGTCATCTAAAAATATTTTGGGTATTAATAAGTCCAAATTTTGTCAACAGTTAGAGTTTAGACACATTGCCTCATAAATGACCTTTCCTTCTAGCAGACTTTTGAAAATATTGTGACAAAGGGAGAAATTGCTCATAGCAAGTATGTTTTTTTTTCCCACCCATATTTTGCATGGATGTAAATTTTTTTTCATGGGGCAAGAGTAAAGGACCAATAGAATCTTTAGCCTTGTTTGTTGCACTAAGAATGCCTGGCCGGGTAGCTCAGTGGTTAGCGTATCTGACTCTTGACCTGGCGACTGAGGGTCCAGTGCCTGATTGAGGCAAACTTTCTTTTCGGTGGTCTTTCGCCTCACACCTCTGATATATGTGAGAAAAGCAGTCAGTGGCTTGGAAAGAAAGTTGTGTCAGTACTGGTGTGAGAAAACCAGGAAACACATGCAGTAGGTGCACTGGCTGCTGTGATATGACCTAAGCTGTTAAACTCACAAACAAATCCACTCAGAATACCAAGTGCAACATTGGTATGATGACCTTAACCCTTTACTGCACAATGACGCCTTTTGACGCCCCTGGGAAAGAAGCCTTTTGAAAACATTGTGGGAAAAGGAGAAAATGCTGGTAACCAACATTTTCTCCTTTTCCCACAATGTTTTCTACCCCATTAAAGCAAGATTGCACCATTTGAGCCGCACTGAAATTGTTGTCTGCAAATGCTTTCAATTTGGACAAGGCTAAAGTTTTGTCGTCTGGTAAAGGGTTAACATCAGAAGTAGGAATTGCAATGAAATAACAGACACAGTAGTAAATATATCAATGTAAATTTATTACTGAAACAATGCATTAACATAAAAAATACACAATTTTGATCTGACATAACTCGAAAAAATGATAATGAAACTGTATCCAGTCCTTGCAAAAATAAACAAAGAATATATACTTCTGTCAAATCATAAGCCATTCATAAAAGAGAACAGACAAAAAGAATGAAATGTGAAAGATTCACAAGCTTCCACATTTGAAACAAATATACAAACTTGTCAATAAAATAACTACATAAAAATTTACAGAAAAAATTTACACTCGCCCCACTGGATATAATTTATAAATTAAACTTAAATGAAAATTTATTCCATTTCCTCCAATACTTCAAATATTTGTCAATTTCAATCAGATAACAATAGAGAAATTAAACTGAAAGTATTAAAACAATTAACCCTTGACGAAAGCATCCTGTGTTTTCGACAACCTGAGGATGCAAGCCATTGAAAATATTGTAGAAAAAGAGAAAATGCTGGTAACCAGCATTTTCTCTTTTGCCACAATGTTTTCTTTCCTTACTAAGACAAACCTCATCATTTGAGTGTTGTCAAATTTGTTATCAGCAACAGTTACCATTTTCAATACGAACAAGTCTACAATTGTTTTGTCTGGTACAGAATTAAATGTAGATGAAGACACTGTCAAGAAAACTGTTTCAAACAGACATTTTCATATTGTTTTACCGTCTACAAAACAATTCAACCTACAGATGATTTTTTCCCTATCTTGCAACAGACAACTATTATTTAACTTTTTACCAAACGACAAAATTTTAGACTGGTCCAAATTGAAGGCATTTGCAGACGACAAAATCAATTTGATTGAAAAATTGAAATTCGTTTTGGGAAAGGTAGAAAATGGTGTGGAAAAAGGAAAAATGCAGGATTCCAGCATTTCTTCTTTTCCCACAAAGTTTTCAAAAGGCTTCTTTCACAGGTTTGTTTAAAGTCAGGACTGTGTGGTAAAGAGTTAAAAACAATGTTGCATAAGAAAAAATATCTAGATTTTACCTGAACTTTTTCATTAGATCAGGGAAGGGTGTCTCTAACTCTCCTCAAATGAATAACATGTATTCATAAGTCAAAACCTGGCATACTTCAAATTTTTAGATATTTCCCTCATACAGGAAGCACTTAGAGGATGGCAAATGCTGGTTACCAGCAATTTCTTCTTTTCTCACTTTGTTTTCACAAGTTATATTTTTGAAAAATTAATTCATAAATTAAAATGTTAACTATATATCCACAAAAAAAAGAAACCATTACCTGTACAGTATAAACAGCTCCTTATTCTTATCCAAGTGATAATATCTTAGAATTGTCCAAATTGAAAGTGATAATATTTTAGACTAGTCAAACTGAAAGCATTGGCAGACAAAAAAAATAAGCGTCCATCACTTGCTAGGATTTGTCTGTGAAAGGACTGAAAAATTTGTGGGAAAGAAGATCATGCTAGTGACCAGCATTTTCTCCTTTTCCCACTATGTTTTCAAAGGCATTCTACCTCAGGGTCCTAAGCAGACAATATTGTTTTGTAAGGGCTTACTTAATCCGTTATTACACAAAATCAATTCTTTATGACCCTGCAGTGAATACCTCCTAAGCCACTGAGTGGACAAGCCAGAGTTTGCAAAATTTGCATGACATGGGGAATAAAAATTAGGCAAACTTTTAACCTATGGCAGAAAGAAAACAGATATTACTCATCATGCATAACCATACCTTTTCTTTTCAACCATTTGTTTTTGGCCAACACACCAATAGGAAACCAGACAGTATTAACTGGCCAACACACCAAAAGGAAACCAGACAGTATTAATTGTAGTCTTTATCCAGATATAAGTTTTTGTAGGCATTAATTCTTAGGCCGGTAGGCCCGACCCAAAGACCTTTGGCAGACAGTGTAGATCAAGATCAGATGGCACAGAATATGCAGTCTGAGCTTAGATCTACACTGTCTGATCAGATATATCCCCCCCGCAAAAAAAACCCCAATAAAATAGCAAAATTTGGGTTCTTACTATCTGCTTGAAAGTTTCAATTCACATATTTAGCAGGTGAGGGGTTAATTTTGTGATAAATTCAGAGGGACATTGCAAGACTGTCACAAAATAAAGCAAAGCTCTTGTTGACAAACAGAGTTTCACATTTATCACATGATACCCAAATGATGAAAAAAGAACACAATAAAAAATGTCTAAATCTTAACTCCCAAATTCAACTTGCTTTTCTGAACCCAAACAAGTTTAACCCTTTACCACGGAATCCCGAGTTTTAACAAGCCTCAGTAAGAGGCCTTTTGATAATGTTGTGGTAACCAGCATTTTCTCCTTTTCACACAATGTTTTCTACTGTTTTAGACACAAATTCCACCATATAAGCCATATCTATTTTGTCACCTGCAAATGTTCTCAATTTGGATTAAAGTACAGTCTTGTTATATTAATCCTCAGAGCGCCGAATAAACCTGCCAGACATTTTCATCCCAGAAATACGACCCAAATAATTACAGTTTCATAGTTGCTTTTGTCTATAGTGATTCATCAAAGCGGACAGTGTAGATCAAAGATCAGGCTGCACATTTTGTGCAGCCTGATCTTGATCTACACTGACCGCAAATACAACTATAGTCGTGAAAGGCGCTTTAAGGGTTAACACTTTATCAAACAACAATACCCAAATGGCAATGTTTTTGCTGACAACAAAATAAATGTTACTCAAAAATACAGATTTGCCTTTTGGAAAGCGTAGAAAAGATTACCAGCATTTTCTTCTTCCCAAAAATGCTTTCAGAAGACTCCTTCCTCAGGGTCATTAAAACTTGGGATTGTGTGGTAAAGGGTTATTAGATTTTGAAATACTGCACAATTTTCCATGTAGCAAATGAACATAAAAAAAGAAAAAGAGGTAGAAGAGAACATTTGTCTTACAGACTTGAACACTGTTGTCATGTCTAAAATGAGTTAATTCTTATTATTTTAATAACTTTAACCCTTTACCACACAACCCTGAATTTAAAAACCCTCAGGAAGAAGACTTTTGAAAATACTGTGAGAAAAGGAGAAAATGCTGGTGGCCAGCATTTTCTCCTTTTCTCACAATGTTTTCTACCCTATCAAAGACAAGTTTCATCATTTGAGCCACATTTATATAGTCAGTTGCAAATGCTTTCTATTTGAAAAAGTCTGGATTTATGTCGTGTGGTAAAGAGTTAAAGGCCAAAAAGCAGCAAAAAGAGTTAACCTTTTCCCACACAATCCCGACTCTTAACGACCCTGCGAAAGAAGCCTTTTGAAAACATTGTGGGAAAAGGAGAAAATGCTGGTAACCAGCATTTTTCTCCTTTTCCCACAATGTTTTCTACCCTTCCCAAAGCAAATTTCAATTTTTGAGTCACATTTATTTTGTTGTCTGCAAATGCTTCCAATTTGAACTAGTCTAAAAATTTGTCGTTTGGTAAAGAGTTCAATAATTACAAAAAAACAAGCTCAGTTCACACAAGAGTTGAAGACAGAAGCAAGGGCTGACTTTCTGCATCCAATAATTTTTTTTCTAAACATTTGTCCTTCCGTGTCTAAATTGCATTTTCAAACACAAAAAAAAATGTCCAGAAAGCAAAAATCATTTTTTTTTGTTTTCCCCCCCAATCTTTTTTCCTGTTTCTTATTTGCAGAAAGCAGGAAACAAACTATTGTAACAGAATATTAGTTAAATTTCACTTCATAAGCCTAGAAATTGCAACAACCTTATTTAGTCCTGATGCATCCTAAACTTTCAATGTACAGTTGATTGATGTTTTTTGTTGACAGAAAAGGTAAGATCAGACTGCAAAAATGTGCAGTCTGATCTTGTATCTACACTATCCCCATTTTTGTGACATTTTACTTCAAAAAAGAATTAGATTTCCTAAATGAGAAATTTCTGACAACTTTGTCTTTCACTTACTTTTATTGACCAATCTCATGATTAACTCTACCAAACAAGATTTTAGACTTGACCGAGTTGAAAGCATTTGCAGACCACAACATAAATGTTAACTCTAACATTGAAATTTTTGGGGGCAGGGTAGAAAACATTGTGGGAAAAGTACAAAATGCTGGTTACTAGCTTTTTCACCTTTTTCCCACAATGTTTTCAGAATTTTTCTTTCTCAAGGTTATTAAATGATTGATTGTATGTTGTTTAACGCCGTTTTCAACATTATTTAAATTACATCGTGGCAGCCAGTGCACCTATCCATGCTTTCCTGGAGTTTCTTTTACCAGTACTCCATACAATATTCTTTCCAAGCCACTGGCTGCTTTCCCACATAACCATTGTCAAAACAATGGTCAGCAGTGAGAAGGGTTGTTAAAAGTAGTTAGGATCATGTGGAACAGGGTTTAAAAAAAAAAAACACAGCAGCAACAAAATTTTCAAGAACTCCTGCTGCATACAAATATTCAATAGTCTGTTACATACAATGGCACAAAATGAATATAATGATACAAAACTGTGGGCAAATCTCGTCAATTATGAAACAAAATGTGACCTATCAAAATTCATCGAGAGCATCTTTAGTTACGCATTTATCAAACAATCCCGACTTTTAATGACCCCGAGAAAGAAACCCTTTGAAAACATTGTGGAAAAAGGAGAAAATGCTGGTAACCAGCATTTTCTCCTTTTCTCGCAATGTTTTCTACCTTCCTATATCCAATTTCAATTTCTGAGTCACCTTTATTTTGTTGTCTGCAAATGCTTTCAATTTGGACTGGTCTAAAATTTTGTCGTGTGGTAATGATTAATTTACTAAATACCAAACATAAAAATTTTAGACTAGTCTAAATTTAAAGCATTTGTTGATGAAATATTAAGTATGGCTCCAATAACAGGGTATGTCTTTGAAAAGCTGGAAAACATTGTAGGTAAAAATGCTGGTTATCAGTACTTTTTCCTTTTCCAACATTATTTCCAAAAGGCTCCTTCCTCAGGGTTGTTAAATTCCTGGATTGTTTGGTAAAGGGTTAATCAACAGATGTTTTTTGTCTTAACCCTTCCACAAACGACAAATTTTGGACTGGTCCAAACTGAAAGAGTTTGCAGACGACAATTCTAAATTTGATGAAAATGGCAGAAAGTTCTCAAAACGGGTAGAAAACACTGTGGGAAAAGGAGAAATTGCTCATTACGAGCAATTTCTCCTTTTCCCACAGTGTTTTCAAAAGGCTTGTACTGCAGACACGTGAAAACCAGGGCTTGTTTGGGAAAGGGTTAAAGCAAACATTGTGGAAAAAGGAAGAAATTGTATGAAAAAAACTGTAAGTTATTCCTCTTACCGCAATACTTTGTTCCCAAGGGTATTGAGTACATCACATTCCAGCCTTAATTTCAGGCAATCACCATATTCAAGTAAATCAGTGCAAGATTTAACTCTTTACCACACAGCAAAAATGTACACTTGTCCAAATTCAAAGCAGACGACAATTTAACTATGGCTCCAATGATCGAATTTCTGTTTGACAGGGTAGAAAACATTGTGGGAAAAGGAGAAAATGCTGGTTACCAGCGTTTTCTCCTTTTCTCACAATGTTTTCAAATGCTTCTTCAGTGTTTTAAAAGCCCAGGATTATGTGGTAAAGACTTAACGTTTATGTCGAATACTTCAATATAATCAACATTCTCAGTTTCATGTAAAAAAGATTGCCACAAGGCAGTTTCAAGACTTTTAACTCTTTACCAAACGACAAAAATTCTAGACTTGTCCAAATCGAAAGCATTTGCAAGCAACAAAATTCAGATGACTCGAAAACTTCATATATTTTTGGATGGGTTGGAAACATTGTGAGAAAAGGAGAAAATGCTGGTTACCAGCATTTTCTCCTTTTCTCACAATGTTTTCAAACACCCTCTTCTTCGGGTGTGTTAATACTCAAGATTTTTCGGTAGAGGATTAATAATTTCCTGCAAGCACTTGATAAACTCTTACATCTGTTTCAAGATAATCATTTAAAAAAAAAAAAATCAGAAAGAACTGTAACACGCAACTGGATGAGAATGAGGAAACATTTTGCAAAACAGAAACTGTTGAGCAAAAAACTGTTGAATTCGCCAAAAACTTTTCTGAATTTATCTTTTGGATAAAGGTCAATCGACAATTTACCGTCTTTGACAAAGCAATCAAACAAAGCGATCAAAAGTTTAACCCTGTCACCAGACGACAATTTTTTACACTTCCACAAATTGGAAGCATTTGCAAATTGTGAAATTTATGTTTGAACGAAGAGAAAACATTAAGGGAAAAAGAGAAAATGCTGGTTATCAGCATATTCTCATTTTCAGATAATATTTTCAGAAGCCTGTTACTTCGGGGTCATTAACTCTTTACCACACAATCACAGGTTTTAATGACCCTGTGATAGAAGCCTTTTGAAAACATTGTGGGAAAAGGAGAAAATGCTGGTAACCAGCATTTTCTCCTCTTCCCACAATGTTTTCTACCCTTCCAAAATCAAATTTCAATTTTTCAATCACATTTATATTGTCGTCTGCAAATGCTTTCACTTTGGACAAGTCTAAAATTTTGTCGTTATGTAAAGAGTTAAAACTCAGAAATGTTTGGCAAATAGCTAACAATTCACAAAGTTTTTGTGTTTTTTTTTTTAATCTTCTTTTTCTTTCAGTCCCATGGAAAGGCACTGTGGCAAAAGATGACCTACCACAAATATTACTATACATGTAACTGTTTTTCTCCTGCAGGCCATTTTTTGTGTCTTGCAACAGCCTACAATTCAAAAGATCATTGCAAAAGAAGAATTTTTTTGTATTTAGTAATTTATCTCTTTGTCATAATCTGTTCATATGCATTCACCTGTTAACACTTTCCCAGACAAGAAAATTACAGACTGATCCAAGTTGAAGTCATTTGCAAGCAACATTATGAAATGTGACTCAAAAAAAATTTTGGCAGGGTAGAAAGCACTGTATGAAAAGGAGAAAATGCTGATTACCAGCATATTCTTCTTTTCCCACAATGTTTTCAGAAGCCTCTTTCCTGAGGGTCATTCAAACTTGGGATTGTCTGGTATAGGATTAAACCTTATTTCAAAGTGATTATCCATATTTTACAAGGATATTTTCAAAGTTGTTACCTGCAAATCTGTTTCAGAGGAAAATAGCTTACATGGCACAAGCACGAAGGACCATGCGCTGCAGAAAGTCACAGTCCTTTACTTAAGCAATTTGATAAGCTCCCGTAAATTTGAATTACAACTTGTATATCTAAAATTGTCATTTTTAGTTATCTTTTAGAACAGCAATAAAACAAGCTGATAAAATTTTGGACTTGTCCATTTTGAAAGCATGGCCACAAATGTGGCTCAATTTATGGCATATGTATTTGTCAAGTTAGGAAAGATTTTCAAAAGCCTTGTATCTCCGAGTTGTTAATAATTCATATTATTTGGAAAACAATTATAGAGCTAAATACATTTATCCATTGCCCAACAATCCTGTGTTTTCACACATACGAAGAAAAAGGCATTTTAATGCACTGTGGAAAAAGGAGAAAATGATGGTACTCAGAATTTCACCATTTTCCCATAAATAAAGAATACAGACAAAATGCAGGTGGCTAACATATTCTTCATGACCCATTCTAAATATTATTCCATCTGTAATTTCAAAAACTGCTTTCCCAGAAAGTAGATCATAAATATGGTAGATCAAATATACAGAATCCTCATTGCAAAACCCTTTACCGAACAATCCTGTGTTTTTTTCAACAATGAGAAAAAGGCCTTTGAAAACAGTCTGGGAAAAGGAGAAAGGATGATCACCACTATTTTCTTCTTTTCCCACAATGTTTCTCACTCCTTCATCAAAGACAAATCAAATGACCCATACTCTGTGAAGAGGGCACTTAACCCTTTCCCACACAACAAATTTTAGACTCTCCCACATTCAAACCATCAGCAGACGACAAATTCAAAATTAATACAAATGTGCTTAAGCTCTCTGATAGGATAGAAAACATTTTGGGAAAAGGAGAAAATGCTGGTTACCAGCATTTTCTCCTTTCCCCAAAATGTTTTCAAAAGGCCTCTTTCTCAGGGTCGTTAAAAGTCGGGATTGTGTGGTAAAGAGTTAATGCCTCTGCAAAAAGTACTGACCCAGGTCAGCCTGCGCAGTCCGCGCAGGCTGACCTGGGCCGAAACTTTTTGCTATTGGTAAATTTTCTGTATATCAAAGGACTAGTTTACGTCATAATTCATTAGGATATCAGACAAAATGGATTTTATGGATCCATAATTATGTGATGACTTGCTTGTTATGATGTGTCAAGGAGATGCGTAAAGCCCCTTTTCACTAGAGTATGGTTCATATTATTTGAGAGTTAACGAATTTGTAACCTGCAAATGCTTTCAATTTGGACAGGTCTACAATGTTGTTATTTGGTACAGGGTTAACCCTTTCCCAAACGATAAATTTTAGACTGGTCCAAACTGAAGAGCTAGCAGACGACAATTTTAAATTTGATGAAAATGGCAGAAAGGTCTCAAAAAGGGTAGAAAAACACTGTGGGAAAAGGAGAAATTGCTCATTACGAGCAATTTCTCCTTTTCCCACAACATTTTCAAAAGACTTGTACTGCTGAAACGTGAAAACCAGGGCTTGTTTGGGAAAGGGTTAAGTCAAGGGTTAAGTCACAAGCCTCGACAATGTTTCAAAATAACCATACAATCATGCAAAATACCACAAGGCAAACTGACTGGACAATTCTGTGGGATGCACATTACTCAGATAGTCACTTATTCCACTATCTATGACACTAGTATACATGTAGATATATACCTATATATTTTGATAAGTTACAAATCAACACAGACATCAAGTTCCCTGTTTGCAGCAAACAGGAATTTGAGATTTAAAAACGTTATTTGATTGTTTCTGAACACAGGTGTTTAGTAACAGATTCTTTTGGCAGTGTGCCAAAATGCATGTGTGACATATTCTGAGCTTTTCTTGCACATCCTGCCAAAGGTCCATGTGAGTCCTGTCTCACTTAATGTCTTCTTTTTATTTTTCCACATCATTAGGGACAACTGGCCTGAAACTGTTCGCTCTGTTGCTATGGCAGCAGAAAGACTATAATCCAACTCACAATCATTTGAAATGAACACCTTTCTCTCTTGATCCTAAGTTTTTTTTTTCACACTATCTCCATGAATGGAGTAACGCAGCCACTATTCATCTTCTAGTCTGTATTAGAGATATACTTCTTGGGGCTACACTGTTTGCAGACCCCATATATCACCCACAGTACATAGCTTTTCAGGGGCGAAGATGAAAATCATTCACTTCAGAGGAAGTTCCCTGTCATAAAAGCTGGAGGTTGGACTGGTTCCTTAACACCTTGGATAGTGAAACTACTCTCCTTACAAGCACTCAATGACTTAAAGAAATAAGTATATATTTCACAGGTTTATTTTTGTGTTTTAGTCTGTGGTTTAAAGTTACGCCTATGATTTGGTAAACTACAAACCCAACTAGGGGCTGAGACTACACAAGATATATATGTCATTGAGATCCCTGTATTATGCAATGAGGAATGAACATACACACATACACACTAGTCAACATACACATTTGAGGAGGTTCCAGTCGGGCTGATCAAGATACACTGTCTGTATATCCCATCTCGGTCAAGATAGAAATAATTAGATCCACTTTTTTACGTAAGCCCTTGCCTTGTTTTGCAACCACCTCTTCAAAAAAATTTTCGTGACATCCCATCCCAAAATGTTTTACCAGGTGTTTGTCAGTACAATAGATTCTCCTACAGTACGGTATATATCTCCCGATATGTTTTAGAAAATAAATGGTCATGGGAATTTTGGAATTCAAAATTTGTCACAACTTCTGCTATGATATATATGTTTTGATCCTACTTATCGAATTCATAAAAAGTAAAGTTGACCTTACAGACTGTGAAAAAAACTCTGAATTATCTAAGAACTATGGAAAAACTGTCTCCAAAAAAACCAATGAAAACGCTGAACCTAACGCCTACCAGGCTATGTGTTAATTTATTCTTTACCCGACAACAAAAGTTCAGGCTTGTCAAATTAGAAAGAATTTGCAGACAATAAATAAAAAAAAATTTTTTAAAACGATGGGATTTGTCTTTGAAAGAATAGAAAAATACCATCAAACAGTATTTTCTCCTTTTTCTGTGATTATTTCAACAGCCTTTTTTTCACGGGTTTGTACAAACACGGAATTGTCTGCTAAAAGACGCAAACACATGCTGGTACATTTTTTCATGGTTGTGCAGAGTTGCCTGCAAAGGGATAAACTGAAGAGAGGTAACTCTGCCACAAATAGAAGACAGGTAACTCTTAAAAAAAAAGAGATATGAGCAATGCTCAAAAAAAAGGGGGCTTAACCCTTTACCACACAATCACGACTTTTAACAACCCTGAGAAAGAAGCCTTTTGAAAACATTGTGGGAAAAGGAGAAAATGCTGGTAACCAGCATTTTCTCCTTTTCCCCACAATGTTTTCTACCTTTCCCAAAACAAATTTCAATTTTTGAGTCATATTTAATTTATCGTCTGCAATTGCTTTCAATTTGGACAAGTCTAAAATTTTGTCGTTTGGTAAAGGGTTAATGCATCTCTATGATGCATGATACCGAGCAGGTCATCACGGTATTATACATGCTTTAACCCTTTCCCAAACAAGCCCCGGTTTTCATGTGTCTGCAGTACAAGTCTTTTGAAAACACTGTGGGAAAAGGAGAAATTGCTCGTTACGAGCAATTTCTCCTTTTCCCACAGTGTTTTCTACCCTTTAGGAGAACTTTCTGTCAATTTCATCAACTTTAAAATTGTCGTCTGCAAACTCTTTCAATTTGGACCAGTCTAAAATTTATCATTTGGGAAAGGGTTAAATCAGTTTTGTGTAACAACCTACTAAATCATGAGGTAGGCTGGTCCTTTGACATGCAGAAAATTGACCAAGAGCAAAAAAATTCTGCCAAGGTCAGCCTGAGTGGACTGCGCAGGCTGACCTGGGTCTTTTTGCAAATGCATTAAGCCCCCTTTCACCAAGCAAAGCTCGTATCTTAAGTTTCATTTCTTCTGTAACATCATAATAGAAGTTTAAAAATACAGAATTTGAAAGCTTAGTTGATTAATATTCAAAGAAAAAAAATGAAATGCTCTCCAAGGTGTCATTGCATGCATATCTAGATTAAATCATGGTTGCTTGGAAGTTTTGAAAACAAAATATATCAAAAGATGTATTTGGTAAAACAAAGGCAGGCAATCCCTTATTCAAGGTAGGGCTCAAAGTTTGGATAGCTTGATGCAAGTTTCATGAAAAATTTGTAGATTGACAATGTAGCAAACACTTTCAAAAACTTTTCCATGGCAACAGCTGTAAGATAGTTGTAAAAAGTAGACATGGTCAGGAACAAGATAGTCGAGATGGGGTGACTGCTGACACAGACAAACTGGATATACTGAATGAATTGTTCAAACCACTTGGTTTCTTTTTTGGGCTTAGATTTCTGTTCAAATCTTCTGAGAAAGTGGATATGCTGAATTTTGCTGGTGGAAAGTCATTGGGACTGGATAGTGGAGACAAGCAGCTGTCAAAGGACTTATCAGTTCTGTCACATGTATCAACCTCTGGTCTGACGGAAGATTTGGCAAGTGACTCTATACTGTAGGAACGACTTAATCCTGTAGTTTTTGAGAAAGAGACTGGCGACGATGTATGAGACGGAACAATACTCGTTGCAAAGTTTTCTGTATCCATTTGTTCTAATTTTGATATTGAGAATGGAGATCTGTGACCTGGTAATATACCACTGTGAGATTTCAAGGTTAAATCAAGCTCGGAAAACTCTCTTGAAGAATTGTGAACAAGTGGCGAATCCACATTTCTGATTCTGGCTTTATGTGGGGTCGAGAGAAAATCCTCGCTGGCTGTAGAGTGGGCAGGGCTTCCAACCATAGAATCACTGTCATGAATACTGTCACTCCCGACGTCCTCCTCCCCATCAGTGAAATGCCCATCCTCGTACACCCTAATGCATTTTTTCTTCCTCCTGAAATAACGCAAATAAAATGTAAGCGAGGTAATTAACCCTTTACCAAACAATCCCATGTTTTCACAACCCTGGGGAAGAGGCCTTTTGAAAACATTGTTGGAAAAGAAGAAAATGCTGTTAATTTCTTCCCTTCTAGAGTAAAAACTGTTGTGACCAATTTCTACAATTGTCCCATGGTGTTCAAAAGTTTTCTGCTGCAAAGACACTTGACTAGGCTTGAACCCTTTTACCCAAAAAATTTCATGTTTAACGAACCTGTAGAAAAAGCCTTTGAAACCTTGTGTGGAAAGGAGCAAATGCAGGTACGCAGCATTTTCTTCTATTCCCACAATGTTTTCTACCCTTTAGAAAGACAAATCATATCATTTGAACTACTTTGTAGTTACTGTCTGCAACTGCTTTCAATTTGGAAAAGTCTGAGAATTGTCGTCTGGTAAAGGGTTACAAAATAACTGATTAACTCCTTACCAAACAACAAAATTTTAGACTAGTCCAAATTCAAAGCATTTGCAGACAACAAATTAAATGTGCTTCAAATGATTCAAATTAGTTTCTGAAAGGTAAGAAAACATCGTGGGAAAAGGAGAAAATGCTGGTTACCAGCATTTTCTCCTTTTCCCACAGTGTTTTCTAAAGGCTTCTCCTTCAGGGACATTAAACTCTGGGGTAGTTTGGCACAGGCTGAAACATTAATTTTCTGTGTATAAAACTGTACACCTGAGACTTATACAAAAACACCTTAACACTTTACTAGATGACAACATTTCAGCCTTGTTCAAATTGAAAGCATTTCAACGTGGCTCAAATGGTGCAATTTCTCTTTGAAAAGGTAGAAAACATTGCGGGAAAAAGAGGAAATGCTGGTTAACAGCATTTCCTTCTTTTCCCACAATGTTTTCAAAAGACTTCTTACTCAGAGTCGTGAAAACCTGTGATTGTTTGGTAAAGGGTTAAAAGTAGAATTTGTCAGCTTTTTTTTTCATTCAATTAAAATTTTGCATCTTAATGACAAAAAGTTTATCTACCATAAATATAAGAGCAAATAAGTTTCACACAAACAATTATTTTTTTTAAAGTCAAGAATGGCACATTATTATCAGAATTTAAAACAAACCTTTTAACATTTTTTTAATTGCTTCCTCATAGGTGTAATTGTTACTAAAATTTAATAAGGAAAAGAACTATCATAAGTTTCTTTTGAAGTAGAAATAACTAGACTGAGTGATTGAAAAGTGTTTTACACTGCGTTCAACATTATTTCAGTCGTATAAAAGCAGCAACTCACTTATCTCTTTCCCAATAGGGAATAATTTGGAGTCATCCAAATTGAAAGCATTTGCAGACGACAATTTTACCAAAAGGGAATAATTTGGAGTCATCCAAATTGAAAGCATTTGCAGACAACAATTTTACAGAAAGGGAATAATTTGGAGTCATCCAAATTGAAAGCAACTGCAGATGACAATTCTACCAAAAGGGAATAATTTGGAGTCATCCAAATTGAAAGCATTTGCAGACGACAATTTAAATATGGCTGAAATAATGCGTTTTTGGCTGTGAAAGAGTAGAAAGCATTTTGGGAAAAGGAAAAAAATGCTGATAAAGGTCAAACATCTTTCAATCACCCTTTCCTTACTGAAATTTGCAAGAGATGACTGCATGGTCCGTATAAAATGTTGATAATTACCAAACATTAAAGTTTTAAATACACTTACAAGTATATGGGCCATGCTCTATAAGAAGTGGGTTTAACGCATATGCAAAAAGTTTTGACCCATGTCAGCCTGCGCAGGCTGACATGGGTCAAAACTTTTTTCTAGATCTGTATCTAATTTTCTGCATGTCCAAGGACCATTCTACCTCCTCATGGCCAAGCCCCCATAGCTCAGTCGGTAGCGTACAGGATTTGAAAACAGGAGGTCGCTGGTTCGATCCCTGGCTTGGCCAATTTCTTTCTGAGGACTGACGATAGTCATTGCCACAGGATTCATTCCTCTCTCACCGCTGACCATTGTTTTGACGATGGTTACATGGGAAAGCAGCCAGTGGCTTGGAAAGAATATTGTGCGGAGTACTGGTAAATGAAACTCCAGGAAAGCATGGATAGGTGCACTGGCTGCCGTGATATAACTGAAATAATGCTGAAAACGGCGTTAAACACCATACAATCAATACAATCAATCTACCTCCTCATGTTTCAGTCTGTTGTTAGACTAAATGCATTTTATGGATCAATAAATTATGTGATGACTTGCATGTTATCATGCATCACAGACATGCATTATGCCCCATTTTGCCAGAGCATGGCCCATATAAACATTTTAGCAAAAGGAGAAATTGTACACTGAAAGCAAATTCTCCTAGAGCAATACTTGTTTTCCAAAAGTGATCTACTTTTAACTCTTTACCAAACGACAATTTTAGACAGGTTCAAATTGAAAGCATTTGCAGATGACAAAATAAACATGAATGAAAAATAAAAATTTGTCTTAGGAAGGGTAGAAAACAATGTGGGAAAAGGAGAAAATGCTGGTTACCAGCATTTTCTCCTTTTCCCCACAATGTTTTTGAAAGGATTCTTTCACAGGGTCGTTAAAAGTTGGGATTGTGTGGTAAAGGGTTAAGATAAGAAGAGTCTGCAAGGGATAATACTATTTTATCAGAAATACACACTTTTAAAATGTTTACTCTTCTTCAATATTTCGGCTTACACCTTTTTCAAGAAAATCAACATGAAAATAATGCCCTCTACATTTTGTGACAGCTTTCAAATGAGTTTGAAAATAATGGTGGTATGAAAGCTGTCACAAAATGTAGAGGGCATTATTTTCATGTTGATTTTCTTGAAAAAGGCGTAAGCCGAAATATTGAAGAAGAGTAAACATTTTAAAAGTGTGTATAATTAATTCCCTTTGGAATACAAGTGAAATTATCAGAAATAGTTTGCTTTATCTCTTCTTCCTTAATAAATCTGAAGTAACAATAGCTGCCCAAAGTAAACAAAGCCAGCGTCAAAACACAGTTTAATTCAAATCATACCATTTAAAAAGTACGGACATTATTGTGACAATAACAATCTGTTATTGTACAGTCAGTCCAAGTGTTAGTCACTGGGAGAGAAATAAATTTCAAAACTAGGTTAAAAGTTGCCAGGTTACTCCGTCTTGTGTTCACGTTTTGCCTCATATAAAATTCATTTTTCTGCCAGCAACTAACACTTGGTCCGACCACACAATAACAGATTGTCATCTTCACGATATTTTCCATACTTTTAAATGGTATGATTTGAATTTTAACTCTTTATCACACAGTCCCAACTTTTAACGACCCTGAGAAAGAAAACTTTTGAAAACATTGTGGAAAAAGGAGAAAATGCTGGTAACCAGAATTTTCTCCTTTTCCCACAATGTTTTCCAACCTTCCCAAAACAAATTTCAATTTTTGAGTCACATCAATATTGTCATCTGTAAATGCTTTCAGTTTGGACAAGTCTAAAATTTTGTCGTTTGGTAAAGAGTTAAATGCATTTTAGCACCTGTATTGTTTTTTATAGACACTATTGGGCCTTTAACCCTTTACCAGACGACAAAATTTAAGCCTTGCCCAAATCGAAAGCATTTGCAGACAACAATTTCAGTGTGGCTCAAATGATGCAACTTTACTTTAATAGGGTAGAAAACTTTGTGGGAAAAGGAGAAAATGCTGGTTACCAGCATTTTCTCCTTTTCCCACAATGTTTTCAAAAGACTTCTTTCCCAGAGGCGTTAAAAGGCGGCATTGTGCGGTAAAGGGTTAAAGTTCAGTTAGGTTGCCACACAAAGACGACATATAAATTTTTGTTAATCAAAGTACTAAAACCATATATACCTATAGACAACAACATAAAATAGCAATAAAAGCTACTTTGCAAGTGGGTTTTTCTGAGGATACACATGACAAGATAAAACAATTAATTTCTTGAATAGAACAAAAAAAAAAGCAAATTTTGAATGCCGTTACCAAAACTTCCTTAACAATTTACCATGCAACCCCGACTTCTGATGATCTCAAAAGAGATTGCTTTTGAAAACATTGAGAGAAAAGGAGAAAATGCTGATAACCAGCTTTTTTTTCCCCTTTTTCCACAATTGTTTTCTATCCTATTACAGACAGAAATCATCATTTGTGCTATACTCAAATTGTCATCTGCAAATGCTTTCAATTTGGATGAGTCCAAAATTTTGTCAATTGGTAAAGAGTTAAGAAAAAGCTATTGACAAAACAACATAATTTTACTCAACTGCGACTTCCTTCAACTCTGTACCAAAGGACAAAATTTTAGACTTGTCCCAATTGAAAGCATTTGCAGATGACAAAATAAATGGGACTCAAAAAATGAAATTCGTTCTGGGTAGGATTCAAAACATTGTGGGAAATGGAGAAAATGCTGGTTACCAGCATTTTCTCCTTTTCCTACAATGTTTTCAAAAGGCTTCTTCCTCAGGATCATTAAAACCAGGGATTGTTTGGTTAAAGGTTAAGTCTTTACCAAATAATAAAGTTTAAGACTTGTAGACAAGAGGGCCATGATGGCCCTGGAGTCGCTCACCTGAGCCTTTTGACCACACACGTCTTGTGAGATATATATATTACCAAACAATAAAATTTTAAACTCATCAGTCTGAACCTTCTGCATAAAACAAATAATATGTGGATCACGCTGTGGGACTGGTCTCTCAAAGGGGTAGAAAACATTGTGAAAAAGGGAAAAAATGCTGGATACCAGCATTTTCTCATTTTCAAAGAGTGTTTTCAAAAGGCTTCTTTCTGAGAGTCATTCATACACTAGGTTTTTCTAAGATTTCACCTAGTGACCTAGTTTTTCAGCCAACATAACACATTTTCAAACTGGTCCAAGATATCATTAGGACAAACATTCTTACCAAATTTCAAGAGTATTGGACTGAAAATGTGGCCTCTACAGCGTACACAAGGTTTTTCTAAGATCTGACCTAGTGACCTAGATTTTGACCCAACATGACCCATTTTCAAACTCATCCAAGATATTACCAAGCCAAACATTCTAAGCAACTTTAAAAGAGTATTGAACAAAAAATGTGCCCGCCTGGGTGGCTCAGTGGTGAGCGTGTCGGACTCATGACCTGGTGGTTGTGAGTTCGATACCCGGTTGAGGCGAACTTTCTTTCCGGCGTATTTTCGCCTCTCACCTCTGCTGAAGCATGTGAGAAAAGTAGTCGGTGGCTTTGGAAAGAAAGTTGTGTTAGTACTGGTGTGAGAAAGCCAGGAAACACATGTGCGTCACCGACCGCCATGATATGACCTTAGCTGTTAAAGTGGCGTTAAACCCCAATACAAACAACCAACCAACCAACAAAAAATGTGGCCACAACAGTGTACACATGGTTTTTCTAAGATTTGACCAGGTGACCTAGTTTTTGACCCGACATGACCCATTTTCAAATGCAACTGAGATATCATCGAGACAAACATTCTGACCAACTTTCAAGAGTATTAGACAGAAAATGTGGCTTCTAGAGCTTACACAAGGTTTTTCTAAGATTTGACCTAGTGACCTAGTTTTTCACCCAACATGACCCATTTTCAAACTAGTCAGAGATATTATCAAGGCAAACATTCTGACCAACTTTCAAGAGTACTGGACAGAAAATATGGCCTCTAGAGCATACACATTTTTCTTAGATTTGACCTGGTGACCTAGTTTTTGACCCAACATGGCACATTTTCGTACTATTTCAAGATATAATCAAGAAAAACATTCTGACCATTTTTCAAGAGTATTAGACTGAAAATGTGGCCTCTATAGTGTACAAAAGGTTTTTCTAAGATTTGACCTAGTGACCTAGTTTTTGACCCCACACGACCCAATTTTAAACTTGTCCGAGATTTTATCAAGACAAACATTCTGACCAAATTTCACAAGTATCTGACTGAAAATGTGGCCTCTACAGCACACACAAGGTTTTTCTAAGATTTGACCTAGTGACCTAGTTTTTGACCCCACATGACCCAATTTCGAATTCGTCCGAGATTTTATCAAGACAAACATTCGAACCAACTTTCACAAGTATCTGACTGAAAATGTGGCCTCTACAGCACAGACAAGGTTTTTCTAAGATTTGACCTAGTGACCTAGTTTTTGACCCCACATGACCCAATTTTGAACTCGTCCGAGATTTTATCAAGACAAACATTCTGACCAAGTTTCATGAGGATCGGACTGAAAATGTGGCCTCTAGAGCGTACACAAGGTTTTTCTATGATTTGACCTAGTGACCTAGTTTTTGACCCCACATGACCCAATTTCAAACTCGTCCGAGATTTTATCAAGACAAACATTCTGACCAAGTTTCATGAGGATCGGACTGAAAATGTGGCCTCTAGAGGGTACACAAAGTTTTTCTAATATTTGACCTAGTGACCTAGTTTTTGACCCCACTTGACCCAATTTCGAACTCGTCCAAGATTTTATCAAGACAAACATTCAGACCAAGTTTCACGAGTATCTGACCGAAAATGTGGCATCTAGAGCATACACAAGGTTTTTCTAAGATTTGACCTAGTGACCTAGTTTTTGACCCCACATGACCCAATTTCAAACTCGTCTGAGATTTTATCAAGACAAACATTCTGACCAAGTTTCATGAGGATCGGACTGAAAATGTGGCCTCTAGAGTGTACACAAGGTTTTTCTGAGATCTGACCTAGTGACCTAGTTTTTGACCCCACATGACCCAATTTCGAACTCATCTGAGACTTTATCAAGACAAACATTCTGACCAAGTTTCATGAGGATCGGACTGAAAATGTGGCCTCTAGAGCGTACACAAGGTAAAAAGTTGACGACGGACGATGGACGCCGGACACAGCACGATCACAATAGCTCACCATGAGCACTTCGTGCTCAGGTTAGCTAAGAAACTGAAAGCATTTTGTAGGTGATATATGTGGCTCCATGGGATTTGTCATTGAAAGGATATAAAAAAAATGTGAAAAGCGGAAAATGCTGGCAACCAGCATTTTCCCTTTTTCACTCAATGTTTTCCAGAGCCTTCCTTTTCAGTGTAAAATCATGAAAAAGGGCTGAAGAAAAAAATTGCATTATGGTCTCAGTTTCAAACATCCAAAATACGAATTTATTTGCAACTGAATATTATATTGCTAAGTAGGTTTTAAATAATCAATCATTACAAAAGTGTGATATTAACCCCTTTACCAGACGACAAAATTTTAGCCTTATCCAATTTGAAAGCATTTGCAGACGACAATTTCAGTGTGGCTCAAATGGTGTAATTTTTCTTTGATAGGGTAGAAACCACTGTGGGAAAAGGAGAATATGCTGGTTACCAGCATTTTCTCCTTTTCCTACAATGTTTTCGAAAGGCTTCTTTCCCAGGTGGATTAAAAGGCAGCACTGAGTTTGTTTCATTTCTTTACCAGACAATAGATTTTTTTCATTCCTCTATACTAGAAGCATTTGCAAGACGACACACAAAAGCTAAAAAAATTACCTTAGAAAGGATATTAAACATTATGGGAAAAGCAGTAGAAATGCTTGCAACCAGGATTTTCTCCTTCACTCATAATATCTTCTACTCTCAGAAAGAAAGATCCTTTTCCTTAAACCACAGTTAATTTTTCGTCTGCAAATACTTTCATTGAGTGTAAAATTCTGTCATCTGTTAAAGAGTTTATCTCTTAACCAAACAATCCCAAGTTTTAATTACCCTGAGAAAGAAGCCTTTTGAAACATTGTAGGAAGAGGCAAAAATGCTGGTAACCAGCCTTTTCTCCTTTTCCCACAATTTGTTCTACCCTATCAGATACATATTCCATCATTTCAATTACATTTAACCCTTTACCACACAATCCCGACTTTTAACGACCCTGATGTTGAAGCCTTTTGTAAACATTGTGGGACCAGGAGAAAATGCTGGTAACCAGCATTTTCTCCTTTTCCCACAATGTTTTCTACCCTACCAAAGACAAATCACATCATTTGAGTCACACTGAAATTGTCGTCTGCAAATGCTTTCAATTTGGATGGGTCTAAAATTTTGTCGTGTGGTAAAGAGTTAATATGTCATCTGCATATGCTTTCAATTTGGAACAGTCTAAATATTTTCCCTCTGGTAAAGGGTTAACCCTTTACCACATGGCAAAATTTTAGACTAGTCCAAATTGAAAGCATTTGCAGACAACAAAATAAATATGACTGAAAATTTGAAATTCGTTTTGGGAAAGGTAGAAAATGTTGTGGGAAAAGGAGAAAATGCTGGTTACCAGCATTTTCTCCTTTTCCCACAATGTTTTCAAAAGGCTTCTTTCTCAGGGCCGTTAAAAGTCGGGATTGTGTGGTAAAGAGTTAACATAAAACTTTATACACAGGAAAATTTCTGGGTATACATATTTACTGACATGCTAGCATAAACCCTTTCCTGTCTGTGTGTTTATGAAATAATTCCATCTTGGCGACATCGAAAGCAAATAAAAACATACAGCAACACGATAATAATACAGGGGCTGTATTCACCATCCATTTTCAAGATCATTCTTAGTCTTTATATCTGAGATTTTCCAAAATTAAAAGTAACACATCTTCTGAACGGCTAAACCATTTGGTTTAGCCAATCAGCAGTTGTGTTATGTTCAAATTTAGGAAGTTTTTTGAAAACAAGACTGAGAATGTTCATAAAAATGTTTGTGAATATAGACCCAGCTGTCCACATGACCAAGGAAAACAGGGAAATTGCTTGCACGAACAATTCCTCCCATTTGTCATGTTGTTTCCAAAAGCAACATAATGCGATGGGTCAAAACGAGTCTATCAGAAAAGCGTTAGGTACAAATACATTTAAAGCAAAGCAATTAGTGAAGCAGTTTAATCACAAGGAGACTAAAAATTAAGGAAGGTTTGCACTATCAACTAAAATACATGTGAGTAAATTCTGTAGCAAAGCAATAATTCCAAATAATGCAAGGACACCTAAAATTTCTGGCAGTATAAATATGTTATTTTACAATAGCATTTATTTAGAACAGACAGGTGATTGAGAATATACATGTATGATACGTACACATTATGCATGTTTTAAAAACCTGATTCAATAATCAATATCAGAATGATTCAGTAGTATACAAATGATCCTCTTTGTCATGGTGAGAGCTCAAAATGAACAAAAAAAGCCCATTCTCAACTTTAAAGAGGAAATTAAAATTTAAGACTAGTCCAAATTCAATGAATTTCCAGTCAAAAAATCAAATCATTTATATCAGATGATAGAACTTGCCATGGACAGGTTAGAAGACAATGGAGAAATGGAGAAAACAGCATTTCTTCTTTCTTATCTTCACAGGTTAATCAGAAACTTTATTCTTTATGTCATAGAAACAGCATTTTTTGGTAACGAGTTAAATACTCAATGGAGAAACTTTCAAATCGTTCAAAATGAAAACATTGGCAGACACCAAATTAGATGTGTCTTTGATGCTTGGCTCTGTTGTTTTAATGTCAGAAAGTATTGCTGAGGAAAGATCGGAAATCTTGCTTTCCAGCAATCTCTCCTCTTTCAAGCAAGTTTTCTTTGTCCAGGTCATGAAAATATGGGATTACTCAGCAAAGGGTTTAAGATCTTTTTATTTTTCTAATTTAACACAAGTCAAGAGATGTCAACAGTAACCTTTATTTGACCCTTTACCATTAAAATCCCAACTTCTAAAAATCCTGAGAAAGACAGCTGAGCTTTTTGAAACACTGGTAACCAGCATTTTCTCCCTTTCCCACAATGTTTTCTACCCTTCCAAAAACAAATTTTTAATTTTTGAGTCACAGTTATTTTGTTGTCTGCAATTGCTTTCAATTCTGACTAATCTAACATTTTGTTGTTTTGTCCAATATTACATGACCGTTAAGTTTAATAAGATCATTCTAATATTTTTGAAAAGTACCATTTGACATCCGGAAATAAAATGTTCAGAATACGCAACCGGCAAATTACAACTGGGGATAGTCAGTATATTGTTTGCTGAATTCTTTAGGTACAATTGCAGACAGTTTTGGGTATCAATTGCGGACTCTAATTTTGCTAACTTTTGTGGATAATTGATAATATAAACCTCTTCCGTCAGCCTGACTGAAATTTATCTTCACCATCTGCTGCATTCAAGAAGTGAAATCTAAATCTTTCTGAATCTTTCACCACCAGCTCTGTCCCAGATGAAAACGACAACAGTGTTTGTACATGTAGAAAACAAGTTCTGAATCAAAGAATGGATTGAAACCTCAAAATCAATATGTACAGTATTTGCTGTTAACTCCGGATTCTACTCTTTCCGAGCGAAGTTCAGAATAGACTGGTGTTAGCAGTGTCCGATTTAAATCTACCTGGATTTATGCGAGGTCCGTCAGCATAATTAACACTTTCAGTTGATCTGCAATTGATACCAACATCTTATCTGCAACCGTAGGAATGCAAAAACAGCAAAAATCCGCAAACATAATCTACCCTACTCAACGTAACTTACAGGGTAATGTAAAAACACTGTTTTAAGGCTTCCTCTTTTTACAAGTTCACCTGTCCATTCTATATCCATCAAGCAAAAAAAAAAAAGACTACAATTATTATAATTAGCTACAATTATTAAATAAAAGACATGGCAAGCGGTAGAAGCGGCAGATAAAGCGTTTACATATTGCCACGATTCAACATGCGGCAAATATACAAAAATGATGCTGTGATACCTTGCTACTGCCATCTAACTTAATTGGCTTAATATCTAAGTTTTGATCACTAGATTGCTCCGTCCTGTAATCAAGAAAAGCATTATTAAATTCATATCGTCATCATAAAATATAGCATGCGCTTCTATCCTCAATAGAGAAGAAGTATTTAATGAAGAAACCTTTGGCAAACATTTTCAGTTTTATTCTTTCTTTCGTATGCTTGTAATACTGTTATGTGATACCTACAAATTAACATGTTGTCTTTGGCAGAAATGCATGAAGATTTCTTCCTTTAACTCTTTACCAAACGACAAAATTTTAGACTAGCCTAAATTGAAAGCATATGCAGACAACAAAATCAGTGTTACTCAAAAACTGAAATTTGTTTTAGGATGGGTAGAAAACAGTGTGGGCAAAGGAGAAAATGCTGGTTCCCAGCATTTTCTCCTTTTCCCACAATGTTTTCAGAAGCTTTCTTTCTCACAGTCGTTAACAGTCAGGATTGAATGGTAAAGTGTTAAAACAATGCATCCACTCATAACCAAACCTGGATCTAAGAAAATGTGGAAAAGAAGGATGTTACAAAGAACGGTGTCATTCACACTCAACTCTTTATCAAACACCAAAAATTTCATCTCATCCAAATTCAAAGGTTATAAAGATGACAAACTAAATGTGGCTAAAAAGATGGACTTGTCTCTGAAATGGTTAAAAAAACATTTACTTTGTCCACGGCAAATTCTTTCCATGTGGAAAAGTATAAAATTTTGTCGTCAGGTAAATGAATGGTTAGTTGGAACCTGTCATGTTAACCCATTACCAAACAATCCCAAGTTTTAATGCTCCTAAAGAAAAAAGCTAAGGAGAAAATGTTGGAAACCATCATTTTCTCCTTTTCCGACAATGTTTTCAATCCTATCAAAGACTTAAGTCATCTTTTGAGTTACATCGAATTTACCTTCTGCAAAGGCTTTGAATTTGGTCATGTCCAAAATTTTGTCTTTTTTTTTTGCAGAGTTAGTTTGACCTGTACCCACAGAATGTCTGCACTGTTTTTGCCCAGTAGTACTTATGTTTAACTCTTTACCGAACAACATAATTTTAGGCTGGTCCAAATTGAAAGCATTTGCAGACGACAAATCAAATGTGGCTCAAAAATTGAAATTTGATTTGAGAACGTTAGAAAACATTGTGGGAAAAAGGAGAAAATGCCGGTTACCAGCATTTTCTCCTTTTCCCACAATGTTTTCAAAAGGATTTTTCTTCAGGGTCGTTAAAAGTCGGGATTGTGTGGTAAAGGGTTAACTCTTTACCACGCAATCCCGAGTTTTAACGACCCTAACAAAGAAGGCTTTTGAAAACATAGTGGGAAAAGGAGAAAATGGTGGTAACCAGCATTTTCTCCTTTTCCACTATGTTTTCTACATAATCAAAAACAAATTCTATCATTTGAGCCAAATTTAAATTGTTGTCTGCAAATACTTTCAATTTGGACCAGTCTAAAATTTTGTCGTTTGGTAAAGAGTTAAAAAGGAGAAAGGAAGAGTGATACTGTGATAGTTACTTAGTTAACTTTACCAGACAAGAAAATTTTAGGACTTGTCCAAACTGAAAGCAGCTGCAGACGAAAAGTTAAATGTAACTCAAAACATGAAATTTGTCTTTCATAGACTAGAAAACATTGTAGGAAAAAGTGAAAATGCTGGTTGCCAGCATTTTCTTCTTTTCCCATAATGTTTTCAAGAGGCTTCTGTCTCAGGGGTGTCAAAAGTCAGGATTATGTGGTAAAGGGTTAATAAATTATTGGTCATTTTGTTACAAGGGAAAAGCCCTTGCACACCCCAACTCCAAACATCACACACATGGGACAGAAATAGTCTGACAGAGAAAGCCTAAATGATACTGTGTTTTGAGTATGAAAAACGTTAATCTATTTTTCATGTAACAATTCAAAAAATCAAATATGAACTTGGATCATTTACACCTTTCAAGTATTGCATTTCTGATTGAAACAAATCAAACCCAAACATGAACCCTTTACCAAACAATCCCCACTTTTTTGTGATCCTAAGAAAGAAAGCTTCTGAAAACAATGTGAGAAAAGGAGAAAATGCTGGTTACCAGCATTTTCTCCTTTTCCCACAATGTTTTCTATCCTATCAGAGAGCTTAAGCTCATTTGTACCAGTTTTGAATTCGTCTTCCTGCAGATGTTTCGAACTTGAAAGAGTCTAAAATTTGTGGTTTGGGAGAGTGTTAAGCTAAACCATAGAATGCTAAATAAATGTTATTGTAATTTTGGGCTGTGGAATAAACATACTTTTTTCTGTTAAATTCCAATTCAGTTTGGCTTGAGATTAGATAGAGTAAATACAAGATAAGACTGCTCAAAAGAGTCTGATCTTGATCCACATTGTCTGCAACTGCAACTTATTTGGGTTCAGCGCCGAAGGGTTCAAAACAGCTTTCCTGTTCAGCTATACCTGCAGATGCTAGGTGTGGATTACACTTGACACCCCATTTGGGAATTCAACAATTATGGAAATAAGTTAACAGAATACTCATCTCAAAATGTTAGTGATATGCAAATTTGATACCATGGTAACAACACATTAGATAATTTTTTTCATCCCCTGCTTCATGGTCTCATATTTAAGTGTCATCTACATTTCAAGGACAAAACAATTTGAAATCACACAGAGAATGCCAACATGCATGTATGAAGTTGGGTGGAAAAAGAAACTGTCTATACAAAATTCTGAGGTCTTCACAATATTAAATTTTGCAAAAAGCAGGCTGCCCAAAAAATAGCAGTATATTGGATTGATTTTTGCCAGTTTGAATTGAGTTTAATGCCCCCTTTCTAACAGTATTTTAGTCATACCATGGCAAATCTAACTTGCTGATGCCTTTCTTTGGTTTTGATAGTACTAGGTTGGAGGCCTGCAGTGACTTTTTCCCATGGACACACCTACGAAACTAGCCATGCCAGCAGAGATTAAACCATGCTTTCCTGAATACAATTTCCGTTGTTGTCTATCATTTTTTCTGTTGTTGACAAAAAGAAGTTCTGTTAGACATGTTCATACCCTTTTGCATTTTGTTTTTTTGCCACGGAGCATATTCACTCTTTCCCAAACAAAAAAATTTTAGAATAACTGAAAGCATGTGCATACTAATAAATGTGGCTCAAATGATGGCATTTTTCTGTGAAGGGAAAGGAGATATTGTAGGAAAAGGAGACCAGCATTTCCTCTGCCTACAAAGTTTTCAAAAGCTTTCATCTGTGAGAGGGTGTGGGTGGGTGTGGGGGGAAAAAACAGGTTGATAAAACTCCAGACTGTTTGGCAAAGGGTTAACAGTGTTATTTGTTCAGAAATGGATTACCTCTTTACCAACCAACACAATTTTGGACTGGTCCAAATTAAAAGCATTAGCAGACGACAAATTTAATGTTGCTAAATTGATGGTTTCTGTCTTTGACAGGGTAGAAAACATTGTGGGAAAAGGAGAAAATGCTGGTTACCAGCATTTTCTCCTTTTCCCACAATGTTTTCAAAAGCCTTCTTTCTAAAGGTCGTTGAAAGTCGGGATTGTCTGGTAAAGGGTTAAAGCCTATTTGTTACACTAAAGAGAGAGTATCAATGTTATGACATTTATGTGCAAAATGCAGATGGTGAAATAATTTCCATAAATGCAAAATGCCACTTAAAACAAATGACTCCGAAGCGAAAAACTTCCCAGCTTTCAAACCTTCCTAACAAATACTAAAACCCTCGGGGCTTAAAAACGGATATCAGAAAGCTGAAACAATTCAAGCTTAATTGTTTGTAAAGACCTCATCCATTGCATCATATCAAAACAGTCTCCTTCCCCAATGTCTATTTTATCTCTCTTTTATCTCCCTTCTATCTCTTTATTTTCTAAACCCTTCATGATACCAATCTCTACTACAGTTGCTTTTGCAGAAAGTGTGGATCAACACCCTTCACGATACCAAAGTGTGGATCAACACCAGGGCCCCGTTTTCATCAACCATTCTTGACTCTTGACCATATGACAAAATATTAGACTTGCCAAATTCTAAGCAATTGCAGATGACAAATAAAAGGTGGCTCAAACAATGGGATATATATGCCTTTGATCAAGTAGAAAACATTGTGGGAAAAAAAGAAAATGCTGGTTACCAGCATTTTCTCCTTTTCCCACAATGTCTTCAAAAGCTTTCTTTCTCAGGGTCATTTAAACAAGGGACTGTGTGGTAAAACATTAATGACTTTTCTTAACCTAATTCTCAAGAATCTTCCTTTACTTCAAAGTAACATGCTCTCTGATTGGCTTCATCAAATGATTTAGCCAAATCAAAAATTGCGTTACTTTCTTAACCTAAAATCAGACTACTGAAGACGGCCCCAGACTGCACAGAATGGTCTTGGACCTACAAATATTTCATATATTCTTACAGAAATCAGTCCTTAACTGTTTACCACACAATCCCGACTTTTAACGACCCTGAGAAAGAAGCCTTTTGAAAACATTGCAGGAAAAAGAGAAAATGCCGGTAACCAGCATTTTCTCCTTTTCCCACAATGTTTTCAACTCTATCAAAGAAAAATTCCATCACTTGAGTCACATTGAAATTGTCGTCTGCTAATGCTTTCAATTTGGATAAGTCTACATTTTTGTCTTTTGGTAAAGGGTTAACTCTTTACCAAATGCGAAAATTTAGATTTGTCCAAATTTAAAGCAGACGACAATTTAAATGTTACTCAAATGATGGAAATTGTCAATGATAGGGTAGAAAACTTTGTTAGAAAAGGAGAAAATGCTGGTTACCAGCATTTTCTCCTTTTCCCACAATGTTTTCCAAAAGCCTCTTTCTCAGGGTCGTTAAAGTTGGGATTGTGTGGTAAAGAGTTAACTGTTACAGTGAAAAAAGAGGCAAATGTAGACCACAGAATGAGCAGTCTAATCTTGGGTCTTGGTGTCCACTTGTTTAGTTACGCAGCTGCTTATCAGGTACAAAATCTTTCAGAGTTGCAGCGGATTGTCGTTTCAGCCACTGAAAGAGGTCTGGTACTGAAAGTGGTGAATTGCCTCATTTCAGTCTTTCTTACTGACAGAAAGTGACATGAGGTGGGACATAAAGAGTTGCATATACTTGCTTTACTTCAAAGTGAAGTATTTCTTGTAGTTATACATGTCCCAAGAGCTGCCCAAGATGCTACATTTAATGTCCTATCAGTTTGGAAAGCCACAACCAAGTATTAGAACTTTTCCATGTTAACCCTTTCCCAAACGACAAATTTTGGACTGGTCCAAATTGAAAGAGTTTGCAGACGACAATTTTAAATCTGATGAAGATGGCAGAAAGTTATCAAAAAGGGTAGAAAACACTGTGGGAAAAGGAGAAATTGCTCGTTACGAGCAATTTCTCCTTTTCCCACAGTGTTTTCAAAAGACTTGTACTGCAGACACGTGAAAACCAGGGCTTGTTTGGGAAAGGGTTAAGAAGAGAGAAGTTGTAAACAGGGGAACCAGTGTGTTGCAAAAACAATGGGAAACAGACCTTCTACCCGGTGATGAAATGTAATCAAGTTTCTTACCGACAGGGTTTGCACCAATTTTTCTGTTGATCCATGCCGTACCTTGCTCGACATTTCTTGGAATTACTAGTGCATTCTCCTGCAGAGAGAGGAAACATTAAAATGTCATTCATTCTGTTTGTTTTTTCAATACAGATCATAGAATTTCAATTTGGCGAGTTATGTTGCATGAACATAATGTCACTTTTTTTTTTTTTAATTATTACATCTTCTTCAAATCTATCAAAAATTATTAGAAACAAGAAGAAACTAGGTATATCAACTTAAACTCTTTAATAAATAACAAAAATGTAGACTTGTCCAAAAAGAGTTGACCAGCAAACAACAATTTTACTCTTTACCACACAATCCCAACTTTTAACGACCCTGATCAAGAAGCCTTTTGAAAACATTGTGGGAAAAGGAGAAAATGCTGGTAACCAGTATTTTCTCCTTTTCAAAGAATGTTTTGAACCCTTCCAAAAGCATATTTCCATTTTTAAGTCACATTTATTTTGTCGTCTGCAAATGATTTCAATTTGGACTGGTCTAAAATTTTGTCGTTTGGTAAAGAGTTAAATGTAACTCAAACAATGGAACTTGTCTCTGATAGGGTAAAAAACATTGTATGAAAAAGAGAAAATGCTGGGTTACCAGCATTTTCTCCTTTTCCCACAGTGTTTTTTCCCCTATCAAAGACAAATTTCATCGTTTCAGCCACGTTTGAAATGTCATCTGCAAATGCTTTCAATTTGGACAATTCTTAAATTGTGTCGTTTCGCAAAGAGTTAACGGGTTAAAAAGGACTACTTTTACGAAGAACTTAGTCTACTTTGTCGCCAATAAGCTAACTGTTCATAAACGGCATGAAAAACTTTACGACGATGATCTCAGATAAACTTTGTCTGCTAGCTTTTGTACCATGAGAAACAAGGGCCTCTTGAAGAAAATACCGAATATAAAATAAGTACGAGCAGATTGTGAAATAATTCTATGGAAAAGGAATAAGATAAGACAACATTAACCCTTTACCAAACAATCCCAAGTTCTAACAACCTTGAGGAAGAAGGCTTTCCAAAACATTGTGGGAAAAGGAGAAAATGCTGGTTATCGGCATTTTATCCTTTTCTCAGAAAGTTTTCTACTCTTTCAAAGAAAAATTTCATCAATTGAGCCAAGTTCAAATTATCATCTGCACACATGCAATTTGGGGCAGTCTAAAATTCTGTCATTTGGTAAAGGGTAAACCGTTAGAGCACTGAATAAACCCAACAGACTATAGTGTTTCAGCCAAACAGGCATTGTAGATTAAAGATCAGACTGCATCTTTTGTGCAGTCTGATCTTTGATCTTTCCTGGCAGCAAAGGCAACCATAGGTGAAAAAGGGGCTTCAGAAATTAAAGGTACTTTTCCACTTAAAAAAACTGAAAGGAAATACAAATTTGCTTTACCAGACATCAAAGTCTTAAAATTATCCAAATTATAAGCATTAATTTTTTTTTGTAGACGACAAATGTATCTGAAATGGTAAAACTTTTCTTTGATAGCGGAAAGGAGGAAATGCTGGTTACCAGCATTTTCTCCTTTTCCTTCAATGATTTCAAAAAACTTTCTTCTCCAGGGTCATTGAAACACAGGATTCTGTTGTATAGGGTTAACACTTTACCACACAATCCTGAGTTTTAACAACCCTGTGAAAGAAAGGTTTTGAAAACATTGTGGGAAAAAGGGAAAATGCTGATAACCAGCATTTTCTCCTTTTCCCACAATGTTTTCTACCATATTAAAGACAAATTCCATCATTTGAGCCATATTCAAACTGTCATCTGCAAATGTTTTCAATCCGGACCAGCATTTTCTCCTTTTCCCACAATGTTTTCTACCATATCAAAGACAAATTCCATCATTTGAGCCATATTCAAACAGTCGTCTGCAAATGTTTTCAATCCGGACCAGTCTACAATTTTGTCCTTTGGTAAAGAGTTAATCGGCGTATCCTATAAAAGGCACAAATGAGGAAACAGATTTAGATTTGAGTGTAAACTGCTCAATTACTTAAATGCTGTAATTAAAAGTGCAGACAAAAACAATTTAATTAATGTCACACAACTCATTTAGCAAAATTGGTATTTTTCATTCCTTAATCAGTTCCATGTTAAGATCTTAATAAGCAAAATGTCAACTTCCTTTTCTTTTCGTCACATATTCAATGTGCAACAAAAGGCTTATCAGTGACAATTTATCATCAAGTCTAGACCTACGTTTTGTCACATGGTACAAGAGAGTTAACTCTTTACCGTACAATCCCATGTTTTAACGACCCTGAAGAAAAAGCCTTCTGAAAACATTGTGGGAAAAGGAGAAAATGCTGGTAACCAGCATTTTCTCCTTTTCCCACAATGTTTTCTACCATATCAGAGACAGAAATCACCATACGAGCTTCTCTCAATTTGTCATCTGAAAATGCTTTCAGTTTGGTACAGTCCAAAACTTTGTTGTGTGGTAAAGAGTTAAATGAAGGAACCAACTCTGTGTGTGTGTGTGTGTGTGTGTGTGTGTGTGTGTGTGTGTGTGTGTGTGTGTGTGTGTGTGTGTGTGTGTGTGTGTGTGTGTGTGTGTGTGTGTGTGTGTGTGTGTGTGTGTGTGTGTGTGTGTGTGTGTGTGTGTGTGTGTGTGTGTGTGTGTGTGTGTGTGTGTGTGTGTGTGTGTGTGTGTGTGTGTGTTATGCAACAACACAGTAATATGCAGGAACCAATTGTATAATATTTTAAATATGAAAACCACACTTTTGGAAAAAATTTCAAATTCTTCCGAAAGGCCATTGCTCTTTTCTACACAATGTTTTCAGAGCCCATCTACTCCATAGATATAAAAATGTTACCCATTACTGGAGTGAAAGCATGTCTTGTGACCACCTGCTATAGCATTAATCCTTTACCTACAAATGACAAAATTCTAAACTGGTCCAAATTCAAAGCATTTGCAGATGAAAATTTAAAGGTGGTTCCAATGATGGCGTTTGATTTTGACAGGGTAGAAAGCATTTTGGGAAAAGGAGAAAATGCTGGTTACAGCATTTTCTCCTTTTCCCACAATGTTTTCAAAAGCCTTCTTTGGTAAGGTCTTTCAAACTTCGGACTCCTTCATATTGAAGCAATTTACAGACAACAACTTAAATAAATGTAATGGTTTTTGAATAGATAGAAATCATTGCGGAAAAAGGAGAAAATACTGGTTATCAGCACTTTCTTCTTTTATCCACTATGTTTTGTTAATAAGCTTCTTTCTCAGGGTTGTTAAAACTTGGGATTTTGTTGTAACAGGTTAAAACACTTGGAAATCACAACAATACATACTACAGCAAACAAAGCATATATCAAAAATTGATTAAATTTATTAAATTGGGGTCTGCATTCCATATCCTTTTCTGCCAAATTCAAATTCTAAAAGTTGAAAGACTAAAAGTTGAATTTTCAAATTTCTTAGAAGAAAGGTACTATATCTTAACTCTACCAAACTACAAAATTCTAGACTATTCAAAATTGAAAGCATTTATAGACGACAAATTAAATGTGACTCAAAAATTGCAATTTGCCTTTGAAAGGGTAGAAAACATTATGGGAAAAAGAGAAAATGCTGGTTTCCAGCATTTTCTCCTTTTCCCACAATATTTTCAAAAGGCTTTTTTCCAAGGGTCATATGCCTAGACTGAAACAGCCTTTTAGGCAAGTTTGTTGTATTTCTATGGTAGTGTCCAACTCATCTTTCAATGGTATTTTCTTAATTGGCTATGTAGCTCTTACGGTAACTTCAGATTTTTTAAATTTCGGGCCAGAGTTTTGCAAAGACTTCTGGGAAAGTCATGATCAATAGCCTGCACTGATTATGAGAGTTCATACTGAAATGAGGAAAATGATGTCATACTGTGTTAACCCTTTCCCAAACAAGCCCTGGTTTTCACGTGTCTGCAGTACAAGTCTTTTGAAAACACCGTGGGAAAAGGAGAAATTGCTCGTAACGAGCAATTTCTCCTTTTCCCACAGTGTTTTCTACCCTTTTTGATAACTTTCTGCCATTTTCATCGAATTTGAAATTGTCGTCTGCAAACCCTTTCAATTTGGACCAGTCCAAAATTTGTCGTTTTGGAAAGGGTTAAGTAGATGGAGTTACCTATGGCAAAATAACCATTTCATTATTCAAACGTCCGTTATTGCATTTTTCTACAGAATGTATCCAAAGTTTCTTTATGATTACAAAGAAAGTATATCTAATTGTATTTATCAGCTTTGTACAAGAAATTTTGATTTAATGACATAAATACTAAACAGCCCTCCCCCCAACCCTTTACCACACAATCCCAATTTGACGACCCTGGCAAAGAAAGCTTCTGAAAGCATTGCAAGAATAGGAGAAAATGCTGGCAACCAGCATTTTCTCCTTTTCTTGTAATGTTTTCTACCCTTTCAACAACAGAAGTTATCTTTTGAGCTGCATTTAATTTTTCGTCTGCAACAGCTTTCAATTTGGTCGAGTCTAAAATTTTCTTGTGCAGTAAAGAGTTGAAAGTTGTCTGGTCCAAGAGGACAAGACTCATTGTTTGCAGGCAATAATGAGATAATCCTTAGATTGCTACAGCGAAACATATTGGAGAGTGTCATGCAATGATCAGACTGCATATTCAGGTTAAGTCTGATCTCAGATCTGCACTACCAATAAAAGCACTTACAGCTGACCTTGACTTTCTAAGGGTTCAAGATACAATACAGTGACATTTAATTCTTTACCAAATGACAAAATTTTGCACTCAACCAAATCGGGATCATTTGCAGAAGACACAACAAATGTAGTTCAAATGGTGAGTTGTTTTGATAGGGTAGAGAACATGGTGGAAAAATGAGAACATGCTGGTAACCAGCATTTTCTCTATTTTCCATACTGTTTTCTACCTTATCAAATGCAAATTTCACCATTTCAGCCACACTTAATTTGTCGTCTACAGATGCTTTCAATTTGGACCAGTCTACATATTTGTCGTTTGGTAAAACAGTTAAAGAAGAAGAAATTAGTGGTTTCAAGCAGGATTTTAATGCATGCATGCATGTTTTGTCTGTCTATATTTACCAAAGGCTGGATTGTTGACAAATCTTTCTTCAGGTCCCATACCTTTATCGGGTTGTCCTAACATATCTAACTTTTTTCTCTTTTTCTTTTTAGTATGTGTTGCGTAATTATCACGAGCGCTCCAACCAGGATATAACTGTAAATGTAACTCTTTCTCTTTCCGCGCCATTTCGTAATATTTGGCTTGTTCGGCTCGGTCCAGTGAATGCCACTGAAAAAGAAAATCCAACAAACAAACATAAAAAAAATAAACTGGGCGAAAATGGGGGCAATTTTCGACATTTTTCTCTGACAAATTCTAAAGTCAAAGATATACATGGAAGTCTGGGACTTGAAGACTTAAGTCACTATAATTCATTGGCATTAACTATTTACCATCTGACAAAATTTTAGACCTGTCCAAATTCAAAGCATTATGCAGATGACAAATCAACGGGTGGCCTAAATGAAGAAACTTGCCTTTAACTGAGTAGAAAACATCTTGGGAAAAGGATAAAATGCTGGTTACCACCATTTTTTCCCTTTCTCACACTGTTTTCAAAAGCAATCTTTCTAAGGGTTGTTAAAACTTGAGATTGTGAGGTAAAGGGTTGTTATAAATTGTGCGTACTCATAAAAATGTGTCTTGTAGAGCATCTGAAATTGCCGTCTTAAGTGTTCCTTTTCCCGCAATGTTTTAAACAGTTTCTACTGCAGGGGCATAGAAAGTCAAATTTTGCTTAGTCATGAGTCAAGTGACTTTATTTTCATTCATCAAATCTTCCAGCACTAGGAGAGTTAATCTGCAGATTTTTTTTTGAAGATAAAATCAGTTCTAAAAGATTTTTCAAGGAAAAAAGATCAAGTTGGAAATGACAGCTTTATTTATCAGTGCCTCAAGCTTTTTATAAGATTAATTGCTACGGAAAATTAAAAAGTTAAAAGACATTAAATGTTTATGTTTCCAATATGCTTGCAAAAATAATCTCATTTCTGAGCATAAGACTGTAAAAATTCAATTGATCCCCTGAAACCAATAATAGCACCACATGTCACCACAACACTTGGCTGCAGTTGCTATTGGTGAAATTTACAATTTTCAAAAATGGCATAACTATTTGCTTAACTGCCCCTGTTGTATGGGTTCCCCTTGTGGTAGTTAACACCTTGTCTGAGTTTGAAGTAGATATCTTCAGTAATAACAGAGATATCGTGGAGCGTCAAAGTTTTTGCACAATAACGCAGAAGCTGGCACCTGGGCTATGATAATACCTTGATGTTTGCTTCAAAAACCACCAAGCTAAAAATGTGTAAGTACATGCCTAAATGTTCCCAGCAGAAATCTTCCTTTCTTTTTTTCCTCTTCAAATATAGTGATAAAAGGAGTAATTTCCTGTTACACACAATTGCTTCTTTCACCACAAAGTTCTCAAAAGATTCTGAATTTGTGCAACAGTATGTTCAAACATTTACCTATGTTATCTGTCAAAGAGTCATAAACCAGGGTCCACATTCATCAACCATTCATAGTTTCATTCTTATTCTTATTCTAGATTTAGAAAGTTACACAACTTCTGATTGGCTAAACCATCTGGTTTAGCCACAGATGGTTTAACTAATCGGAGATGGTTTAGCCAATCAGAAGTTGTGTTACTTTCAAAATTTTTGAGAATAACACTAAGAATGTTCTTCAGAATGGTTGTTGAATATAGACACAGGCCAAAGAGCTCCATGCACAATTTCACTCTCTTTTACAGCTAGTATAGATTCAGGTTAGCACAGGAAGTGTAGCACTGACACTGTCATCTTAGGCTAACATATTATCCAATACCTTTATAGATAGTCAGACCCTAAAAGCCTAAGAACTGAGATACCTCTGTATTTTTCTCTGACTGAAAATGTCCATTCCTTTCATGGGCTGCCCTACAGATTCAGTCTTCACCAAACAACAGAAATCAAGAGAAGTCCAAATTGGGACCATTGGCAGACAACAAAATTAATGAAATATTGCTAAAATGATGAGATATTCTTTAACAACATTTTCTTTCTTTCCTATCATCCATGTTTTCAAAAGCTTTTTCCATACACATCTTTGTAACACGGGACTATTTAGTAGACGTGGGGGGGAAGTGTATAGAAGTAATAAAGAGCTAAATAGTCCGAGCAAACCAGTTTTCTCACATACCCGACGCCCCAATATTTGGTTGATTGCCGCTGATTCTTTTAAAGTACATTCTGCTACAACTTTTGCCCTCTGTTCTTTCATAAATAGCATGAAAGCATTCAAAGGCTTCTTTATATGTGGTTTCTTCTTTTCTGGCTGCGGACTATGGTTTCCACTGCCTTCACTATACCTGAAAAGAGAAAAGCAAATGGCTGGTTGTCAGACAAACTCCTTTTCATGGATCCATAATTATGTGATGACTTGCTTAGTACAATGCTTCTTGGAGATGCATTAAACCCCCTTTTCACAGAGCAATGCTCAATCACTTGTGGCAGTAAATTTGATACAGACACCAAGTATGGTTTCTGGAAGATTCTGACCAATGATTACTGGTATATTTCCTCAAAATGTGCTCTCTATTTGTCAAACTGTTTTTCTTTGACAATCTTTTACAAAGATCCTATTTATCCATACACAATGGTAAGATTCTTTCCAGAAGCTGTTTGTTACATTACCTATCCGAGAACAGCTTGAAATATGAAAGACTTAATTTTGAGTGTTTGAAAGTAGTATCTAGCATTACTTTGTGACAAACTGATCAAATCAGTAACAGGTTACTTAGAGGAAAAATATTAGAATATGAAATGAAACGCATTCTTGGAAAAGGAGCTATCCAGGATTTTAAAAACCTTGAGAAAGAAAGCTTTTGAGAACATTGTGGGAAAAGGGGAAAATGCTGGTAACCAGCATTTTCCCCTTTTCCCACAATGTTTTCTCAATTAAAGGCAAGTTTCAGCATTTAAGCCAGCCTTGATTTATTGTCTGCATATACTTTGTATTTGGACAAGTCTGAAATTTTGTCCTGTAGTAGAGAGTTAACATATCAAAGTTGTGTATAAACCAGGCACATAAACAGACAGATAGCCTTGAAGCCTGGTCTTCAACATCCATTTTCCAGGTATGCTTTCAAAGAAAAAAAAAATTGGCAAGAAAAAGGCCGCAGGCATGACCACACTGCTAACTCCATTGTGTGGTGTCCATGGTTGTGAGGTAGAGCGTCGGCCTCGTAATCAAAAGGTCTTGAGTTCGATACCCGGAGCGGATGTCAACTTCGGTACTGTTCATTGGCCCACACATTCGGCGCGAGTACTGGTGTAGTTTCCAGGAAACAGAATCGAGAGAGATTTGTATAAGTTGCAAGAACTTGTTTCTCAATCGATGTAAAATAAATATGTTTAAACTAAACTAACTCCATACAAATGGACCTCATCTTTACTTCATTACTGGCTAAGCCCCTATAAACAGTGCAACTTAATGGAAGTTTTCTGCTGAAAGGAGCCATTGTAATAGAAAAAAAAAAAATAAAACTCTCTTTTACCAACTGTCTGCCACAATAAAGACTTCCTGGACTTTTTGTAATGCGTAAAACAACCGATGCATTGTCAAAACAAAATCAGACCTTCTTTTGACTTTTTGTTGTATTTTTCAGAAGTTCCTGATTGGCTTCACAGACTTCAACTATAGCAAGTACAGAATGTTGGCATAGAAACCAGCATTGCATCCCAGCCCAGACGTTCAAACAATCTATTCTCTGTACATTAAACACACAAAAAAGACTGTTTGATGTCATTTCTTCATCAAAGGGAGAGAAATCTGATAACCTTATTCGACCACGTTGGAACTTAGAAACATAACCAAGCCATCATAAAATGTATGTGAATGTTTCTCTGTGCCACCAAACCTTGTCTGCAAAGCTTGAAAACTCTCTAACTGTTAGAGTGAAAGTACATGTACAAATAATTTTTGTTGCAATTCTTGGATCAACTTGACTGGATTTCAGGACAGAGGAGATCAAGATCAGATTGAAAAATTTGTGCATACAAACCTTAACTCTCTATCATACAAAAAATTTTAGACCTTTCCAAATTGAGAGAATTTGCAGACAACAAAATAAATCTGACTCAAACATTGAAATTTGTTTGGGAAGGTTAAAAAAACTTTGTGAGAAAAGGAGAAAATGCTGGTTACCAGCCTACTTGTTTGTTTGGTAAATTTCCTGGTATTCATTCATGACAATGCAATAAAGTCATGGAAAAAATTTAACTTTTTACCAAACGACATAACTTTAGACTGGTTCAAATTGAAAGCATTTGCAGACGACAAAATAAACATGAATGAAAAATTAAAATTTTTTTGGGGAAGGATAGAAAACATTGTGGGAAAAGGAGAAAATGCTGGTTACCAGCATTTTCTCCTTTTCCCACAATGTTTTCTAATGACCTCTTTCTCAGGGTTGTTAAAACTTGGGATTGTGTGGTAAAGGGTTAAGGAACACTGACACCCATACTCTGGACCTAACAACTTCCGAAAAATAAGACTTCACAAGAAACAAAGTTGGATTTTCTTTAATAAGAAGTGGAACGTACACTGAAATTTGTCTACAAAGTCAACCCTTTGCCACACAATCCCAAGTTTTAATGACCCTGATGGAAAGGGTTTTTGAAAACATTGTAGAAAACGAAGAAAATACTAGTAACCAGCATCTTCTTTTCCCACAAGGTTCTCCACCCTATCAAAGACAGAAATCATCATTTGAGCTGCATTTAACTCTTTAAAAACGACAAAAATTTAGACTGGTCCAAATTGAAAGCATTTGCAGACGACAAAATAAATGTAATTGAAAAATTGAAAATTGTTTTGGGTAGGATAGAAAACATTGTGGGAAAAGGAGAAAATGCTGGTTACCAGCATTTTCCCCTTCTCCCACAAGGTTTTCAAAGGACTTCTTTCACAGGGTCATTTAAAGTCGGGATTGTGTGGTAAAGAGTTGATATGTTGTCCGCAAATGCTTTCAATTTGTTTGAGTCAAAAATTTTGTTGTTGGGTCAACTCTTTACCAAACGACAAAATTTTGCACTAGACCAAATTGAAAGCATTTGCAGACAACAAATTAAATGTATCACAAATGATGATTTCTGTCTTTGATATGATAGAAAACATTGTGGGAAAGGGAGAAAATGCTGGTTACCAGCATTTTCTCCTTTTCCCACAATGTTTTCAAAGGCCTTCTCTTTCAAGGTCGTTAAAAGTCGGGATTGTGTGGTAAAGGGTTAAGAGTTAAGAAACCATTTTCCCATAGTTATGAAAGGGCACCTAACGGAAAGAAGGAAAGAAATATACAGGAAAAGAAAGAAAAAAGAGAAAGGGAAACCAAAAATGTGTTTGATCTATTTGTTCCTTCCTTTGTTCTCCTGAAGTTATTATGTAATCAAATGGTTTATGATCACAGTACCAAGAGTATTTATGAAGAATAATTAACCTTTTCTAGCCCCTCAGAGTGCATTTAATAACAATTTCTGTTTCATCTCAATTTAAAACAAATTACATCATACCCCTGTTTTTTTTTTTCCTTTCAAACAAGGCAGTGTTGATAAGAATTAAGGTAAAGATACAAACAAGTTCTTTCTTCATTTTGTCATATTAGATGTGGGTAGTGTTTTGGCAAAAGGGGATTTAATTCATTTCAGAGATGCATTATACCTGGCAAGTCATCATTTGCCTATGGATCTCTAAAATCCACTTGGCCTATGGATCTCTAAAATCCACTTGGCCTATGGATCTCTAAAATCCACTTGGCCTATGGATCTCTAAAATCCACTTGGCCTATGGATCTCTAAAATCCACTTGGCCTCACAATAGACTGAATCATGAGGCAAACTGGTCCTTCGACAAACAGAAAATTGACCAATAGCAAAAAAGGTTTTGACCCAGGTCAGCCTGCGCTGACTGCCCAGGCTGACCTGGGTTGTCAATACTTTTTGCAGATCCATTAAGCCCTTTTTTCACAGAGCATGACTCATGTATTTACATAGAGCAGATGCCTTGAACAGTATTTTTTTTTTTAATATATCCCGAAATTTTTCAATAGCTCATCACCTACAATGCTGTAAGTGAATTCTAAAATAAGCTCAGGTACCATCATTTACTTGTAAACCATTAGAAATTTGGACCAGAATCATTAGTTTCCCGTAGTATTTTTCGTCTGACATTTTCCAACTTTCTATCCAAATATGAATCATTTTTAAACCATGAATGTCTCAACTCTTTACCAAACGACAAAATTTTAGACCAGTCCAAATTGAAAGCTTTTGCAGAGGACAAAATAAATGCAACTCAAAAATTAAGATTTGCTTTGGGAAGAGTAGAAAACCTTGTGGGAAAAGGGAGAAAATGCTGGTTGCCAGCAGTTTCTCTGTTTCTCACAATGTTTTCAAGAGGCTTCTTCCTCAGGGTCGTTAAAAGTCGGGCTTGTGTGGTAAAGGGTTAATAACTAACTACTTTCTCAGATTTCTTCCGTTTCGGATATTCAACAAATTGCCTACTGAGACAATTTACCAAGTACCAGGTCAGTTCACTTATTTATCTACTTTCTCCTACACTATAACACCTATTAACCCTTTACCAAATGACAAAATTTTAGACTGGTACAAATTGAAAGCATTTGCAGACGACAAAATAAATGTGACTCAAGAACTGAAATTTGTTTTTGGAAGGGCAGAAAACATTGTGGGAAAAGGAGAAAATGCTGGTTACCAGCATTTTCTCCTTTTCCCACAATGTTTTCAAAAGGCTTCTTTCTCAGGGTCGTTAAAAGTCGGGATAGTGTGGTAAAGGGTTAACACAGTATTTTTTGTCTGATATTTTCCAACTTTCTTTCCAAATATGAATTATCTTTAAATCATGATTGTCTTACTAACTAATGAACTAACTACTTTCCCAGATTTCTTTTCCGTTTTGGATATTCAACAAATTGCCTACGGAGACAAATTTACCAATTACCAGATGAGCTCTCTCATTTATCCACTTTCTCCTACACTGTAACACCCAATAAAGGTACTGCCAAAAAGAAATCCTTAATTGCCATCATAACTGTTCCAAACATCCTATCAAATTATGATTTATCTACTGAATAAGTAATCATGATTCCTACATAGAATGAGTTATAACTCATATCAAGATAGAATTGATGCATTTTGATAGGTGTAATTTCCTACAGAGTTTTGAATTTCAGGAATGAATCAGTTTGAATATTACTTGTCCTCACAGTAACAGACTATGATTAATCAACAAGGAGCATTCACTCACAATAAATTACCATCTGATCACTTCTCTACCTCTCATATACCAGTTATAAAACTTTTCAAATCATAAGGTTCCAAATGAAATGGAACTTAACTCTTTACAAAACATTCCTAAGTTTTAACCACCCTGAATACAAAAGGTTCTGAAAACATTGTGGGAAAAGGAGAAAATGCTGTTAACCAGCATTTTCTCCTTTTCCCACAATGTTTTCTATGCTTCCACAATTTTTTTAAAATTTTTGAGTCACATTTTTGTTATCGTCTGGAAATGCTTCCTATGTGGATAGATCCAAAATTTTGTCGTTTGGTAAAGAGTTTATCAATCTCAATAAAGTATCTACCTAGGTTAGCCTGTGCAGACCTTGACTGAAACTTTTTGCTATTGGTCAATTTTATGCATGACAAAGGACCAGTCTGCCTCATGATTCAGTTGGTTGTAAGACAAAATTGCATTTATGTATCCTTAATTATATATGATTTGCTAGTATAATGGATCACAGAGAAACATTAGATCCCCTTTCTGCCAGAGCTTCGGTTACCTGTGAGTCCTGCCATTTGTATCAGGCAGAAAAACACTGTCCCTGCCCTGTCTTGCGTATGAAGCAGAAAAACACTGTCCCTGCCCTGTCTTGTGTATCAAGCAGAAAAACACTGTCCCTGCCCTGTCTTGTGTATCAGGCAGAAAGGCACAGTCCCTGCCCTGTCTTGTGTATCAAGCAGAAAAACACTGTCCCTGCCCTGTCTTGTGTATCAAGCAGAAAAACACTGTCCCTGCCCTGTCTTGTGTATCAGGCAGAAAGGCACAGTCCCTGCCCTGTCTTGTGTATCAAGCAGAAAAACACTGTCCCTGCCCTGTCTTGTGTATCAAGCAGAAAAACACTGTCCCTGCCCTGTCTTGTGTATCAGGCAGAAAGGCACTGTCCCTGCCCTGTCTTGTGTATCAAGCAGAAAAACACTGTCCCTGCCCTGACTTGTGTATCAGGCAGAAAAACAATGTCCCTGTCCTGTCTTCTGTATCAGGCAGAAAAGCACTGTCCCTGCCTGTCTTGTGTATCAGGCAGAAAAACAGTCCCTGCCCTGACTTGTGTATCAGGCAGAAAAACACTGTCCCTGCCCTGTCTTGTGTATCAGACAGAATAACACCGCCCTTAACCTTATATCTGTGAGCTCAAATGATTAATAACTGAAATTTGCAAATTAATTTGTTTTGACAATCTTTTTTATAGTGAATCCTATAGTGAACAGACATTTAACTCTTTACCAGACCACAAAGTTTCAGACTTGTCCAAATTGGAGGCATTTGCAGATGACTAAATAAATGTGACCATAAAACTTTTACCTATCTTTTGAATATTAAAAAAATACAGTGAGAAAAGGAGAAAATGCTGGTTACCAGCATTTTCTCCTTTTCCCACAATGTTTTCAAAAGCCTTCTTCTTCGGGGTCACTTTAACTGGGATTGTGTGGTAAAGAGTTAACAGAAATCTAGATCTTATTTCACCATTGAAATATCACAGCTGTTCATGGTTTATAGAGAATGGCATATAAATGCCTTTATGTAAAGTTCACAATGTTAATTTGCATTCAATTGATTGGCCCACTCTAAGAGTAGTTACTAGCCCAAATCCCAGATGGGTTTCCCCTATGTTTCTTTGAACTTGAACCAAACAATCTTCTTAAGTCCGCCATATTTCAAAATTTTGCCTTCTGCTATTCATTTGAAGGCATTCAAATGATCTAGATATGAAAATGTCAAGGAAAAACCAACTGGCTGAAGTCAGACACCAGATGGTGAGTGATCATGACAGCTTCCACTGAGCACCTGATGAGCTGACAAGAGCACTGCACGTTGGTGCCAATGCTCAACTGCAATTGCTTGATTTTCAGTGAAAAATCTAAGTTGAAAAAGGGGGATAACTGTGCCAAAAATAGTTTGATGGTTATCTACCTTTATTGTATGGATTCCTCTTTTGATAGTTTACAGCATTTGCTAGTTAATTGTGAAAATCTTCGGTAATAACAGAGGTATTTATAATATGTGTAAGTTTTTTTAAAAATGTAAGTCAAAAAAGGGGCATTACTGTGTCCAAAATATTATGATGGTTGTCTCTCCCTGTTGTATAGGTTCCCCTTTTAATACTTAACCCTTTACCAAACAACAAATTTTAGACTGGTCCAAATTCAAAAAGTTTGCAGAAGACAATTTTAAATTTGATGAAAATGACAGAAAGTTCTCCAAAAGGGTAGAAAACACTGTGAGAAAAGGAGAAATTGCTATTACGAGCAATATCTCCTTTTCCCACAGTGTTTTCAAAGGACTTGTACTGCAGACAAGTGAAAACCAGGGCTTGTTTGGGAAAGGGTTAAGAACTAGACAAATAAACTAAATACCTTCAGCAATAACAGAGATACTATAAAATATCCAAGTTTTTGCATGATAATGCATACAATGATGCAGACGACGCTATAGGGCTATGACAATAACTCTTCCAGAAGTCCATTCTTGAATCTTCTATAATGATACATTCTCACTAAAAGCAGGCTTGAAAGTTGTTCATTGCATTCATTACTCACTCAAAGAATTAAACGCATTACATTAACGCTTTACCATACAATCCCGACTTTTCACGATCTTGAGAAAGAAGCCTTCTGAAAACATTGTGGGAAAAGGAGAAAATGCTGGTAACCAGCATTTTCTCCTTTTCCCACAATGTTTTCTAGCTTCCACAAAACAAATTTCAGTTTTTTAGTTACATTTATTTTGTCGTCTGCAAATGCTTTCAATTTGGACCAGTATAAAAGCGTGTAGTTTGGTAAAGAGTTAACTCTAGATTTTTCATTTATGACTTGTAGCAGAACAGTTTTGTGGCAAAATACAAATTGCTTGTAATGAAGTGATGAGCATTTTCTCAGCTGCAATGGCACATTTCTCCAGTAACCTTAATTCAAGCCGACAATCACTATTTTAGGGGGATGTTTTCAAATCTGTCTGCTGCTAATTTGTTTCATAAGGTAATCATTTAACTCTTTACCCAAGGACAAAATTTTGGACTGAACCAAATTGAAAGCATTTGCAGACAACAAGTTAAAATGGTGATTTCTGCCTTTGAAAGGATAGGAAACGGTCAAGGTCATTAAACATGTGATTGTGTGGTAAAGGGTTAACCCTTTACCACATTATACTGAGTTTTAACGACTTTGACAAAGAAGGCCTTAGAAAATATTGTGGGAAAAAAGGAAAAATGCTGGTATCCAGTATTTTCTCATTTACCCACAATATTTCTTTCCCTTGAAAAGAAGAATTTCTGTTTTTGAGTCATGTTTAATTTATCATCTGCAAATGCTTCCAATTTGGGAAAGTCCAATACTTTTGATGTCGGGTAAAGAGTGAATCAAATAAAAGTGAGGCACTAACCTATGATTGTCTGAGACTCCACCTTCCTGTTTTGGTCCCGGCACCATCCCAGGGTGTGGCATGCCCGGGTGTACACCATGTGGAAATAGACCATGGGGATATCGACCCGTGGATGTGATAAATGAGGGTGGGTAAGGCCCACCTAAGGCACCGGTGGTGATAGGGTAACCTGGAGGTCGCTGCCTGAAAGTAGAGAACAAAAAGTACTGTGAAGGTGGATATATATGCATATTGAAAAAACTGTGAATTACCAATTACGCAAATTTTGCGTAGGGAAATGTTTGCGAATTCAAGACACTCATTATTTGTTGGTATACTTGTGGTATAATACGTGAACAGAAAAGGTTGTGAATTTTTCAAATTTGCAAAATCAAAAAAACATCGAAAAAAGTTTCACTGTACAGTATAGTAGCATAGTTTAGCCCTGTACCACACAATCCCAACTTTTAACAACCCCCAGAAAGAAGTCTTTTGAAAATGTTGTGGGAAAAGGAGAAAATACGGGTAACCATTTTCTCCTTTTCCCACAATGTTTTCTATCCTTCCCAATACAAATTCTGACTTTTGAGTCATATTTACTTTGTCATCTGCAAATGCTTTCAGTATGGACTAGTTTGAAATTTTGATGTGTAGTCGAGACTTAACTCTTTATCAAACAACATTTTCGAATGGACCAAATTGAAAGCCTTTGCAGATGACAAATGTTGCTAAAACAATTATTTCTTTTTTGATAGGGTAGAAAACATTGTGGGAAAAAGAGAAAATGCTGGTTACCGGCATTTTCTCCTTTTCTCACAATATTTTTAAAAAACTTTTCTTTCAGGGTTGTTAAAAGTCGGGATTGTGCGTTAAAGGGTTAACTCTCTAACAAACAACAAGATTTTTAAGATTTGTCCAAATTGAAAGCATTTGCAGACAACAAAAAAATGTGACTAAAATTTTGAAATGTGATTTTGGAATAATAGAAAACATTGTATGAAAAGGAGAGAATGCCAGTTACCAGCATTTTCTCCTTTTTCGACAATGTTTTCAAAAGCTTTCTTTCTCGGGGTGAAAATAAGTCCAGCTAGTGTAGTCAAAGGTTAACCAGGTTACCAAGAGGAGATGACTTTTATCATCTTGCATCTGACCACTTATGTAAACATTGTGACAAAAGAAGAAATACTGAAGATACTGTACAAAATAATTATAAACAAGCACTGCATGCAGCTGCCAAACCTTGGCTAAAGTTACTTTTTTGGTGAAAAAAGGGGCACAACAAAATCAAAAACATATTGAAGGTTGCCTGCCCATTTGGTAAAGGTTCCCCTATTTCATAGCTTAAAACTAGCAAGAGTTTTAAAGGTACATCTATACTTGTTTTCAACCAGTTTTTGACCCATTTCATCTTTATTTTATAAAATTATAATCATTCTTGTATCTTCACGCCAAATGTTGCCCCTGATGGCTGCAAGGTTGCAGAGTTTACGACAAATAGAAAATGCATGTCATTTTTTGGCAGCCTTCAAAGAAATCAATGTTGTCATTTCCGGTTTTAAATGAGGACAAATCCCTAGAGTTTCTCTTTTCCTCACACCATATTTTGGTAATTTATTTACGTTCAAGCAGCTGACCAAAGTCTAAGCCATTCTACACACTTTCAAGTTTTTGCAGCGTTTTTTCCATCTGGCTGTAAGGATGTATCTTTAATAACATCAATGATGGCAGCCATATCAGGTATTGTCAAACATTTTGCACAACTACAGGGCAATGACAAAATCTCGATGCTTTCTTCTTGACAACAGAGCCAAAAAACTGATGGGAGGGGACAGCTCTCAACTCCACTTGAAAAAAGATACTAAGCTTTCTCTCATCAATCTATTAATGTCGAGTACCTTCATTCCATCTTTCAAAACAAAAAAAAAATACATCATAAAATATAATACAGTAGTTAATTGCTATCACTGCACATCTTTTTCTTTTAACCCTTTACCGTACAATGCCGCCTTTTAACGCGCCTGGGAAAGAAGCCTTTTAAAAACATTGTGGGAAAAGGAGAAAATGCTGGTAACCAGCATTTTCTCCTTTTCCCACAATGTTTTGTACTCTATCAAAGAAAAATTGCACCATTTGAGCCACGCTGAAATTATCGTCTGTAAATGTTTTCAGTTTGAACAAGGCTAAAATTTTGTCGTCTGGTAAAGGGTTAACACTTAGAGCGCTGAATTTATGAAATAAACCATTTCAGTGAAGAAAAACATCCGAAATATTGTCACTTCAAGGTTGTTTTAGCCAGAAGGTGTATTGAAGTAGCTGACAGTGAAGTTCAAAGATCAGACTGCACGTTTTGTGCAGTCTGATCTTGATCTACATTGTCAGCAAAAACAAGTTAAGTTGGTTCCAGCACATTAAGGGTTAATAACATTTTGCAAAAAGTCTAAAGACGACTTTGTCACTTAATCTTTAACCCTTTACCACACAATCCGGAGTTTTGATAACCCTGAAGAAACGGCCTTTTGAAAACCTTGTGGGAAAAGACGAAAATGCTGGTTACCAGCATTTTCTCCTTTTCCCCAAGATTTCCTACACTTTCAAACACAAGTACCTTCATTTCAATTAACTTCAATATGTCATCTGCAAATGCTTTAAATTCGGATTAGCCTAAAATTTTGTCATTTGGTAAAGGTTTAACTCTTTACCAAATGACAAAATTTTAGACTGGTCCAAATTGAAAGCATTTGCAGACGACAACACAAAGTTGGCCCAAATGAGGAAATTTCTCTCTGATAGAGTAGAAAACATTGTGGGAAATGGAGAAAATGCTGGTTACAAGCATTTTCTCCATTTCCCACAATGTTTTCAAAAGGGGTCTTCCTCAGGGCCATTGAAAGTCGGGATTGTGTGGTAAAGGGTTAAGCATTTTCCTTTTAACACTTTTCCTCCTGCCAACAAGTTGTTTTTTTATCTAGAAGGAGCCTACTTCCAAAAACAGTGTGGCAGACAGAGAAAGTGCTCATAACAGAAAATACTTTTAACATATGAATATTCACGATAAATGCAAAGGAACAAATTGCATCTACCTTTTATATTAATATTTAACTCTTTAACCCTTTACCGCACAATGTCACCTTTTAACGACCCTGGGAAAGAAGCCTTTTGAAAACATTGTGGGAAAAGGAGAATTTAATGCTGGTAAACAGTATTTTCTCCTTTTCCCACAATCTTTTCAACCCTATCAAAGAAAACTTGCGCCATTTAAGCCACACTGAAATTGTTGTCTGCAAATGCTTTCAATTTGGACAAGGTTAAAATTTTGTTGTCTGGTAAAGGGTTACCACACAATCCCGACTTTTAATGACCCTGAGAAAGAAGCCTTTTGAAAACATTGTGGTAACCAGCATTTTCTCCTTTTCCAACAATGTTTTCTAGCCTTCCCAAAACAAATTTCAATTTTTGAGTTACATTTATTTTGTTGTCTGCAAGTGCTTTCAATTTGGACTGGTCTAAAACTTTGTTGTTTGGTAAAGAGTTAAAAAGGATTCTTTTAAATTTGCATGGATGCCATCATTATTCAAATATTTTCATAATAATCTATTATTATATCACAATTTCCTGGTCTTTTTTTCCATGAAGTTCACATTCTTTTTATATTTCATAGTCACTTCTATAAACAGTCACATTTGTGGCAAAATTCATCCGGGGGAGGGGGAGAGACATAGCGTATGGTCACATGTTTATATTTCAAAGGATCCAAACATCATAAAGGTAATATTTATTACAGTGCAAGTAATTTGTAAAACAGACCACACACTTACAATGGAAATGTCATTAAAGGCCCAATTAGTGTCAAAAAAAAAAACAATGCAGGTGTTAAAATGCACTGAAATTCATATCATATCAAAAGTATGGAAAACAAATATGAAGATAACAATCTGTTATTTTACACCTAGTCCAAGTGTTTAGTTCCTGGCAGAAAAATAAATTTTGAAATCAGGCATGAAGTAAACAAAACACAGAGTAACCTGGCAACTTTTAACCTAGTTTTGGAATTCATTCTTTCATTATTTGAGGCACCTAAAATTAATTTGTCGTGGGCAAATGCTTTCAATTAGGACTAGTCTAAAATTTAGTAATTTGGTAAAAGAGTTCAGCATTTCAAAAAAAAGAGAGAGAAAGAACAGTTTGTTACAAAAGCATGATCCAATAGCACCCAAACCCCCCCCCCCATGTCAGTGCTGTCAGTTATATTTCAATCTTCTGCCAGTGTCATCTTCACAAAAAAAAGTAACCCATTACCATATAAGTTATTTTTAGACATGCCAAAAATTTTTACAAATATCAAAAAAGGACTGACATCAATTTTGAAGATGCACATTTTTTTTTTAACTTGAAATAAACACAATGGGAAGAGAAATCAAAGTTTGCTAGGAAGAACCAATCAGTTCAAATTTTATCTCATGGCGACCTTGGTCTTGACCTTGATCCAGAGCTGACACCAAAAAAACACAATGGTACAATTTTGTGCAGCATCTACTCAATTTCTTTTTTTACCTTTTGCCCATTTACTTTTAGATACCTTTTAGATACCGACATATCACCTGCATGTTGCTATTTCAGTCGTGCTATGAACAAGATTAGAGATACATTTTGGGGAAAAAACTGCACTCCTTTTTGCCTAGGGTTTTCACAAAAAAATCAACACTTTCAAACAATGTTTTCAAAACTGTCCTTCTACCTCTGCCAAACCAAATGGCTCATCTAAGAGTTCAGAAATAGAATTGTATTCAGAAAGGTAATCTCTTTAAACCTTTCCCAAACGACAAATTTTGGACTGGTCCAAATTGAAAGAGTTTGCAGACGACAATTTTAAATTTGATAAAAATGGCAGAAAGTTATCAAAAAGGGTAGAAAACACTGTGGGAAAAGGAGAAATTGCTCATTACGAGCAATTTCTCCTTTTCCCACAGTGTTTTCAAAAGACTTGTACTGCAGACACGTGAAAACCAGGGCTTGTTTGGGAAAGGGTTAACTCTTTACCAAACAACAAAATTTCAAACTCGTCCAAATTGAAAGCATCTGCAGACGACAAATTAAAAGTGACTGAAAAATTGTAATTTGGTTTGGGAAGGGTAGAAAACATTGTGGGAAAAGGAGAAAATGCTGGTTACCAGCATTTTCTCCTTTTCCCACAATGTTTTCAAAAGGCTTCTTTCTCAGGGACGTTAAAAGTTGGGATTGTGTGGTAAAGGGTTAACTGCTGCTTTTAGCAAATACTACATGTGAAGCCTAGGATGGTTAACTCTTTACCACACAATAAAATTTCAGACCAGTCCAAACTGAAAGCGTTCGCAGATAAAAAAGAAAAATGGAGCACAAACGACAGCAATTCTGTCTTAAAAATCATTAAAAACATTGTGGAAAAAGAAGGAAATGCTGGTTACCAGCATTTTCTTTTTTTTCCCCACAATGTTTTCAAAAGCCTTTCTCTTTGGGGTTGTTAAAACTCAGGATTGTGTGGTAAAGAGTTAAAGAGTTAAAAACTTTTATCAAATATAATTCATCAACTGCACTTACAACAAAAGCCAATTAAAACAAAAAAATGTTTAACAAGGCAGGAGGACAAGTAATTCTTTAATGGCATGAAAAATTACCAACAAATCTGCCAAACTTTCACCATTATTTAATTATAATGTGTACCATAAAGGCCATTTCAACACTTTACCAAACAACAAAAATTTAGACTGGTCCAAATTGAAACCATTTGCAGACGACAAAATTAATGCGACTCAAAAATTGAAATTTGTTTTGGGAAGGGTAGAAAACATTGTTGGAAAAGGAGAAAATGCTGGTTACCAGCATTTTCTCCTTTTCCCACAATGTTTTCAAAAGGCTTCTTTCTCCAAGTCGTGAAAACCAGCGATTGTTTGGTAAAGGATTAACCTTACCACGCAGTCCCAAGGAAGAAGGTGCTCAAAACAGTGTAGGACAGTGAGAAAATGCTGGTAACCAGCATTTTCCCCTTTTCCCACAATGTTTTCTACCTGTCCCATAACAAAGTCCAATTTCTGAGTCACATTTATTTTGTCGTCTGCAAATGCTTTCAATTTCAAAAAGTCTTGAAATTTTGTTATCGGGAAAAGGGTTAAAAATGTCACTATTGCACTGGTTGAATTATCTTGTGGATTATGGGCCTTCTAGTGCTGATCTACAATGTTGGCAAAACAACCAAATGTGATTCTCTGCAACTTCTGGATAACAGCCCTTTCATCGTACATAAAATTAATACTGTAACTCAATTTTGAGTCAAATGTTTAAAAATCCAGACCGGAAAAAAAAAAAATACAAATAAGCCATGCTCTGGCAAAAGGGGGCTTAATGCATCTCCATAGTGCATAATATCAAACAAGCTATCACATAATTATGGATCAATTAAAAGTCACTTCTTTTGAAAACAGACTTAATCATGATGTAGACTGTTCCGTGAACATACAGAAAATTGACCAACAGTGAAAAGTTTCCACCTAGGTCAGCCTGCACTGACTGCGCAGGGTGACATGGGGCGATACTTTTCGCAGATGCATTAAGCCTCTTTTTCCACAGAGTATGACTCGAATCATTTCTCTTTGAAACACATACAGCTATTAACCCTTTACCACACAATCCCGACTTTTAACGACCTTAGGAAGAAGCCTTTTGAAAACATTGTGGGAAAAGGAGAAAATGCTGGAAACCAGCATTTTCTCCTTTTCCCACAATGTTTTCTACTCATCTCAAATCAAATTTCAATTTTTGTGTCACGTTTATTTTGTTGTCTGCAAATGATTTTAATTTGGACTGGTCCAAAATTTTTGTCGTGTGGTAAAGAGTTCAACCTTAAACCGCCAAATAGATACAACCAACATTCTCGTCTGGATACGAGACAGAATTAACTCTTTACCAAACAACAAAATTTTAGACAGGTCCAAATTGAAAGCATTTGCAGACGACAAATTAAATGTAGCTCAATTAATGATTCTTGTCTATGACAGGGTAGCAAACATAGTGGGAAAAGGAGAAAATGCTGGTTACCTGCACAAAATATGCAGTCTGATCTTGATCTACAGTAGCCACAACTGCAAAGTTCTATAGTTGTTCTATTTTGTCATCTGGTAAAAATTTAACTCTTTACCACACAATCCCGACTTTAAACGACCCTGAGAAAGAAGCCTTTTGAAAACATTGTGGGAAAAGGAGAAAATGCTGGTGACCAGCATTTTCTCCTTTTCCCACAGTGTTTTTTGCCCTTCCCATAACAAACTTCCATTTTCCGGTAACATTTATTTTGTCGTCTGCAAATGCTTTCAATTTAGACCAGTCTAAAATTTTGTCGTTTGGTAAAGGGTTAAGGGTTCTGGAAATACTAACAAGCTGTTACTAATAGTGCATCTATAAACAATGCTTTTGTTTAATATCTTAACCCTTGTAACATTGACCCCCAAAGCTAGATGCCTATGCGCACATTGTAGATACAGATCAGACTGAACAGGATGATTTTGGATCCACAATGCCCCTTTCCTTACCAGATATTCCGACATAAACGGTCATAAAAATTACATCATTTGCACATGAATAGTACTGATTGAGAACAATGCCGATATCGATAGGACAACAAGACTTTAACCCTTGGTCTCCCAAGTGCGACTTAAAATCCTTTCGCAGACAATATAGATCAAATCAGACTGCACAGAACATGCACTCCGATCTCAGATCTACACTGTCCAATAAGAAGATATTTTTCCTTCATAAAAATGCCTTTAAAATAGCAAAATCTGGGTTTTTGACTATCGGCCTGAAGGTTTCATTTCACTTATTAACTCTTTACAACAACAACACCATCTTGGGTTTTAACGACCCTGAAAAGGAAGCCTTTTGAAAACATAGTGGGAAAAGGAGAAAATGCTGGTAACCAGCATTTTCTCCTTTTCCCACGATGTTTTCTAACCTTCCCACAACAAAATTTTAATTTCTGGGTCACATTTCTTTTGTCGTCTGCAACTGCTTTCAATTTGGACCAGTCTAAAATTTTGTTGTTTGGTAAAGAGTTAAGCAAGTTAAGAGTAACAATGAGCTTATAACGAAGAGATGGAAGTGTACATGCCTAACATTTATCATCATTCGAATGTTTTACGGTTTAATTTAAAGTAATTATTAAGATAAACTTGTAAATAATGATATATCAGTTTTGGGGTAAGGCGTCTACAGGGGGAATGAAACAACAATATAATATTATGTAAATGATTTTGTAACTGATTGAATGAGTATACAACAAACCCCCCCTCCTACTTTTTTTATGAGATCGGTTTTTATAATGCATGCCTGCCTGCCGATGTTGACACTTTTATGACTTTGCCAGAAACCGGAATAAACCCTGATGATGGTATCAAGTTTACGCTTTTTTTTCTCTCGCTCACTGTCTGGCATAAACCGTTGTGTATGTCAAAATTTACTGTAAGCTAATTTATCCATTTTGAAAGCCCATCATGTTCTTAGTTGCAACTGCAGTCTGGATGGACTAAGATCAGACTCAAAATAACAAGACATTTGATCTTAGAGCTACATTATCTGTTTTCATTTAAGAAATTTCAATAAAACAGCCTTGAAATAGCATTACAAGTCTTGATTGAATTGTGTTTTATGCCGATTTCAATATTATTTCAGTTATACCTTCTACACCTCTCGTATTCATGCAAGTCTTGAGGTTCACCAGTACTGAGGTTGGGGCTCTGAAGCATCCTGCCAATAAACCCAGCAAAAAACCCAGTGCTTCCAATGAGGCTTGAACCTGGGACCTCCTAGTTACAAATCCTACACTTTACCACAGAGCCACACAACACCCAAATAAGTCTAATGTTACAAATAACAAACCTTCCGTTCAGGTCTTATAATTATGCACTTCGGCAAAAGGCCTTTGGACCAGAAAAGGAGTTAGGAAATTACGCCCTGAGCAGTTTCAATTAATATTAAGTTAACTCTTTCAAAAGGACACAATTTTAGGCTGGTCCAAATTCAAAGCATTTGCAGACAACAAATAAAATGATACTCAAACAATGGGAAAAGGTAGAAAAGATTGTGGGAAAAGGAGAAAATGCTGGTTACCAGCATTTTCTCCTTTTCCCACAATGCTTTAACCCTTTACCACACAATCCCGAGTTTTAACGACCCTGAGGAAGAAGCCTTTTGAGAACGTGGGAAAAGGAGAAAATGCTGGTGACCAGCATTTTCTCCTTTTTCCGAAATGTTTTCTGCCCTATAAAGACAAATTCCATCATTTTAAATACATTTAAATTGTTGCCTGCATGTGCTTTCAATTTGGACAAGTCTAGATTTTGTCATGTGGTAAAGGGTTAACCCTTTACCGCACAATGCCGCCTTTTGATGCCCCTGGGGAAGAAGCCTTTTGAAAACATTGTGGGAAAAGGAGAAAATGCTGGTAACCAGCATTTTCTCCTTTTCCCACAATGTTTTCTACCCTATCAAAGGAGAATTGCACCATTTGAGCCACACTGAAGTTGTCGTCTGCAAATGCTTTCAATTTGGACAAGGCTAAAATTTTGTCGTCTGGTAAAGGGTTAAAAGGCCTTTTTACCCCAGAACTGTGTGGAAAGGGTTAAGGGAATGTGTATAAAAAAGAACAAAATATATAGAACAATAAAAAATCCAGACATCAAAATACCGTGACAAATGAAGATATTGCTAAGAAAATCGATTCTTCATTCGACATCATGCTTTCAAAAAACTGTAATTTACAGATGCAACAAGACTTGACTACATACATGGAGGAAAGGAGCCACTAAGCCTTTATATCATCTATGATAAAATGATTGTAAAAAGCAGCTTGTTTCATCTAGTTGATTACTCTGCAAACAAGATATAAATCTGGACCGTGTCACACAAGTTTTTTTCGAAATAAATAATTACCCTCTTTCGTACATTACCATGCAAATATCTCTTGTTAGGCCACAATCGTTGACACTTTTTTTTTTCAAAACCCGCTGGGCAAAAAAATAATTGCATGTCACACGCATGTGCTTCCTTTTTCTTTTTTTCTTGATATTCCATTCAAAAGAAAAGACATTTTCCTTTTCCTCAAATTTCACTAGTTTGTGGTACGTCTAAAAAATAACCCGTTATGTTAATGTGTTAACCCTTTACCACACAATCCTGGGTTTTAATGACTGATAAGAAAAAGCCTTTTGAAAACATTGTAACCAGCATTTTCTTTCTTACCCTTTCAAAAATAAATTTCATAATTTGTGCGATATTCAATCTGTGGTCTGCAAATACTTTTCATGTGGACCTGAGTCTAAAACTCTGTCATATGGTAAACGGTAAAACCCTAAAAACTCAAAAGATAACAAGAGCACTGCAAGCTGATGCCAACGCTCGGCTGCAGGCGCTTGATTTGCAGTGAAAATTTTGTTGAAAAAGGGTCAAAAGTGCTTTGATGGTTCCCTACCCTTGTTGTATAGGTTCCCCTTTTGATAGTTAACACCTTGTCCCAGTTTGAAGTAAATAATTATCTTCAGTAATACCGTAATAGAGATACATGTATCATAAAATGCCAAAAGTTTTTTGCATTATGACAATACAGACAGAAAACAACAGAGCCACTGCAGTAACTCCATGTTCTCTTCGAAACCAGCCGAGCTAAAAAATATGTGTCTATGTCTATGTCTATTTACCAGAAAACAGAATTTTAAACTAGTCCATACCCAGAGCATTTGTATACAATAATATGAATGTAGGTGAAATGATTGATTTTTTATTTAAAATTTTTGAAAACATGGTTGGAAAAGGATAAAATGCTGGTTACCAAAATCTTCTCCTTTTCACAAAATGTTTTCAAAAGCTTTCTTTTTCAGGGCATAAAAAAATGGGACTGGTCTTTCACCACTCAATCCTGACTCTTAACAACCCTGAGAAACAAACCTTTCAGAATTTCAAAGACATTGTGGGAAAAGGAGAAAATGCCAATAACCAGCATTTTCTCTTTTCCCTGCAATGGTCCCTAACCTTTCAGACACAAATACAATCATTTCAGTCACATTTATTTTGTCGTCTGCAAAAGCTTTGAATACTGACTAGTCCAAATTTTTGTTCTCTGGTAAAGGGTAAACTGACTAGTTAATTAACCCTTTCCAGAACAAGGGGTCCTACATGGCTGAGTGGTACAGTGTTGGACTCAAACCTGAAGGTCCCAGGTTCAAGATCACTGAATCCACTGGGTTTTACAGGAAAGTGTCCTGGGGCAATATACTTCAGAGCCCTAACCTAGCGCTGGTGAAACCCAGGAAATACATGAATGTGTGAGCTGGCGCCGTGATATGACTGAAACAGTGTTGAAAGATGCACCAGTCAATCAATCTTTCCCGAAAAACAAAGGTTAGACTCTTTCAAGTTCAAAACATCTTGAGACAAATGCAAATTTGGTACAAATAAGCTCATTTTTGCACTCTGGTAGGGTAAAAATAATTTTTGGAAAAGGAGAAAATCCTGGTTACCAGCATTATTCTCCCTTTCCCATAACGTTTTCATTTTTGCACTCTGGTAGGGTAAAAATAATCTTTGGAAAAGGAGAGAATCCTGGTTACCAGCATATTCTCCTTTTCCCATAACGTTTTCAAAAGCCTTCTTTCCCAGCGTCAAGAAGACCTGGAATTCTGTGGTGAGAGGTCTAAGCAAAATCAACTGTTGCTTTCGTGGAAAATGTACATCAAAAATGGACTGCACGAGGGTGCCTGCTGGAATATTCTAGCCTTGAGAGCCGTACTGAAATTGCACTATCTAACCCTTTATCGGACGACAAAATTTTAGCCTGGTCCAAATTGAAAGCATTTGCAGACGACAATTTCAGTGCAGCTCAAATGGTGCAATTTTTCTTTGATAGGGTAGAAAACATTGTGGGAAAAGGAGAAAATGCTGGTTACCAGCATTTTCTCCTTTTCTCATGATGTTTTCAAAAGGCTTCTTTTCCAGGGGCGATGAAAGGTGGCATTGTGCGGTAAAGGGTTAACCGTCTACCATACAATCCCGAGTTTTAACGACCCTTAAAAGGAAGCCTTTTGAAAACATTGTGGGAAAATGAGATAAGAGGGCCATGATGGCCCTGGAGTCACTCACCTGAGCCTTTTGACCAGGCACAACCAATTTCCAACATCTTGTGAGATATATGTATTACCAAACAATAAAATTTTAAACTCATCAGTCTGAACCTTCTGCATAAAACAAATAATATGTGGATCAAGCTGTGGGATTGGTCTCTCAAAGGGGTAGAAAACATTGTGAAAAAGGGAAAAAATGCTGGATACCAGCATTTTCTCATTTTCAAACAGTGTTTTCAAAAGGCTTCTTTCTGAGAGTCATTCGTACACTAGGTTTTTCTAAGTTTTGACCTAGTGACCTAGTTTTTCAGCCAACATGACACATTTTCAAACTGGTCCAAGATATCATCAGGACAAACATTCTTACCAAATTTCAAGAGTATTAGACTGAAAATGTGGCCTCTACAGCATACACAAGGTTTTTCTAAGATCTGACCTAGTGACCTAGATTTTGACCCAACATGACCCATTTTCAAACTCATCCAAGATATTACCAAGGCAAACATTCTGAGCAACTTTAAAAGAGTACTGAACAAAAAATGTGGCCACAACAGCATACACATGGTTTTTCTAAGATTTGACCAGGTGACCTAGTTTTTGACCCGACATGACTCAATTTCAAATTCTACTGAGATATCATCGAGACAAACATTCTGACCAACTTTCAAGAGTATTAGACAGAAAATGTGGCTTCTGGAGCTTACACAAGGTTTTCCTAAGATTTGACCTAGTGACCTAGTTTTTCACCCAACATGACCCAATTTCAAACTAGTCAGAGATATATTATCAAGGCAAACATTCTGACCAACTTTCAAGAGTACTGGACAGAAAATATGGCCTCTAGAGCATACACAACGTTTTTCTTAGATTTGACCTGGTGACCTAGTTTTTGACCCAACATGGCACATTTTCGTACTATTTCAAGATATAATCAAGACAAACATTCTGACCATTTTTCAAGAGTATTGGACTGAAAATGTGGCCTCTATAGTGTACAAAAGATTTTTCTAAGATTTAACCTAGTGACCTAGTTTTTGACCCCACACGACCCAATTTCAAACTTGTCCGAGATTTTATCAAGACAAACATTCTGACCAAATTTCACAAGTATCTGACTGAAAATGTGGCCTCTAGAGCGTACACAAGGTTTTTCTAAGATTTGACCTAGTGACCTAGTTTTTGACCCCACATGACCCAATTTCGAACTCATCTGAGATTTTATCAAGACAAACATTTTGACCAAGTTTCCCAAGTATCTGACTGAAAATGTTGCCTTTAGAGTGTACACAAGGTTTTACTAAGATTTGACCTAGTGACCTAGTTTTTCAGCCCACATGACCCAATTTCGAACTCGTCCGAGATTTTATCAAGACAAAGATTCTGACCAAGTTCCATGAGGATCGGACTGAAAATGTGGCCTCTAGAGCGTACACAAGGTTTTTCTAAGATTTGAAGTAGTAACCTAGTTTTTGACCCCACATGACCCAATTTCGAACTTGTGCGAGATTTTATCAAGACAAACATTCTGACCAAATTTCACAAGCATCTGACTGAAAATGTGGCCTCTAGAGAGTACACAAGGTTTTTTGAAGATTTGACCTAGTGACCTAGTTTTTGACCCCACATGACCCAATTTCGAACTCGTACAAGAGTTTATCAAGACAAACATTCTGACCAAATTTCACAAGTATCTGACTGAAAATGTGGCCTCTAGAGCGTACACAAGGTTTTTCTAAGATTTGACCTAGTGACCTAGTTTTTGACCCCACATGACCCAATTTCGAACTCGTCCGAGATTTTATCAAGACAAACATTCTGACCAAGTTTCATGAAGATCGGACTGAAAATGTGGCCTCTAGAGCGTACACAAGGTAAAAAGTTGACGACAGACGACGCACGACGGACACAGCACGATCACAATAGCTCACCATGAGCACTTCGTGCTCAGGTGAGCTAAAAATGCTGGTAACCAGCATTTTCTCCTTTTCCCACAATGTTTCTCCCCTTTTAAAAGACAAATTTAGGAATTTGAACCACACTTTATTTGTCGTCTGCAACTGCTTTTAAATTTAGGCAAGTCTAAAATTTTGTGGTGTGGTAAAGAGTTAACTCTTTACCATACAACAAAATTCTAGACCTGTCCAAATTGAAAGCATTTGCAGATGACAAATTCATTGTTCTTCAAATGATAACTTGCCTTTGATTGGGTAGAAAACATTTTCTCCTTTTCCCACAATGTTTTCTGCCCTTTCAAAGGACAAATTTCGGTATTTGAACCACATTTTATTTGTCGTCTGCAACTGCTTTGAATTTGAATTAGAAAACATTTTGGGAAAAGGACAAAATGCTGGTTTACAGCATTTTCTTCTTTTCCCACTATGTTTTTTCAATAGGCTTTCCCAAGGGTTGTTAAAACTCAGGATTGCATGGTGAAGAGTAAGGTCTTTTTCCTGATTGTAAATGTCAAGAGTTTTTTGTTTTAAATGCCACAAGGCTTTAAAAAGATAAATCCTTTGCAATCTATCTGTACAGAGCTTCCTGTTGAGTTTTATCATCAAATTTTTCCTTTTAACCCTTTCCCAAATGATGAATTTTGGACTGGTCCAAATTGAAAGAGTTTGCAGACGACAATTTTAAATTTGATGAAAATGGCAGAAAGTTCCCAAAAAGTGTAGAAAACACTGTGGGAAAAGGAGAAATTGCTCGTTACGAGCAATTTCTCCTTTTCCCACAGTGTTTTCAAAAGACTTGTACTGCAGACACGTAAAAACCAGGGCTTGTTTGGGAAAGGGTTAACCCTTTACCTTACAACAAAAATGTAGACTTGTCCAAACTGAAGGCATAATGCAAACGAAAATTAAATGTATATGTCAGAGGTAGGGTAGTAAACATTGTGCCAAAGGGACAAGGTGCTTGTTACCAACATTTTTTTCCTTTTCTCAAAATGTTTTCAAAGGATTCGTTCTTGAGGTTGTTAAAACTCGCAGATGTATAATACAGGGAGGGCTAAATCTATTCCGGACAACACCATTCTAGATTTTGTCCATTTAGTGGCTAAAACCAGACCCCCAAATTAAGTGTGGCAAACACCAAGGACTTTTCTCTCATTTGATACAAAACACTGTGGGAAAAGGACAAAATTCTGCCGACCGGCATTTTCTTCTTTTCCCATGATCAAAATCCTTCTTCCTCAAAGTCCAAATACACAAGAATGATTAGTGAAGAGTTAAAGATTTAACCCTTTACCACACAATCCTGAGTTTTAACAACCCTAATGAAGAAGCCTTTTGAAAACAATGTGGGAAAAGGAGAAAATGCTGGTCAACTGCATTTTCTCCTTTTCCCACAATGTTTTCTACCCTAACGAAGACAAATTCTATCATTTGAACCACATTTTAATTGTCGCCTGCAAATGCTTTCAATTTGGGCAAGTCTAAATTTTTATGATGTAAAGATTTAAAGAGGTTAAAAACTGATATTCAGTGACCCTGGTGTCTCCACAATTGATCACTGCCGGAGCCCCTGACGGTAGAAGTGTCTTCGACTTGTTTTATCTCCACGCCTAGTATTGTTTGATGTCCCTGTGGGTCAAGGTATCAAGGGTAAGAGCACACCATCAGTCAAGATATGACTGAAATACTGCTCAAAATTGGCATTCAAAGATACCATCAAGTCAAATCTATTTAACTCTTTACCACACAAGCCCGACTTTTAACAAACCTGACAAAGAAAGCTTTTGAAAACATTGTGGGAAAAGGAGAAAATGCTGGTAACCAGCATTTTCTCCTTTTCCCACAATGTTTTCTACCCTTCCCAACACAAATTACAATTTTTGAGTCACATTCATTTCGTAGTCTGCAAACGCTTTCAGTTTGGACAAGCCTAAAATTTTGTAGTTTTGTAAAGGGTTAAAGTATAGGGCAAAACATTTTGGCCCATATTCACCAACCATTCTTAAGAACATTCTTAGTCTTATTCTCTAAGATTTTCTAAATTTGAAAGTAACACAACTTTTGATTGGCTAAACCATTTGGTTTAGCCAATCAAAAGTTGTGTTACTTTCAAATTAAGGAAATACTGGAGAAGAAGACTGAGAATATTCTTATGAATGGTCGGTGAAAACAGACCTTGGGGACGTATTCACCAACCATTCCTAAGAATATTTTTAGTCTAATAATAGATTTCGAAAGTGACACAACTACTGGTTGGCTAAACCAAATGGTTTAGCCAATCAGAACTTGTGTTACTTTTAAATTTAGAAAATTCTTGAGAACAAGACCATGAATGTTTTAACCCTTTACCGCACAATGCAGCCTTTTAACAACCCTGGGAAGGAAACCTTTTGAAAACATTGTGGGAAAAGGAGAAAATGCTGGTAACCAGCATTTTCTCCTTTTCCCCACAATGTTTTCTGCCCTATCAAAGAAACATCTCACCATTAAAGCCACAATGAAATTGTCGTCTGCAAATGCTTTCAATTTGGACAAGTTTAAAATTTTGTCATCTGGTAAAGAGTTAAGAATGGTTGGTGAATACAGACCAAGTGCATATAAGGCTGCTTAGTCTGCATGCCTGAATCAAGTTTATACTCATTGTTAAACTCTGTACCACACGAGAAAAATTTATACCAGTCCAAATTCAAAGGATTTGCAAGCAACAATTTAAATGTGACTCAAATACGGAATTCGTCTTTCGAAAGGCAGAAAACATTGTGGGAAAAGCAGAAAATGCTGATTCCTACCTTTTCAATAGGGCCAATAGGAGTCAGGATAGTGTGGGAAAGGGTTAACCCTTTTCCACACAATCCCAAATTTTAGCGCCCCTTAACTCTTTACCACACGACAACATTTTAGACTAGTCCAATTTCAAAACATTTGCAGATGCCAAATTCAACTTTGGAACAAACGGGCTTAAGCTCTCTGATAGAGCAGAAAGCATTGTGGGAAAAGGAGAAAATGCTGGTTACCAGCATTTTCTCCTTTCCCCCACAATGTTTTCAAAAGCCTTCTTTCCTGGGGTTGTGAAAACCCCGGATTGTTTGGTAAAGGATTAAGAAAAAGAATTCTGAAAATAATTTGGAAAAGGAGACGATGCTGGTAACCAGCATTTTTGCCCTTTTCCAACAATGTTTTCTCACCTTTCGACGGCATGTCTCAACATCCAAGCTGTATTTGATATGTTGTCTGCAAATGCTTTCAAATTGGACCAGATTGAAATTTTGTCGTCTGGCAAAGCTTTAAGTCTTTACCAAACGGCAAAATTTTAGACTGGTCCAAATTGAAAGTGTTTGCAGATGACAAAAATAAATATGACTGAAAAATTGAAATTTGTTTTGGGGATGGTAGAAAACATTGTGGGAAAAGGAGAAAATGCTGGTTACCAGCATTTTCTCCTTTTCCCACAATGTTTTCAAAAGGTTTCTTTTTCAGGGTCATTTAAAGTCGGGATTGTGTGGTAAAGAGTCAAGTCTTTACCAAACAGAAAAAATGTAGACTTGTCCAAATTGAAAGCATTTGCAAGCGACAATTTCAATGTGGCTCAAATGATGGAAATTGTCTGTGATAGGGAAGAAAACATTGTAGGAAAAGGAGAAAATGCTGGTCACCAGCATTTTCTCCTTTTCCCACAGTTTTTTCAAAAGGCTTTTTTCCTCAGGGTCGTTAAAAGTCAGGATTGTGAGGCAAAGCTTTAATTTCTCTCAGCCTTATCCCAAAAGAAAATGGAGAAAATTTTCAGTTGAGACAAGCCAAAAATGATGGAGTGATGCACTCCATCTTGCTGTCGAGTCTGATCTCTAACTACAAGGTCAAATAATTCTCAATGAAGTTGTCCTTAACCCTTAGGCCACCAAGCGCGACTCAAAGATCTTTTGCAGACAGTGTAGATCAAGATCAGACTGCACAGATTGTGCAGTCTGATCTTGGATCTACACTGTTTAATAAAAAGATATTTTTCCCCAAAAAAATACCTTTGAGAAAGAAAAAATTGGATTTTTACTACCAGCGTGCAAGTTTCTTCTCATTTATTCACCACATTTAAGGTTAAAGATACATTTATACTCCTTTTCACGCATTTTTTAATGCATTTAATCTTATTTTAGCCAGTTTTTAAACCATTTATTTATATTTAATGAAACTATAATCATTCTCCTATCTCCATGCCAAATGTTACCCCTGACGACTGCAAGGTTGCAGAGATTATGACAGATAGAAAATGCATTTCATTTTTTGGCAGCCTTCAAAGTAATCACAATTGTCATTTTGTTTTGAATGAGGATAAATCCCTTGACAGTTTCTCTATCCCCATACCATATATACTGGTAATTTATCTATGTTTACACAGCTGACTTAATTCTGAGCCACTCTACACACTTTCAAGTTGTAACAGCATTTTTTTCTCTCTGTAAGGATGTACCTTTAAGGGTCAATATAGATGACTTACCATTGATCTGAATATAATGGAGGGAACTGACCAGGAGCTGTGGAATATGGGTATACATGACGGGGTAAACCTGAAATACAAACATAGGCTTCTGTCAAAAATAATTTACTATGTACCCTGATGAAGTTTTAAAATGGAATACATGTGAGGATAACAAATTATATGTGAGTTATGATTAACCTGAGGATGGCTATCGAAAACATTGCAGGAAAAGGGAAAAATACTGGTAACAAGCATTTTCTCCTTTTCCCAAAATGTTTTCTACCCTTCAAAAAAACAAATTTCACATTTTGAACCACATTTAATGTCGTCTAAAAATGCTTTCATTTTGGACAAGTCCAAAATTTTGCCATTTTGTATAGAGTAGTTTGTATTAACCCTTTACCACACAGTCCCGACTTTTAACAACCCTGTAGAAAGAAGGCTTTTGAAAACATTGTGGGAAAAGGAGAAAATGCTGGTAACCAGCATTTTCTCTTTTACCCACAATGTTTTCTACTCTTCCGGACACAAATTCCATCATTTTAGCCACATTTAATTTGTCGTCTGCAAATGCTTTGAATTTGGACCAATCTACATTTCTGTCTTGTGGTAATTAAAGAGCTAAAAGAGGGCAGAAAACAATGTGTGAAAAGGAGAACAATGCTGGTTATCTCCTTTTCATACAATTTATTCTTCAAAAGCCTTCTTCCTCAATGTCTGTTCTAAACGATAAAATTTTAGACTTCTCAAAATTCAAAGCATTTGCAGACAACAAATTAAATGTGGCAAAGAGGATGGGACTTTTATCAGCAAGAGAAGAAAACATTGCAGGACAGGAGAAAATGCTGGTTACCAGCATTTTCTCCTATTCCCACAAAGTTTTCAAGTGCCTTCTTTCTAAGGGTTATTGCCGAGCCCCCATAGCTCAGTCAGTTGCGTACAGGAATTGAGAACAGGAGGTCGCTGGTTCGATCCCTGGCTCGGCCAATTTCTTTCCGAGGATTGATGATAGTCATTGTGACAGGATTCATTACTCTCTCACCGCTGACCATTGTTCCGACATTGGTTATGTGGGAAAGCAGCCAGTGGCTTGGAAAGAATATTGTGCGTAGTACAGGGAATATAAACTCTAGGAAAGCATGGATAAGTGCACTGGCCGCCGCGATATAACTGAAATAATGTTGAAAACGGCGTTAAACACCATACAATCAATCAATCAATCAATCCAACGGTTATTAAAACTGGATTGTGCGGTAAAGGGTTTGGGGGCTAAGTCATATATAACATATAACATGCTTATGAAATATGGATCATCAGTATGACTTAACCGTTTCCCAAACAAGACCTGGTTTTCGGGTGTCTGCAGTAGGAGTCTTTTGAAAACACTGTGAGAAAAGGAGAAATTGCTCGTAGCGAGCAATTTCTCCTTTTCCCACAGTGTTTTCTACCCTTTTTGATAAATTTCTGCCATTTTCATCAAATTTAGAATTGTCGTCTGCAAACTCTTTCAATTTGGACCAGTCCAAAATTTGTCGTTTTGGAAAGGGTTAACATAATTATGAAGTACTGCAACAAATAAAAAAGTTGCTTATTTCCAACATTTTCACCCTTCACCACAATATTTTCTTAAGACTGCTAATTTTAACCCTCCTAGGAAGAAAGCTTATTTAATCCTTTACCAAACAACAAATTTTGGACTGGTCCAAATTGAACGAGTTTGCAGACGACAGTTTTAAAGTTGATGAAAATGGCAGAAAAGTCTCAAAATGGGTAGAAAACACTGTGGGAAAAGGAGAAATTGCTCGTTACGAGCAATTTCTCCTTTTCCCACAGTGTTTTCAAAAGACTTGTACTGCAGACACGTGAAAACCAGGGCTTGCTTGGGAAAGGGTTAAACATTTAAGGAGAGGAAGAAAGAGAACCAGTGTTTCCTCCTTTTCCAACAGAGTTTTCTGTTTCTTCAGAGACCAAACCCTCTCATCTTACACTTTGCAACACAATCTGAAGTTTGAAGAACCCTGCTTTCAATTTGGTCCTTAATTTGTTTTTTAAGTAATTGATTGTATTGTGTTTAATGCCATTTTCAACATCATTTCAATTATATCACAGCGGCCAGAGCACGTATCAATGCTTTCCTGCAGTTTCTGTTATCAGTACTTTGCACAATATTCTTCCAAAGGCACTGACCACTTTCTCACATTACCACCACTGAAACAGCGATCAGCAGTGAGAGAGAAATGAATCTTGTTACAATGATGATCATCATTTCCCAGAAAGAAATGGCGGAGCTGAGGACTTGAACCTGCAAACCCCTGTTCTCGAGTCCCGTTCAATAATGACTGCGCTACTCGGGCTTGGCGGTACGTAGGTAAAGACTTAACTCTTTACCAAACGACAAAATTTTAAACTGGTCCAAATCTAAATGACGACTTCTAATTTGGATAGGGTAGAAAACAAGGAGAAAAAGGAGAAAATGCTGGTTACCAGCATTTTCTCCTTTTCCCACAATGTTTTCAAAAGGCTTCTTTCATAGGGTTGTCAAAACGTGGGATTGTTCAGTAAAGGGTTAAGGCACAATAAATTTGTTGTCCTCAAATGAACTAAATGTGGATGAGTTTAAACTTTTATTGTCTGATAAAGTGTTAACCCTTTACAAAACAACTAAATTTTGGCCCTGTCAAAATTGAAAGGATTTGCAGACGACAATTTAAATGTGGCTCAAATGATAAAATTTGTCTCTGATAGGACAGAAAACGTTGTGGAAAAAGGAGAAAATTCTGGTAACCCAGAAATTATCCTGTGTAAAAACCAAGTTTGATGTTAACCTTTTATCGAATGACAATGAATGAATGAATGTTGTTTTACAGCGCATCAACAGCTTTGGTCATTTAGCGCCCATATCTGTATTAGATATATTCAAAGTAGAATTTTTGAACGAAAAAATATTTGAACAAAAAATGATGACAGCAAAAAGGGTCGAATTAAGAAAGATTATGTCTGATCTTGATGTGCATAAAAGACATCATTGAATGACAGGGCAATCCCTATCTACTCCAAAGTTTTAACCCGTTACCACACAATCCGGAGTGTTAATGACCCTAACAAAGAAGGCTTTTGAAAACATAAAGGAGAAAATGCTGGTAACCAGCATTTTCTCCTTTTTCCATTATGTCTTCTACCCCCATCAATCACAAATTCCATCATTTGAGCCACATTTAACTCTTTACCGAACAATCCAGGGTTTTAACGACCCTGAGAGAGAAGCCTTTTGAAAACATTGTGGGAAAAGGAGAAAATGCTGGTAACCAGCATTTTCTCCTTTTCCCACAATGTTTTTTACCCTACCGAAAACGAATTTCAATTTTTAGTCACATATATATTGTCGTCTGCAAATGCTTTCAATTTGGATGAGTCTAAAATTTTGTCGTTTGGTAAAGGGTTATACTGTTGTCTGCATATGCTTTGAATTGGGACTGGTCCAAAATTTTGTCGTTTGGTAACGAGTTAAATGATGAAGTTCAGATTGTAATAAACAGATCTGAGCAAAATGTTAAATTGATATTAACCCTTAAGCTGCTAATCGAGACCCACTGACCTTTTGCGGACAGTGTAGATCAAGATCAGACTGCACAGAACATGCAATCTGATCTTTGATCTACACTATCCGATGCGGTATTTTTCTTTCCGACAAAATCAAGTTTGAAACCACAATGTTTGGGCTTTTAGTATTGAGAAGGAATTTGCGTTTCATTTATTCAGCAGTTTAAGTGTTGAAAAGCCTTTAATTAAGGAAGGATTGACAAATATTTAGACTGGTCCAAATTGAAAGCATATGCAGACGACAAATTCGATATAGTTAAAATGTTGGAATTTGTAGGGTAGGAAAAAAATGTGGGAATAGGAGAAAATGCTGGTTACCATCATTTCTCCTTTTCCTACAACGTTTTCAAATGGCTTCTTTCTCAGGGTCCTTTAAAATCTAGATTGTGTGGTAAAGTGTGAACTCATGCGATAAAACTGAAAGGCAAGTTGAGACACATTAACCCTTTACCATACAATCCCGAGTTAAATGACAATGGGGAAAAAACCCTTTGAAAACATTGTGAAAAAACAGGAAATGCTAATAAGCATTTTCTCCTTTTCCCACAATGTTTTCTAATCAAGACCAGAAGACAACTTCCATTTTTCAATTGTTGCCTGCAATTGCTTTTAATATGGAAAAATTTCAAATTGTTTGGTCAGGGGGTAAACGGAAAGCAGACATCACAATGCTTTTCAACTGGTGATTTTGAAATATAATTCGGTTTTAAACAATTACATTACACAGTCAAGACAATTAAGTTTAATAATTAATTCTAATCAACAATAATGGTAGTTCAAAACAGAATTTGTTTCTACAAAAATCAATTTCGCTAAAAACCCTTTACCATGTTATCTCTTTTTAACTGTTTACCACACATTTCCGACTTTCAACAACGCCAAGAAAGAAAGCATCTGAAAACATTGTGGGAAATGGAGAAAATGCTGGTAACCTGCATTCTCTCCTTTTCCCACAATGTTTTCTATCCTTCCAAAAACAAATTTCAGTTTGTGAGCCACATTTGTCTTCTGCAAATGCTTTCAATTCAGACTACTCTGAAAATTTGTCGTTTGGTAGAATTAACACCCGTAACTCTTTACCAAACGACAAAATTTTAGGCTTGTCCCAATTGAAAGCATTTGCAGACAACATATTAAAGGTGGCCCAAATAATAAAATTTGTCATTGATAGGTTAGAAAACATTGTGGGAAAAGTAGAAAATGCTGGTTACCAGCATTTTCTCCTTTTCCCACAATCTTTACAAAAGGCCTCTTTCTTGGGGTTGTTAAAAGTCAGGATTGTGTGGTAAAGGATTGTACAGTTTGGACAAAAGCTCCCAGGCCTGCACCAACAGAGGTAAAAACTGTGTGTAATTTACCCCTTTAGACAAAATGTTTTAAAAAGTGTACAGCGAGACAAAAAAAAAAGTCACCTGGAAGTTATCAGTACAAAAGAGGCTTACCTGTTTTAGGGTCTATAGTGACTGGGGGAATTCCCATGTGTGCTGGAGGGGGTGACGTGAATGGGGCCTCATTGTTACCATAACCGGGCATCAACACACCCAGGGGAGACTGTAACATAGGCACCTTACCACCCTGAAAATACAAAACAAGAAATCTATAAGAAGCATCTACGTACAGCAACAGAGCTCTATATTGAGGGAGTGATTTTGATTTCAAAATTGAAAATGTTAACCACTCTCCATTAAACCCTATGTTATGGGTACTCATTAGAATCGTCTCACCGAGACGATTCTAATGAGTACCCACAACATAGGGTTTGGAAGGGAAATGAAAGATTTAGAATACTATCACTTTCTTTTATCTGGAGGTCTGTAGCAACTGTAAACTATACTTTCATTCCACAAACCTCTAGTGATCAATTGATCAAATGCCTTGGCTGCATTTCGATGTTTGATATTCACATATGCCTTACATCTTTACGCCATAAATAGACCACGTAAAAATCACAAAATAATGCAACTGCACTGAAAAATGAAAACTTCATTCAAAATTTTTTTCTCAAAATCTTTCTTAATGCGTTTCTGTTGACAATCAGTTTGTTAATTTATTCTTATACATGCAGATCTATTTAAGATCAATTGTCACTGAAAGTATTTTCGATGGAAACCTCCTTGATATGGAACAGGTCAGAATGCAGTACCACACTGGCCAAGTTGTGACCCAAGTGCTATACTTCCAAATATGCTGGAGTAGTCATACCTTTTTTTATTTTGTAAAATAAACTGGCCAAAAAAGCATAATTCATTGTTGCTAATAGCATTCAAAAAGGATTACACTGGAATCCTTCCAATCTCAGATAATTTTTGTGCAATACAATTTCTAGATAACCATTTCTCAAAGCTTCTCTTATCCTGGTTAGACTGGCTTTCACTGTATAAAGACAAAATTTTAGACTTGTTCAAACCAAAAGCAGAAAACAATGGTATCTAACAAAATTTGAAGGGAAGGATAGAAAACATTGAGAAAAGAAGAAAATGCTGCTTACCAGCATTTTCTTCTCCTTCCACAATTTTCAACAGAATGGAAAACATTGCATTAGAGAAAGGAGTAGTCATTTTCTCCTTTTCCCAAAAAGTGTTCTATCCTATCAGAGAGCTTAAGCACATTTGTATTAATTTTGAATTTGTTGTCTGCTGATGGTTTCAATGTGGGAGTCTAAAATTTGTTATGTGGGAAAGGGTTAAGAGCTCTTTTTCCTACAATGTTATCCAAACAGTGTTAACCACCAAAGCGTTTTAAAAATGAGCTACTGCAACAAAGAGAAGCCAAAGGAATCATGGACATCTACATTTGGTAAACACTTCCAACCACTACAATTCACGAAATAGAGAATAGTCAAGATTCAAGATCACATTGCACCTTCTATACATTCTGATCTTGATCTGTACTGTTTGCAAAACTGTCTAGAGCTGTGGTTAGCACTCTACTAAGTGTTATAGAAATTCCTTGTCAAGTGTCCTCGTCCATCTCATTCCATTCAACTCTTTACCAAACAATCCCAACTTTTAACAACCCTGAGAAACATTAGCCTTTTGGAAACAAAGTGGGTAAAAGAGAAAATGCTGGTAACCAGCATTTTCTCCTTTTCCCACAATGTTTGTCTATCCTATCAGATACAGAAGTCGTCTTTTGAGCTACATTTAAATTGTTGTCAGCTAATGCTTTTAATTTTGACCTGTTGAAAAATTTGTTGTTTGGTAACGAATTAAAGATAAATCTTTACAGCCAGAGACATAAATGCTGTTAACATCTGACAGACTGTAGACATCTATAGGTAAATTACCCATATAAATAATTATATGGCGTACAAGATAGATACATAAATTGGAAATATTCAATTTAAAACCAGAAATGTCACAGAAGTAATTTTTTTTGATGGCTTCCAGAAAATGAAATGCATTTTTTATCGGTCATAATCTATGCAATCTTGAAACCATCGGGGGCAACATTTGGCATGTAAATACTAAAAAGACTATAGTTTGATTAAAATAAAGATGAAATGGGTTAAAAACTGGCTGAAAACGAGAATATAATTATGTATCTTTGTGACCAAGTAAACTATAAGGCAATAGGTTACAGGCAGGGTGGCATGTGCTGGCACGGCGGTAGATCAAATACTATCAGGTAACACCTGAACTCTAGATTATCAGTATTATAACCAAGTAATTAAACCCTCATTATCAGTATTGTCTATTAAACCTTGACTTGAACTGATCACTCCTGTACACGCAACCCCAATCTTCCAACAATGGGTACACAACCCATTTGCAATCGGATCACCCTACCGTATTCTTCTACGTCTTGTAAAAAGAACATAATAGGTTGAACAAAAACACTGAAAAACCTCTTCTGTTTACTTTTAGAGTCACAAATTATGACTTAGATAGTCCTCTTCAATAACATTCCACAGTTTTAATGATTCTGAAAGAGAAGGCTTTTAAAAACACTGTCGGAAAAGGAGAAAATGCTGTCGACCAGCATTTTCTCCTTTGCTCACAATGTTTTCTACCCTATCAAAGAAAGAAATCACCATATAAGTGACGTTTGTCATCTGCAAATGCTCTGAATTTAGTCCAGTCCAAAATTTTGATGTTTGGTAGGGTTAACCCCTACTGAACCAAATAAAGCTAACAAGATGCCTTAAATCTAGAAATAAGACCCAAATAGTTGCAATTTTCAAGGTTGTTCTTATCAAGTCTCGGTATGGGACAGCATAGATCCAGATCAGAGTACATGATTGTTTTGTGGTGGCTTGTGTCATGTTTTACCCATTCATAATTATCATGGACCTACTTCACCAGTATAGGTGTATTCGGTCAATGACATGCTCTGTGAAAAACTGGTCAACACTTTACCACACAATCTCGACTTTTTCACAACCCTGAGAAAGAAGCCTTCTGAAAACATTGTGGGAAAAGAAGAAAATGCTGGTAACCAGCATTTTCTCCTTTTTCCACAATGTTTTCTACCCCATCAAAGACAACTTCAACAATTTGAGCCTCATTTAACTTGTCATCTGCATAGGCTTTCAATTTGGACATGTCTACATTTTTGTCGTTTGGTAAAGAATTAAATTAACTCTGATGAAACTTGCCTTTAAATGAGTAGAAAACGTTGGAAAAGGAGAAAATGCTGGTTAGATTTTCTCCTTTTCCCGCAACGTTTACAAAAGCTATCTGTCTCAGGGTTGTTAAAACTCTGGATTGTGTGATAAAATTTTTGATATATCTGTAAAAAGTATCGACTCATGTCAGCCTGCAGAGTATGACACAGGTCGGAACATTTTTGACACTTGGAAATTTTCTGTATGTCGAGAAACCATTCTAACTAGGGATTCTGCCAGTTGTTAACTCTTTCCCAAACAAGCCCTGGTTTTCAAGTGTCTGCAATACAAGTCTTTTGAAAACACTGTGGGAAAAGGAGAAATTGCTCGTAACGAGCAATTTCTCCTTTTTCCACAGTGTTTTCTACCCTTTTTGAGAACTTTCTGCCATTTTCATCAAATTTAAAATTGTCGTCTGCAAACTCTTTCAATTTGGACCAGTCCAAAATTGTCGTTTGGGAAAGGGTTAAAGTCGATCCATATTATCTGACAACCTGCTAGATACATTACAGTACAGAGATGCATTAAACCCCCTTTTCCTGGAGTAACACTCATTTTATTTTGGTTCTGACAAATTTGAATTTCACTCATATTTATCTTCTAACATTGTTGTATATCTTTTTGAAACAGATATTAAAATTCAGTGAACTCTACGCCAACCAACAGTTTTATGTAAACAAGTCATAACCCCAAATTGACATTTTGATGGTTACTGATAAAGGGTAGGATATCAGTCCATTCCTTTATAGCCACCTTTTTCAATTTTCATAAACTTAATTTGTCACTGGCAAAGTTAATGCTTTCAATTGGAACCAGTCTAAAGTTTTATCGTTTGGTAAAGAGTTAAAGTTCTCAAAGGCTTTCAATACCACCTGAAGCAAATCTGTGCAAAAAGACCTTGAAAATATCTTTGTTAACCCTTTCCCAAACAAGCCCTGGTTTTCACGTGTCTGCAGTACAAGTCTTTTTAAAACACTGTGGGAAAAGGAGAAATTGCTCGCACAGAGCAATTTCTCCTTTTCCCACAGTGTTTTCTACCCTTTTTGACAACTTTCTGCCATTTTCATCAAATCTGAAATTGTTGTCTGCAAACTGTTTGAATTTGGACCAGTCCAAAATTTGTCGTTTGGGAAAGGGTTAATATAGGAATCTATGTCAAATAAAAGTTCAGATCTACTGTAATTTATGTAAAGTGAAAACACAGTGGCAAAAGAAGAAAAATTAATGACAACAAGAAGTTCCTCTTCAGTGTATGATCCAGGATTTGAAAAATGAGGGGGAAAATCCCCCATTACTTTGAAAAAGATGGGGGATTTCTCAAAAGTATGGGGGATAGGAAAAAAGTAGATAGGAAAACAACCCGACTTATAGAATCGGCTTTGGAAAAAATTAACGGAAAAATTGATTTACTTTTTTCTGCCTCCTTTTACATTATTGTTGATAAAATAAATTCATATTCAGAAAAAAAATCAAAAATACTAACATTTCTGTAAATACGACAAAATCATTTTTTACCAGGCTTACTTAGATAAAAATGCGGTTTAATTTTTTGTTTTAAAAAAAAATCTGTTAAGTTGAATTGGTAACTCTACCGTAAACAAAAAAGGAAGCTACTCTATGCAACAGTGATGTGTTCGATCTGTATATCTTTCTTCGTAAACACATAAATCGGTGAAAAATAGGTAGGAAATTTGACCATTCTCTTCAAAATTTGAATGTGGGATTATCCTGCGGTTGGTTTGAAAATATGCGTGATTCACAAAAAGTATCGCCGATTCCCGCAATCGTGCCCTCTAGATCAGACACTGCCTCTTTATGATAATTTTCTCAACAGTTGTAAACTACCTTCAACACAAAAAAAATGTGTCTACAAGAGATGATGTTTAACTCTTTACCACACAATCCTGACTTTTAACTACCCTAGGAAAGAAACCTTTTGAAAACATTGTAGGAAAAGGAGAAAATGCTGGTAACCAGCATTTTCTCCTTTTCCCACAGTGTTTTCTACCCTTTCCAAAACCTATTTCAGTTCTTGAGTTGCATTTAATTTGTCGTCTGCAAATGCTTTCAATTTGGACTGGTCTAAAATTTTGCCGTGTGGTAAAGAGTTAAACGTTTAATAATGTTTGATGTTTAAATCCAACACATATCAGTATCTGAACCCCATCATTATCTCTTTACCAAATGACAAAATTTTAGACCAGTCCAAATTCATAGCATTTGCAGACGATAAAATAAATGTGGCTGAAAGATTGAAATTTGTTTTGGAAAGGGTAAAAAACATTGTGGGAAAAGGAGAAAATGCTGGTTACCAGCATTTTCTCCTTTTCCCACAATGTTTTCAAAAGACTTCTTTCTCAGGGTCATTAAAAGTCGGGACTGTGTGGTAAAGGGTTATGTGCCATATTTCTTCATAAAAAATTCAAACAGGATGATTTTTAAGTTTTGTAAAACAAGTCAATAATTTTGTCATTTGGTAGAGTTGATGTAAATATTAATTTTCTGCCCAAATGGTCTTGAACTTGGTAAAACTTATTTTTTTTTTCCCCCCAGAATGGAAATGTCAACTTCATTTCTCCGATACTCCAAAGCTTAACTCTGCACCAAATGATAAAATTTTCGACTGGACCAAATTGAAAGCATTTGCAGACGACAAAATTTTAATGTAGCTTCAATAATTATTTTTGTCTTTGATAGGGTTCTGTGAAAATATTGTGTGAAAAAGAGAAAATGATGGTTACCAGCATTTTCTCCTTTTCCCACAATGTTTTCAAAAGCCTTCTCTTCCAAGATTGTTAAAACTGAATTGTGTGGTAAAAAGTTAGTGTTCTGTGTCAACGGCATGTTAACTCTTTCCCACACAAGGAAATTTTAGACTTGCCCAAACTGAAGCAATTTGCAGACAACAAAATAAAGTATGACTCAAAAATTTAAATTTGTTTCTATAGTGGAAGAAAACATTGTGGGAAAAGAAGAAGACACTGGTTACCTTTTCTCCTTTGCCCACAATATTTTCAAAAGCCTTATCAAAGCCACTGAACTTTGGGGTTGTATGGTAGGGAGTAAAAGTCATATTTTCTAATGTAACAAGTTACCAAAATACACAAGTTAATTCTTGCAACTCCTTTGTATTTTACTATGTCGCCATTCAAACTGAAGTGGCACAGCAATGAAAAATGAAATTTAAAGAAATGTTCAATTATTTTGGAGACAATTCCACAGTGGGACTTCAAATCATTCGTGACAGAATTTATTCAATTGCATGAACTGACATCGTACTCAACGCAAACACTGTAATTTTCCTTTCTTTTTACCCCAGGTAACATTATAATTTTGCATCCGCCATCAAATTAAAATCGGCAGATAAACACAGGGTCAGTCCTCCTTATTATATTACCAATACATGCATGGGGAAGTTGAAATAGGTTTTTGACAGTTTAACCCTTTCCCAAACAAGCCCTGGTTTTCACGTGTCTGCAGTACATGTCTTTTGAAAACACTGTGGGAAAAGGAGAAATTGCTCATAACGAGCAATTTCTCCTTTTCCCACAGTGTTTTCTACCCTTTTTGATAACTTTCTGCCATTTTCATCAAATTTAAAATTGTCGTCTGCGAACTCTTTCAATTTGGACCAGTCCAAAATTTGTCTTTTGGGAAAGGGTTAATAGGCAGATAAAATGTTACGCTGATGTGATGAAATTTTTGGCAGGAGCTAAAATATCATTTTTTTTTTTCTGTGAGAAAAATTTCCTAAAAGTTCTTTTGAAGTTTTTTATAACAAAAAAAAAATCATCTAAAAACATTAATATAAAATGTCAGTCCGATTCCCATGTTTTTGCCTGGGATATTATGTCATCTACCTTTTCTCCTCGTTATGTAAGTTTCCTACTTAAAAACTTTGAAGTTGTCTGCTAAACAAAACCATACAGATTTATGTCTTTGTGAAATAAAACCTTTAAAAAAAAAAAACCCGTAACTTTAAACTACAAACTACTACAGTGAGGCTGTATTCATGAAAGCTGATATGCTGTAATGATAATGACTCTAGCAATTTTACCAGCACCTTCTGAGGTAAGAGTAGTGAAGGGTTGGGAGAGAGGGAGAAATAGTGCATCCCATTTCTTTAAAATATTAATCTACTGTTGATTTAGACTGATTTGAGAAAAGGCCTCTTGTACTAATATTCAGGTTTTTGTGGCTACATAATCATTAATCATGAAAGGTTTAAGATATTGATGTTTGGTGTTGGGTTCACAGTGCATGACAAAAATGAAACTTCGCTGGCACTTCGACTCTCCCAATGTGTAGGGGTGTTATCAGATAGCAATCGCATGTACTCTCTGTTCTACTCATCTGTCTGAGTTAATTAAACATTAAGGTCACTGATTACATCATAACAATCATAGTCCTTGCCTAGAATTAAGCAGGAATTAACCATAAGCAATTCTTTAAAACCTTAAACTGGATCAACGTTCTTACCTGAATAACCCACTACATCGACCAATCCAGTGTGACACACGCCAATCAAACTAAACCTGAACAGAGGGTCTTCATCCAATTCAGATACACCTTCAGCCCACATTTTTACTTCAGAGAGATAGTTGTGTTTAAAAAACAAAATGTCTGACACGATACATCAGGTTCTAAAACAGTAAGAAATCTTTACTTTTTTAATTTAATTGATCCCATGCAAAGATATGATTAGATAGGTGTATTTATATTGTCTGGGATTCCTTGTAAAGAGAACATAAGGATTATACTACTGTGTATAGTTCATTTGAAAATAATTGGACCCCCATATAACAGACAGTTTATCATGGTTAGAGAGCATTTCAAATGGAATAATGATTAGATGTCATATCGCTTATATTCATAACTTTTTTAGTGTCTGTCAGACTGAAATATTGAAAAGTTATAATGGAATGAAAGAAAAACTGAATATATGAAATGAAAAACGGTATGGAAATAGATATTACATTATACCCTGGAAATCTCAGATTTCTGGTGATGACATGGGTCCCAAACCATGGTGGTAACCTGATCATGACATGCTTTATAATGGCCGCACAATGTTAATAACATTCCAGTACATTGTTATCTGAACATAAATGGAACATCTTTTATCATGTCCACCCATTCAATAACCATTCATGCTGGACTGAGACCTAATAAAAAGGATGACAGATAGATCTGGGCTTTTATAGTCTCCAATACATTTATTTTGAAATGGTTTATCATAATGCTATTATCCTAATGCCAAGGGAACAGAAATGCAATAACACAATAAAAGTTGCAATTTCCATGACCAAAAAATATTGACTTGTGATAAATCACCACCCTATGCCTACCATCAGGCCTAAAAACACAAGATGATTCCAGTGCTGGAAAAATACCTTATCAAAACTACTTAAAAAAATTTTAATTACAGGTTTAATAATAACAGTTTGGGTTTTCATTTTCAACAAAAACTCTTAAATTAACAGAATGTACATTTTCTGCTGGTAAAGGCCAAAAGGCAGCTCAGCGAGTTCACTCTTTTAATACCAAAGAAAACTTTTTTAACTCTTTACCAAACGACAAACTTCTAGACTTTTCAAAATTGAAAGCATTTGCAGACGACAAAATGAACATGACTCAAAAATTAAATATTGTGTTGGGAAGGGTAGAAAACATTGTGGGAAAAGAGAAAATGCTGGTTACAAGCATTTTCTCCTTTTCCTACGTTTTCAAAAGCTTTCTCTCTTGGGGGTCGTTAAAAGTCGGGATTGTGTGGTGAAGGTTTACACACCCTCAAGGACAAATCTTTTGAAAATATTGTGGGAAAAGGAGAAAATGCTGGTTAACTAGCATTTTTTCCTTTTCCTACAGTGTTTTCAACCCTTTCAAAGACAAACCCCATCATTTGAGCCACATTTTAATTGTCATCTGTATAGGCTCTCAGTATAGACAAGTCTAAAATTTGCTTGTTTCGTACAGTTAAACATAAAAGTTGCTTGTACATTCAAATGTAAAGTTACCCATCTGTTAATTCCAAACATTATTTTTTTTTGTAAAAGCATGGTTTATGTTGTATAAACCTATGACATTTAGAAGAACAAGAGGGCCATGATGGCCCTGTATCGCTCCACTGGCTTATAAATATAAACCATAAATACTAAACATTTCAATTCTGAGCCAAATGGTTTCAAAATGAAGACTTACAAAGTTTTCTCTGTAAAAGCCCATGTGAAAGTTGAGACCCGCAAGGCAAAGCCATTTTTGATCCAAGAGCTATAATTACTTGAACCCTAGTAGAGGTCCACAAGATAAAACCACATGCCAAAATAATACAAGTCTATGCTGTATGGTTATAAATATGGTGATTTTCAAGTTTTGTCCATATGAAGCCTCTGCAAAACATAAGACCCCTGATGCAAGGCTAATTTCAGAAGAAAAAAAAATCAAAACAGGAAGATTTCTTAACTTGTCACTATGTAAGCCCATGTAAAACTTGTGACCCCAGCGGCGGGGCCAATTTTGACCCCAGGGCTAAAATTTTGGCCCCCTTGGTAGAGGCCCACTAGATATAGCAACATGCAAAATTTGGTAGCTCTAGGCCTTATGGCTAGGTAGAGGAAGATTTTTAAAGTTTTCTCTATATAAGCCTATGTAAAACTTGTGACCCCTGGGGCAGAGCCAATTTTGACCCCAGGGCTAAAATTTTGGCCTGCTTGGTAGAGGCCCACTAGATATAGCAACATGCAAAATTTGGTAGCTCTAGGCCTTATGGCTAGGTAGAGGAAGATTTTTAAAGTTTTCTCTATATAAGCCTATGTAAAACTTGTGACCCCTGGGGCAGAGCCAATTTTGACCCCAGGGCTATAATTTGAAGAAACTTGATAGAGGTCTACTACATAAAGCTACATGCCAAATTTGGTAGCCCTCTGCCTTATGGTTTCAGACAAGAAGATTTTTAAAGATTTCCAATATTTTTCAGTTTTGTTGCCATGGCAACCAGAGTTTTTGAAGGAATCAAATTCTTTCAAGATATTCTGAAGAGGACCATGGCAGGATCATTTCTGTGAAGTTTCATGAAAATTGGATGGGTAGTTTCAGAGAAGATGTTTGAAATAAAAGTTAACGGACGGACGGACGGACGCACGGACGCACGACGGACACCGGGCCATGACATAAGCCCGCTGGCCTTCGGCCAGTGGAGCTAAAAACACACTCTTTGCTCTTTAAATTCTGCTGCACAAACAGTGAATACTTGTCTTGTGCTTTATATGCCCTTCAGACCAAAAACCAAACACAAAAGCAAATAGCACCGTCAGCACTTGGGCCAAATGAAATATGAAGCACTGTTGACAACTGGGTACATTGAAGTGCTTAACAACATTTAACCCCACCACCATCAATACAGATTGTGGGGCATGTTCCATCCTTGAAGGCAGCTTCCAAAATACAATGTAATGAGACAAAATGGCTTGAAAGTATTTATGCCATGGCAGACCAGATAGCTTTGTGAGAAAATCGAGTAGTGACCAATATCTTTATCTGGGTCAATATTTTCAAAAGGCATCTGTTAAAAATGCTTCACAACAAACCACTATGGATAAGAGGTAAGAAAAGATGCTATTTGTTTCAGGCCCACTTCACCGACCCTTCGAAATCAGCAACATTAATTTTGTCTGTAGGAATATCACTCAACATTGTAATTTCTTGTGACAAGTTTTTAACTCTTTCCCAAACAAGCCCTGGTTTTCACATGTCTGCAGTACAAGTCTTTTGAAAACACTGTGGTAAAAGGAGAAATTGCTCGTAACGAGCAATTTCTCCTTTTCCCACAGTGTTTTCTACCCTATTTGAGAACTCTCTGCCATTTTCATCACATTTAAAATTGTCGTCTGCAAACTCTTTCAATTTGGACCTGTCCAAAATTTGTCGTTTGGGAAAGGGTTAAAGTATTTCTCATATTCCTTCCAAGAAAGGTATAACATGCTGACCTTATTGACCGTACTTTGCCATGTTGGCAAGTATCAAGCTTCTGTGACAATACTGTCTGAACAGCAGACTGACAGAAGAAACATCAACTCTTTACCATACAAGCAAACTTCGGACTCGACCAAATTCAAAGTATTTGCAGACGACAAATCAAATGTAGCTAAACCCTTTCCCAAACGACAAATTTTGGACTTATCAAAATTGAAAGAGTTTGCAGACGACAATTTTAGATTTGATGAAAATGGCAAAAAGGGTAGAAAACACTGTGGGAAAAGGAGAAATTAACTGATCATTTTGGTCGTTGGTGGAGTAGAAAACATTGTTGGAGAGGAGAAAGTGCTGGTTACTTACCAGTATTTTCTCCTTCTTCGCATAATGTTTTCAAAAGCTTTAATCTTCAGGGTTGTCAGTTACTCTTTTCCATACTAGAAAATTTTAGACCAGCCCAAATTGAAACCATTTGCACACAACAAGTTGTGGCTCAAGTAATGGAATTTGTCTTTGAAAGGATGGTTTTAAACATTGCAGGAAAAGGAGAATTGATTGGTTACCTTTTCTCTTTTTCCAACAATATTTTCAAAAGCCCTCTTCCTTGGGGTCCTAAAACACGGGATTGTTTGATAAAGAGTTAACCCTGAGAATGCTAGGGACAATCTTAGATGCTTTTGCAGACAGATTAGATCAAAACCAGACTGCAGTCTGATCTTGGATATACTTGCCCAGTATACTGCGAAATTTTCTTGACATAAATAGCTTCTAAGTCACATTATATGCCCTCTTCACCTCCTAAAAGTATATCCATTGAATTTCTTTGACATCTCTAAGGGTTACGTCCTGGTACTAGAGAAGCAGACAATATAAAAGTGTCAGAGGCTACTTCAAGACTAACTGGAGCCAATGCACAAAAAAATGGGCATCTGAAATTCAATGAAAACTACAGACTTCATCACAACACCAGGTGAGAATAAGAAAGCCCTTCCAAATTGAATTTGTTGATTCATTTGTTCCCCTTTCCAGCTGATAGCTTTTAAGAAACAGCAGTGAATATCAACTCTGTATAAAACTTACTCAAAATGAGCTTCTATTTGCTTAGCCAAGTCCACATCTGAATCGTTTTCACTAACACTTTCCATCAGTTCAACATGTGATTTGGGAAGAGTTTGAATATTGAGTTAGGGGTAACGAGTTAAATCTTTTAAAATCTTTTAAGATCAAACATGTTTTTATTATTTTAACCCTTTACCAGACAACAAAATTTCAGCCTTGCCCAAAACTGAAAGCATTGTGGCTCAAATGGTGCAATTTTTCTTTGATGGGGTAGAATACACTGACGAAAAAGGAGAAAATGCTGGTAACTTTCATTTTCTCTTTTTCCAACAATGTTTTCAAAAGGCTTCTTTCCCAGGGTCGTTAAAAGAAGGCATTGTGCGGTAAAGGGTTAATACTTGTAGCTATAACTTTAAACTGTGGAGAGTGTAGATCCAAGATCACTCGGAACATACAGTCTGACTCTAGATCTACACTAACCTGAGATTTCTTCCTAACAAAGCCTTTAACATTTCAATGCAAAAATTTGATTTTTTTCCCCTTAATTGGAAAAAACATGCATAATCTTAAATGGCGACCATGAAAAGCTGTCTTGAAATACTAGTGACATACTTTTTCAAGTTCATGTCCCCAACACTATTTCATACTTCTGCAACCTTTGAAAATTGGGCTTGATGATCTTTCCATTGTGATAAGTCTGATCTTGTTAATTAACTCTTTACCACATAATCCCAACCCTGATAAAGAAAGCTTATGAAAACATTCTGGGAAAAGGAGAAAATGCTGGTAACCAGCATTTTCTCCTTTTCCCACAAAGTTTTCTACCCTTTCACAAACAAACAGCATAATTCCAGCCAAATTTAATTTGTCATCTGCAAATGCTTTCAAATTCAACAACTCCAAATTTTTGTTGTTTGGTAAAGAGTTAAACACTGGCTGCCCAGGTACCTAGTGTTGTTCTTTGCATACAAAGTGGTAAAATTACAAAGGAAAATGTAAAAGTTCAATACATCATAGTTATTTTGCATTTTTTAAAAGAAAACTGTAATTCTTCAAAGTCAATAGTCGTAAGTCTCACCTGGGTGGTATCAATGAATATTTCTATAAGCTCCATGGAAAAGCAATCAAATATCCATGGAAACATTTGACACCTTATTTAATTTTAAGCATCTGATGCTTCCATATTTTCACAAAGAAAACCTTTTCACACTGAAAACTTTAAAGTCAAGAAACCTTTTATAATGATCTTCACAATTCAGTTTTTGTTCGTCATCAAATATCACGTAATAAGTCTTCAAGTAGATCAAAATAGATTTCAGAGTCAGTTAACTATTAAATATCCTCATCGGGAGAAATATTTTCAAAAAGTTTTATTCACGTTTAAATGACTGTAACTTTAAAAAGACATTCTAAACAGCACCTGACTTCCAGAACATTATAGTCATTTACCCTTTACCAAACAATCCCGGGTTTTCACGACCCTGAAAAAGAAGCCTTTTGAAAACATTGTGGGAAAAGGAGAAAATGCTGGTAACCAGCATTTTATCCTTTTCCCACAATGTTTTCTACCATTCCCAAAACAAATTTAAATTTTTGAGTCACATTAATTTTGTCGTCTGCAAATGCTTTCAATTTGGAAAAGTGTAAAATGTCGTCGTTTCATAAAGAGTTAACTTAATACTGAGTATTTTCACAATACAATGTTCCAGAAAACCAATGTAATTCACATTCAAATCTGAAAAGGCTAAAAGGAAAATCTTTTGTATAAAATGTTCTATTTCCTAATAAAATATGACAATACGGCTCCAAAAATCTGTTCAACTCTGCAACCACACAATCCTGACTTTTAATGACCCTGAGAAAGGAAGCTTTTGAAAAAATTGTGAGAAAAGGAGAAAATGTTTTCTGCTCTTCTTAAAACAAATTTCAATTTTTGAGTCACATTTAATTTGTTGTCTGCAAATGCTTTCAATTTGGACTATTCTAAAATTTTGTCATTTGGTAAAGAGATAAATTTGCAGTTGAAATGGTAATTATATGTTAATATACATGTATGTATTAACCCTTTATCAAGTGACAAAATTTTGGACTGAACCAAATTGAAAGCATTTGCAGACAACATATTATATGTAACTAAAATGGGGATTTCTGTCTTGAATAGGATAGAAAACACTGTGGGAAAAGGAGAAAATGCTGGTTACCAGCATTTTCCCCTTTTCCGACAGGGTTTTCAAAAGGCTTCTTTATCAGGGTTGCTAAAAGTCATGCTAAAAGTCATGATTGTGTGGTAAAGTGTTAATGAAATAACTTGTTACTTCCTGCAAATAGTCTTGCAACAGACCTCCTTATCCCTTATCCTGCTATCCTAAGTGAAATGTAGCTTTCAAACTGACAGTAAAAACCCAAATTTTGCTGTTTCAAAGGCATTTCGGAGGGAAAAAAATATCTCCTTATCGGACAATGCAGATCCAAGATCAGACTGCACATTCAGTGCAGTCTGATCTTGATCTGCACTGTCTGCGAAAGGTCAGTGAGTAGTGCTTAGTAGCCTAAGGGTTAACCCTTTACCAAACGACAAATTTTAGACTTGCCCAAACTGAAAGCTTTTGCAGACTACAAATGAGTTTTGACTCAAAATGAAAAATTCACGACTGGAACAGTAGAAAATATTGAGGGAAAAGGAGAAAATAATAGTTACAAGCATTTTCTCCTTTTCCCATGATGTTTTCAAAAGGCCTTCTCATAATGCTCGTGTAACTCAGGATCGTGTGGTAAAGGGTTAACCCTTTACCACACAATCCCGACTTTTAACGACTCTTTTATAGGAGCCTTTTGAAAACCTTGTGGGAAAAGGAGAAAATGCTGGTAACCATCATTTTCTCCTTTTCCCACAATGTTTTCTACCCTTCCCAAAACAAATTTCAATTTTCGAGTCACGTTTAATTTGTCGTCTGCAAATGCTTTCAATTTGGACAAGTCTAAAATTTTGTCGTTTGGTAAAGAGTTAAAGACACAAGATTCTTAGTTCAAAGAAATCACCTCATGATAAAATGTTATGATTTTAAGTTTTTGAGAAAGATGGGAAAATGTAAAGACAAAACATTTTTCTGACCATTTCATCACTATTTCTTTCTTTCTCTTTGAAGTGTCTGCTTTCAACTTTGTGGAAGTAAAGACTAGAGCCGTATAGACTATTCCAGAAGCTAAGACCAGACTTGTTCATACCCTATTTTGGACTGTTTAATATAACAGTGACCGGGAAAGGCTTGCGCCATGCGCCATAGTCACATTAAAATCCAAAATGTCACATTGTTTTCACTATCAAGTGCGCCCGTGTCCCATTCAATTTTCGACTTCGGAAAAAGTACGAAAAGTCATGGGGTGAATCTATTTTGATCGGATCCGATCACACGCTCTATAAAAATGAGTAGCGTAGGTGCGCGTGACGCCATCAACTTGTAAATCATGAAACGCTCATTGAAAATTTGTACCTATGTAATCGTCGTGAATTCATCTGTTTAGCTGCTTGAATTGAATAGTAAAATTTAATTTTCAACGTCTAAAATGCCCCCGAAAAAGAAATTAAAGTTGCCTGAAGGCCAGGGCTCAATAAGTAGTTTCTTTCCCGTTCCTCAACAGACTCAAATAGACAACGATCAGACCGACCCTCAGATTACGTCTATCCTCCTCGAGCACATCCACCGACTGTGACACACAGCAAATGTCTGCTTTTATACAATGCATATCATGCTGAATGAGAATACTACTTAACTGCTTTAAGATAAGTACAGTTAAGAATCATTCTTAATCAGAATTATATACACTGTATGAAAGCTGATGGTCTATTGACAATTTGAGACTATGTTTGAAATTAATGTTACCAAGAAACAAACATAAGCTACCAAGGCATTAGCTACATACATGACTTGTATTTGCATGGCACAGTGTTTCAAACAAATAAATGAAGGCAATGAAAATTTTTGTGTTGTAGAAATTGTCACATCAGTTTTCAAAATGTCACATTGAATTTCCTGACCCGAAAGAGACATTGTCCCATTGCAAAAAATCCTTTCCCAATCACTGATATAAATATGGAATATTATGTTGTAGTAACTTTCCTGGTGCTTGTATTTATTTTGAGCAGCGTGAGAAAACTTGATCACACGAGACCACAAGTCGAGCAAGATGTCAAAAATTTTCTTACACAGCGAGAAGTAAATACAAGCACCAGGAAAGTTACTACAACATAATATTCCTTTTATTATATACCTACAACTTTCAGCGGCAAAATTTTGCTATTTTTGACAATTTATTTGAAAAGGGTAAACAAAATGAGACAATTAATCGCAAAGAGAGTAGCAACTTCATTTTTATGAATGGCGGATGAATTTTATAGCGTAACATTTCGACTAATCAAATTGCAAATCAATGCATGCTTAGTCGTATGGGAGTTACGTCATCATACCATACTTGGAACCGTACTCCACAGTGTGTAGATAGGGATTTTTTTCTGTCGTGTGTGTTATTTCATCCGCTTGTGGGGCTTAGTAATGTATTTGACCCGTAAAATCCACTGGTATATATAATAAATACATATATTGTACAAACAGCATCAAGAAAACCCTTTGTCACATTAATACATCAACTAAGCTTATGGGTAAAGTATATTAATAGAATGTGATTTACTCCTTACCAAACGACAAAAATTTAGACTGGTCCAAATTCAAAGCATTTGCAGACGGCAAAATAAATGTGATTGCAAAATTGAAATTTCTTTTGGAAAGGGTAGAAAACATTGTGGGAAAATGAGAAAATGCTGGTCACCAGCATTTTCTCCTTTTCCCACAATGTTTTCAAAAGGCTTCTTTCTCAGGGTTGTTAAAACTCGGGATTGTGTGGTAAAAAGTTAACTGAAACTGTTCTATAAAATTTTCAAACAAAAGCAACTGTTGATGAGTATCATTTTACTATTAAAGGGAGGGAATAAAGAAAATTCCTTCCAGAATCTCAATCTTTGTTTTTATGCAATTGAAATTTTATGTATATATTTACTGCATGATTATTTTTCTTTACTTTTACAAGAAAAACTTCAATATTAACCCTTACAGCACCATGCATACTTTAGTTCCTTTTAAAATGAAGTCAAATTCACAGACCACCTTTTGCAGAACATACATATCAATCAGATGGAACAGGACAAATTGTCAGATCACTGTCCACCATCTAATAAAATATTGTGACAAAAACACTTGAAATTGGAATGCTTTGGCCTGTTTTCCTGTTTGAGAAATGCATTTCATATATCTAGTGCTTTATCTGTTTACCACAGAATCACAAGTTTTAAGGACTCTGATGGAGAAGACTTAAAAACATTGTGGGGAAAGGAGAAAATGTTGATAACCAGCAAGGACAAATTTCGTCATTTCAGCAAGTCTGCACAATATGCTTTCAATTTGGACAAGTGTAAAACCGAACAATCCAGAGAAATTATTAAACAGTACCAAAAGTGGTCCATCAATCATTGGAAAGATGATGAACATCATGGCAACAAGAAATCACCCATTTTTGACTGCTTCTCTGGTCCTCTGAAGATGCTTCAAGATCCATAGATCACGTAAATCAACAAGGAAAAATTTAACCCCTCTTTTTACACATTACAGTGAGGGAAAATGAGGGAATACTGAGGATAAAGCATTTTCACCTCTTTCAATCATGTCTACTTATCCTTTCAAAGACAAACCCCACAATAAATTTTGAGCCCTTATCTTTAGCAAAATTTAATGCTGTCAATTTGGATGAATGCTAAATTTTGTCATTCTAGTAAAGAGCTGAGCATTCAGGGTCCAATTATTAGGTTTATCCATGCCCTGATAGCCTTATCATGCCACTGGTTGATTGACCCCTGCCACATTCTTTGGATAGTTAACGGGACTTTGAGGGGGTCAAATTCCCTTTTACTTGACACACAGGGCTCTGTAAGGGCCTGAGAATAAATATTTACTGTCTTTTACAGTTACTGTGTCTTCTCCAAGCATGTGTCATGGATCTCTAGTTAAACTCTTTACCAAACCACAAAATTTTGGACTGGACCAAATTGAAAGCATTTGCAGACGACAGTTAAATTTTTGCTAAAATGATGATTTCTGTCTTTGACAGGATGGAAAACATTGTGGGAAAAGGAGAAAATGCTGGTAACGAGCATTTTCCAGCATTTTCTCCTTTTCCCACAATGTTTTATAAAGACTTTGTCCTTAGCATCATTAAAAGTCGGGATTGTGTGGTACAGGGTTAAACCTTACCCATTTCAGGTGGCAAAATTGGCTGCTGCACATTTGTTTAAAAAGTTAATGGGATAAATCTTTCCCAAACGACAAATTTTCAACTCTTCCAAATTCAAAACGTCTGCAGACAAAAAGGAACCAACTTCATGAGGGTCTATAACTCTTTACTACACAATCCTGACTTTTAACGACTCTTGAGAAAGAAGCCTTCTGAAAACATTGTGGGAAAAGGAGAAAATGATGGTAACCAGTATTTTCTCCTTTTCCCACAATGTTTTAGAGCCTCCTCAAAAAAAAATTCAATTTTTGAGTTACATTTATTTTGTCGTCTGCAAATGCTATCAATTTGGACTAGTTTAAAATTTTGTCGTTTGGTAAAAAGTTATAGATTGTTTGGTAAATGGTTACATCAGTGAATGAGTCTGATTTAACCCTTTCCCAAACAAGCCCTGGTTTTCACGTGTCTGCAGTATAAGTCTTTTGAAAACACTGTGGGAAAAGGAGAAATTGCTCGTAACGAGCAATTTCTCCTTTTCCCACAGTGTTTTCTACCCTTTTTGAGACCTTTCTGCCATTTTCATCAAATTTAAAATTGTCATCTGCAAACTCTTTCAATTTGGACCGTCCAAAATTTGTCGTTTGGGAAAGAGTTAAGTGGTTGTACTTACTACCAAAATGCAACAGGAAAGAGATATAACACTCTGTGACTTTCAGTTAACCCCCTCCCAAACAAGCCCTGGTTTTCACGTGTCTGCAGTACAAGTCTTTTGAAAACACTGTGGGAAAAGGAGACATTGCTCGTAACGAGCAATTTCTCCTTTTCCCACAGTCTTTTCTACCCTTTTTGATAACTTTCTGCCATTTTTATCAAATTTAAAATTGTCGTCTGCAAACTCTTTCAATTTGCTCGTTACGAACAATTTCTCCTTTTCCCACAGTGTTTTCTACCCTTTTTGATAACTTTCTGCCATTTTTATCAAATTGAAAATTGTCGTCTGCAAACTCTTTCAATTTGGACCAGTCCAAAATTTGTCGTTTGGGAAAGGGTTAACCCTTTATTACACAACAAAATTTTAAACTTATTGAAAAATTAAAAGCATTTGAAGACGACAAATTCAATATGGCTCAAGAGATTATTTCTGTCTTTGAAATGGGGAGAAACATTGAGGGAAAAAGGAGAAAATGCTGGTTACCAGCATTTTCTCCTTTTCCCACAACGTTCTTCAAGGCTTCTTTCTCAGGGTCGTTAAAAGTTGGAATTGGTTAAAGAACCTTTCACTTACAATCAAATCTTTATTAAATTACAAAATTAAAGATGTGTCTAAATTAAAAGGATGGGCAAACAACAGTCACATGTGCCTCAAATGTTGAGATTTATTTATTGAGAGGTTAGAAAACATTGTGAGAAAAGTAGAAAATGTTGGTTACCAACAACATCTGAGCAATGTTTTTCAAAAATGCACATTTTTAAGGGTCATTAAAACTCAGGATCATGTAGTAAAGGGTTATCTTTCACAAAACTGATTTTACTAACATTTAAAATATATCATTAGATCCTAAAAACTATAGCATGAGGTTGCAAAGGCTGAACTGCAGTTGCTTTCAGTGAAAATTCTAAGGGTAGAAAAAGTTCTGGGAAAAGGAGAAAATGCTGATTACCAGCATTTTCTCCTTTTCCCAGTGTTTTCAAAAGTCTTATTTTCAGGGTTGTCAAAAGTCAGGATTGTGTTGTAAAGGGTTAACTCTTTACCAAACGACGAAATTTTTGACTTGTTCAAATTGAAAGCATTTGCAGACAACAATTTCAATGTGGTTCAAATAGTGCAGTTTTTCTATGATAGGGTAGAAAACATTGTGGGAAAAGGAGAAAATGCTGGTTACCAGCATTTTCTCCTTTTCCCACAATGTTTTCAAAAGGTTTCTTTCTTGGGGGCGTCAAAAGGCGGCATTGTACGGTAAAGGGTTAACTCTTTACCAAACAGCCCCAAAACAGCCCCATGTTTTATCTACCCTGAAAAGGAAAAATGCTGAATACATTGGGGAAAAAAGAGTAAAATGCTGACAACCAGCATTTTCTCCCTCTCCCACAGTGTTTTCTACCCTTTTGAAGACAAATTCCATCATCTGCACCATGTTAACTTTGTTGTCTTCAAATGCTTTGAATTTGGACAAGTCTAAAATTTTGTCTCATGAATAGAAATGAAGATCATTGAAAAAATTGATTGGTTGTATGGTGTTTTAATGTTCAACAATATTTCAGTTATATGGCACTGGCCATTACATCTATCCATACTGTCCTGGAGTTTCTTCTAGCAATTCTTTGCAAAACATTCTTCCCATGCCACTGGCTGCTTTCCCACATAACCAATGTCAAAACAATGGCCACCGATGAGAGAGGAATGAATCCTGTCGCAATTACTATCAATAATCTTCAGGCTGAAATTGGCCAAGCCGGGGATTCAAACCAGTGATCCCGTGTTCTCAAATCCTGTGCGCTACCTTTTACTCTTCTAGAGCTCCGCAGATCCACGGTTAGACTGAATGCTTTGAGCAGAATTATCTTGGGATATACACAGAATATACATTCACCTCTGCTTTACATGACGACTGACAAGTTTTGTCTTTGATAAAGTAATAATAATATCAGAAAAGGAGAAAATGCTGGTTTGTTCCCTGCATTTTAGCCTTTTTCAAGATTGACTGGTAAAGTGTGAATGGTCTTGAATATTCAACAAGGTTTTTTTTTTTTTAATTTTCATGGAAAAAAAAATCTTCACCAGACAACAAGATTTTAGGCTATTTCTAAATGAAAGGAATTGTATGATTATGACTTCGTGAATATGTTCAAAAAATTAAATTGGTCATAGTACAGTCTTATAATGAGACGTTTACGGTGCTTCTTTACAAATTTGGACATTTACTGTGCAACCAATAAAAAATTAAAATCGCCTTGTGCGACAGTAATCTCTATTTGTCATTGGAAGGGTAGAAAATATCGGAAAAGGAGAAAATTCTGGTTACCAGCATTTTCTCCTTTTCCCACCATGTTTTCAAAAGCGATCTTCACCAGAGTTGTTGGAACACATGATTGTTTGGTATAGAATTAACTCTTTACCAAACTATCACGGGTTCACCTGAGCCTTGGAAAGAGGGCTTTTGAAAACACGGGAAATGGAGAAAATTGCTTTTTCTCGGTTTCCCACAAAGTATTCTACCCTATCAAATACAGAAATCACCATTTAAGAAACGCTGAATTTGTCATCTACAAAATTAATGCTTTCAATTTGGTCGAGTCCAAAATTTTATTGTTTGGTAAAGAGTTAAGTGCGATAAATCTTTTCCCTTCGTTGAAAAAGCTTCCCTCCCATTTAGCAGTCCAAATGTCTGAACTTACCACATGATGGTGGTCAATAGCAGCACAACCTAACAGACAAGTTTCTGGCCAGATGCAGACCGGCATTTTGGTTCGAATCCACAACCAATCTCTGTCACGTTCAACAGTTACTGGTGCAGTACAGCCTGTCCGACAAACTGTTGCTGCAGCCTCGCACTCCTTACACCCGGGAACCCCAACAGATGTCTTGGCTAATGAGTCCCACATAGCTACAGAATGTATCCAACTGTCCAGCTTTCATAATGTTTCACTGTATGAACTAATTTTTGTATCAAGTATTCCATAAAACGATTGCAAATTTAAACTGTTTTCAATCTACTTTACCGTATTCCCAAAGTGTTTAAGAATTATAACTCAAGCGCAGTTGTAACATAGATCTAGTAAACTTTTCCCCCATCAAAGGTTTGAAACATATTTAGATCTACTCAAATTAGAATTTTTAAAGAAAAAAATGAAATACTCTTTACTGGAATGACAACTGTCCAGGCTATTGTGCCACTTAATTAATTGTTTACAAGTATCAATAATTACATCTACTAATGACAGACAAGCAGTATTATTTATCCCCTCTCTTTCTCCAGGTAACACAGGCACTCTAAAATATAAAATTCAACTGATCTACATCAGCAGTATTAAGAGATTCCAAAAGCCAGCAACAGAATTTATCCAATACACTATGTCCTCAAATGACCAATAATTATTGCACCACTGGACGGCAGCTGACCATAGGTAACTGCAGTAAGTAGAAATTATGTCCAATCAACGGTACAACTAACCCACGAATGAGATTGCTTCCTGGCGGGAATTATTATGTCCCAACATAAGACGAGTGTACTATACAATCCATTCATAAAATAGGTGGCCCAATTGGGCGGCACAGAGGTATAGACGTTAGTCAAACATGCTAGGATTAAAACTACAATACTGTTTAAACAGGAGGAGGAAAATGTTCAGTAATTTATGCATTTTTCAAAGAGGACCATCATCAAAAGGTGAGCCACAAGTGGAAGGATTTTATTGGCGTAGGGGTATTTCTTTGGCCCCATTATTTCAGCAGAGCAGAGTGAGTGACCTAAGCCCTCAGTGACTGTTCCTCTCGTACATCATGTCAGATTTAACACTGTGACACTTGACAGATTGATAGCTCTACACATACAACAGGCGTTGTGGCAGCTCGCTAAACAATACTACAGCAAATTGGGATGAGTCTCGTACATGGTGATAACTATTCATAGGGGAGTCTGACCATGGGACAGTGACTGACGGTTTTAAAATGGAGCGCGACCAGCATTATGCCAACGCTGATTCACTTTGCATGCCAGAACATTCATGCCATGAATTAGGCTAACAACTTGTAGCCTAGTAATATTTCTCCATTCCCCTTTATCTTGTCTAGACTCATCTTTTCTATTAGTACTTTACACCCAATGAGAAAATCATCATGGCAAATGCATAAATTTGTTCAGCTTCAACGAAATCTCCTCTGACACCATGATTTCTGTACCTTATTGCTCCTATGCATAGCTTGTTTCCTACTGAAGCAGACAACATTGAAAACACTCTTGTAAACAATGGATAATGTACATGAATTAAAATCTACCATTAAACAAATTGTTAAAAAAATATTGCAGCAAAAGGAGAAACTGTCATGCACAATTCTATTTCCCAGAATATTTTCAATGATGGTTTGCCGTAAGGAAAAAAAAATGTCTGCCTGGGATGAGATAAAACTTGCATGCACATTACATAGAGCTTAACTTTTTATCATACAACAAAAATGTAGACTAGTCCAAATTGAAAGCAGTTGCAGACGACAATTTCACTGTGGCTTAAATGATGGAATATGTCTTTGATATGGTAGAAAACATTGTGGGAAAAGGAGAAAATGCTGGTTACCAGCATTTTCTCCTTTTCCCACAATGTTTTCAAAAGCCTCTTTCCTCAGGGTCACTAAAACTCAGGATTGTGTGTTAAAGAGAGGAAGAGAAGGTAGAATAAAGTGAACCATGTAATTATGTCAAAAGTGCTAAATATTTCTAACAATACCTGAAACTGAAATGCTTTTAACCTATGTATCTCTTTTAACTCTTTACCACACAATCCAGACTTTTAACGACCCCGAGGAAGAAGCCTTTTGAAAACATTGTGGGAAAAGGAGAAAATGCTGGTAACCATCATTTTCTCCTTTTCCAACAGTGTTTTCTACTCTTCCAAAAACAAATTTCAATTTTTGATTTGCATTTATTTTGTCATCTGCAAAAGCTTTCAATCTGGACTGGTCTAAAATATTGGCGTTTGGTAAAGAGTTAATTAAGGCTCATTAGTAAAGGCTCTTTATGACATGACAAAGTTTTAGTCTCACCCACATTGAAAGCCTTTGCAGACGACAAATTAAGTATGCATGGAAGATGGAATTTGTAGTTGAACGGTAAGAAAACATCATGGGAAAAAGAGGAAATGCCAGTAACAAGCAATATCTCCTTTTTACACAATGTTTGCGAAAGCTGACTTTCCAATGATTGTGAAAATTTGAAACTTCCAAAATTTTTAATGTTTAACTTCATAAAATTATCGCCTTCATAATGACTTGTTCTTGTCTCACAGAAAACTTACATGGCAAAAGATGAAATTGCTCATTCCAAGTAATTCTTTCTTTGCCACAATAATTCTTACGAGGAGTGTTCAAATATGAATGCATCTAAGCACCTAAACTTTTATTCTGCATAGGTTTCACTGAAATTTTTATATTGTTCCCTCAAAGTATTCACCTCCAACAGGTATACAAAGTTTCAGTCTCTGGATCCAATCTTAGAAAGAATTTTCATAGTCTTTCCCTGGTATAATACGAAAACACTGAAATTCATTTTCTGTCAACTCTATTTCAACGTGTATAAACCATCAGTTTCAGTCATTGTCTTCTGTACGAGGTGCAAGACTTTGAAGCAGAAAAAAGTTGTTGTTTTCCCCCACCCTCTGTATTCACCTGGCCTTGCCCCTTGTGACTTCTTTTTGTTTCCAAAGCGAAAAAAATACCTTTCAGGTCGAACATTAATTTTGTTCAGCGCGAACACCTCAGTTCTGCAATATTCCAGTGTCTTCAAAGTATACCTAAAAATGACTATGAAAATGCCTTGAAAGATTGGATCTGGAGACTGAAACTTTGTATATCTGTTGGAGGTGAATACTTTGTGGAAACAAGATAAAAATTTCAGTGAAACCTATGAAGAATAAAATTTTAAGTGCTTAGATGCATTCATATTTGAACACTCCTCGTAAGAAATATTGGACAAAGAAAGAATTACTTGGAATGAGCAATTTCAGTGAAACCTATGAAGAATAAAATTTTAGGTGCTTAGATGCATTCATATTTGAACACTCCTCATATTGTATACATTCGATAAAACCATAATTCATGACGAAAATCCATCATTTTACAAGGATGTTTTAAAAATCGTCCCCACTGAAAAAGTTTCTGAAGGTACATCTGATTTACCTCTTTACCAAACGACAAAATTTTGTATTGAACCGAACTGAATGTTTTTGCAGACAACAAATTAAAAGTTGCTTAAATGGTGATTTCTGCATTTGATAGGGTAGAAAACATTGTGGGAAAAGAAGAAATGCTGGTGACCAGCATTTTCTTCTTTTCCCACAGTGTTTTCAAAACCTTTTTTTTCCCCAGGGTCGTTAACTCTTTACCAAACGACAAAATTTTAGACTGGTCCAAATCGAAAGCATTTTGCAGACGACAAAATAAACATAACTGAAAAACTGAAATCTGTTTTGGTAAGGGTAGAAAACATTGTGGGAAAAGGAGAAAATGCTGGTTACCAGCATTTTCTCCTTTTCCCACAATGTTTTCAAAAGGCTTCTTTCTCAGGGTCATTAAAAGTCAGGATTGTGTGGTAAAGGGTTAATATGCAAGATTTTTTTGGTAAAAGGTTAACCATTTCTATTGGGCATAATCTAAACTGTTTCCTCCCAATTTTTACCAATGAAGATAAGGGGAATGCACTTTTTCTGTCATGTATTTTCTATCACTTTCAACGCTATTGCATTTTTATCAGGACAACAGTTACTACTCATGTTACGATCCATGTGTTTTCTGACTTTTCATCCTGCATTGTTCATGATACTGTCACAGACAAAATGGATGAAATCATTTGATCCTTTTTATACCCTCCCCTCCCTCCCTTTCAAGGTCCAGTGGAAAACAGTTTTGAAAATATCAGGAAAGAGGAAATGGTCTGGTAAACTAGTATTAAGTTTGTCACAAGAGGGGACTGTTTTATAAAGGATGTTTCCTTTATTTAACCCTTTACCATACGACAAAATTTTGGACCAGACCAAATTGAAAGCATTTGCAAACGACAAATGCAACTTAAATGATTATTTCCATCTTCATTAGGGTAGAAAACATTACGGGAAAGGGTCGTTGGCATTGTGCGGTAAAGGGTTAACCAGCACTAAGCTGGGGCTCTGTAGAGCCTTGCCAAAGGACACTCAAACATACCTTGCACAACCAGCATGATCAATCAAATCCAACTTTTTTGATAATTTGTATGCCATTAATGTTGTTTGCAACATTCATTGTGATGTTGCAGAGGCCAGTGCACCTATGCTGCTTTTCAAGAGTTTCATTTACCAGTACTCTGCACAACATTCTTCCCAAGCCACGGGCTGCATTCTCCCATAACTATCATCAAAGCAATAATCAAGGATGAGAGAGAAATTAATCCCGTTGCAATGACTTTCATCAATCCTTGAAAAGGAACCAGCCGAGCTTGGGATTCAAACCAACCACCCCCAGATGTCAAGCCCTTTTTCTGATCACAAATCCAATACATTAGTCCTCTACCACACAATCTCAAGTTTTAACTCTTTACCAAACGACAAAATTTTAGACTCGTCCAAATTGAAAGCATTTGCAGACGACAAAATTAATGCGACTCAAAAATTGAAATTTGTTTTGGGAAGGGAAGGAAACATTTTGGCAATAGGAGAAAATGCTGGTTACCAGCATTTTTCTCCTTTTCCCACAATGTTTTTAAAAGGCTTCTTTCTCAGGGTCGTGAAAACCCGGGATTGTTTGGTAAAGGGTTAATGACCCTGAGGTAGAAGCCGTTTGAAAGCATTGTGGGAAAAGGAGAAAATGCTGGTAACAAGCATTTTCTTTTCCCGAAATTGTTTCTACCACATCAAAGTCAAATTCCATCATAAATTTTGAGCCACATTTGAATTGCCCCGTGCAAATGCTTTCAATTTCAACATGTCGACATTTTTGTTGTGTGGTAAGGAATGAACTCTTTACCAAACATCAAATTTTAGACATGTCCAAATCGAAAGCATTTGCAGACGACAAAGTAAATGTCACTCAGAAACTGAAATTGGCTTTCGAATGGGTTGAAAACATTGTGGGAAAAGGAGAAAATGCTGGTTACCAGCATTTTCTCCTTTTCGCACAATGTTTTCAAAATGCTTTTTTCCCAGGGTCGTTAAAAGGCGGCATTGTGCAGTAAAGAGTAAACCACTGGAGAAAGGAAATTCATCACACAGAAAGGTGTGACAAGACAATGAAACTGTAAGCCAATGATCTGCTTGAAATGAAAATTAGCAAACAATATGGCTAATTATGTATGACTAATTGCTAATTGAAATCATTTGGCTAGACACCCTTCAAGGTTTATATACCAATGCTACAAAGATATATTGACACATTATTTGTATGGTGTTTCAGGCTGATTTTAACTTTATTTCGGCTATACCCTGGCAGCCATTGCACCCGGGCTTCTATGAAAGGGTTGTAAACATGGTAGGAAAAGGAGCAAACGCAACATTACCAGTTAGTACCTCCCTCTTTTTGAAAGCCTTCTTCTACGGTTTGTCATCACTATAATATCATTTGGGAAAAGGTTCCGTGTAAGGGTATTGTTTCATCTTAATTTTGTTTGTATTCGAGTTTAACACCATTCTAACATCTTAGGTCAAATCAGGGCAGCCAGTGCACCTATGCATGTGTTTCCTGGCTTTCTCACACCAGTACTGACACAACTTTCTTTTCAAGCCAGTGCCTACTTTTCTCACATGCATCAGATGTGAGAGGCGAAAAATCGCCATAAAGAAAGTTTGCCTCAACCGGGTATCAAACTTGGAACCACCAGGTCACGAGTCGGATACACTAACCACTAAGCTATCCCGCTGGGGTGTTTCATAAAATGCCTATCAATACAATAGTAGATTTTGTACAGTGTGGATCAAGATCAGACAGCAGAGAACATGAAACCCTAACCGGGATGCAGACTGATATCTTGCAATCCATTTTAACCCTTTACCACACAATCCTGAATTTTAAAGACCCTGAAAAAAAAAACACCTTTAATTTTTGGGAGAAAAGGAGAAGATACCGCTAACCAGCAATTTGTCCTTTTCCTACAACGTTTTCAGAAAGCTTCTTCCTCCCCAGTCATTTAACCTCCGAATTACCGGCATTTGGCACAGGGTTAACTCTTTACCAAACGACAAAATTTTAGACTCGTCCAAATTGAAAGCATTTGCAGACAACTAAATTAATGTGACTCAAAAGATTGAAATTTGCTTTGGGAAGAGTAGAAAACATTGTGGGAACGGGAGAAAATGCTGGTTACCAGCATTTTCTCCTTTTCCCACAATGTTTTGAAAAGGCTTTTTTCTCGGGGTCCTTAAAAGTCAGGATTGTGTGGTAAAGAGTTAACCAAAATGTGGGGGGAGGGTGATTTATCCCCCAAGTGTCAAAATCATGGGTACAAAAACCAGTCATTATGAGGGGCCTCCACTGAAAAGCAGATTATCATAATAATAGAGGCAGTTCTGACAACCCTTTCCCAAACCGACTTCATTATCATACTTAACCCTTTACCAGACGACAAAATTTTAGCCTTGTCCAAATTGAAAGCATTTGCAGACGACAATTTCAATGTGGATCAAATGGTGAAATTTTTCTTTGATAAGGTAGAAAACATTGTGGGAAAAGGAGAAAATGCTGGTTACCAGCATTTTCTCCTTTTCCCACAATGTTTTCAAAAGCCTTCTTTCTCAGGGGCGTTAAAAGGCGGCATTGTGTGGTAAAGGGATAAGACTTCGGCTGCTAAGTGCGACTTTGTGATCTTTTGCAGACAGTGTAAATCAAGATCAGACTGCACAGAACACACAGTCTGATCTTGGATCTACACTTTCCGATACAGGGAGATTTCTCTAGTGCGCAAAAATTTTTAAACTGTAAAGTATGGGTTTTGAAAATAGGCTGGAAATCTATGGTTCAATTTATTTAGCAGCTCAACTCATTACCACACAATCCCCAGTTTTAACAATTCTAATGAAAAGAACTTTAGAAAACATTGTGGGAAAAGGAGAAAATGCTGGTAACCAGCATTTTCTCCTTTACATTCAAAGATTTCTACCCTTTCAGTGACCAACTTCATCATTTAACCCTTTCCCAAACGACAAATTTTGGACTGGTCCAAATTCAAAGAGTTTGCAGACGACAATTTTAAATTTGATGAAAATGGCAGAAAGTTATCAAAAAGGGTAGAAAACACTGTGGGAAAAGGAGAAGCTGCTCGTAACGAGCAATTTCTCCTTTTCCCACAGTGTTTTCAAAAGACTTGTACTGCAGACACGTGAAAACCAGGGCTTGTTTGGGAAAGGGTTAAGCCACATTTGCCATTTGGTAATGAGTTAACAGGCAAATGTTGAAATATCTTATTGCAGAAGCAACAGCTTCAAGATATCTTTGGAAATGATGCAATTTCATGACCTGAAATCATTCTAACAAAAGACTAATTACATTATTAACCCCTTCCAAGACAAGGAAAGCTTCACAATGGAAAATGGGGAGAACTCAAATGCTATGTGCATTTTTGGATTTCCTGGACTACTGGGGAGGGTTTTTTTTGCCATGTAACACCAACAATGAAATTGACCAATCTATGTATATAACAATTTAAGCTTGCACTTCATTTTAAGGTCTAGCATGATGCTACTGTTTGGAAATTACCAGGCCCTATTTCTAGATATTTTCCACAATTTAGCCTTCCACTACATTGACTTCCATTTCAGACCTATCAAAATAGCTATGATTATGATGGGGAAACTTGTAAAAATACAAAAAACTTTTTACTTTTTATATATCAGAAAACATTGTGGGAAAAGAATTACCGGTACTCACATCTTACAATATCTGTCTCGGAAGAGGTTTTCAAACCCTTCCTTAGACTACATTTTTATCTCCATTATATTTTAAAGCTTTACCAAATGAAAAAATTTTGGACTGAACCAAATTGATAGCATTTGCAGACAACAAGCTAAAGATAGCTAAAATGATGATTTTGGTCTTTGATAGGGTAGATAACAGTGTGGGAAAAGGAGAAAATGCTGGTTACCAGCATTTTCTCCTTTTCCCACAATGTTTTCAAAAGCCTTCTCTTTCAGGGTCTTTCAAAATCGGGACTGTGTGGTAAAGAGTTAACCCTTTACCAAAGGACAAAATTTTAGCCTTGTCCAAATTGAAAGCATTTGCAGATGACAATTTCAATGCAGCTCAAATGGTGCAATTTTTCTTTGATAGGGAAGAAAACGTTGTTGGAAAAGGAGAAAATGCTTGTTACCAGCATTTTCTCCTTTTCCCACAGTGTTTTCAAAAGGCTTCTTTCCCAGGGGCGTCAAAAGGCGGCATTGTGTGGTAAAGGGTTAATGGTCATGACCAGAGTTTTCTCAGGCTTCAACTGCAGAGCAAGGTAAAGGGGCCACAAATACTTTGTACTAGTTTTACAAATTTCTAAATACTAGATTGAATTACAAATTGCCTGAAATCTCTTGTGCCCCTGTCAATGGTCTGAATAGCAAATAAATCTTACACTTCCACCACTTGAGATGAATTTGATAATGTTTCTCCGCATGAGGGATTTCATACAGAGTAGGAGAAGTAGCTATCTTTTCGTCAATAATGAGCCATGCTCTGTGAAAAGAGGGCTTAACAGGGTTTTCATTTAAAGCCGATTGCCGATCAAAAACATCTGTCGAAATCGGCCTTTAATCGGTTGTTTTTGCTGGATCTTTGAAAATCGATCACGTTGTTTATATAGAAAATATTTCACGCGTTGGTAACTGTACTGCGACACCGGTTCAATTTTACCGCGAAACCAGAAACAATGGTTTATGAATGTTACGCGGTCATTCATTGGATACTTGCATCCAATTATCCAACCATAGGCGACGATACGTTTCTCCGATCTCCATTTGGTAATCATGGACGCCAAAGCCTAGGCGGCCCCCTTGACCCTTGGCCTGTTGTTTTTGTCAATCGGTTGCTTCATTTCAAAATGAAAACCCTGCTTAATGCATCTTCGTGATGCATTGTACCAAGCAAGACATTACATGATTACTTATCCATAAAATCCTCTTTGTCTAACAACAGACTGAATCATGAAGTTGCCTGCGGGTCCTTGGACATACAGAAAATTGACCAATAGCAAAAAGTTTAACCCCTTACCACACAATCCCGACTTTTTGACGACCCTTAGAAAGGAGCCTTTTGAAAAAAATTGTTGGAAAAGGAGAAAATGCTGGTAACCAGCATTTTCTCCTTTTCCCACAATGTTTTCTACCCTATCCAGTACATAGATCACCGTTTAACCCTTTACCGCACAATGACGCCTTATGACGCCCCTGGGAAAGAAGCCTTTTGAAAACATTGTTGGAAAAGGAGAAAATGCTGGTAACCAGCATTTTCTCCTTTTCCCACAATGTTTTCTACCCTATCGAAGAAAAATTGCACCATTTGAGCCAAATTGAAATTGTCGTCTGCAAATGCTTTCAATTTGGAGAAGGCTAAAATTTTGTCGTCTGGTAATGGGTTAACCTACACTGAATTTGTCGTCTGCAAGTGCTTTCAGTTTGGTCCAGTCTAAAATTTTGTCGTTGGGTAAAGTGTTAAGCCCCAGTCAGCCTGTTCTGTTGGAATAAAAAATGGCTTTACAAGTGTTTGGGGATCACTGATCCCACTCCACGGAAAAAGTTTTTTCATTTAATCCTTTACCACATAATCCCGAGTTTTAATGACCTTGTAAGAAAAAGCTTTTGAAAACATTGTGGGAAAAGGAGAAAATGCTGGTGACCAGCATTTTCTCCTTTTCCCGCAATGATTTTTTCCCCTTAGAAACAAAGACAATTATTTGATTGACATTTAATTTGTCATTTGCAAATGATTTGAAATTGGACTAGACTAAAGTTTGGTTGTGTGGTAGAGATAAATGAGGTGCTATGACAACCCAAAGGGAAATAACCAATCAAATTAACTTCACCAGGTGACCAGATTTACTTCCCTTACACTTCAAGTCTTTACCTCACACAAGTATGAACCCACGAGTACAATGTTAACCCTTTCCCAAACAAGCCCTGGTTTTCACGTGTCTGCAGTACAGGTCTTTTGAAAACACTGTGGGAAAAGGAGAAATTGCTCGTAACGAGCAATTTCTCCTTTTCCCACAGTGTTTTCTACCCGTTTTGAGACCTTTCTGCCATTTTCATCAAATTTAAAATTGTCGTCTGCAAACTCTTCCAATTTGGACTAGTCCAAAATTTGTCGTTTGGGAAAGGGTTAACAAGTTACCAAACATTCAACTGTTTTTATGAACCTGGGGAAGAAGGCTTTTCAAAACATTGTGGACAATGCAAAAAATGCAAATGAATAACATTTTCTCCTTTTCCCCACAATGTTTTCTACCCTTCTTGAACAAATCCGCTCATAATAGAAACATTTGTCATCTGCAAATGCTTTCAACTGGGACAAATCTAAATGACTGATTGATTGTATGGTGTTTAACACCATTTTCAACATTATTTCAGTTATATCACGGTGGCCAGTGCACCTATCCATGCTTTCCTGGAGTTTCTTTTACCAGTACTCCGCACAATATTCTTTCCAAGCCACTGGCTGCTTTCCCACATAACCATCGTCGAAACAATGGTCAGCGGTGAGAGAGGAATGAATCCTGTCGCGATGACTATCATCAATCCTCGGAAAGAAATTGGCTAAGCCGGGGATCGAACCAGTGACCTCCTGTTTTCAAGTCCTGTACGCTACCGACTGAGCTACTGGGGCTTGGCAGGACAAATCTAAAATTGTTTTTTCTGGTAAAATGTCAATCCATAACTGCACACATGGTTTTGGTCTCTCTATAAATTTTGAGGATTCTTTGTCACAATATTGCTAAATTTGTCTCTCAAATATGTTGAACTCCTTTCTATTTTACTAATAACATGAATTTCAGCAACAGTAGGTGCTCACAAGTTGGCAAACTAGATACCCACCCCGTCTGTATATTTCCAGCATCCATAAGGCTTCGTCAAAAAAAAAAAAAACTTTGAACTTGGGATTGAGCGGTAAAAGGTTTAAATCCTCTACCAAAGGACCCTATGTTTTAGTTACGCTGGGGAAGAAAGCTTTTGAAACAATTGTGGGCATCTCCTCCTTTTCCCACAATGTTTTCTACCTTTTCAAAGACAAATACCAATGTATGACGAGGGTTTTCCTTGATGCACAATTTTGTGCGTTTTGACGCATCTTTTAAGTAAAATGACTAGTTTTTTTTTTTCCAAGAACACATCATTATGGACCCAGCCATACTTACGATCGTCTTTACTGTCTACAGCACTACAGTGGGGAGTTGATAAGAAAGCTGGAGAACGAAAAGAAAATGGGACAAAACACTAGACTGCGTATCAATTCTACAAGATTACCGTCGGTCTTTAAACTGCTCTGAACTAAACCAGTTGATCGCCAATGAAAACAATATGGCTCAGTCAAAACACTGACGACATTCTTGCTGTCTGCGAGGAAAAGGGACCTTGAGAAACAGTCAGACGGTAAAACGCCTGAGTAGTGAGAAAAGAAATTCAAGAAGTCTAAAGTCTCAAGAGTCTAAAATTCTGTCATAAAGGTAAAGAATTAAATTGTATGGAAAAAAGAGGGAAATAATGCAATAATTTGTTACGAGCAATGGCTGCTTTTACAGCTATATCTTCCAAACCAAAATATACGAAAGCTTTATTTGTGCAGTATACGAAAGCTTTATTTGTGCAGTGATTGGTCGATTCAAAATGAGGTTGCTTATCTTGGGGGATTTTTTTTGTACTCTCTTCAAAACATAATGACAAGATCAGAAGACTGCTCATTACCAGAAATTATGTGCAGCAGGTTCTAATTCAGGCAGTAATGAGAAAATTATAATATTGAGCCATGCTCTGTGAAAAGGTGGCTAAATGCATCTGCAAAAGGTATCGACCCATGTCAGCCTGCGCAATCCGTGCAGGCTGACATGAATAAATATATTTCGTTATTGTTAAATTTTCTGCATGTCAAAGGACCAGTCTTTTCCGAGATTCAGCCGGTGTTTGGACAAAACGGCTTTTATGGACCCGTAATACCGTTAATAAGATGCTTGATATCATGCAACACGGAGACTCATTAAGCTCCCTTTTCTCAGAACATGACTCAATCATTATTTATATAGCAGCTTAAAAGTTACATCCCCTTGAGGTAATGTACTGAGAAGGCAGGTTGTTCTTCAACTAGATAGTCGGAACTAATTTGACTTGGAAGTGTGATCTGAAATGGTGTAAATTAACACAGAATTAATTTCTGAACTTGTTACTTTGAAGTTCCAGTAAACGGATACATACATACAAACATAACATAAATCCCTCATGATTAAAAATTAATTAATAGATGGTTCAAGACCCCATGTTGCAAATTAAACTGAATTACATGGAATTCATAAATTAATCAAATTTTCCAGTGTGATATAAATTAAATTTTATATCTTTCCAATACATATTAACCCTTTACCACACAATCCCAAGTCTTAATGACCCTGAGAAAGAGGCCTTTTGAAAACATTGTGGGAAAAGGAGAAAATGCTGGTAACCAGCATTTTCTCCTTTTTCCACAATGTTTTCTACCCTTCCCAAAACAACTTTCAATTTTTTTTTCACATTTATTTTGTTGTCTGCAAAGGCTTTCAATTTGGATCAGTCTAAATTTTTGTTATGTGGTAAAGAGTTAACCCTTTTAGCAAATGACAAAATTACAGACTTGTCCAAATTCAAAGCATTTGCAGATGACAAATAAAGTGTGGCTCAAATGATGGAGCTTGTGAATGAAAGGACAGAAAACTTTGTGGGAAAAGGAGAAAATGCTGGTTACCAGCATTTTCTCCTTTTTTCACAATGTTTTCCATAGCCTTTTCCCCCAGGGTCTTTAAACTGAGGATTGTGAAATAAACGCCTAACTCTTTACCAAACAACAAAATTTTGGACTCGATCAAATAGAAAACATTTGCAGACGACAAATCAAATCTAGTTCAAATGATGATTTTTGTCTTTAAAAGGTAGAAAACATTGTGGAAAAGGAGAAAATGCTGGTCCAAAATTTGTTTGGTAACGAGTTAAAAAACCTTTCATAACTACAACAGTTGCCTTTGCAGCCAGTGTGGATCAAGATCAGAAGGCACAAAAGGCTCTATGAGAACAGGTGTATTCCCCCCCCCCCAAGACATTTGGAAAAATTTAACCCCTGAGCGCCTTTTACAACTTTGGTTACCTTTGTGGCCGGTGTTGATCATGATCATACTGCACAGAATGTGTGGTCTAATCTTTGACCTCACTGTCAACTTTGTTCAGACAATCAGGGTTAAGATCAGGCTAGAAATTGCATTTATGTTATTTCAGGAACAAACTTTTGTTTGCAAGATATGTTTGTAAGATTAAACCTGGAAGGGTTAACCCCTTTTTTAGATTTGGCTCAAATAATGGAATTTATCTATAATAGAATAGAAAACATTGTGGGAGAGGAAGAAAATGCCAGTAACCAGCATTTCCTCCTTTTCCCACAATGTTTTCTACCCTTCCCAAAACAAATTTCAGGTTTTAGGTCATATTTATTGTCATTTGCAAATACCTTCAATTTGAGCTAGTCTAAATTCAGTCCACATAATCCTGAACTTTAATGACCCTGAGGAAAAAGTCCATTGAAAACATTGTGGAAAAAGGAAAAAATGCTGAGCCAAATCTAAATTGTTGTCTGCAAAATTAATGCTTTCAATTTGGACCAGTCTAAAAATTCTTTTCTTGGTCCAGAGTTAACTCTTTACCACACAAGAAAAATTTAGACTGGTCCAAATTGAAAACATTAGCAGACGACAATTTAAATGTAATTCAAATAATGGAATTGTCTAAGACTGGGTAGAAAACATTGTGGGAAAAGGAGAAAATGCTGGTTACCAGCATTTTCTTCTTTTCCCAAAATGTTTTCAAACGGCTTCTTCCTCAGGGTCGTTAAAAGTCAGGATTGTGTGGTAAAGGGTTAAACACACTAATGCATGAAAAAACAATGTGCCAACTGGAGATATTACTCATTAAAAGGTGTCTGCTGCAAGACAAAATAGATTAGAAAAGAAAGTTGTATGCCGGTTGTAACATATTGGATTGGAAAAGCAAGTTGTATTCCCATCTTAACACAACAGATTAGAAAAGAAAGTTGTATGCCCATTGTAGCATAACAGATTAGAAAAGGAAGCTGTATGCCGGTTGTAACAAAATAGATTAGAAAAGAAAGTTGTATACCGATTGTAACATAATAGATTAGAAAAGAAAGCTGTATGCCAATTGTAACATAACAGACTAGAAAAGAAAGTTGTATGCCATTTGTAACGTGTAAATCATTACATCTATATCTAGATAAATGGCTTTCAATATGCCATGGATCAGAACAGATCTGGAGCTAATCTTTGTCATTAATCTGTTAACAAAATTTTACTGCATATCATGGTAAAATTAAAAGGACATTTTCCCTTAATTTCAAGTTTTTAACATGTATTTTTATTAAACTATCAAATTGAGCATTTAACTCACTTCCTCAATTGAATGTCTGTTTAAAACCAGCATTATACATTCCATGACCGCTCGCCTTTTCAATTTAACTAACAATGAACTTTTCCCCAAGAAATAACTGAGCTTATGAGCTTGAAATTCTAAAAAATAAACTCTCTTCTACTAAGAAACTGATGAAATAAATTTTCAGTCTATAGCTCTTTACCACACGACAAAATTTCAAACTGGTCCAAATTGAAAGCATTTGCAGATAACAAATCGAAGGTGGCTCAAAAGACGAAATTAGTCCTTTATAGGGTAGAAAACATTGTGGGCAAAGGAGAAAATGCAGGTTACCAGCATTTTCTCCTTTTCCCACAATATTTTCAAAAGCTTTCTTAGTTGGGGTTGTTAAAAGTCAGCATTGTGTGGTAAAGGGATAGACAAAAACACTTCTCACAAGCTTGCAAACCTGTTTCATTACATTTATAATGCAAATGCCTTCAAATTGCACAAGTCTAACTTTTTTTCATTTCGGCAAGAGTAAAGGAGGAGCAAAGTTGTGGATGACATCATTTTTATTACTAATTCTTATCATGTTTTATTCATTTTGCTATAACCAATTATTGCTAAGAAATTATTACAAATTCACAAGAACCAAATCACCAAAGAAACCCCAAAATAAGTTTTAGAAATATAATCTAGTTGTAATATCCCGTTTTAATAACTTCTCAGGAAGCCTATACTGCTATAGGATTCAAATTTCTATACCTTTGTTCCAGTGTTATTGTTGTACTTATATATACGATTCCTTGATCTCATGAAAATATTCCGGATAAAAAAATTCTTAAATGAAATATCTAGAGAAAATAATTGAAAAGAAATGAAGGCAGATCAAGAGCCAAGTAGGAAATAACTTTTGCAACTTATAAATTGTTCTTCGTGATTAATTTCCTGTGTGAAGTTCTTTAAAAAAATTCTAACAACTGAGTCCAAAATATATCTGTAAACACTATCAAACAATCCTTTGTTTTAACAACCCTCCAGAAGAAATCATTTTGAAAATATTGTGGGAAAAGGAAGAAATGCTGGTAACCATCATTTTCTCCTTTTCCAACGATGTTTTCTAACCTATGATAGATAAATTTTCTCAGTCCAAAAATCCTTACAAAGACCACTCTTTTATAATTTGAGCCACAGTGAATTTGTCGTCTGCAAATGCTTTGAATTTGGACGAGTCCAAAATTTGGTCATTTATTATAGAGTACACGCTTTACCACACAAACCTGATTTTCAACGACGTTGACCCTTTACCAGACGACAAAATTTTAGCCTAGTCCAAACTGAAAGCATTTGCAGACGACAATGTCAAATTGTGGCACAAATGGTGCAACTTTTCTTAGATAGGGTATAAAACATTGTGGGAAAAGGAGAAAATGCTGGTTACCAGCATTTTCTCCTTTTCCCAATTGTTTTTAAAGGGCTTCTTTCCCATCGGCGTCAAAAGGCGGCATTGTGTGGTAAAGGGTTAAGGGCGAAGGCTTTTGAAAATGTTGTGGGAAAAGAGAACATTCTGGTAACCAGCATTTTTTTTTTTAACCATTCCGACAAAGTTTTCTATCCTGTCTAAAACAACTTTCAAATTTTTAGTTATAGTCTTTTTTTGTCTGCAAATGCTTCCATTTTGGACAAGTCCAAAATTTTGTCACTGGCAAAGAGTTAAGAAATGAAAGATCATTCTTTGAATGTTTTTAAAAAGCTTTCAGCCATTTTCTTTTGTTTTTCCTGGAAAAAGTTTGTTTGAAGTAAAGTATGCAAGTATTTTTTTTTACCGGCTTCTAACTGAATACTGGAAAATATACCTAAAAATAACCAGTCTTCTATGATTTACACATATTTATTTTACATCGATTGAGAAACAAGTTCTTGCAACTTATACTAATCTCTCTCGATTCTGCTTCCTGGAAACTACACCAGTACTCGCGCCAAATGTGTGAGCCAGTGAGCAGTTTCAAAGTTGACATCCGCTCCCAGGTATCGAACTTCCGTCCTTTTGATTACGAGGCCGACACTCTACCTCACAACCATGGACAGCACACAATGATTTAAATCAAATAAAAAAAAGAAAAGATGGTAAATTTAGTACTATGTCTCAAGTTTTGTATTTTCCCACAAGACTGCTTAACTAAGTGCATGCTGCTAATTACTGTTTAACATAACGCATATCTATGAGGTCAGATTTGTTGTTGTATATCTTAAATTTTGTAAACATCCTGAAATCAAGGTGCAAGCCAAAACATTGAATAACAAAGACGAAAATGTTTTAGACTGATCCACATTGGAAGCATTTGCAGATGACAAATGTTACCAAAAAATGGAAGTTTAAAATTTTGGGGGGAAAAGGACAGAAAACATTGTGGGAAAAGAAGAAAATGCTGGTTACCAGCATTTTCTCCTTTTCCCGCAATGTTTTCAATAGGCTTCTTTCTCAGGGCGATTAAAATCGGGATTGTGTGGTTAAAGAGTTACAGGCCCAGTGGCAGCCAACATAAACAATGTGGGTGCTTAAAAATGCTTTTTTTATTTAAATCATACCATTTAAAAGTATGGACATTCTTGTAAAGATGACAGTCTGTAATTATAAGGTTGGTCCAAGTGTTAGTCGCTGTTAGAAAAATAAATTTGAAAACTATATGTAAAGTTGCCAGGTTGCTCCATCTTATATTTATTTTTTACCTGATTTTAGAATTTATTTTCTGCCAGCGACTAAAACTTGGACTGGCTGAGCAGTAACATATTGTCCTATTCAAATAGTTTCCATACTTTTTATTGAAATGATTTGATTTGCATTTAAATACAATTTTAATGCTAGCATTGTTTACTTTTGGTCACCACTGGGCCTATAAACATTTTAAATGAAACTTGCATCGTTATAGATTTTTTTTTTTTGTTTACAATTTGAAGAAATCCATACAGGAATGCCTTTGGGATTTTTCGCTTTACCATACTATCTGCATGAATCTTTTATGGCCTTTCATCTTTCAGATGCAAGAAAGATTGATAAAAAAAAAAAAGGATCAATTTGAACACAAAACAAATAAAATTTTTTAAGTCTTCATTTGGGAAACGACAGGAATTCAAATGTGTCTTATCTCTTTCAAAAGTGTTCACAAAAATGTTGTTATTTCTTTGGCAAACTTAATGACGAACTAATAAATGAGGATCACTCTGTGAAAATGGGGTTTTAACCCTTTACCAGACGACAAAATTTTAGTCTTGTTCAAATTGAAAGCATTTGCAGACGACAATTTCAGTGTGGCTCAAATGGTGCAATTTTTCCTTGATAGAGTAGAAAACATTGTAACCAGCATTTTCTCCTTTTCCCACAATGTTTCCAAAAGGCTTCTTTCCCAGGGGCGTTAAAAGGCGGCATTGTACGGTAAAGGATTAATGCATTCTGCCAAAAGTATCAATCCATGTCAGCCTGCGCAGTCTGCACAGGCTGACCTGGGTTGAAAACTTTTGCCACTGTTAAATTTTCTGCATGTCAACGGACCTGTCTACCTCATGATTCAGTCAGCTGTTTGACATCATGGATTTTATGGATCCATAATTATGTGATGACTTGCTGGGTACAATACATCACGGAGATGCATTAACTCCCCTTTTCCCAGAGCATGGCTGAAATATTTTAACAAAATTTGTATATCAAACCTTAACTTTTTACCATGAAATACTGAGTCTTAACGATCTTGAGAAAGAAGTCTTTTGCAGACATTGTTGTAAAAGGTGAAAATACTAATTATAGACAATTTTTCCTTTTCCCACAAAGAATTCCACCCCTTAACTCTTTACCAAACGACAAAATTTAAGACTTGTCCAAATTGAAAGCATTTGCAGACGACAAGATAAATGTGAGTGAAAAATTAAAATTTGCATTGGGAATGGTAGAAAATATTGTGGGAAAAGGAGAAAATGCTGGTAACCAGCATTTTCTCCTATTCCCACAATGTTTTCAAAAGGCTTCTTTCTAAGAGTTGTTAAAAGTCGGGATTGTGTGGTACAGAGTTAAACCCTGGACTACAAAATCTCAAGTCTTAACAACCTTGAAGAAAGGTGGCTTTTGAAAATATTGTGAGAAAAGAAGAAAAAGCTGCTAACCAGCATTTTCTCATTTTCCCACATTTTCTATTTACCCTTCCAAAAATAGGCTCTAATTCTTGAATCACCCATATTTTGTCATCTGCAACTGCTTTCCATTGAAGCAAGTCTAAATTCTTGTCATTTAGTAAAAAGCTAAGTCAAATCCAATTAGTTCAGCCAAACTTAATTTGTCTTCAGATGCTTTGAGAATGGGCACGTCTACAGTTTTGTCATTCCGTTTAGAGTTAACTCTTTATCAAACGACAAAATTATAGCCTTGTCCCAATTAAATGCATTTGCAGACGACAAATGAATTGTTATTTAAAACATGAAATCTCTCATTCAAAGAGTAAAAAACATTGTGGGAAAACGAGATAATGCTGGTTATGCACATTTTTTTCCTTTTCCCACAATGTTTTCAATGGCCCTCCTTATCAGAGTTGTTAAAACTCAGGATTGTGTGGTGTAGGGTTGAATATCTCCATCATCCATATTTCATTTTCTTTAAAGGCACAATAGCCATCAAAAGTAAACAATGCGCGTGTCAAATGCTTTTCAATTAAAGTCATACTATTTAAGTCTTTGCCACACAATCCCGACTTTTAACAACATCGAGAAAGAAGCCTTTTGAAAACATTGTGGGAAAAGGAGAAAATGCTGGTACCCAGCATTTTCTCCTTTTCCCACAATGTTTTCTAACCTTCCTATAACAAATTGTAGTTTTTCAGCCACATTTATTTTGTCGTCTGCAAATGCTTTCAATTTGGACTAGTCTAAAATTTTGTCGTTAAATGGTAAAGAGTTAAAAGTGTAGAAACTGTAGTGAAGATGACAATCTGTTGACTCTTTACCAAGCGACAAAATATTAGACTACTCCAAATTGAAAGCAGTTGCAGACGACAACATAAATGTGACTGAAAAATTGAATTTTTTTATAGGAAGGGTAGAAAACATTGTGGGAAAAGAAGAAAATGCTGGCTACCAGCATTTTCTCCTTTTCCCACAATGTTTTCAAAAGGCTTCTTTCTCAGGGTTAGTAAAAGTCAGGATTGTGTGGATTGTAAAGAGTTAATGTACGGCTGGTCCATGTGTAAGTCACTGGCAGAAAAATGAAGTTTATAACTAGGTTAAGAGGAAACTTAAGATAGAGCAACCTGGCTGCTTTTGAATGACTGAACAGTAACAGATTTACCGTTAAATGATATGATTTAAGTCTAAATGCATTACATCACCCTCATTGTTTACTTTTGGCAGCTACTGGGCCTTTAAAGTCATCTGCTGCAAATTTACATCTGAAAATTACGAGTGAAGTCTTAAGCAGGCAACATTTTACCACACCCATATTAAACGCATTTACAGACTACAAAATAAACACTGCAAAAATAATGGGTTTTTTCTTGGAAAGGGTAGTAAACATTATGGGCAAAAAGAGAAATAGCTGCAAACAAGCAATTGGTCCTTTTCCAAGGATGTTTTCAAAAGTTGTCTTTCTCAGGGTCATCAAAACCAAAAGACTGTTTGGCAATGGTTTAACTCTATACCAAACGACAAAATTTTACACTGGTCCAAATTGAAAGCATCTGCAGACGACAAAAGAAATGTGATTGAAAAATTGAAATTTGTTTCAGGAAGGGTAGAAAACATTGTTGGAAAAGGAGAAAATGCTGGTTACCAGCATTTTCTCCTTTTCCTACAATGTTTTCAAAAGGTTTCTCTTACAGGGTCGTTAAAAGTCGGGACTGTGTGGTAAAGGGTTAACTCTATACCAAAAAAAAAAAATATTTAGCCTTGTCCAAATTGATAGCATTTGCAGACGACAAATTAAGTGTGGCCCAAATGGTGTAATTTGTCTAAGAAAAGGTAGAAAGCACTGTGGGAAAAGGAGAAAATGCTGGTATTCAGCATTTTCTGCTTTTCCCACTCTGTTTTCAAAATCCTTCTTTCCTGGGGTCGTTAAAACTCGTGATTGTGTGGTAAAGGGTTAAATGTGCGTTTTCAAGCCGTAAAAAAGAAACTGATATTGCAATTTCAAGCCTGGATGTGTCAAATATCTTGGACAAAATCAAAAATCCACCAGTGACCAAAAGTAAACAATTCCAGAGTCAAAATGCAGACATATTTAATTCATACCATTAACCCTTTCCCAAACAAGCCCTGGTTTTCACGTGGCTGCAGTTTAAGTCTTTCGAAAACACTGTGGGAAAAGGAGAAATTGCTCGTAACGAGCAATTTCTCCTTTTCCCACAGTGTTTTGTACCCTTTTGGAGAACTTTCTGTCATTTTCATCAAATTTAAAATTGTCGTCTGCAAACCCTTTCAATTTGGACCAGTCTAAAATTTGTCATTTGGGAAAGGGTTAAGAAGTGTGGATGTTACTTTGGGTCTGATAAAAGTGATACAGTGCAGTCCGTCAATGTTCCAGTCAATGTCAGAAAATATTGTTTGTATCTAAAATGAAAGTTGGCAACTTTAACTCTATAATTCTAGTTTTACAATTCATTTTTCTGCCAGGGACAGTGGAACTTTGACAGACCTTGCTATCACACTTTGTCAGAATCCTAATAACATGCGTACACTTTCGAATGGTATTATATAATTTTGCCAGCATTTGTTTAATTCCAGACCCTTGTGGGGCCTTTAATTCTCTGTTGTCCCTTCTTTTTCATTGAATTTTAGCTCAGAAAATTCTGTACCTGAATTTGCCAATGATTTTCTTGTGATGGCATTTGACTGTTTGTTTCCACTGAAGCCAAAACATACATGTGTTGAATGCTATCCCCGAGATTTTTCAGAAACAAACAAAAACATAACATCACTGCCGGATGCCCGCATGTAGAATAGAATGGTTTAACCTTTTTTTGTATACAAACGTTGCTGTGTGCATTGTATGATAGAAAGTACATAGGTATACATCTGTAGAATTTAAAAAGACAGACAGGCAGACTTCAGCATTAATAAAGGAAAGTTGGACAGTCAATGAGGAAAACTCCATGGATCCCTGACATTTCATGAAAAACTTTTTTTGTCAAAACTTATCAATAGCCCTGACCCTTACCCTATCCAAGACAAACTGTGGCCCAAATCTTCCTCCCAGACAAAGCTTTTCATGAAGTAAATCTAGGAATTTAGCAATGGGTATTTTAATCAATTACATGGATTTAGACTAAACTAGTGAGCCTTTTGGTGAAATGTTGTGTACTGAAATCCAGTAGTGGTCTTTTTCGTCCATGTTTTTTTTTTTGTATGTGAAGTATCATGTGTAACAAATATTTATGACATGAAGTTTAATTTCATTAAGTGATATGTGGGATTAGGAACACTGCTATGATCTTGATCTGTACTGTCCACAACTGCATCTACAGCTGCTGATCATGGCATGCCCAAAGTTCCATAGGCTTGAATTAAGAAAAGGAATCCAATACTGCTGTATGTCAAAATTTATAAACAATCCTTCCTGTGAGAGTCCTCAACACTTCTTTCAAGATTATCACATTACAACAACAAAGTTGTCCTTATCAAAGCATCAAAAAATTACACTGTAATTAACTTTCAGTTCCACATTATCAATAAAATTATGGGCCCCACAATTACATGAGAACTATAACTTTAGTGTGTGTATCTTCGGTTTTGTTTGTGCTGCATCTAAAACAGAAATTTTACAGAATTTTTTTTTTAGTTCAAGAATGGTCAAAATTTCATCTTTTAACTCTTTACCACACAATCCCAAGTTTTTAAAGACCCTATAAAGGAAAGCTTTTGAAAACATTGTGGGAAAAGGAGAATATGCTGGTAACCAGCATTTTCTCCTTTTCCCACAGTGTTTGCAACCCTATCAAAGACACAAATCATCACTTAAGCTACATTTATTTAGCTGCTTGCAAATGCTTACAATTTGGTCTTGTCCAAAATTTTGGCGTTTGGTAATGAGTTAACCTTTTACCACTCAAGCAAAATATACACTTCTCCAAATTGAAAGCATATGCAGATGACAATTCAAATGTAGCTCAAATGATGGAATTTGTCTTTGGCAGGGTAGAAAACAATGTGGGAAAAGGAGAAAATGCTGGTTACCAGCATTTTCTCTTTTTCCCACAATGTTTTCAAAAGGCTTCTTCTTCAGGGTTGTTAAAACTGAGGTTTTTGTGGTAAAGAATCAGAGATGACCATGGTTTCTCTCTTCTAATGTATGAATGTATTGAACATTGGCCCATAGCCCACATAAAAATGGGCTTCTTTTTGTAAAACTGACAATTATTAAATTCAAGAAGTAATTGAGTAAACATGCATCGAGATTTTTTTGGAAAAATATTTAACCCTTTCCCAAACGACAAATTTTGGACTGGTCCAAATTGAAATAGTTTGCAGACGACAATTTTAAATTTTATGAAAATGGCAGAAAGTTCTCAAAAAGGGTAGAAAACACAGTGAGAAAAGGAGAAATTGCTCGTTACGAGCACTTTCTCCTTTTCCCACAGTGTTTTCAAAAGACTTGTACTGCAGACACGTGAAAACCAGGGCTTGTCTGGGAAAGGGTTAAAGATACATCCTTAAAGCCAGAGAGAAAAACAACACTGTTAACTTTTAATAAACTACAGAGTGGTTCAAAATTAATCAGCTGTGTAAAGATAGAAAAATTACCAAAATATTATAATCTACAGGATAAATACATATATCGGAAATCTTTGATATAAAACCAGAAACGCCTTCTCTGAAGGCCTCCAGAAAATAAAATGCATTTTTTATCCCTCAGAATATATGCAACCTTGCAACCATCGGGGGTAAAATTTTGCATGAAGATACAAGAATGATTATAGTTTGATAAAATAAAGATGGAGTGGGATAAAAACTGGTCTAACAGGGAGTAGAGATGTATCTTTAACCCTTCAAGTGCCCAATAAACCCAAAGAACATTTTTTAGACTAGAAAAACAGATCTAAATAACTGCAATTTCATGGTTGCTGTTGTTTCTAATATCTGAGCAAGTGGACAATGTAGATCAAAGATCAGATTGCACATTTAATGCATTCTTTATGGGCTTAAGTCTTGAAATAAATAGAATGAATGAAAAAAGTTTCTTTTTTTCTTGTTAGGAAAAAAAGGATGTCATCAAAAGCAAATTTACACATTTTTTTTTCAGGTACAATTTTCGAATTGAAATATCCGACGCAAGACAAAAAAAAATTATTTAGGTGCAAAAAAAGCAAAACAGACAACAATTTTAATAGCAGGGAAGTGTTACTTTTGAATTTTGTACCTCTGAAATGCATTACCGTTGTCAACTAAGTGTAAAATGAAATTATCACACTGTTTGATAAAATTACTGATTGTCTAGCAGAAGGTTGTTAACCCTTTACCGCACAATGACACCTTTTAACAATCCTTGGAAAGAAGCCTTTTGAAAACATTGTGGGAAAAGGAGAAAATGCTGGTAACCAGCATTTTCTCCTTTTCCCACAATGTTTTCTGCCCTATCAATGAAAAATTACACCATTTCAGCCATACTGAAATTGCTGTCTGCAAATGCTTTCAATTTGGACAAGGCTAAAATTTTGTCATCTTGCAAAGAGTTAAGGATAAGTGTTATACAATCTGTTTCTTTCTTGGTGAGTAGACATTCCTTTATAACTTTTCTAAACTTCTAGTGCAATTGTCTCCAAAACAAATTAGGTGCAGATAAGAACCTTGTACAGACTAAAGATACTGAACATAACCTAAGATTTTAATGAATGAGGACATAAATACAAATAAAGATTATGGCAAAAGGAAAAATTGAGAAAAGTTTCGAGTTAAATAGTTGGATACATTTTCAGTTTATTTAAAATTTCTCAAAAGTCTTCGATCCATGGATGAAACATCAGAAATCTTGAAGAAATTGAGAAACAGGCGAACGCAGTAAAAATATTTGAACATTTCTAATATTATCGCTTTACCACACCATCCCAACTTTTAACAACCCATAGGAAGACACCTTTGAAAAAAAAAAAACGGGAAAAAAGAAGAAAAGTCGTTTTCCAAAATGTTTTCCACCCTTTAAATTAATAATTTCATGTTTTAAGTAACATTTAAGTTGTCATCTACAAATGCTTTCCATTTGGACAAGGCTGAAATTTTGTCATCTGGTAATTTCAAAGAGTTAAAAAGAATAAACAATAATTGAGTAATTCTTCAGTATAGGAAAATATGACAAAATGCTTTAGCATTGGTATGTAAAAACTAAAATGTACATACTGTACTTGGGAAACAAATGTTTATAAATGGCTAAAATGTTTTAGAAAATTATCTGCATCCAAAATTCTTTTACACATTCCGTTACTTTTCATATTATCACCAATTTCAACAAAAACACAATCAGACAATGTAGACAACATGTTAAAAAAAGAAAGTCATTTTTCTGTCTTTAATACTTTACCAAACAATAAAATTTCAGACTGGTTCAAATTGAAGGCATTTGCAGACGACAATTCAAGTGTGGCTCAAAAACTGAAGTTAAATGTTTTGGGTAAGGTAGAAAGCATTGCAGGAAAAGGAGAAAATGCTGGTTACCAGCATTTTCTCCTTTTCCCACAATGTTTTCAGAAGTCCTGATCTTTAGGGTCCTTAAAACTGGGAACTGCGTGGTACGAGGCTAACTCGTGTTACCTTATCTTAATGGAAAGAAGCTGTATAGTCTAGCTGCTGCAAATTTTTTTCATGAGATAATGAGTTAATTTTTTAGAATTTACCTAAAATGAAAACTTTTTTTTTTGAGGGGGGTAAAAAAGAAACAGACGGCATTCTCATCCAGTATAGGTAAATAATACAAATATAAGAAAATATTAGGCAAAATTGCTCTTCCTTTTGGTGATTTCCTGCATGGAATAATGTTCCCTAAAACAAAACACGACAAAAATCCAAAATGTGTCAACATGAAAAATAAATGAAAATGTCTGTTCAATTTTCATGGTAAAAAATATCCAGAAATGCGTTTTCTTATCTGTTTTGAGAGGAATACCTTGCAAAATATTGAACAATGTAAATCAACACCTTGTTCTGTGCTGACTGATCATAATCTGTCACTGGATTGCATCTCACTTATCAAAGGATTAACCCTTTACCACACAATCCCGACTTTTAACGACCCTGAGAAAAAGGCCTTTTGAAAACATTGTGGGAAAAGGAGAAAATGCTGGTAACCAGCATTTTCTCCTTTTCCCACAATGTTTTCTAGCCTATCAATGACAAATTTCATCATTTGGACCACCTTTAATTTGTCGTCTGCAGATGCTTTCAATTTGGACCAGTCTAAAATTTTGTCGTTTGGTGAAGAGTTAACAATTTATGATCCAGTCGGCTTCTTGCTACAGCCCACTTTTGAAAACATGCCAACCCTTTATCACACAATCCTGAGTTAGGAAAGATGACTTGTTTTATGAAAACATTGTGGGAAAAGGAGAAATGCTGTTAACCCTTTACCACACAATCCCGACTTTAACAACCCTGAGGAAGAAGCCTTTTGAAAACCTTAAGGGAAAAGGAGAAAATGCTGGTAACCAGCATTTTCTCCTTTTCCCACAATGTTTTCTACCCTTCCAGAAACAAATTTCAATTTTTCAATCACATTTATTTTGTCGTCTACAAATGCTTTGAATTTGGACCAGTCTAAAATTTTATTGTTTGGTAAAGAGTTAACCAGCATTTGCTCATTTTCTCACAATGTTTTTCAGCCTATCAAAGACAAATTAAATCATTCGAGCAACATTGGAATTGTCATCTGCAAGTGCTTTCAATTTTGACGAGTCTACATTTCTTGCCCTTTCGTAAAAAGTTCATGAGCAATTTCTCATTTTATCATGATGTTTTCACAAGCAATCATGTATCAAACCTTATAACCTTTCACCAAACAATCAAGTTTTAATATAGGCTCTTGAAAACATTGTATGGGAAGGAGAAAATGCTGGTAACCATCATTTTCTCCTTTTCCATCAGCGTTTGCTAACCAATCAAATACAAATCCACTCATTTGCATCATATTTGAATTACTGTTTGCAAATGCCATCAATCTGGACAGGTCTATAAAATTTTGTCAATGATTACAAAGTTATTATCCATATTTTATAACAACGTTTTTGAAGTCGTCTGCATCAAATTTTTTTTCACAAGATAACGAGTCAAATACAGACAAGAAGACGTATTTCCTTGTTACGTCTGTCACCATTATTTGCAGACAAGACTAAAAACAGAAGGAAAAAAGAAGAAAGCTAATTCATCACATCAAAGTGATTTACTAAGATGAATTCATCAGGGCACAGTTTATTGTGTCAAATGGTATATATCTTGTATTGAATGCTTCATTTAACCATTTACTGATAAAATTACAGATTGTCTAACAGAAGGATGTTAACCCTTTACTGCACAATGACACCTTTTAACAACCCTTGGAAGGAAGCCTTTTGAAAACATTGTGGAAAAAGGAGAAAATGCTGGTACCAGCATTTTCTCCTTTTCCCACAATGTTTTCTGCCCTATCAAAAGCATATTTCAATTTTTAAGTCATATTTATTTTGTCGTCTGCAAATTAATGCTTTCAATTTGGACCAGACTAAAATTTTGTCATTTGGTAAAGAGTTAATTTCACTGTTGTATCAACTCCTTATCTGCAGACACTTATTTTATTTTCTGCAGCAGACCACTTTTTAACTCTTTACCAAATGACAAAATTTTAGACTTGTCCAAATTGAAAGCAGTTGCAGACGACAACCTGACTAAGAAGTAGAAATTTGATTTTGGAAGGGTAGAAAACAATGTGGGAAAAAAAGAAAATTCTGATTATCGGCATTTTCTCCTTTTCCCACAATGTTTTCAATAGGCTTCTTCCTCAGGGTTGTTAAAACTCAAGATTGTGCGGTAAAGGATTAACTTTACTACACAATCCGGACTTTTAACAACCCTGGGGAAGAAGCTTTCAGAAGACAGTGTGGAAAAGGAGAAATGGTGCTACCCAGCATTTTCTCCTTTTCCCACAATGTTAAATACTTTCTACCCATCTACACACAAATTTCTGTAATTGAATCACATTAATTTTGTCGTCTGCAACATGCTTTCAATATGGACAAATCTAGCATTTTGTCATTTACTAAGAGTCAAAACATTGTGAAAAAAGGAGATATTGCTTATAATAAACAGTTTAGCCACATCCTTTTCCTTGTATTTTAATTACCAAACCTAAAATCTTTACCAAATAACAAAATTTTAGACTTTTCCAAATTGAGGGCATTTGCAGACGACAATTTAAAAGTGACTCAAAGTACCACAAAAAAAATTTGTCTACAAAATAGTAAACACTGTTGGAAAAGGAAGAAAACGCTGGTTACCAGGTCGTTAAAACTCAGGATTGTTTGGTAAAGTGTTAACTAGTCTTAAATTCTGTACAATTTAACCCTTTACCACACAATCCTGACTTTTAACGACCCTGTGAAAGAATCCTTTTGAAAATATTGTGGGAAAAGGAGAAAATGCTGGTAACCAGCATTTTCTCCTTTTCCCACAATGTTTTCTACTCTTCCAAAAACAGGTCTTTATTTTACAGTCATGTTTGTTTTATTGTCTGCAAAAGTCTAAAATTTTATCATTTGGTAAAGAGTTAAATGCAAATTGAACAACCGGATTTGTCTTTCAAAGAATATTTATAAAACACTGCTCAAGAAAAAGAAAATGCTGGCTACCAGCATTTTCTCCTTTTCCCACAATGTTCAAAAGTTATCTTACTAAGGGTGGTTAAAACTCAGGGTCCATATTCACCAACCAGTTTAAGAACATTCTTGCTCTTAATCACAAAAATTTTCTAAATTTGAAAGTAAAACACATTCTGACTGGCTAAACCAAAATGGTTTAGCCAATCAGAAGTTGTGTTACTTTAAATTTTCAAAATAAGCCCAAGAATGTTCTATTTGACCATTCACCATACAATCCCAAGTTTTAATGACCAGGATGAAGAAGCATTTTGAACACAATGTGGAAAAGAAGAAAACACCGGTAACTAGCATTTTCTCCATTTCCCATGATATTTTCTTTTGTATGAAGGGTCGACATGTTCCATCATTTGAATCACACTGAAATTATCATCTGCAAATGCTTTCAGTTCCGGAAAGTCTACATCTTTGTTGTACAGTAGAAAGTTGAGAATTAATGGTAGGTGAATATGGACTGTCTGATAAAACTAGAGATAGATTTGGACGGGGACACGAGGGTGCACTCCAATTTCCAAGCCCACAGCTAAAATTAAAGAATCACTTTTAACAATAACCTACATGAAGATCGTATTTATCTGCTTTCTTTAATTCTTTGAATGCTAGCTTCATGAAGTTTATAAAATGTAACACAATTTAAACAAAAAAAAAATTGCATTTCTAATAATGAAGTTAGAGAAGAAACTGTTTCAACATTAAGTCTTTAAAAAACAACAAAACTTTTGACTTTCCAAAGTGAAAGCATTTGAAGACAACAAATAAAATGATTGGTTTTTTAAAGGTTAGAAAACACTGTGGGAAAAGGTTACCAGCTTTCTCTCATTTTCCCACAATGTTTTCGAAAGTATTATTTTCCAGGGTCGTTAAAACTCAGGATTGCGTGGGAATGGTTTAATTCAATTTACCAAACAACTAATTATGGCCTACATTGCCAAGTTTTGGAGAAAAAATAGAAAACATCATGGGAAAAGAAACAATTGCTCCATGAAGCTAAAGAGCTTTTACTGATGGCTTAGATCAAGATTGCACAGAACATGCAGTTTGATCTTGGATCTAAACTATACTCATTTTTATTCAAGCCAATCTTTCTAATTTTCTTTTGTATTTCAGGCTATCAAAAAAACAATGAATTTATTCATTTGGCAATGAAAAGGCTAACTCTACCAAATGACAAAATTTTAGACTAGTCCAAATTGCAAGTATTTGCAGATGACAAAATAAATATGAACAAAAGAATTTAAATTTGTTTTTGGACAGGTAGAAAACATTGTGGAAAAAGGAGAAAATGCTGGTTACCAGCATTTTCTCCTTTTCCCACAATGTTTTCCAAACACTTCTTTCTCAAGGTCATTAAAAGTCGGGATTGTGTGGTAAAGACTAAAAGCGAAATTCTTTCTCCCACAATTTTTGAGATATCATACAATTCCAAGGTTTTTCATTCCTTCAGATAATTCTCATCTACATCTGCCATGCTAGTGACTTTTCTAAAACTTGCCTGTATGCTAAGTTAATTGGTAAATTATTTAACTCTTTACCAAACAGCAAAATTCTGGACTGGTCCAAATTCAAACCATTTGCAGACGACAAAATAAATGTGACTGAAAAACTGAAATTTGTTTTGGAAAGGGTAGAAAACATCATGGGAAAAGGAGAAAATGCTGGTAACCAGCATTTTCTCCTTTTCCCACAATGTTTTCGAAAGGCTTCTTTCATAGAGTGGTTAAAACACGGGATTGTTTGGTAAATTATTTAATAACTCTCATGCATAAAACTATTATAAAGCAAATGACACACCTACTGGAGTGTTAAACCCATTGACACACAATCCCAACTTTTAACGAACCTGAGATAAAAACATGTTATGAAAACTTTGTCGCTAAAGAAGAAAATGCTGGAGATCAGCGTTTCCTTCTTTTCCCACAATGTTATCTCTACCCTTCCAGAAACAAAGATGATTTCTGAGTCACATTTATTTTGTCATCTGAAAACGCTTTCAATTTGGACTAGTCTAAAATTTTGTCCGTTGGTAAATGTAACTTTTTACCTAACAGCAGAACTTTTGTGATTTGTCCAAATTGAAAGCATAATGCCGACCACAAATTGAATATGGACCAAATGATTGAATTTGTGTTTGAAAGGGTAGAAAAGATTTTGGGAAAAGCAGAAAATGCTGGTAATCAGCATTTTCTCCTTTTCCCAAAATGTTTTCACAAGGCTTCTTCCCCGGGGGTCGTTAAAACTGGAGATTGTTCGGTAAAGGGTTAAATGATAAAATACTTTTACTAATGGCCAACCATTTACTTGGTAAAATTACTAATATGGTCAGCCAAATCCAGTCTACAGATTATGGTACTATAGACTAATATTTTACTTTACAAAACAATTCCGTGTTTAAGCCTAAGGCTGCAAAGCGCAACTCACTGACCTTTGGTGGACAGTGTGAATCAAAATCAGACTGCACAGAACATGCAGTCTGATCTTGGATCTACACTGTCAGATAAAGAAATATTTTCCTCTAAAAAGAAAGCCCCACCTAGCATTATTCGCATTTGTACTATTGGCTTGAAAATTTTATGTCAGTTATTTACCAGGATAGGGGTTATAAACCTACCTCAGAAAAAATCTTTATAAGCATTGCTGGAAAAAGAGACAATGTTAGTAACTAGCATTTCTTTTCCTTTTTCCACAATCTTTTATACCATACCAGAGACAGATTATCCTTTTTGGGGGCCACATCTGTCGTCGGCAAAATGCTTTCAAATTGAATAGTTCTAGAATTATCTCATTTGGTATACTGTCAGTTAACCCTTTCCCAAACAAGCCCTGGTTTTCACGTGTCTGCAGTACAAGTGTTTTAAAAACACTGTGGGAAAAGGAGAAATTGCTCGTAATGAGCAATTTCTCCTTTTCCCACAGTGTTTTCTATCCTTTTTCATAACTTTCTGCCATTTTCATCAAATTTAAAATTGTCGTCTGCAAACTCTTTCAATTTGGACCAGTCCAAAATTTGTCGTTTGGGAAAGGGTTAACCCTTCAACAAACAACAAAATCTGGGACTGGACCAAATTACGTAAAAGCATTTGCAGATGACAAATTAAATGTGGATTTCAGCCTTTGATAGGATAGAAAACATTGTGTGAAAAGGACAAAATGCTAGTTACCAGCATTTTCTCTTTTTCCCAAAGAGCTTTCTCTTTCAGGGTCGTTGAAATGCAGGATTGTGTGGTAAAGAGTCACATTTATGTCTGAAGAAGAACCTTTGGAAAATAAACAAAAATATGTATATATTTTTCACATGAAAAAAATCTACTTCTTGTTAGATCTTACAAATGAAGAAAAAAAAGAAGTTATTTTCCCAAAGAACAAAAGTCTAAAACCTCTACATTATTATCAAAGTGATTGGCAATTATTAATGAATTTAGAGTTGTAACATATATGAATTTACTTTAGAAATTAGGAATAAATTAAGAATAAATGAAAATAAAGTATTTGGATTTGAATGAATAGGATGATACCTGATAAAAAGATTCACTCTTGACCACACAATCCAAAGTTTTAACGACCTTGAGGAAGAAGGCCTAAATTGAAAACACTGTGGGAAAAGGACAAAATTCTGGTACCAATATTTTCTTCTTTTGCAACAATATTTTGCACCTTCAAAGACAGAAATTATCTTTTAAGCTACATTCAATTGTTGTTAGCAAATGCTTTCAATGTGGAAGGGTATAAAATTTTGTTGTCTGGTAAAAAGTTAGTCTTTACCACACAATCATGGGTTTTAGCGACCCTGAACAAAAGCCTTCTCGAAACATTGTGGGAAAAGGAGAAAATGCTGGTAACCAGCATTTTCTCTTTTTTCCACAATGTTTTTTACCTTATCAGAGGCAAAATTTGTCATTTGAATCACATTTAAATTGTCCTCTGCAAATGCTTTGAATTTGGAAAGGTCTACATTTTTCTCGTGTGGTAAAGAGTTAAAAAAAGAACAAACAAACAAAAAAATATTTACCTCCTCAGCAAAAGAATCGTCATAAACATCATTTGTATTATAAGTTATCGGATCAAATTCCGGTATTTCCATATGAAGATTATCCATCACTTTCACTTTGACAAGCAAAACACCAAAATTTAAAATTACTGTCACCAAAGTTTTATTGTCTTATAATTGAATCTAATTTTCTCATACGTCTTTCAAGTCCCCTTGAATCATCTTGCCGATCTATGGTAAAATGGTATGTTATCTCCACCTTCTTTGTGAGGTTCTCCAGCGAGCTGATCTTACTTTTTTTCTCTTTTAAAAGCTTCAATATTTACAGTCCTTACACCAGTTTTACAGTTTAATTCATCAGACATAAAATAACCTTACCCTACGACAAATTCTTTAATTCACAAAAAATAAACACTCTTCAAAGAAGATGTGAATTAAGTGTAAATTTAGCGGAAATCTTAACTTAATTCCAGAGACGCTGATAATTACAAAACAAGACAGCAACTGCAGCTATTCTGCACTGGATCATTCTCTGAGTGACTTTAAAGATGGACAAAAATCAGAGCAAAGCAACGGTAGGCATTATTCAACAAAGAAAGAACAAACACTGCCGCGATGTTTCATGTTGGAGATCAAAGTGATGATTGCTTGAAGAACTAGCATAAAACCCCAAAAAATGTTTGATGTTTTATTTATGTCTGATTAAAAATACATGCATTCTATTTGCCCATGTGTATAGCTATAGACAGAGTAACCTTCTCCGCAACTAGGCATTCAAGCAAATTTTTCGAAGCAATGGAAAATACAACATGGGTATTGTTACCAAAGCATTGTTTGATCAGTAATTTTATGTAAGTGAACTAGGGGACATCAAAGGCCTCGTGCTCTGTACTTCAAACAACCAGTTCAACAGAACATGCCCAAAACAGACTTACATCATGAGTACGCTGTAATGAAAAACTCTGTCGATATATCTCCCTTCTTGTTCTTCGTTTGAAATTCCCCTAACATGTTGGTATACTAATTAGAGATTTCACAGATCAATTCATTGAACAGCTTTGTTTCAAGTTATAACTATAAAAACAAGAACTTTAACAACTTGACTGCAATTGAAATCAATTTTGTCATTTTTTCATGATCTCCACCCTCAAGCCATACACAGAAATCCATAGCAGTATAATAATCTACTTCGTTTAAAAGAAACATAATCTGCTACCTAATTCTTCACTTTGAAATTGATTTTTTTTTCCGACATTGATAATGTTTCCGAGATTGTTCAAAGAAAGGAGGAAATTATAGGAAAACCAGTCAGACAAAACTTTCCACAGATTCTGTGAGACAAGGGGAGGGAACTTCTGCATTTGTTTAACATAACGGTCTCCCATTGGCCAAACAATCATCAAAGAAAACATTTATCTTTTGGCGAAGAATTCCAATTGGTAATCTCTGCAGACAGTGGATCATAAATCGTACAGCACTCAAAGGAATAGGAAATGCGAAGGAGTGTTACTTACAAACATTTCTTTCCTTTGATATTTCTCTGAAAGTGCCCTTACCTCTTTACCAAACGACAAAATTTTAGACTAGTTCAAATTGAAAGCATTTGCAGACTACAAAATAAAATGTGGCTGAAAAATTGAAATTTGTTTCGGAAGGGTAGAAAATATTGTGGGAAAAGGAGAAAATGCTAGTTACCAGCATTTTCTCCTTTTCCAACAATGTTTTCAGAAGGCTTCTCTTCCAGGGTCAAGCTCATTCAAGGGAAAGCTATGATGTATAAACCACCAGCACATACCTTTATTAGTTACCAAAACCCATGTTGTGGGTACTCATAATGACGAACTGCCTCACTGAGACAATCCAAATAGGTACCAACAACAGACAGTTTTGGGATGAAGAAATGCTTTCAGACTGAAAAATGTGTAAACTGATCTTCCACCAAATATTACCGAGTTTAACTATAGAAACAGAACAAAGAACAGTAAGAAGGCTTTTGAAAACAATGTGGAAAATGGAGAAAATGCTGGTCCAAAATTTTGTTGTTCAGTAGAGTTAACAATCCAGCAAAGATAACTTTAAAACACAACATTTGAAAAGGAGAAAATGCTAGAAATAGGTGTTTTTTCTTTTGCCCACAATGTTTTCTACCTGTTCAGAAACGTTATTTTGACCACAACTAATTTGTCATCTGTAAATGTATTCAGTTTGGACAAGTTTTAAATTCTGTTGTATGGTCAAGAATCAAACCCCCTACAATACCTATCACAGAAGCTTTTGAAGGGTAGATCAAGATCAGACTGCACAAAACATGTACTCTGATCTTGGACCAAATTACCTTACAACATCCCTACATTGTACACTGGTCCATATTGATGTAGTATAAAGATGGCAATTCCAAATGTTTTTCAAATGATAGTTTTTATCCTGGAATAGGTAGAAAACAATGTAGGAAAAGGAGAAAATGTTGTTTACCAGCATTTTCTCCTCTTCACACTATGTTTTTAAAAGCCTTCTTTGTCAAGGTTGTTATAACTCAAAATTTTATGGTAAAAAGGTCGGTCTCACTTGAGCCATGCTCTGTGAAAAGGGGGCTTAATGCATCTGCGAAAAGTATTGACTCAGGCCAGCCTGCACAGTCTGCGCAGGCTGACCTCAGGCCGAAACTTTTTTGTTTTTCTATTGGTCAATTTTCTGCATGTACGGGGACAATCCTACCTCATGATTCAGTCAGTTGTTAGACTTAACCCTTTCCCAAACGACAAATTTTGGACTGGTCCAAACTGTTTGCAGACGACAATTTCAAATTTTATGAAAATGGCAGAAAGTTATCAAAAAGGGTAGAAAACACTGTGGGAAAAGGAGAAATTGCTCGTTACGAGCAATTTCTCCTTTTCCCACAGTGTTTTCAAAAGACTTGTACTGCAGACACGTGAAAACCAGGGCTTGTTTGGGAAAGGGTTAATGGACTTTATGGATCCATGAACATGTGATGACTTGCTTGGTATCAGGGCATCACGGAGATGCATTAAGCTCCCTTTTGTCAGGGCATATCACATCTATTTTGGGCTCTTGAGGTTAGGTGTGAGGGTTAGTGCAACTGAAATGGGATTATCCAAAACCAAATTAGAAACATCGTGAACAAGGGTTAATCCTTTACCAAACAATCAGGACTTTTAACAACCCTGAAGAAGAGGAGAGTTTTTGAAAACACTAGAGGAAAAGGAGGAAATGCTGATAACCAGCTTTGTCCTCCTTTCCAACAATACTTTCTACTCTATGAAGAATGAATTTCAAGTTTCTATTGACATAAATTTCGTAGTCTGCAAATGCTTTCAATTTGGACATGTCTGAAATTCTGTTGTCCGGTAAAGAGTTAATTCTTCACCAAACGACAAAATTTTAGACTAGTCCAAATTGAAAGCATTTGCAGACGACAGAATAAATGGTACTGAAAAACTGAAATTTGTTTTGGGAAGAGTAGAAAACATTGCAGGAAAAGGAGAAAATGCTGGTAACCAGCATTTTTTCCTTTTCCCACGATGTTTTTAAAAGGGTTCTCTCTCAGGGTCGTTACAAGTCAGTATAATGTGGTAAAGAGTTAAAAGAAAACTGAACAAACTGTATCAATTTAGAATCTTACCTGAAGAAAAAACAAGTAGGGGGGGTATGAACCTGGCGGCTATAGGAACAAACAACAAAAACATTAAAATAAAGCAGATATACATAGTGAATTTGCAGCTAACATCAATAATAATAATAACCCTTTACCACACGAGAAAAATTCAGACTGGTCCAAATTCAAAGCATTTGCAGACGACAATTCCAATGTTGCTCAAATAGTGCAATTTTCCTTTGATAGGGTAAAAAACATTGTGGGAAAACAAAATTCTGGTTACCAGCATTTTCTCCTTTTCCCACAATGTTTTCAAAAGGCTTCTTTCACGGGGGCGTTAAAAGGCGGCATTGTGCGGTAAAGGGTTAAAGCATGCACTTGCACAAAACAACTGAAAACTATAATAAAATCTTTGCCCAACAACATTTATTAGCATTTTCTCCTTTTCCCACAATGTTAACAAAATCCTTTTTCCTCTGGGCCATTCACTCTTTACCACACTGAAATTCCACTATTTACCACACAATCCCGACTTTTAACGACCCTGAGAAAGAAGCCTTTTGAAAACATTGTGGGAAAGGGAGAAAAAGTTGGTAACCAGCATTTTCTCCCTTTCCCACAATGTTTTCTACCCTTTCAAAAACAAATTTCAATTTTTCAGTCACCTTTATTTTGTCGTCTGCAACTGCTTTCAATTTGGACTGGTATAAAATTTTGTCGTTTGGTAAAGAGTTAAAAGTCAGATAAAGGGTTAACCAAATTTCCTCTACCAGGCACTTCTTTAACTGTTTGTACTAGACCACTTTTGCAAACATTGTAGCACAAGGAGTAACTTGTGGTACTTAATTTTACTGAGCAATTGTCTTGCCATGTAAATGTACATTTTAACCCTTTACCAGACGACCAAATTCTAGCCTTGTCCAAATTGAGAGCATTTGCAGACGGCAATTTCAATGTGGCTCAAATGTTGCAACTTTTCTTTGACAGGGTGGAAAACATTGTGGGAAAAGGAGAAAATGCTCCTTTTCCCACAATGTTTTCAAAAGGCTTCTTTCCCAGGAGCATTAAAAGGCGGCATTGTGCGGTTAAGGGTAAAATTCTGGTTCAAATGGTGGAATTCGTCTTTGATAGGGTAGATGGGAAATGCAGAAAATGCTGGTTACCAGCATTTTCTCCTTTCACCACAATGTTTTCAAAAGGCTTTTTCCTCGGTGTCCATTAAACCTTAAGGTTTTACCCTTTACCATACAGTCCCAAGTCTAATGACCTCAAAAAACAAAATTTTTGAAAACATTGTGGGAAAAGGAGAAAATGCTGGTAGCCAGCATTTTCTTCTTCTTCTAAAATGTTTTATACTCAATTAACTCTTTCCCAAACAAGCCCTGGTTTTCACGTGTCTGCAGTACAAGTCTTTTGAAAACACTGTGGGAAAAGGAGAAATTGCTCGTTACGAGCACTTTCTTCTTTTCCCACAGTGTTTTCTACCCCATTTGAGAACTTTCTGCCATTTTTATCAAATTTAAAATTGTCATCTGCAAACTCTTTCAATTTGGACCAGTCCAAAATTTGTCATTTGGGAAAGGGTTAAAGGCAAGCTTCACCATTTCAGCCACCCTTATTTGTTGTCTGCACATGCTTTGAACATAGGAAAGTCTGAAATTTTGTTGCATGGTAAAGAATTAACCCTTTACCACACAATCCCGACTTTTAACGACCCTGAGAAAGAAGCCTTTTGAAAACATTATGGGAAAAGGAGGAAATGCTGGTAACCAGCATTTTCTCCTTTTCCCACATTGTTTTCTACCCTTCCCAAAACAAACTTCAATTTTTGAATGACCTTTATTTTGTCGTCTGCAAATGCTTTCAAATTGAACGTGTCTAAAATTTTGTCGTTTGGTAAAGAGTTAAAGCAAACAAAATTTCCAAATGATAAAAAATGTCAGACATCCCCCCCAGCCTTTAGACAGAAAACAAAGCATACAAATGGGAAGCACAACATATCACAAAACAAGCTGTGATCTGGCGTAAAAATAAATATATTTCTAAGAAAATGATCAGAAAATAACTGTGAAATTATTGCAGGAACAAGAGCTCTGCATGTTCGTGCCAATGCTTCGCTGCAGCCGCTTTTAGAAATAGATTGATTTTCAGTGAAAATTCTCAGTTGAAAGAGGGGCATAACGGTGTCATAAATATTTTGATGGTTACCTGTCCCTGTCATATGGGTTCCCATTTTGACAGTTAATAAATAGTCTGAGTTTAAAGTAATTATCTTTGGTATGACAGAGATATAAGATACCAGTTTTTTTGCACAACAAGGCAGACAACAGGGCTGTGATAATTCAAGTATCTCTTCAAAAACAGGAAAGCTAAACATCTATTAGTATAGAATAGACATTGCTGTCTTCTAAAGGCCTAGTTGGGGCCAAGATCATGACAGTTGAGTCCCTGGGATCCACAAATCTAGCTGACGAACTAACCCTGTGTCAAAAATACACTAAGGAGAATGAAATGTGGTCTTACAGCAAGGTGGTCTTTAAACTGAAGATTGTGTTTGATTTTATTACCCATTTATGATACATTCCCGAGTTTTAATGACACCCCCCCCCCCCCCTCCCCCCCCTTTTCAGAAAAGTGTTTTTGAAAATATTATTGAAAAAAAAAAAAGAATGCTTGTAATTTGCAATTTCTCCTTCGCCAACAATTATGTTATCTACCCTCTCAAAGATAAATACAGGAATTATAATTTGTGCAACCTTCAATCTATCATCTGCACATGCTTTCAATTTGGACCAGTTTCAAATTTGGTAGTCTGGTAAAGAGTTAACCCTTTCCCAAGCGACAAATTTTGGACTGGTCCAAATTGAAAGATTTTGCAGACAACAATTTTAAATTTGATGAAAATGGCAGAAAGGTCTCACAACGGATAGAAAACACTGTGGGAAAAGGAGAAATTGCTCGTTACGAACAATTTCTCCTTTTCCCACAGTGTTTTCAAAAGACTTGTACTGCAGACACGTGAAAACCAGGGCTTGTTTGGGAAAGGGTTAAGCAGAGGAAAAAATTTGTGATTTAACCCTTTGCCACACAATCCCGAGTTCTTAAAACTCTAAGTAGGCTTTGAAAAACTTTTCCCACAAAATTTTCTGTCCTTTGACTAACAAATTCATTTAAGCCACTAATAATTTGTCATCTTCAAATGCTCTGAAATTCAATAAATCCAAATTTTTGTCGTTTGGTAAAGGGTTAAATCCAAATGGGAGGTATGAAGTGAGGTGATCTTTCACACAAACAGGTCTTTATTTACATGGCATTTATACAGATAGACACCAGAACTTGACAATTTGCAAGGGTTTGTGTTGGCATTATCCTTTATTCTGCGGCTCTAATTGTGTAAAATTAAGAGCAATTTATGAGAGGCCTGTACTGAAGATCAAAGTGAGATACTCATGTTCCCAATATTGATTTTTATCATTAAAACATGCCATAAAATGTTAACTATAACTCCCAGTATAGCCTACGATATCCATCCACACAAAGTCCACTTAGTGCAACTTAACTCTTTACCAAACGACAAAAATTTGACACTGGTTGAAATTGAAAGCATTTGCAGACAACAAAATAAAAGTGACTTTAAAGATTAAATTTGTTTTGGGAAGGGTAGAAAACATTGTGGGAAAAGGAGAAAATGCTGGTTACCAGCATTTTCTCCTTTTCCCACAATGTTTTCAAAAGGCCCCTTTCTCAGGGTCATTAGAAGTCAGGATTGTGTGGTAAAGGGTTAACTCTTTACTGAAGGATAAAAATTTGAGACTGAATCTAATTGGAAGCATTAGCAGATGACAAGGTATCGCTCAAATGATAGGATTTTTCGTTGAAAGGGTAGAAAACATTATGGGAAAAGGAGAAAATACTGGTTCCTAGCATTTTCTCAGAATGTTTTCAAAAGCTTTCTTCAGGGTCATAAAAACTCGGGGTTTTTTGGTAAAGTTTAATTCTTTAATCCAAACAACAAAATTTTAAATTTGTCCAAGGCCAATTAAGGCATTTGCAGATGACAATTCTAATGTGGCTCAAACGGTTGGGAAATTGTCTTTAACCCTTTCCCAAACAACAAATTTTGGACTGGTCCAAATTCAAAGAGTTTGCAGACGACAATTTTAGATTTGATGAAAATGGCAGAAAGTTCTCTGAAAGGATAGAAAACACTGTGGGAAAAGGAGAAATTGCTCGTTACGAGCAATTTCTCCTTTTCCCACAGTGTTTTCAAAAGACTTGTACTGCAGACACGTGAAAACCAGGGCTTGTTTGGGAAAGGGTTAACAAGGTTCAAAACATTGTGGGAAATGGAGAAAATGCTGATAAGCAGCATTTTCTCCTATTCCCACAAAGTTTTCAAAAGCCTTCTTAATCAAGGTCATTCAAACTCAAGAACTGTTTGGAAAAGGGCTAATATCTGTTTCTTGACTCCCATTAATCCTTTACCACACAATCCTGACTTTTAACTCTTTACCAAACAACAAAATTTTGGACTCAACCAAATTGAAAGCATTTGCAAACAAGAAAATAAATGTATCTCAAATGATGATTTCTGTCTTTGATAGGACAGAAAACATTGTGGGAAAAGGAGAAAATGCTGGTTACCAGCATTTTCTCCTTTTCCAACAATGTGTTTAAAAGGCTTCTTTTTTCGGGTTGTTAAAAGTCGGAATTGTGTAGTAAAGGGTTAATGACCCCGAGAAAGAAGCCTTTTAAAAACACTGTGGGAAAAGGAGAAAATGCTGGTAAGCAGCATTTTCTCCTTTTCTCACCATGTTTTTTACCCTTTTCAGAACAAATTTCAATTTTTTATCACATTTAATTTGTCGTCTGCAAATGCTTTCAATTTGGACTAGTCTAAAATTTTGTCGTTTGGTAAAGAGTTAATCCCTAACCCTTTCCCAGACAACAAATTTTAGGCTCTTTCAAATTAGAAGCAGCTGCAGACAACAAATCTGAAAGTAGTACAAAATGAACTTTCTCTAACCCTTTTACCACACAATCCCAAGTTTTAACGACCCTGCAGAAGAAGCCTTTCGAAAACACTGTGGGAAAAGGAGAAAATGCTGGTAACCAGCATTTTCTCCTTTTCCCACAATGTTTTCTTCCCTTTCAAAGACAAATGTCATATTTTAAGTAGAATTTAATTTGTCGTCTGCAAATGCTTTCAATTTGGACCGGTCTAAAAATTTGTTTGGTAAAGAGTAAACAAGATAGAAAACATGGTGTGAAAAGTGGAAAATGCTGGTTACCAGCATTCTCTACTTTTCCCACAATGTTTTCAAAACGCTTCTACCTCAGGGTCGTTAAATTTCTGGATTGTGCGGTAAAAGATTAGATCTAAACAAATTTGCAACAGACAGCAAAAAATCCTTGAAAAAATGGGAACAATAAAAATAAACTACGGTTTCATTCAAGAATGCCTATATATTATTATAGAAGAGAATGAGACAAATGGGGGGGATCTGCTTGTCCGTCCCAATTTCTCCCCTTGCCACAATGTTTCAAAAGTGATCTGTTGTACGACAGAATGTGGTCCAGGCCGTTTTCAATTCACCTTGACCCTTAGGGTGCCAAACACATGATTTCATCAACTCTTTATCATGGGGCCATAAAAACTGTAGATTGTTTGGTAAATGTATAATACATTACAAAGTGTTGTGGTTTGTCAAGAACATTCTTAGAGTGAGGTTGGAAGAACTAATAATTGTCAACCCTTGGTGAGACAATCATCAATTCTCACAACCCAGTTAGATATTTTGGATATACAACTAAACTATTTAACTCTACGAAACGACAAAAATTATAACCCTTAGAGCGCCTAATAAACCTATCAGACTGTTTCAAACTAGAAATACAACCCAAATAATTACAATTTCATGGTTGCTTTTGTCTACATTGTTTCAACAAAGCGGACAGTGTAGATCAAAGATCAGGCTGCACATTTTGTGCAGCCTGATCTTGATCTACACTGGCCGCAAAGGCAACTATAGTCCTGAAATGCAGTTTAAGGGTTAAGACTGGTCCAAATTGAAAGCATTTTTAGATGTCAATTTAAATGCGACTTAAATGATGGAAATTGTCTTTAATAGAGCAGAAAACATTGTGGGGAAAAGGAGAAAATGCTGGTAACCAGAATTTTCTCCTTTTCCCACAATGTTTTCAAAAGGCCTTTTCCTCGGGATAGTGTGGCAAGGAGTTAAGTATTATGTTTATCTCTTTATGTCTAATTCTTACTAATCATGAAAAAGATGTGAAAAATAAGAGCTTTATTTTAACCCTTTCCCAAACAAACCCTTGTTTTCATGTGTCTGCAGTACTAGTCTTTTGAAAACACTGTAGGAAAAGGAGAAATTGCTCATAACGAGCAATTTCTCCTTTTTCCACAGTATTTTCTACCCTTTTTGAGAACTTTCTGCCATTTTCATCAAATTTAAAATTGTCATCTGCAAACTCTTTCAATTTGGACCAGTCCAAAATTTGTCGTTTGGGAAAGGGTTAAGCGAAATAGACCTACACAATGTAGTCAGATATGGATTAGCTGTCATGAATAATGTTGACGATGTCATAATGATGTTTACCTCCAGAAAATTCATTTGTGTTCTAAAAATATCTGTGGTATATCAAAAACAAATATCGCAAAGGTGTTACGGCATGGATATTCAGTTAGTTGAAAGATAAAGGGTTCTGCATTCTGATCTTGATCTACACTTTTAGCAACAACAACAGTAAGTATGATTTAAAGGCTTATTCTTACTTCAAGATATAATACCCTAAAGAAGGTGAGTTCTACACAAAGCTGATGACAGTTTTAAAGCAACAACATCCTGGAAATGGTTTATGCTGATTTTATGAAATAATTGTCCTTTAAATGCTCAGCAAAAACTTGAACTGTCGTATGATGACAGTTACCCTGTTGCACTGTCACCGGACCAAAAAACAAGAGGGCCATGATGGCCCTGGATCGCTCACCTGAGTCAATAATAAATTTCACAAGTACCTGACTGAAAATGTGGCCTCTATAGCGTGCACAAGGTTTTTCGATGTTTTGACCTAGTGACCTAGTTTTTTACCACACATGACCCAATTTTGAACTCATGTGAGATTTTATCAAGCCAAACATTCTGACCAAGTTTCCTAAGTATTTGACTGAAAACGTGGCCTCTAGAGCGTACACAAGGTTTTTTGAAGATCTGACCTAGTGACCTAGTTTTTGGCCCCACATGACCCAATTTCGAACTCATCCGAGATTTTATCAAGACAAACATTCTGACCAAATTTGACAAGTATCTGACTGAAAAGTGGCCTCTAGAGCACACACAAGGTTTTTCGAAGATTTAACCTAGTGACCTAGTTTTTGACTCCACAAGACCCAATTTCAAACTCGTCTCAGATTTTATCAAGACGCACATTCTGACCAAGTTTCATGAGGATCCAACTGAAAATGTGGCCTCTAGAGCGTACACAAGGTTTTTCTAAGATTTGACCTAGTGACCTAGTTTTTGACTCCACATGACCCAATTTCAAACTCGTCCCAGATTTGATGAAGACAAACATTCTGACCAAGTTTCACGAGTATCTGACTGAAAATGTGTCCTCTAGAACATACACAGTTTTTCTAAGATTTGACCTAGTGACCTAGTTTTTGACTCCACATGACCCAATTTCAAACTGGTCCCTGATTTTATCAAGACAAACATTCTGACCAAGTTTCACGAGTATCTGACTGAAAATGTGTCCTCTAGAACATACACATAGTTTTTCGAAGATTTGACCTAGTGACCTAGTTTTTCACCCCACATGACCCAATTGCAAGCTATTCCAAAATTTTATCAAGACAAACTTTCTGACCAAATTTGACAAGTATCTAACTGAAAATGTGGCCTGTAGAGCACACACAAGGTTTTTCGAAGATTTGACCTAGTGACCTAGTTTTTGACCCCACATGACCCAATTTCGAAGTCGTGCGAGATTTTATCAAGACAAACATTCTGACTAAGTTTCATGAGGACTGGACTGAAAATGTGACATCTAGAGCGTACACAAGGTTTTTCTAAGATTTGACCTAGTGACCTAGTTTTTGACCCCACATGACCCAATTTCGAACTCGTCCGAGATTGTATCAAAACAAACATTCTGACCAAGTTTCATGAGGATCGGACTAAAAATATGGCCTCTAGAGCGTACACAAGCTTTTTCGAAGATTTAACCTAGTGACCTAGTTTTTGACCCCACATGACCCAATTTCGAACTCGTCCGAGATTTTATCAAGACAAACATTCTGACCAAGTTTCATGAGGACTGGACTGAAAATGTGGCCTCTAGAGTGTACACAAGGTAAAAAGTTGACGACGCACGACGGACGACGCCGGACACAGCACGATCACAATAGCTCACCATGAGCACTTCGTGCTTAGTTGAGCTAAAAAAAATCAAAGGGCAGTAACTTCTGCATTAGTCGAATAATCATTTAAGCCTTTACCACACAATCCTGAATTTTAACGACCCTGGGAAAAAAGCCTTTTGAAAACATTGTGGGAAAAGGAGAAAATGCTGGTAACCAGCATTTTCTCCTTTTCCCACAATGTTTTCTACCCTTCCCAAAACACATTTCAATTTTTCAGTCATATTTGTTGTCTGCAAGGGCTTTCAATTTGGACCAGTCTGAAATTTTGTTGTTTGGTAAAAAGTTAAAACCACAAGAGTGTAAGTTTCCAGGGAAAGGTTTCCATTAAAATTTCCGCCAATTTTGAAGAAAACTAAAGAGGAGAAGAGGGCACGAAATTGCATTTATTGATTGACAGACAGATGGACAGAAAGACAGACAACCAGATTTCAGTATGGCCTTCTCCCCACTAGATTGTGCGATGTATAATTATTCATTATTTGACCAGAATCTACCCTAACAGCTCCTATGCGAGCTAAAAACAACTTGGAAAACTAGTCTTGTTGGTGAAACTGACAAAAACTATTAGTTGTCTCCCTCTATGGATTTTATTCCTGCTTCGGGATTAACATCAAACGCAGAGCAATGTACTGTTCCCAATTTTCTTTATTAACTTATCTAGTTTAAGAGCAAATTTAATGGAAAACTTTGCCACTAGTTGAAACAACCTGTGCCTTTCTTTCGGTGCAAACTTGATTTTAAATTCATCTTTAACAATGTTAATTCTCGACCTGCGAGAAGGTTTAACCCGTTGCTGCACAATGCCGACTTTAAATGACTCTGAGAAAAAAGGCTTTTAAAAACATTGCAGGAAAAGGAGAAAATGCTGGTAACCAGCAATTTCTCCATTTCCCACTTTTTCTACCCTATGAAAGACAAATTTTATCTTTTGAGTAACATTGGTCTTCTGCAAATGCTTTTAATTTGGGCCAACCAAAATTCTGTCTTCTGGCAAAGAGTAAAGTACAACTATTTATTCTAGCCTTCATGTCCACTGAATTGATAGACATGTTTCTTGCCCAGACAACTGTTGAAAACAATGTGACAAATAAAAACAAAGAAGGTCCCATGCTGGTGCCAACGCTCTGCTGTGGATGCTTGATTTTCATTTAGAAGTCAAAAAAGGGATATAATTCTGTCAAAAATACTTTGATGGTTACCGGCTCATGTTGTATAGGTTCCCCTGTTGATGATCAACAATTTGTCTAAGTTTGAAACAAATATCTTCAGTAATAACAGAGATATTATAAAATGTCAAAATTTTTGCATGACGACGCAGATGATGATGACGCAGACAACACCAGGGCCACGACAATACCTTGACATTTTCTTCAAAAACATTCAAGCTAACAAGAGCACCGCATGCAGGTGCCAACCCTTGGCTGCAGTTGATTTTAGAAATACACAGATTTTCAATGAAAATGCTAGGTCGAAAGAGGGGCATAACTGTGTCAAAAATATTTTGAAGTTTACTTGCCCCTGTTGTATGGGTTCCCCTCTTAACCCTTTACTGCACAATGCCGCCTTTTGACGCCCCTTGGAAAGAAGCCTTTTGAAAACATTGTAGGAAAAGGAGAAAATGCTGGTAACCAGCATTTTTTCCTTTTTCCACAATGTTTTCTACCCTTTCAAAGAAAATTTGCTCCATTTGAGCCACATTGAAATTGTCATCTGCAAATGCTATCAATTTGGACAAGGATAAAATTCTGTCGTCTGGTAAAGGGTTAAGATTTAACAACCAGTCTGTGTTTAAAGTAAATATCTTCAGTAATGACAGAGATAAAATAAAATGCCACAGATTTTGCAGCACAATGACACAGACGAAGCAGATGATGATAGGGCTATGACATTACCTCCATGTTTTTGCTGAAAACAGCCAAGTTAAAAATGTGTCAAAGATATAGTGACATTCTGTCCTGTCTGACCATAATCTAGCCTGACCAAAATGCAAAGTGATTTTGATCTACATTGTCTACATTTAAACAACTGAAGTCCTGGTTTATAGCTCTAAAGGAATTAAAGGCAACACATAGATTACTGATGTCTAATATTTGGTGATTTAGCCCATAAAGTGTTGGAACCGACTTAAGTTGTTTTTGTGGACAATGTAGATGCAGTCTGATCTTTGATCTACACTGTCCACTACTTTTGTTACATATTCTGGCCAAACCAACCTTGAAATGACACTATTTTGGATGTATTTTCCTGTTTGAAAAGGTCCATTTCATTACTTGAGCGTATTTTGGGTTACACCTACTGAACTGTTTAGCCTTGTTATCTATAATTATTGTCATCTACTGAAATTTCCTTTCACAAGTTGGGTAATAAAATGATCATTTTTTGTGACAAAAAAATCTCTCAGCAGTGTTCTTCCAAGCATCACTCAAAGAGGGGGTGATTGTCCCAGGAACTTGCAGAAATAAGGTAGATGTTCAAAATTAGAGAGACAAATGCACTCTTACTGTAGACAACACGAAAAGCTAATGTGGATAGTGTAGCTCAAGTTCTTTGGTTCTTCATCTTGAAGCGAAAAGGTCATAGTGGCCTACAAGGTAAAACTTTTTTATTTGGTCATGAAAGAATTCAGGTATTTATAGGTTCTGTAATGGTTCACAAAGATATAAATGTACAAACGGAACTTACTATAGTGGTTGGTGTTGAACCATTGTGATATGGCGAATAATTTGGCACAAATCCTCCGAATGGACCTTCTCTTTCTCCTGGAGACCCCGGTTTGACTGAAAATAGAGGGAAAAAGTAAAATTAGGCAAAAGTTTTTTCAATTTTTTTTTCTACCCAAAACTTATTTTGTTGTTCTTTAAACCTTTATCCCACAATTCCAAGTTTTAACGACCCTGAGGAAAAAGGCTTTTGGAATCATAGTGGGAAAGGAGAAATTGTGGGTAACCAGCATTTTCTCTTTTTCCCACAATATTTCTACCCTCTAAATGCGAATATCAATTTTTGAGTTACAATCATATTGTCATCTGCAAAAGCTCTGAATTTGGGCAAGTCTAAAATTTTGCTATTTGGTAAAGGGTTAAACACTAGAAATATTAGAACCCTATACCAAACTCTGTGTTTTCATTACCCCGAGAATGAAAGCTTTTGAAAACACTGTTGTAAAAAGGAGAAAAACTTAGTCATCTGCAAACACTTCAATATAGAGATGTCTCAAAGTTTGTAAAATGTCTGGTATGGAGTTAACTCTATACCAAACGCTAAAATTTTGTACTCAACCAAATTGAAAGCATTTGCAGACTACAAATTTTAGTAATGATTTTTGTCCATGAAAAACTACAAAACATTGTGGAAAAAGGAGAAAATGTTGACTACCAGCTTTTTCTCCCTTTCCTACGGTGTTTTCAAAAGCCACCTTCCCTTGTTAAGTCAGGATTGTGTGGTAAAGGGTTAACTCTTTCCAGATTGAAAGCATTTGCAGATGACAAAATAAATGTGACTCAAAAACTGAAGTTTGTTTTGGGTAAGGAAAAAAACATTGTGGGAAAAGGAGAAAATGCTGGTTACCAGCATTTTCTCCTTTTCCCACAATGTTTTCAAAAGGCTTCTTCCCTGGGGTCGTTAAAACTCGGGATTGTGTGGTAAAGGGTTAATTTCAAAGGACACCAGTTTGTCTGACAGATATAGAATATGATTGTAATTTATTTCAATTCCGAGAACAAAAAATACCTAGGTGTCGTCAAAGAACTAATCTATACTCGTATTTCAAAGACCTCGGTGAAGCCAATTTCTTTAGAGAATCTTTCCAAATTTGATGCCTTCTCACAATGACAGGTCAGTTTTCATTGGTAGATAATTAATAATTATCTTTTTCAGCTTTCTAATTTAGAGTCAGTGCCAAACCTGTGAGATTTCTGAGAGTAGGAAAAAAATCTATAAATATGATTTTTTAAACTCTTTACCAAATGATAAAATTTTGGACTGGTCCGAACCGAAAGCATTTGCAGGCGACAAATTAAGTGTTGCTAAAATGATGATTTCTCTCTTTGATGAGGTAGAAAACATTGTGGGAAAATAATAAGACCCTTTTCCCACAATGTTTTCAAAAGCTGTCACTCTCCCTCAAGGTCGCTACAAGTCGGGGTTGTGTGGAAAAAAAAACTTTATCAAACGACAAAATTTCGGACTTGTCCAAATCCAAAGCATGTGCTGTGGACTAATCAAATGTGGATAAAATGGTAAAAATTGTCTGTGAAAGATTAACCCTTTCCCAAACAAGCCCTGGTTTTCACGTGTCTGCAGTACAAGTCTTTTGAAAACACTGTGGGAAAAGGAGAAATTGCTTGTTACGAGCAATTTCTCCTTTTCCCACAGTGTTTTCTACCCTTCTAGAGAACTTTCTGTCATTTTCATCAAATTTAAAATTGTTGTCTGCAAACTCTTTCAATTTGGACCAGTCTAAAATTTATCATTTGGGAAAGGGTTAAAAAACATTGCAAACGATGGTACCAGCATTTTCCCACATTATCTTCAAAAGCTGTCTTCAATGGGGTTGTTTAAAGTTGGACTGTGTGGTAAAGGGTTAACTCTTTACCAAATGACTATATCTTAGTCACAACCCAATTAGAATCAAAGCGTTGAAAACGCTGGTGTGGCATTTGTCAAGGGAGCCATTGTGTGGAATTAATAATTTGAAAAATAAAAAACAGAAACAGTTTCAAAATATTCGCTTGAAAGTCAATCTACTATATAGTCATGCAAAATCCGATAGAGAAGGGTGCAATCTTGTGGGACGAACAAGTCAGGGCAAACAATCCTGGGACGAATAAGCCCAGGAACGAACTGGTTTTGGGACGAACAAGCACGGAATGTGTGTGTCATTACGCCACTATAGAAGGCCATAGCGGATCAAGCTATTTTCGATAAAAAGGACGTATTTCCACGATCGATGGCCTAATCCAATTTATTGTAATACGCCATTTTCAATTTCATATCTGAGTGCAATGGAAATATTTATTTTTCTCCGAAAAATTGATTTTAATTGGGTTTACTTCCTTCGGTTTTGCACAAAATACGATACATGATTTTCAAAATGTCGTATTGAACTCATAGTGGCATTGTCTTCGACAAATGCCACAAAAATTTGCAGAAAACAAAATAAATGCAGCTTGAATGATGATTTCTGTTTCCGAGAGAGAAGAAAACATTGTTGGAAAAGGAGAAAATGCTGGTTAACAGCTTTTTCTCTTTTTCTCACAGTGTTTTCAAAAGCCTTAATCAAAACATTGTTGGAAAAGGAGAAAATGCTGGTTAACAGCATTTTCCCCTTTTCTCACAATGTTTTCAAAAGCCTTCATGTTCAGGGTTGTTTAACTCTTTACCAAAAATTTTGGAATGGATGAAATTGAAAGCATTTGCAGACAACAAATTTAATGTTTCTAAAATAATGGTTTCTGCCTGAGATAGACTAGAAAACATGGTGGGAAAAGAAGAAAATGCTGGTTACCAGCATTTTTTCCTTTTCCCACTATGTTTTCAAATGCCTATTTCAGGGTCATTAACCCTTTATCATACAATGCCGCCTTTTGATGCCCCTGGGAAAGAAGCCTTTTGAAAACATTGTGGGAAAAGAAGAAAATGCTGGTAACCAGCATTTTCTCCTTTTCCCACAATGTTTTCTACCCTATCTAAGAAAAGTTGCACCATTTGAGCCACACTGAAATTGTCTTCTGCAAATGCTTTCAATTTGGACAAGGCTAAAATTTTTCGTCTAGTAAAGGGTTAAAAGTCTGGATTATATGGTAAAGGGTTAAACTAGAGCTTATGTGGTATAGGGTTAATTAAACTTTTTTTTTCTATTATCTTTGACTTCCTCTTGTTTTTTCTAATACATGTGAACACTGTGTTTATGCTCTTGTGGGTCAGTCAAACCCTTCATGTAGCATACCTCATGCAGACTACTACTTTTGCCTTGCAGACATCAGTGTTTCTACAAGCTCATGAATTTTTGGGGTCATCTGTGACTCACTGTTTGGAATTTCGGGGGTCATTCAGAAAATTTACGCGTCATGGTCTTTAGCCTGTTTTTTTTTTTCACCTGTTGTTTACCTTTGCCAGTTTGTAGATGTCGCATAATGCTAAAAGTTTAAAATGACTGTGGTATTAAAGGTAAAATTAGAAAACAATGACCTCGTAGAAACTGTCGTTTGTCATCTTGATTACTTCAGCAAATTGGCGACCATTACCGAGCAGGGTCTAAAACGTGGACAAAAAGTTTATGTACGGATTCCATACAGTAATACAGATGAGATGACAGTGATGTCACACAGAATAATGTCGCATTATGGACTGATTCAGTGTAAACCGGAAACAAATAATGCAGTGTTAAAACGCGTGTTTGATATGATTTTGCAGTTATTAACTTGACGATTTTGTAAGATATAGATCTAAACAATTATGAATCAATGCTTTAAGTTCCTTTTTCATCCTGATTTATGTTGCGTCAAGGAAGACGCGATGCATAAATTTGGTTGTATCAGGCTTTCATTTTGTGTGTCAAAAACGCAAAAACATGGACTTTCTGAAACTCTGAGACATACTTTACAAATATCATGGTAAAAGGTAACAAGCAATTCCTTTTGCTACAATAATCCTTAACTGCATGACAAAAGTTTAGTTGTGTCCACCCTGAAAGTTTTAACAGGCAATAATTTTGTTTCGGTTCAGCAGATGGAATATGTCTTAGAAGGAATAGAAAACACTGTAGGAAAAGGAGAAAATGCATTTTTTTGTGATGCATAAACCCTTTTCCACACAATCCCAAGTTAAAATGACCCTGAAGCAGACAGCTATTGAATATGGGATATGTCTTAGAAGGAATAGAAAACACTGTAGGAAAAGGAGAAAATGCATTTTTTTGTGATGCATTAACCCTTTTCCACACAATCCCAAGTTAAAATGACCCTGAAACAGACAGCTATTGAAAACGTTGTGGGAAATGGAGACATGTTAGTTAGTAACCAGCAATTTTTCTCCTTTTCCCATAATGTTTTCTACTCTTTTGGGGACAAATCCCATTTTTTAGCAATTTCTAATATCTAGGGTACAAATGCTATCAATACACACAGTGGAGCAAAAGAACAACCTGTGCATTATGAACACTTTCTCCTTCTGCCAGAATGTTTTCAACTCATTTGCAGGGGGCAACAAGTTACACAACCAGTCTTGCAAACTGTCCAGAGTTATAATGAACCCTAGACAGAAAGCCTTTGAAAACATAGTGTGTTAAAAAATGCAGGTTAACTCTTTACCAAACAACAAAAATACAGACTTGTCCAAATTGAAAGCAGGCAACAAAATAAATGTGAATTAATAGATGAAATTTGGTTTTGGACGGGTAGAAAACATTGTGGGAAAAGGTGAAAATGCTGGTTACCAGCCATTTTCTCCTTTTCCCACAATGTTTTCAAAAGCTTTCTTTCTCGGGGTCGTTAAAAGTCAGGATTGAGTGGTAAAGAGTTAAGAGCACTTTTTCCCCTTTTCCACGATATTTTCTGCCCTTTTAAAGACAAATCACATCAGTGGAATAATATCAAATTTGTCATCAAATTATTGCTTTTAAATTAGGCAAATCTAAAAATGTATTTTTTGGTCAGGTCAGTAATTGTGATATTACGCATACTTATTCAACAGGATACTCCCCAGTGAAGTTTACGCAACAGGACTCCAGAAGGAGAATGGAGGCCATGACGTCATTCTAAAACTCTCTCAACCTTATCAAGTTTTACATCTTCACGCCGGTTACTGTCAAAATTATGAATTATTGATAATAAATGTAATAAAAAAAAAAATGTCAAGGCTTGAGTTTTAAGTTAGTGTCAGCTCACTGCTTTCTCAAGTCTAGAGTTTGTTAGCTACTGGCCAACTCTCTACCAAACAACAAAATTTTATACCAGTCCAAATTGAAGCTGCAGTTGCAGATGACAAATGAAATTTGGCTAAGATGATTTGTGTTATCAGAGCAGAAAACATTGTGGGAAAAGGAGAAAATGCTGGTTACCAGCATTTTCTCCTATTCCCACAATGTTTTCAAAAAAGCTTCTTCCCGAAGGTTGTTAAAACTTGGGATTGTGTGTGGGAAAGAGTTAACTCTTTATCAAATGACAAAATCTTTACACTTGTCCAAATTCAAAGCATTTGCATTTTAGAAATCTAAGATGGCTCTAATGAAGAAATTTGTCTTTGATAGAGTCGAAAACATTGTGGGAAAAAGAGAAAAAGCTGGTAACAAACATTTTCTCTTTTTCCCAAAATGTTCAGAGAAAGCCTTTTTGCAAGGGGTTGTTTGAACTCTAGATTTTTTGGTACAGAGTTAAAATATTCTTCTTAATTATTTGCATATTAATCTTTCCATATTATAATATGCAGTTCAGCCAGTTCTGGGTTGACTTACTTCCACTTGTAGGTATACTTAAAACTGACATCTTTTACGATCATCGAGACAAAAAGAAGAAACTGCTCAGTACCAGCAATTTCTCCTTTTGCCACCAAGTTTTGAAATAAGTTTATCAAATCTGTTTTCATGCTGATTACCCCTATCTAACTCTTTACCAGACGACGACAGTATTGACTTGTCAAAATCGAAAGCATTTGCAGACAACAAATCAAACGGGACTTACAGTAAATATTGGGGTTGGTCGCTGAAGGGGTGGAAAACATTTTGGGAAAAGGAGAAAATGCTGGTTGCCAGCATTTTCTCCTTTTCCCAAAATGTTTTCAAAACCCTATCCACAGGGCAAATTAAAACTCGGGACAATGTGGTAAAATTAACAAGAGCCTTTTCACAGCTGCCGACTGCAAATTTATTTACCTGTGCACATATTCAGTTAAAGTTTTTTTTTTCTACACAATCTAGGGAGAAAATGCAGAGAAAGTTTTGAAGAAGTGAAAATTAAGGCATAAACAGATCAAGGATATTGTATGACAACTTGCAAAGAAAAAAACCTGTGATGTAAAATTCCCCTAATCTTCTTCTCAACTCAATAAATCTTTCTGTCTGATAAAAACAATAACAAAATTGTACAGAAAAAATATATAATTTTCCTAGATTTATACACTGTTGAAGCTTTAGTTTTTAAATGTTGTTTTCCTCTTATATTAAGGTGACTTTTTTAGATTTTTCTGCTGAATTAAAATTTTAAGTTTACCCTTTGCTATACAGTAACCCAGTGTTTTAACTCTTTACCAAACAACAAAATTTTAGACCCTGAGCTCCAGATAGAGGGAGTGATTTTGATTTCAAAACTGAAAATATTAATTACTTTCCACTAAACCCTATGTTGTGGGTACTCATTAGAATCGTCTCATCGACACGATTCTAATGAGTACCCACAACATAGGGTTTGAAGGAGAAATAATGGATTTAGAATACTATCACTCCCTCTTATCTGGAGGTCTGAGACCTGTTCAAATTGAAAGCATTTCCATATAAAATTTAGCTGAAATGGTAGTATATTTGTCTGTGAAAATGTAGAAAACATTATGGGAAAAGGAGTAAATGCTGGTTACCAGCATTTTCTCCTTTTCTCACAAGGTTTTCAAAAGGCTATTTCCTTAGGGTTGTTAAAACTCTGGACTGTATGGTAAACAGTTAACAATCCTGACCAAAGAGGCTTTTGAAAACATTGTACAGTGCAGTAAGTAATTTTTACCTTGCAGAACAACCCAAGAACTGTCACAGGCAGCCCAAACTCTTTACCAACAAACATAAGGTCACCCCTGTTAACCCAGGTGTGAAGTATTACCATCCATCAACCCTGGGACATTCAACTGCGAAACCGTCGTTTTTATGAATATTCATATGATTGCGAATTACACACAATAGCCAATCGAATTGTCAATGACATAATGACACTCTCTTGTAGTGGGGGATAATCACATTTCTTCCGTTGTTATGAATAAACCGGGTAAAACCCACATCATTATCAACGAATATGGCAGTCGCCGGTGGGCCTTCCTGCTGTGGCATTTACCTTATGACAATCCATGGCAGAAATTACAAATCCTTGTATACAAAGGCAAATATTCAGAAATACAGCGTGCTGTTTCAGTCCCTAGGGGTATGTAGCAGGGGTGACGTCATCCTCGTTGACCCAGTTCCGATATATTCCATAAAGTACATTCATCGATTTGATTGGTTGTAGATGAGGTAAAAATAGAAACAATGGCATATGGTTGATAAAAATTGATTAAATTTTCTTACTGAAAAACTGAGATTACCAATAAAAATGCCTCATGAATAATTCATGAGAACAAGAAAACATACACGAGATAACCCAGGGGCGATGACTGTAGTTTACGGAATACATCGGAACTGGGTCAACGAGGATGACATAAGGTTAGACTTGTCCAAACTAAAAGCATTTGCAGACAACAAATTTTCTTTTATTCAAATGATATATTTTGCCTTTGGAAGGGTACAAAACATTGTGGGGAAAAGAGAAAATGCTGGTTACAAGCATTTTCTCCTTTCCAACCATGTTTACAAATGCTTTCTACCTAAGAGTTGTTTAAACTCGGGAAAGTGTAGGAATAGGTTAACTCTTAACTACAAAACAAAATTTTAGAATTATCCAGATTAAAATCGTGCACAGACAACAAATCAATTATGCATCAAATAATGGTTTTGTCTATGACAGGGTGGAAAACATGATGGGGGAAAGGAGAAAGTGCTGGTAACCAATATTTTCTCCTCCCACCATGTTTTTACGAGCCTTTTTTCCTAGGGTCATTAAACTCGGGATTGTGTGTTAAAGAGTGAATGTAAACAGCATTTTCTCCTTTTCCCACAATTGTTTCTTTCCTTTTCCAGGCAAACCCCATCCCTAAATTGTTATATGCACGTGCTCTCCTTTTGGACAGCTCCAACATTTTGTCATGGGATAAAGAGGTGACCCTTTATCAAACAATCCCTAGTTTTAATGATCCTGAGGAAAATGGCTTTTAACCCTTTAGCTGCTAAGCGCAACTCACTGACCATTTGTGGACAGTAAAGATCAAGATCAGACTGCACAGAACGTGCAGTCTGATCTTTGATCTACACTGTCCGATACCGTATTTTCTTTCCGGTGAAATCAACTTCGAAAACGCAATATTTGGGTTTTTACTACTGAGTACAAATTTTCGTTTCATTTATTCAGCAGCATAACTCTTTACCAAATGACTTAATTTTAGGAATGTCCAAATTGAAAGCATTTGCAGACGACAAAGTAAATGTAACTTAAAAATTGAAATTCCTCTTTGGTAGGGTAGAAAATATTGTAGGAAATGACAAAAATGCTGGTTACCAGCATTTTCTCAATTTCCCACTATGTTTTCAAAAGCTTTCTTTCTCAGGGTCGTTTAAAGTGGGGACTGTCTGATAAAGGATTAAGGGCCAAAATAAAAGTGTAGAAAATATTGTGGGAAATGACAAAAATGCTGGTTACCAGCACTTTCTCAATTTCCCACAATGTTTTCAAAAGCATTCTTTCTCAGGGTCGTTTAAAGTGGGGATTGTCTGATAAAGGATTAAGGGCCAAAATAAAAGTTGTAAAATGGAGTCTCAATGTGCTGGTTACCAGCATTTTCTTTGTTTTACAATGACTGAGCTCCCATCATTTCAGCCACATTTGTCGTCTGCAAATACTTTCAATTTCGACAAGTCTAATATTTTGTCATGCACTAAAACTTTAACCCTTATCCTGCTAAATAAGTTAAATAAAACTTTCAAGCCGATAGTGAAAAATCAGAATAATGTTATTTCAAACTTATTTCTAGGACAGCAATATGTCCTTATTGGACGGTAAAGGTGCAAGATCAGACTGCACATTCTTTGCAGTCTGATCTTGAATCTGCACTGTCCACAAAAGGTCAGCGAGTCGCGCTTAGCAGCTTAAGGGTTAAGTGGTAGAGTGTGAGTAAAAAGAACAGCATAACACCGTATAACTGTTTTATAGGCTTTTGCCCGATAAAAGAATGCATTTGTGAAGGAAATTAACACTTCAAGCATATTTCAATTTGTCAGAGTCAAGTAGCACCCCACTTTATTTAAACTCTTTACTAAACTAGCCTGTGTAATCAAAGTACTGAAAGTACTGACAGACTAGCAAATTTGATGATTGAATGATCATATGGTGTTTAACCCTATTTTCAACATTATTTCAGTTATGTAGCAGTGGCCAGTGCACATATCCATGCTTTCCTGGAGTTTCTTTTACCAGTGCTCTGCACAATATTCTTTTCAAGCTACTGGCTGCTTTCCCACATAACCATCGTCGAAACTTGAGAGAGGAATGAATCATATCACAATGACTATCTTCAATCCTCAGAAAGAAATTGGCTGCGCTGGGGATCGAACCAGCGACTCCTTTCTCAAGTCCTGGACACAATCGACTGAGCTACTGAGGCTATGCATGCTATTGGTTAACTATAGTCCAGTTTAAGTTTAATCCTTAACCTGCTAGAAAAAATTGAATGATACTTTCAAGCCAATGGAAAACACCTAAATATTGCGATTTAAAAGTTACATTTTGGAGAAAATATATCCTCTTATCTGACAGTGTAGATCCAAGAACAGACTGCATATTCTGTGAAATCTGATCTTAATCCATATTGTCCACAAAAGGTCACTGAGTCACGGTGGTGTTGGTAAAAAAAACTCAAGGAAAGCATGAATAAGTGAATTGGCCGCCATGACATCTCAAATAATGTTGAAAATGGCGTTAAACATCATACAGTCAATAATATCCAGTACCACAAGATGTAGTTAACTGTTTAACTCTTTATGAAACGAAATTCAAAGCGGTTGCAGACCACAAATTAAACGTGGCTGAATTGATGAAACCTCAGACAAATTCCAAAAGGGCAGAAAACGATGTGGGAAAAGGAGAAAATGCTGGTTACCAGGTATTTTTCCCCAGTGTCATTAAAACTCGGGATTGTGTGGTATTGGGTTAATATCCAAGACCTAAAATAACAGTTTAACGTAACAGTTCAACTGTGCACAGTGATCTATATATTGAATGACTGAAGGAATGACAAGGGTTCCCTGTCCAGTGAGGGTTAATGCAGCTGAGATTTGCTACACAAAGTAACCTAGGTGTATCTATTTTGATATTCATTCATAATGTTACAGTGGTTTACAAATAAGTGATGATAGCCTGCTTTGCATAGGTCACTTAATTTACATACATGTAAAAGCAAATATCTTGTACCTTATAAATGACATCTTGTTCAGTCTATTACTTTGTAAGAAGACATGTTCAAATTGGAATGATAGAGGTTTAGCGGTATTTGTCAAAATTGTCATATATAACAGGATTAAGCTTTCTAACAGAAGGAAGTATTTTCTGTGAGGCAGTATTTGGCAACTGTGGGGTTTTTTGTTTACTTTGAATCTGGGTCAATTATGATGCCTATAGACTTGCTTCGCTAGTCTAATAAAACCCTGAGGACATAGGCTTTTGCAAACATTTTGGTTAACTCTTTGCAAAACGACAAAATTTAAGATTTGTCAAAATTGAAAGCTATTGCAGACGTCAAATAAAAAGAGGATGAGATGACTGAATTTATCTGTGAAAGAGTAGAAAGCATTGTGGGAAAAGGAGAAAATGCTGGTTACCATCATTTTCTTTTTTTCCCACAATGTTTTCAAAAGCCTTCTTAAAATATTTCAGTCCTCAAAACCCGGGATTGTGTGTTACAGGGTTAAAGGAGAAAACTGTTTAACCCTTTACCCTACAATCCAGAATTTCAATGATCCTGAGGTAAATAGCATTTGAAAACAAGGTGGGAAAAGGAGACAATGCTGATAACCATGATGTTTTCTACTCTTTAAAAGGAAAATATCATAACTGAACCCCAATTATTCTGTTGTCTGCAAATGCTTTCAGTTTTGACAAGTCTAAAATTACGGTATGCCAGTGTTTCTTCTAGCTCATGAATTTTGGGGGTCATCTGTCACACAGACTCCCTGATTGGAATTTTGGGGGTCATTCAGAAATTTTATGCACCAAGGTCTATAACCTTTTAATTCGTTTTTCACATGTTGTTCGCCTTTTCCCCTTTGTAGATGTCACATAATGCTTAACCCTTTCCAAAACGACAAATTTTGGACTAGTCCAAATTGAAAGAGTTTGCAGACGACAATTTTAAATTTGATGAAAATTGCAGAAAGTTCTCAAAAAGGGTAGAAAACACTGTGGGAAAAGGAGAAATTGCTCGTTATGAGCAATTTCTCCTTTTCCCACGGTGTTTTCAAAAGACTTGTACTGCAGACACATGAAAACCAGGGCTTGTTTGGGAAAGGGTTAAAGTTAAAAAAAAAATCTATACTTTAAAGACTTAAAGACACTAATAAAGGAGGCTTTTAAAAACATTGTTACAAATGATTCGATTTGTCTTCGAAACTTGAGGAAAGACTGTCGGAAGAAGAGGAAATGCAAGTACCCAGCCTTTTCCTCTGGGCCTTTATAACACAGGATCAATTTCTTAACCAAACAGCAAAATTTTAGACTTAACCCTTAGAGCGCCAAATAAACCTATCAGACATTTTCAACCTAGAAATACAACCCAGGTAGTTGCATTTTCATGGTTGCTTTTTGTCTTTGTGAAGATCAAAGATCAGGCTGCACGTTTTGTGCAGCCTGATCTTGATCTACACTGGCCACAAAAGCTACTACCGTCGTGAAAGGCACTTTAAGGGTTAATCCACCTCAAAAGGACATGCAGACAAAAAGTACAATGTAGCTGATAAGAGATTTCTGTTAAAGATGGAAAACATAATAATCAGTGTTGTCAAAGGAGAAAATGATTGTTACCAGCATCTCCTCCTTTTCCCACAATGCATTCAAAAACCTTCTTCCTTGACTCTTTACCAAACGACAAAATTTTGGACTGGACCAAACTGAAAGCATTTGCAGACGACAATTTAAATGTTGCGAAATTGATGATTTTTGTCTTTGATAGGCTAGAAAACATTGTAGAAAAAGGAGAAAATGCTGGTTACCAGCATTTTCTCCTTTTCCCACAATGTTTTCAAAAGGTTTCTTCCTCAGGGTTGTTAAAAGTGAGGATTGTGTGGTAAAGGGTTAAGGTCATGAAAACTTGGGGTATTGTGGTAAAGATTTCACCCTTTACTACACAATCCTGAGTTTACACAACCCTGAAAAGGAATTCTTTGGAAACATTAGGGGGAAAAGGAGAAATTGCTGGTCAATAGCATTTTCTCCTTTTCCCCTTAATGTTTTCAACCCTTTCTGTCAGAAATTTTCTCATTTGAGACACATATTATTATCTTCTACAAATGCTTTCAGTTTAGACAATTCTAAAAAATTTGTATTTGGTAAAAAGTTAATGGACAACAAAACTACTCTTTCTAATGGAAAGTCTTTGCAGACAACAAATTATATGTGCCTAAATGAGGGAATTTGTCTCTGAAAAAAGACTGAAAACAATGTGGAAATAGGAGAAAATGCTGCTTGCCCAACTGTTTTCAATAGGCCTCTTTCTCAGCGTCCTAACTCTTCACAAAATCCCGACTTTTAATGACCCTAAGTAAGAACCCTTTTGAGAACATTGTGGGAAAAGGAGAAAATTCTGGTAACCAGCATTTTCTCCTTTCCCACAATGTTTTCTACCCTTCCCCCAACATTCTAATTTTTTCAGTCATATTTTCAATTTGGACTAGTCTAAAATTTTGTCGTTTGGTAAAGAGTTTCGGAATAAGGAATTTTCAGAACTATCAAGAGAAAAGGAATTTATGAGACAAATTATTCCAGCTGTTATTGTTGATTGTGATGGCGGTTCAGGGTTAGTTTCACGACGGGAAAGCTTTCTTCAGCAAACAAGTGAAATTACAATATTGTTATGATACATATTGATCTAAACTGCATGCCCATTGATTGATACAGCACAGGGAATTGATATTACAAAACGGTTGATTGTTTTCTCTGACGCAAAATTAGATGGCAAAGGAAGCAATATTACAGTGCAAAACATGTTCAAAATATTTTGATGATGAATTCCTTGATACAGCTGCAGACAAATGGGACTAGCTCTTCCTATTCTAAAATCATTTAAGCCATGCTCTGTGAAAAGGGGATTTAATGCATCTGTAAAATGTATCGTCCCAGGTCAGCCAAGGCAGACTGCCAAGGCTAACATGTCAGTTGAAACATTTTGCTGTTCGTCAATTTTCTACATGTCAAAGGACGAGCGTACCTCATGATCCAGGCGGTTGTTACATAAAACTAATTTTTTGGATCCATAATTATATGATGACTTGCTTGGTATCATGCATCATAGACATGCATTAACCCTTTCCCAGACGACAAATTTTGGACTAGTCCAAATTGAAAGAGTTTGCAGACGACAATTTTAAATTTGATGAAAATGGCAGAAAGTTCTCCAAAAGGGTAGAAAACACTGTGGGAAAAGGAGAAATTGCTCGTTACGAGCAATTTCTCCTTTTCCCACAGTGTTTTCAAAAGACTTGTACTGCAGACACGTGAAAACCAGGGCTTGTTTGGGAAAGGGTTAAGCCCCCATTTCACAGAGCATGGCTCATTTGTTCTATATCAGTATGTTTACAACGGAATGGGGGAGTTTGGGTGATGGAACGTCAAAACATGTGCAGTTTCAACTGTTGAGCTCTGTATAAAAGATGAGCGCTCACAATTTGGTCATCTGTCACAATGCTTGCAATAATAATGATGCTGCTTGAAGTGAGCTACTCCATGCTGTGTTTAACTCTTTACCAAACGACAAATTCTTGGATTGGACCAAATTCAAAGCATTTGCAGACGACAAATGAAATGTTGCTAAAATGATGATTTCTGACTTTACCAAACGACAAATTTTTGGATTGGATCAAATTCACAGCATTTGCAGATGACAAATGAAATGTTGCTAAAATGATGATTTCTGACTTTGGTAGGGTAGAAAACATTGTGGGAAAAGGAGAAAATGCTGGTTACCAGCATTTTCTCCTTTTCCCACAAGGTTTTCAAGAGTCCTCTCTTTCAGGGTCGTTTAAAGTCGGGACTGTGTGGTAAAGAGTTAGCTCTTTACCAGACGATAAAATTTTAGGCACATCCAAATTGAAAGCATCTGCAGACGACAAATCATATTTGGCTAAAATGATGAAATTTGTCGTAAAAGGGTAGAAAAAGGAGAAAATGCTGGTTATCTGCAGGTTCTCCTTTACCCACACTGTGTTCAAAAGGCTGCTTTCTCAGGTTCCTTTAACCTTTTCCCAAACAAGCCCTGGTTTTCACGTGTCTGCAGTACAAGCCTTTTGAAAACACTGTGGGAAATGGAGAAACTGCTCGTAACGAGCAATTTCTCCTTTTCCCCCAGTGTTTTCTACCTGTTTGGAGAACTTTCTGTCATTTTCATCAAATTTAAAACTGTCATCTGCAAACTCTTTCAATTTGGACCAGTCTAAATTTCATCATTTGGGAAAGGGTAAAAGTCGGGATTGTGTGGTATTTTTAGGGTTACCTCTTTACCAGATGACAAAAATATTGAGCTTTAGAACATTTAATGTTTTTTGTAGATGAGTAACTTAACCCTTTCCCAAACAAGCCCTGGTTTTCATGTGTCTGCAGTACAAGTCTTTTGAAAACACTGTGGGAAAAGGAGAAATTGCTTGTAATGAGCAATTTCTCCTTTTCCCACAGCGTTTTCTACCCTTTTTGAGAACTTTCTATCATTTTCATCAAATTTAAAATTGTCGTCTGCAAACTCTTTCAATTTGGACAAGTCCAAAATTTGTCGTTTGGGAAAGGGTTAAGGATGGAATTTTACTTTCAAAGGTAAGATTCATTGCCAGGGGAAAGCATTTTCTCTTTTTTTATTCCAAATGTTCAAGCCCTTTACTACATATTCCAGAATTTTAACAACCCTTTAGAAAAGGCCTTTCGAAAACATTTTGGGAAAAGGAGAAAATGCTGGTAACCAGCATTTTTCACTTTTCCCAAAATGTTTTCTACCATTCCAAGGTGAATTTCTATTCTTGAGTCACAATTATTTTTTTGTCTGCAAAAGCTTTCAATTTTGACAAGTCCAAAATTTTGCCATGTAGTAAAGAGTTGAAAAGCTGTCTTCCTCCAAGTCATTAACCCTTTACCAGACAACAAAAGTTAAGCATCGTCCAAATTGAAAGCATTTGCAGACAACAGTTTCAATGTGGCTCAAAAGGTGCAATTTTTCTTTGATAGTTTAGAAAATTTTGAAAAAAGGACAACATGCTGGTTACCAGCATTTTCTCCCTTTCCCACAATGTTTTCAAAAGGCTTTTTTCCTAGGGTCGTTAACATGCAGCATCATGCGGTAAAGGGTTAAAACATGGCCTTGTCTGGTAAAGGGTTAGCAGTCAGCGCTTATAAATGATGATATGGGTAGCGGGTACATGGACACATAATATGAGCCATGCTCTGGCAAAAAGGGGCTTCATGCACCTCCCAATTGTATTATACCAAGTATGTCATCATAGAATTTTGAGTCCATTAACCCTTAAAGCGCCTTTCCCGACTATAGTTGCATTTGCAGCCAGTGTAGATCAAGATCAGCCTGCACAAAACGTCCAGCCTGATCTTTGATCTACACTGTCCGCTTTGATGAATCACTGTAGACAAAATCAACCATGAAATTGCAATTATTTGGGTCATATTTCTAGGATTAAAATGTCTGGCAGGTTTATTCGGCGCTCTAAGGGTTCAATCGAACAGAACAACTGGATCATGGGGTAGCATGGTACTTGGACAAGCAAAAATTCACCAGTAGCATAAAGTTTTGACCCATGTCAGTCTGTGCTAAGTGCACAGGCTGACACTGGTCGATACTTTTTGGAGATGCATTAACCCTTTACAACACAATCCCGAGTTTTAACGACCCTGTGTAGGAAGCCTTTGGAAAACATTGTGAGAAAAGGAGAAAATGCTGGTAACCAGCATTTTCTCCTTTTCCCACAATGTTTTCTACCCTATCAAAGAGACAGATCATTATTTTCTCTACGTGTAATTTGTCATATACAAATTCTTTTATTTTGACAGGTCTAAAATTTTGTCATTTGGTAAAGAGTTAAGCCCCCCCTCCCCTTATCACAGAGCATAGCTTTTATCTTATTACAGCAGTAAATGGATACAAAGAAAACAGAAAACCACCATAGCTAAGGAAAAGGTCAAAGGGTTGGAATCCAACAGAAGGAATAGTATGCAATTATTTTTTCTATATAGTCATATTAACTGGCCATGAAATAGTGTTTGAAGTACCAACTTTTTTTACCAGAATGCCTTCCGGATTTCACCTTAGGGTCAATCCCAGAATTCCATTCTAGTTTTATGACAATGGTCGATTGATGTATACAACTTTATGACCTCTCATTCTCATACTATGTTTTCCAACACTTTCATGTCGAAATCATAAGATCTGAGGTTGCCTATCCATTATCAAAATTTTAGGACAATTTAGGACATTCTGATTAAATGCGAGGTATTGTTTCTTATAAACGATTGTTGTACAAATCATCGGGAACAAGAATGATATTATTTTTGTAAAAAAAAAAAATCTACAGCCATTTTTTGGTTCCATGAATAGTTAAGAATGTCCAATTAGTCAGCTTAACAGGTCAGCTTCCGGCTAATAAGATCAGAGACTGAGATAATCCAAATAAAATGTTACAAAAATTGAAGAATCAGTGAAATAGTCTCAGTTTCTACCACAGATCAGCCTTCTCAATGCTGTTTATATTTTTTCATGTTCTTCAAAACAAAATACAATAACTGTGAATATTTTAGGCCTCAGGCTGTTGAACACATTGTAGGAAAAAGAGAAAATGCTGGTTACCAGCATTTTCTCCTTTTCCCACAATGTTTTCTAACTTTACACAGATAATCTCATCATCTGAGCCACATTTAACTTTATGTTAGCTTGCAATTTAGACAATTATTAAGATTTATCTTGTCTTTTAACTCTTTACCAAACGACAAAATTTGAGACTTGACCAAATTGAAAGAATTTCCAGACGACAATTTAAATGTAGTTCAAATGATATTTTTCATATTTGATATGGTAGAAAACATGGTGGGAAAAGGAGAAAATGCTGGCTACCAGCATTTTCTCCTTTTCCCACAATGTTTTCAAAAGCCTTATTCCTCAGGATCGTCAAAACTTGGGATTGTGTAGTAAAGCATTAAAGGGCCAAGAAAACCACTGCACTATGCAAAGCTTTTTTGAATCGTAAGATGCAAAATACGTAAAAATATGTATACTAAAACTTACACAAACACAAACAACTACCTTTTGCATACTGATATGACTTATGAGCCACACACTCGGACAAAAAAGAGGGTTTAACTCTGCCAAAAGACAAAATTTTGCCCACGTCCAAATTGAAAGCCAGAGCTCCAGATAAGAGGGAGTAATGGTATTCTAAATCCACTATTTCTCTTCCAAACCCTATGTTGTGGGTACTCATTAGAATCGTCTCGATGAGACGATTCTAATGAGTACCCATAACATAGGGTTTAGATGAGAATAATTAATATTTTCAATCGTGAAATCAAAATCACTCCCTCTATCTGGAGCTCTGGAAAGCACTTGAAGACAGCAAATTAGATATGGTTCATACAGTGAGTTTTGTCTGTAAAAGGAGAGAAAACATCGTGGGAAAAGGAGAAAATGCTGGTTACCAGCATTTTCTCCTTTTCCCACAATGTTTTCAAAAGGCCTCTTTCTCAAAAGTCGTTAAAACTCGGCACTATGTAATAAAGGTTGATACATCTCATACATTATTCCAAGCAAATAGTCACATAATAACAGATCCCAAAAAATCTATTTTGTCTTACAAATGACAGAATCACGAGGCACAATAATCTTTGGACATGCAGAAAATTTACAAATAGCAATTAAGTTTCAACCCATGTCAGCCTGTGAGGCTGACGTGGGTCAATACTTTTTAACAGATGCATACAAACCCCCCTTTTCACAGAGCATGGCTCATATATTATTTTTCTATCTCATGTAAATACTAAACGATTCTTATTGCCAGACTTCAAAAACAGCATCTTCTATTGGCTGTTCAAGGCAGCGCGCAAGTATAACCAACGTAAAAAAAAAACACAGTTCAGTCGCCACTTCCATTGCATCACACAATATCAAAGAGAAGCTATTCCTTTTGATCTGTATTACAAAATGCTTCAATTCTTCCAGTGCTAATAACTTAGTCTATCGCTTACAGGAAAATATGCCAAATACAAATTTGTTAAAGCTTTGCCACTTTATGAGAATTATGTAGCAGTAGGCGCTTCTTCTTTAACTCTTTACCAAACGAAAAAATTTTAGACTGTTTCAAATTGAAAGCATTTGCAGACGACAAATCAAATGTGGCTCAAATGATGGAATTTGTGTCCACAGAGTAGAAAACATAGTGGGAAAAGGAGAAGATGCTGGTTACCAGCATTTTCTCCTTTTCTCACAATGTTTTTGAAAGCCTTCTTTCTACAGGGTCGTTAAAAGCCAGGATTGTGTAGTAAAGGGTTAATAATTAGGCATGAGTAAAATTTTGCACAAGATATATTTGTGTAACTTTAATATCATTGTGGTTAACTCTTTACCAAGCGACAAATTTTAGGCCGGTCCCAATTGGAAGCATTTGCAGACGACATAATAAATGTGATTGAAAAATTGAAATTTGTTCTGGGAAGGGTAGAAAACATTGTGGGAAAAGAAAAAAATGCTGGTTACCAGCATTTTCTCCTTTTCCAACAAGGTTTTCAAAAGGTTTCTTTCACTGGGCCATAAAAACGGGATTGTGTGGTAATAGTTAACCCTTTTTGCTAAAATTTTAGCATTGTCCAAATTGAAAGCATTTGCAGATGACAATTTCAATGTGGCTCAAACGGTGCAATTTATTTTAATAGGGTAGAAAACATTGTGGGAAAAGGAGAAAATGCTGTTACCAGCATTTTCTCCTTTTCCCACAATGTTTTAGAAAGACTTCTTTCTCTGGGCCGTTAAAAGTCGGGATGGTGTGGTAAAAGATTAAACCACAAAAGTTACTCTTCCTTTATTATATAGCTCTCTAGAGTACCCAACAGTTAACTCTCTACCAAACGACAAAATTTTAAACTGGTCCAAATTGAAAGCAATTGCAGACGACAAATTTAATGTGACCAAAAATTGAAATTTGTTCTGGGAAGGGTACAAAACATTGTGGGAAAAGGAGAAAATGCTGGTTACCAGCATTTTCTCCTTTTCCCACAATGTTTTCAAAAGGTTTCTTCCTCAGGGTTGTTAAAAGTCGGGATTGTGTGGTAAAGAGTTAACTCCCTACCATACAACAAAAGTTTGGCGGTCCCAAATTTTGGTATCCAAATCAGAGGCATCTGCAGACAACATTCCAATATGGCTTAACCCATAACCAAACAATCCCAAGTTTTAATGACCCTGTGGAAGTCGCCTTTTTAAAACATTGTTGGAAAAAGAGAAAAGGCTGGTAACCAGCACTTTCTCTTTTTCCGTAATGTATTCTTCCTTTTCAGAGAAAAATTCCATCGCTTAAGCCACAGTTGGTTTGTCGTCTGCAAATGCTTTCAATTTGGACCAGTCTAAAATTTTGTTGTTTGGTAGAGAGTTAATCCTTCATAAGACTAAATTTTAAACTTGTCCAAATTAAATCTTTACCATATGACAAAATTTTAGACTGAACCAAATTGAAAGCATTTGCAGACCACAAAATAAATGTGACTCAAAAATTGAAATTTATTTTGGGAAGGGTAGAAAACATTGTGGGAAACGGAGAAAATGCTGGTTACCAGCATTTTCTCCTTTTTCCACAATGTTTTCCACCCTTTCCAAAACAAATTTCAATTTTTCAGTTACATTTATTTTGTCGTCTGCAAATGGTTTGAATTTGGAAGAGTCTACATTTTTGTCGTCTGGTACAGTTAATGAGTTTTTAAAAAAATGTAAGTTCTAAAATATACAATTTACTAACATTTTCTTGCATGACAGAATAAGCATAATTATTGACTCCAACAAACTCTGCTATGACATACTAATATAGTTATATCCCCATTCATGGACCGCGTTTCGACCAAAAATTCAATGCGTAGCAGAATCACTGCTCAATGAAATGGGAGTTGATCTATAGAAACCATGATATTGTATAGTCACTCAAAATTAGTAAATATAAATTTGCAAAAAAAAAAATTCAAAGTGGAGCGAGGTTTTATATATAAACATATGGCAAGCAATTTCTCCTTTTACCACAATGTTTTCAATAGTGGTCAACTTCATGATATAAAGTCCTCTGCAGATGTTAACCCTTTACCAGACGACAAAATTTCAGCTTTGTCCAAACTGAAAATATTTGCACACAACAGATATTGTCCAAAACATCAAAATTGTCATTTAAAGGGTAGAAAACATCGTGGGAAATGAAGAAAATGCTGGTATCTGCATTTTCTCCTTTTTCCCCACAATGTTTTTAAAAGGCTTCTCTTCTTCCTCAGGGTCATTAAAATTCAGGATTGTACATAAAGGGTCCATGCATAAAAAAGGACAATTAAAAACAAGATGGATATGAGGGCCTTTACCATGACAATTTCAAAGAGCCCATATGAGAATGATTGGCTGATCTGTTTGTCCAAGGCATTACCCCAGTCCTTTGATCTTTTTCAAATTTTACAGGTAGGTGTTTGGGGGGGAGAAACAAAATGGCACACCAGACCTTACACTGAATCATTGAAAAATGCCCCAATTTTCCACTGTTCTTCATTCATTAACTCTTTACCAAACAGCAAATTTTAGACTGGTCCAAATTGAAAGCATTTGCAGACGACAAAATAAATTTGACCCAAAAATTGAAATCTGTGTTGGGAATGGTAGAAAATGTGGGAAAAGGAGAAAATGCTGGTTACCAGCATTTTCTCCTTTTCCCACAATGTTTTCAAATGGCTTCTTTCTCAAGGTCATTAAAAGTCAGGATTGTGTGGTAAAGGGTTAATACTACAACTTTTTAAGCCCTCCATGGCTTGTTTATTTGTCTAGCTCCTAAAATACCAGATGACAAATATTTAGACTAGTCCAGATTCAAAGCATTTGCAGACAAATTTAATTGGCTCTAACGATAAAGGAATTGTCCTCAAAAAGGGAAGAAGACATTGTGGAGAAAGGAGAAAGTGATTGTTACCAGCATTTTCTCCTTTTCCTACTTTTTCAAAAGCTTTCCTCCATAGGGTCTTGAAAACTCAGGATTGTTTTACAATGGGTCAAATAAAGTTGTACACCAAGTATGATACGACCAGCAACAGCTCCTTTCTGTGCTTCCTGGGTTACAGAACCAGAACCTAGCTGCGACTCTACCTGGCGTCACACCAAAGAAACACCCAGTACCTCAAATGAGGTGTACCTGCAGCCAACTTTAACCCTTTCCCAAACGACAAATTTTGGACTGGTCCAAACTGAAAGAGTTTGCAGACGACAATTTTAAATTTGATGAAAATGGCAGAAAGGTCTCAAAAAGGGTAGAAAACACTGTGGGAAAAGGAGAAATTGCTCGTTACAAGCAATTTCTCCTTTTCCCACAGTGTTTTCAAAAGACTTGTACTGCAGACATGTGAAAACCAGGGCTTGTTTAGGAAAGGGTTAAGTAGGAAAATACATCAATACATTTTCCTCAATCATTAATTCACTGTAAAACTAAAAGACAAGTTCTGGGTACCAAAGACTCAACATGACTGTTTTTCCCCAAGTATTATACAAACTATTTGATCAATGTCACCTTTGTGGCTCTTTTTTTATTGCAACAAAGTTAGAACTTTTAACTTCAGCAGTAAGAAAGGGACCAAGACCTGTTACTTAGTCTGTAAGGTACATGACTTGAAATCTGGGAAAGGCTAGGTCAAATCCCCAGCTTTGCCAATTTCTTTCCATAGATTGATGATAGTCATTGCAACAGGATTCAGTTCTCTGTCATCCCTGACCATTGTTTCAAGGGTGGTTATGTAGGAAAGCAGCAAGTGGCTTAAGATGACTATTGTGAAAAATACTAGCAAAAGAAACTCCAGGAAAGCATGGATAGGTGCACTGGATGCCATGATGTAACTGAAATAATTTGAAGACAGTCTTACAAACAAACAAACAAACAAACAAAAGAAAGACAGGTGTGATTCCTGAAGCAAAAAGATATCACCTTTAACTCCTAAATCATCATTGGCAGAACCAGCAACCCCTGACCCACATATCACGCCACCCGTGTTGCCATCAAAGCAATTTGAGGTACGGCAAAATTTCTCACACTTCTAAATGGCATCAGAAAAACATGGGTGAAATACATTAAACTGCTTTAACCCTTTACCATGCAATCCTGAGTTTTAACGACCCTAAGAAAGAAACCTTTTGAAAACATGGTGGGAAAAGGAGAAAATGCTGGTAACCAGCATTTTCTCCTTTTCCCACAATGTTTTCTATCCTATCAAAGACAGAGATCATCATTTAAATTACATTTATTTTGTTGTCTGCAAATGCTTTCAATTTGGTCCAGTCCAAAATTTTGTCGTTTGGTAAAGAGTTAAAAAATCGTCAGCATACATACATAACTTGATATAGTTAGATCAATATTGACTTTGATGCTAAACCATTCACAAGGGAAGTTGCCAAAAATGTTTTACAGACTCATTATTCATGCTCGTTTCAAAAACCACAATTAGCGCTCAAACCTTGACCACAATGTCAAAATAAAAGTTCATTTCAAACTTAAATTTTTCAAATTTATGACAAAGCATCACGAAAACAAAAACAAAACCAGAAAGATTGGCTCAAAGTATTTTGCACCATCAATCTAAACCTTTAACCATATTGTCGCCGGTTTATAAAACCCCGAAGGGCAATACTTTTGAAGAGCACTGTTGGAAAAGGACAAAATGCTGTTTACCAGCATTTTCTCCTTTTCCAACAATGTCTTCTACCCTTTGAAGACCAATCCAATCATTTGTGTATACTGTAGATGGGTCCAAAATGGACAAGTATTAAATTCTATCATCTGGCAAAGAGGTAACGTGAATTCTGACTTGCACAAAAACAGGTGTGTTTTTTCACTGATTGATGCACATTTAAATAATTGCATTTTTGGCATTGATGTTAGCATTTATTTGCACCACACCACTGCACCAAAGGGAAAGTCTACATTATAAGCACACCAAATAGGTGACCTCTCCCCTCTCTGATGGAGAATTGCAATGGCCCATGAGCTAAACCTGGCAAAGATTTATCTCAAAGATCCAAACTATTTGAATTTGCCTCACCAACACTTTTCTGTTTAACATGCATGTTTCTTTTTTTTTTAAACCTTTTACCACACAATACCAAGTTTTAAGAACCCAGGGCAAGTTCAAGCCTTTTGAAGACATTGTGGGAAAAGGAGAAAATGCTGGTAACTAGCATTTTCTCCTTTTCTTAAAATGTTTTCTACCCTATCAAAGACAGATATCGTAAAATAAAACAATTTTAATTTGTCGTCTGCAAGAGCTTTCAATTTGGTTTAGTCCAAATTTTGTCCTTTGGTTAAGAGTCAAACTCTGTATCTTACTTAGCTCCCCAAGTTTTGCAAACAAGATATTCGAAAAGTTTCATGAACTTGTGTCTTTCAAGTTTCATTTCTTTACCGAACAAAATTTTTGAACTTGTCCAAATTCAAAGCATTTGCAGACAACAAATTAATTGTGGCTCAAATAATGAAAATTTGTCGTTTAAATGGTAGAAAACATTGTGGAGATAGGAGAAAATTCTGGTTACCAGCATTTTCTTCGTCTCCCAGTGATTTCCAAGGCTTTTATCTTCAAGGTTGTTGAAACTCAAGACTGTTTGGTAAAGGGTTAATCCTTGGACATCAAATAAATGAAACCGATATCATGAATAAATCTGACAGGCCAAGACACCATAGACTCATTCACACTGAATTTTAGACTGGTACAATTTTGAAAGCATTTGCAGGACACAAATTGGAATCAAAAAATTTGAAGATATCCTAGAAGGAGGCATGGCAGGATCATTTCTTTTCTGTAAAATATCCTTGAAATTGGATGGGTAGTTTTAGAGATCACAGATATTTGAAATAAATTTTCTTGCAACCATGGACACACATTTACACACACGGACAAGGTGCCATGACATTGGACTGTTTTGAAGCCACACAAACAAAACCACTGCATGCAGGTGCCAAGGCTCGGCTGCCCATGGTTTTAGTGAAAACTTTAAGTTGAAAAGGGGCAATAACTGTGTCTGTGTCAAAAATATTTTGATGGTTACCCTGCCCTGTTGTATGGGTTTCCCTTTTGATAGTTAAAGAACTTGTCCAAGTTTGAAGTAAATAAATCTTCAGTAATAACAGAGACATTATAAAACGTCAAAATTTGAAATTGGTAAATCAGAAAAGGGGCATAACTATGCCAAAAGTATTTTATTGCTTACCAGCTCCTGTTAACCCTTTCCCAAACAAGCCCTTGTTTTCACATGTCTGCAGTATAAGTCTTTTGAAAACACTGTGGGAAAAGGAGAAATTGCTCGTGACGAGCAATTTCTCCTTTTCCCACAGTGTTTTCTACCCTTTTTGAGACCTTTCTGCCATTTTCATCAAATTTAAAATTGTCATCTGCAAACTCTTTCAATTTGGACAAGTCCAAAATTTGTTGTTTGGGAAAGGGTTAAATGGTTTCCCCTTTTGATAGTTAACAACCAGTCCAAGTTTTAAGTAAATATAATCAGTAATGACAGAGATATACAATGTCAAAGTTTTTGCACAATGCCATAGATGACAGCACAGAGGACAACAAGGCTACAACAATTTTCAAAATGGTAAGTCAGAAAAGGGGCATAACTATGCCAAAAGTATTTATGGTTACTGGTCCTGTTGTATAGGTTCCCCTTTTGATAGTTAACAACTAGTCCAAGTCTGAAATAAATATCTTAACTCTTTACCAAACTACAAAAATATCGACTTTTCCAAACTGAAAGCATTTGCAGACGACAACTTACATGTGACTGAAATCGTGGAACTTGTCTTTCATAGATAAGAAAACAATGTGGGCAAAGGAGAAATGCTAGTTACCAGCATTTTCTCCTTTTCCCATGATGCTTTCGAAAGGCTTCTTCCTCAGGGTCGTTTAACCCTTTACCACACAATCCCGACTTTTAACGACCCTTAGAAAGGAGCCTTTTGAAAACATTGTGGGAAAAGGAGAAAATGCTGGTAACCAGCATTTTCTCCTTTTCCCACAATGTTTTCTGCTCTATCAGATGGCTTAAGCCTGTTTGTTCCAAAGCTGAATTCAGGCATCTGCAAATGCTTTGAAATTGGACTAGTCTAAATGTTGCTGTGTGGTAAAGAGTTAAACCAATGATTGTGTGGTAAATGGTTAAGTAATTACAGAGATATTACAAAATGTCAAAGTTTTTCAGAAGTGTAAGTCAAAAAGGGGGCAAAAATATTCTGATGATTGTAACCAGCTCCTGTTTTCTGGGTTCCCCTTTTGATAGTCAACAACCATTCTGAGTTTGAAGTAAAACTCTTCAGTTATGACAGAGGTATCATGAAATGTCAAAGTTTTAACATGACGACACTGATGACGATGCAGACAATGACAGGGCTGTGATGATACCTCCACGCTTTCTAAGAAAACAGCCTAGCTGAAACTGGTCTTCAGACAATTATGTGATAAAAGGTTCCCTTTATGAGAGGGATGAATATTAACTCTTTACCAAACGACAAAATTTTGGACTTGTTCAAAATGAAAGCATTTGCAGACAACATACATGTGACTCAAAATTTGAAATTTGTTTGTGGGAGGGTAGAAAACATTGTGGGAAAAGGAGAAAATGCTGGTTACCAGTATTTTCTCCTTTTCCTACAATGTTTTCAAACAGCTACTTTCTCAGGGTAGTCAGAACTCAGGATTGTGTGGTTACAATTGGGTTAACTCCTTACCAAACAGACAAAATTTCTTATAGACCTGTACGCATTCAAAGTATTTACAGATCATAATATGTCACTCAAAAATGATAGATTTTGTTTTTGAAAAGGTATTTAACCCTTTCCCAAACGACAAATTTTGGACTGGTCCAAATTGAAAGACTTTGCGGAAAACAATTTTAAATTTGATAAAAATGGCAGAAAGGTCTCAAAAAGGGTAGAAAACACTGTGGGAAAAAGAGAAATTGCTCATTACGAGCAATTTCTCTTTTTCCCACAGTGTTTTCAAAAGACTTGTACTGCAGACACATGAAAACCAGGGCTTGTTTGGGAAAGGGTTAAAATTGTGGAGAAAAAGAAGAAAATTCTAGTCACCAGCATCTTTTCCACTGACCGCAATTTTTTCAAAAAGCCTTCTCCGTTCTGGGTCCTTAACCCTTTACCACACAATCCCGACTTTTAACGACCCTGGGAAAGAAGCCTTTTGAAAACAATGTGCGAAAAGGAGAAAATGCTGCTAACCAGCATTTTCTCCTTTTCCCACAAGGTTTTCTACCATTCCCAAAACATATTTCAGTTTTTGAGTCGCATTTATTTTGTGGTCTGCAGATGCTTTCAATTTGGTAAAGAGTTAAAACATGCATTTATATGGTGAAGGGTAAAAGCCTGGACTGGTCAGCATGTGTCAAAATATTCATTATCTCAAGAGGTTCTTTAGCATTCGTTAAGTGTTTTAACTCTTTACCTGACAACAAAATTTTAGACCAGTCCAAATTGAAAGCGTTTGCAGACGACAAATAAAATGGAGCACAAACAACAGTAACTGTCCTTGTATTCGTTGAAAACAATGCGGGATAAGAAGAAAATGCTGGCTTCCATCATTTTCCTCTTTTCCCACAATGTTTTCGAAAGCCTTTTTCTTCAGGGTCATTAAAACTCTGGATTGTGAGGTAGAGTTAACTCTTTACCAGATGACCAAAAGAAAAATAGACTTGTACAAATTGTACACATTAGCTGATGAAAATCTTAATGTGTGTCAAATAATGGTTTTTGTCTAGAAGATTGAGTAGGAAACATGGTGGGAAAAGGAGAAAAATGCTGGTTCCAAGTAATTTCTCCTTTTTCCAACATGTTTTCACGAGCCTTTTTCCTAGTTTTTAAAAATTCTGAGATTGTGTGGTAAAAGGTTCCCCCTTTACCACACAATGCTGAACTATTCAGAACCCTGAAAGAGAACTTTGTGAAAACATCGTGGGGAAAGGAGAAAATACTCTGTAACCAGCATTTTCTCCTTTTCCCACAATGTTTTCTACCCTTCCTAAAAACAAACTTCAATTTTTCAGTCACATTCATTTTGACATCTGCAAAGCTTTAAATTTGGATGATTCTAAAATTTTGTCCTTTGGCAAAAGAGTTAACCCTTTCCCAAACGAACCCTGGTTTTCACGTGTCTGCAGAACAAGTCTTTTGAAAACACTGTGGGAAAAGGAGAAATTGCTCGTAACGAGCAATTTCTCCTTTTCCCACAGTGTTTTCTACCCTTTTTGAGAACTTTCTGCCATTTTCATCAAATTCAAAATTGTCGTCTGCAAACTCTTTCAATTTGGACCAGTCTAAAATTGATCGTTTGGGAAAGGGTTAATCGAAAGGGCCCTTGACCATAAATTTCCACTAATTTTTATACTAATTTTCAACACCTTGATGTCATTACCAGGCAAATAACACTTCACGCACCCTCCTACAATATAGGTTTCTGAGCCAACAAAAATCTTGTGGGGGAAAAAAAAAGCAACTAATTGTTATTGTTTCTTTTTCCACAATGTTTTCCATGTCACTAAAAAAGGAAATGTCTGACTTTCAGGCTCTTGTTGAAAGATGTTTTAACCCTTTACCACACAATCCTGAGTTTTAACAACCCCAAAAAAGAAGCCCTTTGAAAATACTGTGGGAAAAGGAGAAAATGCTGGTAACCAACATTTTCTCCTGATTCCTTAATGTTTTCTATCCAATGAAAGATTAAAATTGTTGTCTGCAAATGTTTTCAATTTGGACAAGGCTAAAATTTTGTCGACTGGTAAAGAGTTAGCCCTTTATCACGCAATCCCGTTTTTTTTAACAAACCTGACAAAGTTGCCTTCAGAAAACATTGTGGAAAAAGAGAAAATGCTGGTAACCAACATTTTCTCCTTTTCCCACAATGTTTTCTATACTTCAAAAGGAAAATTTCAGTTTTTGAGTCATGCTATTTTTGTCGTCTGCAAATGTTTTCAATTTGGACAAGTCTGTATTTTGCCTGTGTGGTAAAGAGTTATATCAAGGGAAGGGTAACAACAACCACTCCTTTATGCTAATCAGCACTTCATAATTCCAGTCATAATTGATGTGGGAAAATGTAGCTTTAGTCTGTTTCGGAAAGTAGATCCTTTAACTCTTTACCAAACGACAACATTTTAGACCACAGTCCAAACTGAAAGCCTTTGCAGACGACAAAATAAGTATATATCAACAACTGAAATTTGTTTTTGGAAGGTTAGAAAACATTGTGGGAAAAGGAGAAAATGCTGGTTACCAGTATTTTCTCCTTTTCCTGCAATGTTTTCAAAAGGCTTCTTTTTCTGGGTCATTTAAAGTCGGGATTGTGTGTCCTTTTCTTAACAGGTACCTTGTGATGTCCTCTGAATGGTTCCCTGTTAACTCTTTACCAAACGAAAAAATTTTTAGACCAGTCCAAATTGAAAGCATTTTGCAGATGATAAAATTAAATGCAATTCAAGAATTGAAACTTGTTTTGGAAAAGGTAGAAAACATTGTGGGAAAAGGAGAAAATGCTGGTTACCACCATTTTCTCCTTTTCCCACAATGTTTTCAAAAGGCTTCTTTCCCATGGTCGTTAAAAGTCCAGATTGTGTGGTAAAGGGTTAAATGCCAAGGGCTGTACATGTTCCTGTGAATAGAACAGACTATGATCAGAATGTAGAAAATATTTTAGTCTGATCTCAGATCTAGTTTAATCTTTACCAAACGACAACATTTTAGAAGTGTCAATATTAACTCTTTACCAAACATCATAAATGTAGTCTGGTTGAAATTGAAAGCATTTGAAATGTGAATCAAATGATGTAAATTGTCTCTGATAGGGTAGAAAACATTGTGGGAAAAGGAGAAAATGCTGGTTACCAGCATTTTCTCCCTTTTCCCACAATGTTTTCATAAGGCTTCTTCCTCAGGGTCGTTAAAACTCGGGATTGTGTGGTAAAGGGTTAAAAGCTTTTGCAGACTTCAAAATGAGTTGTGACTGGAAAATCGAAATTTGTTTTGGAAGGGTAGAAAGCATTGTGAGCAAAGGAGAAGATGCTGGTTACCAGCACTTCCACCTTTTCCCTTCATGTTTTCAAAGGGCATCTTTCGCAGTGTCATTTAAACTTGGGATAATGTTTTAAAAGGTTAACAGTCAGGTATTACCAGCATTTTCTCCTTTTCCCACAATGTTTTCAAAAGCCTTCTCTTTCAGGGTCATTAAAAGTCAGGATTATGTGGTAAAGGGTTAAACCATTACCAAAGAGTCCAAGCTTAGAATTTAACAGCACTGAGGAAGAATGCTTTGGCAAACATCATGGGAAAAGGAGAAAATACTGGTAACCGACATTTTCTACTTTTCCAACAATACTAACCAAACCGTGGAGACAAATCCTCAATTTGAGCCCACTTTTAAAAACTTTTAATTTGTAAATCAGCAAATGCTTTCAACTTTGACAAGCCTTAACTCTTTACCAAACGATAAAATTTTAGACTGGTCCAAATTGAAAGCATTTGCAGACGACAAAGTAAATGTGACTCAAAAACTGAAATTTGTGTTGGGTAGGGTAGAAAACATTGTGGGAAAAGGAGAAAATGCTGGTTACCAGCATTTTCTCCTTTTCCCACTATGTTTTCAAAAGGCTTCTTTAACAGGCTCGTTAAAAGTCGGGATTGTGTGGTAAAGAGTTAACTGTTGTCTATGAAAAAGTTTATTAACTCTTTACCAAATGGCAATATTTTTAGGCTAATCCAAACTGAAAGCATTTGCAGACAACAATATGAATGTGACTCAAAAACTGAAATTTGTGTTGGGAAGGGTAGAAAACATTGTGGGAAAAGGAGAAAATGCTGGTTACTAGCATTATCTCCTTGTCCCACAATGTTTTTCAAAAGCTTCTTTCTCAGGGTTGTTAAAAGTCCGGACTGTGTGGTAAAGGGTTCACATATATGGTGTTAAATTTTGCAATCAAAACAAAAACTTTTTTCCACCATCTTTAGTTATACAATAGTTTTTCTTTGTCACAACAAACGTTTTTCCTCATGAAAACTAATGTATATGACGTCGTGTCATTCATCATACTCCTCTATTCCTCATTTTGATGTATGCGCAAGTGATTACACAAGAATTAAAACATTCGAGACATGCTCTGTGAAAAGGGGTTTAACCCTTTCCCAAACAAGCCCTGGTTTGCACGTGTCTGCAGCACAAGTCTTTTGAAAACACTGTGGGAAAAGGAGAAATTGCTCGTAACGAGCAATTTCTCCTTTTCCCACAGGGTTTTTCTACCCTTTTGGAGAACTTTCTGTCATTTTCATCAGATTCAAAATTGTCGTCTGCAAACTCTTTCAATTTGGACTAGTCCAAAATTTGTCGTTTGGGAAAGGGCTAACTCTTTACCAGATGACAAAATTTTAGCCTTGTCAAAATTTAAAGCATTTGCAGACGACAATTTCAATGTGGCTTAAATGGTGCAATTTTTCTTTGATAGGGCAGAAAACATTGTGGGAAAAGGAGAAAATACTGGTTACCAGCATTTTCTCCTTTTCCCACAACGTTTTCAAAAGGCTTCTTCTTTAGGGGTGTTAAAAGGCATCATTGTGCAGTAAAGGGTTAACTCTTTACCACACGACAAAATTTTAGCCTTGTCCAAACTGAAAGCATTTGCAGACGACAAAATAAATGTGACCCAAAAATTGAAATTTGTTTTGGGGAAGGATAGAAAACATTGTGGGAAAAGGAGAAAATGCTGGTTTACCTTTCTCCTTTTCCCACAATGTTTTCAAAGGCCTCTTTCTCAGGGTCATTAAAACTCGGGATTGTGTGGTAAAGGGTTAATGCATCTGCAAAAAATATCGACCAATGTCAGCTTGCGCAGTCTGTGCAGGCTGACATGGGTTGAAACTTTTTGCTATTTGCTAATTTTTTTTCATGCCCAAGAACAATTCTACATTATGACTCAGTCAGTTGTCTGACAAATGGATTTTACTGATTAACCCTTTCTTAAACAAGCCCTGGTTTTCACGTGTCTGCAGTACAAGTCTTTTGAAAACACTGTGGGAAAAGGAGAAATTGCTCGTGACGAGCAATTTCTCCTTTTCCCACAGAGTTTTCTACCCTTTTGGAGAACTTTCTGTCATTTTCATCAAATTTAAGATTGTCGTCTGCAAAGTCCTTCAATTTGGACCAGTCTAAAATTGATCGTTTGGGAAAGGGTTAATAATCATGTGATAACTTCCGTGGTATAATGCACTAGATATACATTAAAACCCCTTTTGCCTGGGCATGACTCATTTATAGTGCAGTAACTCATTTCATCCCGAGACGAAATTTCCAGCGGACACTTTCGCAAAGTATTTCGTGAAATATATATGAACAATCTACATGAATTTACAGGAAACAAAACGGTAATAATCGTGAAAACATTGTTACAACAGGAGAAATAGCTTATCACAAATATTTCTCCTTTTGCAACAATGTCAAAACTGGTCTAACTGCAAGAGGAAAAGAGTCATCTAAAGGTGGTAACCTGTAAAAAGATAATTGATAGCATGCAGTTCAATGACAATAACACATGACCTAATTAGTACTGAAGATGAAAATAATTGATTTTGGACAGACAAGTGACACATGAGGACATGTGACTGACACCAGTGACCAATGATATGTCACCAAGATCTAACAGGTTTCTCATCATAGTTTATCTCGTTGTTATGTAACACCAGCTTACACCGATCAGAATGTTGTTTGTTGGCTTGAATGGGTTTTTCAACGGAAGTATTGTTTGTTGTTTTAATGGGTTTTTCCGCTGCTCTTACCAGTATTTCGATCTGTCAAATCAAAGTGATAGCTCACTTATTCATGTCTTTCTAGGATTTACAAGAGCTAGGCTAGTATATCCTCCTGTGGATCACAAATCCAATCCATATTTCATGTAATCACTTCTTATCAAAATACAAAATTTCAAACTGGTCCAAATGCATTTGAAGATGACAAAATATAGTAAAAATTACGAATTTTTTGTTTGAAGGTTAGAAAACATGGTGGGACAAGGAGAAAATGCTGGTTACCAGCATTTTCTCCTTTTCCCACAATGTTTTCAAAAGCCCTATTCCTTGGGGTTTGTTGAAAATCAGAACTGTGTGGTTAAAGTTTACTGCTAAAAACAACCTTGTGATAATAAATACATCATTCAGGTTTAATACAAACAATTTGGCAAAAGGACACATACTGACAAAGGACAGACAACTCGTTACAAGGTAGGTTTTCAGAATATTATCAGTTTCCATTATGGCTTTCAAGACCAGGTGCAACGCAAATGCACGAGTACGACAATAATGGTTTTCAACACCGGGTGCCCGACAAATGCACTAGTAAGACAATGTGCTTTCAAAGCCAGGTGCCAACAAGTGCACTGGTAAGACAATATGCTTTCAAAGCCGGGTGCCACACAAATGCACTAGTAAGACAATAATGACTTTCAATACCAGGTGCTACACAAATGCACTGGTAAGACAATAGTGGCTTTCGAAACCAGGTGCCACACAAATGCACTAGTAAGACAATAATGGCTTTCAACGCCAGGTGCCACACAAATGCACTGGTAAGACAATAGTGGCTTTCGAAACCAGGTGCCACACAAATGCACTAGTAAGACAATAATGGCTTTCAACACCAGGTGCCACACAAATGCAAGAGTCAGACAAGAGGCTTTCAAAAACAGTTCCATTCAAAACAGAAGAATCCAAGAGCTGTTTTCTAACCCCAAAAGTGCCTTTTACCATTACTGCTGCTGCTGCTACCTTTGCGGCCAATGTAGATCAAGATCAGAGTACACTCTGATCTCTTAACTACACTGTCCCTTTGGCTTTTACACTGTAGACACAGGTAACCTTAAAGCTGCTCTTATTTCTATACTGTTAAAAACGATTGTTGGGTGTCTTCGGCACTCCAAGGGTCATTGCAGTCCTTGTGCCTCATTCTTCAACAATAACAGAACTTTTCTTGCACTGTTCTTTAAATTTTGGCAGGGTACCCTCTACCACACAATCCTAAGTTTTGACCACCCTGAGAAAGCAGCCTTTTGAAAACATGAAGGGAAAAGGAGAAAATGCTGGTAACCAACATTTTCTCCTTTTTCCAACCTTTGTTTTCTACCTTACAGAAGACAAATTCCATTATTATGCCACATTTAAATTGTTGTCTGCAAATGCTTTCAGTTCAGATAACTCGGTAAATTTAAACTGTTGTCTGCAAATGTTTTCAATTCGGATAACTTAGTATAGAGTTAAATGAAGTAACTGGCAAAAGCAAGATCAAAGAATATTAATCAAAATGATATTTTATGGAAACAGATTTCAAGCCTTCCCTGTGACATAAAAACACTTATGGTGGTTACCAAATTATCATCAAACTAGCACCTGTTTATATCAACTTGCCTTGTTCAAAGCTTGAAATCCATATGTTTCCAGAGTTCATACACATTTCAAAGGGAAGGTTGCCGATATAAAAATCACAATATGGTGTAATTGTTAGTAAAGATGTCATCGTTCTTCTCAGTTTTGTTTTTGTAAATTATATGTTTAAGAATTCTATACCTTTGATTCATGCAACAATTATTTTCATTCTTTCAATTTTTTTTTTTTTCATAAATGACCCCACCAATGACTCTGTGTGCCATAATAGTTAACCCTCACAAACTCTTTACAAATCCTGAGTTTTAACAACTCTGAAGAAGAAGGTTTTTGAAAACATAGTGGGAAAAGAAGAAAATGCTGGTAACCAACATTTTCTCCTTTTTCCACAATGTTTACTACACTTCCTGAAACAAATTTCACTTCTTGAGTCACATTTGTTTTGTCTTCTGCAAATGCTTTCAATTTCGTCAGTCTAGAATTCGACAAATGTTAGACTGGTCCAAATTGAAAGCATTTGTAGACTACAAAATAAAGTTGACTCATAAATTAAAATTTGATTTGGGAAGGATAGAAAACATTGTGGGAAAAGGAGAAAATGCTGGTTACCGGCATTTTCTCCTTTTCCCACAATGTTTTCAATAGCTTTCTTTCTCAGGGTCATTAAAAGTCCGGATTGTGTGGTAAAGAGTTCAAGCGCCTTTCATAACTATTATGGCCTTTGCAGCCAATATAAATCAAGATCAGACTGCACAAAATGGCTGAAAATTCGGAAAAGCCTTAAATTTTGTTTCAACTTATAAACAGTTCACCCATTAAGTGCCTTTCACAACTATGGTTGCCTTTAAGGCCAGTGTAGATCAAGATCAGACTGAAAACAAGAGGGCCATGATGGCCCTGTATCGCTCCACTGGCTTATAAATATAAACCATGAAGACAAGTCTTCACTATATAAGCCCTTATAAAACTTTGACCCCAGGGCTACAGTCAGACTAAATGGGGAATATGACTGTGTATTAGAAGAATAACATGCCAAAATTTGGGAGTTCTTGGCCTTATGGCTAGTAACAAGATGGTTTCTGAACTTTTCACTCCATAAACCCATGTAAAACTCGTGACCCCTGGTGCAGGGCCAAACTTGATCCTAGGGCTGTAACTTGGGCCCTCTTTGTAGTTGTCCACTAGATAATGCTATAACTATGCAAAATTTGGTAGCCTAAGCCTTATGGCTATGTACACCAAGATTTAAAAGTTTTCCCTATGTAAGCCTATGTAAATCTTGTGAGCCCTCCCGCCCCCCCAGCATGAGGCCAAATTGACCCTAAGGACTATAATTTGGGCACTTTTGGTAGACCCCAACTAGATCAAGCTAAATGCAAAATTTGGTAGCTCTAGGCCTTATGGTTTCAGACAAGAAGATTTTTAAAGTTTTCTCTATATAAGCCTATGTAAAACTTGTGACCCCTGGGACAGAGCCAATTTTGACCCCAGGGCTATAATTTCAAGAAACATGATAGAGGTTTACTACATAAAGCTACATGCCAAATTTGGTAGCCCTATGCCTTATGGTTTCAGACAAGAAGATTTTTAAAGTTTTCACTATAAAAGCCTATGTAAAACTTGTGACCCCTGGGGAAGAGCCAATTTTGACCCCAGGGCTATAATTTCAAGAAACATGATAGAGGTCTACTACATAAAGCTACATGCCAAATTTGGTAGCCCTATGCCTTATGGTTTCAGACAAGAAGATTTTTAAAGATTTCCAATATTTTTCAGTTTTGTTGCCATGGCAACCAGAGTTTTTGAAGGAATCAAATTCTTTCAAGAAATTCTGAAGAGGACTATGGCAGGATCATTTCTGTGAAGTTTCATGAAAATTGGACGGGTAGTTTAAGAGAAGAAGAAGTTTGAAATAAAAGTTAACGCACGGACGGACGGACGCACGCACGACGGACACCGGGCCATGACATAAGCCCGCTGGCCTTCGGCCAGTGGAGCTAAAAATGAGCAGTCTAATCTTTCATCTACACTGTTCACTTTGCTAAGGTATTCTGGACAAGAGCATCTTTGACGATGCAATTATTTCAGTCTTATTTTTAGACTGACAGTATTTTTTTTTTATTGTTAAGTTCTCTAAGGGTTAACTCTTTGACACACAATCCCGTATTTCGACGCCCCTGAAGAAGAAAGCTCCTGAAAACATTATTGGAAAAGGAGAAAATGCTGGTAACCAGCATTTTCTCCTTTTCCCACCATGTTTTCTACCCTTCCCCAAAAAAATATCAATTTTTGAGTCAAATTTATTTTGTCGTCTGCAAATGCTTTCAATTTGGACAAGTCTAAAATTTTGTCGTTTGGTAAAGAGTTAACACACATTCCCTTATTTAAACAACCCTTTCAAGAAGAAAGCTTCTGAAAACATTGTTGGAAAATGAGAAGATGCTGGCAACCAGCATTTTCTTATTTTCCCACTATGTTTTCTACCCTTTGAATGAAAAAATCCATGTTTATCGTAATATTTAACCTGTTCTCTGCAAAATGTTTTCAATTTGGATAAGAATAAAATTTTGTTGTCTGGTAAAATGTCAATACCGCAAGTTAACCAGCATTTTCTCCTTTTCCCACAATGTTTTTTGGCCTTTGAATGACAAATTTCATCTTTAACTATTTACCACACAATCCCAACTTTTAATAACCCCAAGAAAGAAACATTGTGGGAAAAGGAGGAAATGCTGGTAAACACCATTTTCTCCTTTTCCCATATTGTTTTCTGCCCATCCTGAAACAAATGTCATTTTTTTTAGTCATATTTGTCGTCTGCAAAGGCTAATTTCAATTTGGACTAGTCTAAAATTTTGTTGTGTGGTAAAGAGTTAAATTAATATTAATTAGTCATCTGCAAATGCTTTCAATTTGGACAAGGCTAAAATATTGTCGTCTGCTTTACCAGAAAAAAAATTTTAGCCTTGTCCAAATTGAAGGCATTTGCAGACGACAATTTCAATGTGGCTCAAATGGTGCAATTTTTCTCTTACAGGGTAGAAAACATTGTAGGAAAAGTAGAAAATGCTGGTTACCAGCATTTTCTCCTTTTCCCACAATGTTTTCAAAAGGCATCTTTCCCAGGGGCGTTAAAAGGCGGCATTGTGTGATAAAGGGTTAGTACAGCTGAGTAACTATGTTTATATACCAGATTGATTCATGCTTCAATTTAGTTCACAAAACTATGAAAACAAATCCAGATGGTCAAGTTTATCCTTTTCTTTTGGTCTTTTGGTTTGGTTTGTATTGGAGTTTAATGCCATTTTAACAGCTTAGGTCATATCATGGCGGTCAGCGACGCACCTATGTGCTTTCTGGCTTTCTCAGACCAGTACTGACACAACTTTCTTTCCAAAGCCACTGACTACTTTTCTCACATGCATCTGAGGTGAAAGGCAAAAAATCGCCGGAAAGAAAGTTTGCCTCAACCAGGTATCAAACTCGCAACCACCTGGTCACGAGTCCGACACGCTAACCACTGAGCTACCCGGGCAGGCTCTTCTGGTCCCATACCATACAACCCTGAGGAAAAGTGCATCTGAAAACATTGTGTGGAAAAAAGGAGAAAATAATGTTAACAAACATTTTCTCCTTTTCCCACAATCTCTTCTTCCTTTCAAAGACAAATTCCAACATCTGAGCCAGATTTAACCCTTTACCAGACGACAAAATTCCAGCCTTGTCCAAATTGAAAGCATTTGCAGACGACAATTTCAATGTGGCTCAAATGGTGCAACATTTTTTTTGACAGGGTAGAAAACATTGTGGGAAAAGGAGAAAATGCTGGCTACCAGCATTTTCTCCTTTTCCCACAATGTTTTCTACAGGTTTCTTTGCCAGGGGTGTCAAAAGGTGGCATTGTGCGGTAAAGGGTTAAACTGTCGTCTGCAAATGTCATGGATATGGACAAGTCCAAAATTTCGCTGGTTTGTTACTCTTTACAAGGTGACAAAATTTTATCTTAGGAAAATTTAAAGCACTTGCAGATATCAAATTGAATGATCGCTGCAGCACCTTCTGTGCAGTCTGATCTTAATCTACACTGCCAGCGAAAGCTATGCATGTTATGACATGCATGCCAAGGGTAAACAAGCTATGATAATTTCTAGTGTTGTATCAAGTGAGAATGAGTTATGTCACAATTTTCTGGTGAAGACAATAGATGTCACAAGATCAAGTCATCGGAAACTATCTTTCAACATTTAACTCTTTACAACACAATC